>JACBWW010000008.1:7917259-8061362 GCA_020086605.1 Lanius collurio
TTTTAAGAAAAATTCTCTTTAGTTCTTGCTTTCTTCTCAATCTTGAATAATATGCATGCACAACACCCCACTCTATTACACAAAAAATGTGCTCTGCATTCACACCACTGTCTCCTCTCAGTGGAATTCACCTTTAAATATTGACTCAGCACAATGTGGAATTCCATTAACTGTGCTTTATTGACTTCTTAAATGTGTTGGTATATGATTAAGATTAATTTAGCTATGGTGGTTTAGTTTGGTTTCATTTGGTTTTTTATGAATCCAAAACTTATTTTTGGATTCTTACATTGTATAAAATAGCAGTAATGTGTATGAAAGGATTTTCAAAACATGTATGCTATTGGTGATGCACTTCTGTCCTCAGCTTAAGCTTTGACGACACCTCTCATTTTTCTCCTGGAGGGAGAAAAGCAGAAGGAATTACACACCATAACTGACTGACATTGTAACTGAAATTCAATAAACAGGCAATAGGTAGACAGGAATAGACTCTGGCTCACTCACTTTTAACTGTGCTGATGCTTTGTCAGGCTAATCAGAGTTGCTTTTTAGAAATGAAGACCAGCTCACAATAGAAGTCCAAGGACACAGTTCTGTCAAATATGATACTACTGTCACCAAAGAGACTGTTCACTATACAAATATGCTTTAAAACAGTCTTTTACTCCTGTTGAGTCCTGCGACTATTCCATCAAATCAGGGATTTTACTGTATACATATTTCTGAGTACATTTTGTTAAAATTATGACTGTATGGTGAGGCTTCTGTGAAGAGCTTGGAGAAAATAGTGCTATCTTGCAGCTGGCCCAACAGCTGCTGTATATGCTTATCTCGAGAGCCTATATTTTCAAGTACATATTTTCAATGGTATTTTGTAATAAATCATTTTCTCACTAGTTTTAATACCTTATTAAAGGTATTAAAATACATTAGCACTTTCAAATCCATTATCATGCAGTGTTTTTCAAAAATTTTGGAGAATACTTGAAATGTAATCGTGATCTTACTACAGATGTCCTTATGCATTCATCCTGTGACATGCTCAATACTACCAGGAAAATAATATGAGACAGATGGTTTCCACTGCTGAACTAGAAGCTGAATCTTCTACATACTTTTAAAAAATAATTTTACATTTTTATATCTTTCTACTATATCTTTGCTGCTGTGCTGTTAACAATGAAAAATCTAAGACATGCACTTTCATCTGCACATTGAAAAAATTTAAGAAACATAAATCTCAATAGAAATAAAGTCAAAGAAATAGCATTAGGTGTGTTCTTTCTCCTGTAAAGAAAATAAAAATGTGGATTAAAGCTGTATCTCTGAACTGGTATGATTACTTACTTTTAGGAAAATATTTAAGCCTAGCAAAGATCTTCTACTTCTTGTTTTAATTTTCATTTATATTTTGAAAATACGCCAAGGTACAAATAAGGTATACCTTTCAGCCTTTCGGTTTGCTAATAAATAATTAATTTCTTCTTATTAATGGCAGTCATAAAAATAACACTGACTTAGGAAACAAGCTAATACAGTATGGAATGATGTTTAAAAAACCCTGGAGTTTCCATATAGGAAACATGATCTCCTAACATAAATAACCACTTAGTGGGAAAAAATGAGAAATTGCTAGACAGTTAGGAAGAGTCATCAAAAAAAAAAAAATAGGAGAAAGATCACAAAGAGATCTTACATACAGATATTTTGTGAATTTTCTTTCTTTATAGAGGTTTTGAGAGTCAATAATCAATTTCCTAGAGAAAGAACTATAAATGTGTGCTTTGCAGTAATAACACTACATTTTTCTCAAGCACTTTAGAAACACATTTGAGTTTCAGGGCTATGGGTTTTTTCTGGTCTGTTTTCAAATTTGGCATCCTTGGTGTAAAACAGAGTATAGAATAGATAATTTGTGGGTTTGTTTTCTGATTTGGTGAGACCATGTGCATGAATAATAATTCTGAGGATGTCAGCAATGATATCTGGACAAGCAGTAAAAATAAAAAAAAAAAATTGGCATATTTTCGTATTAAATCACAAAGGTGAATAGATGGAATGAAGATATAGGGCATATAATTTGACTAGAATACCAGGAGGAGAGACAGAATATTTTCCTACAACAACAGAAGACAGGGGAAAACATCATCTGTGATTTTGTTCTTATATTTCCACAATAAAAAAACCTCATGGGACTTTTCCCTCTCTTTTTTTGCACAAAAATACCATGCTAGGCCAATGGGCTTCCTGTAAAAATCAGAATATTTTCTCAGTTCATATATGACAATTAGATAGAAATTATTTCACCAGTTATTACATTCAATATTACACCAAGTGACCACTTCCTACAGAATGGAAAGAGAAATATTAAAATAGCTGTATTGTAATCTGGCAATAGTTTGGAGGAAGGAAGCTGGAGGGACTTAGATATATTTTTATTTTATTAAGAAGCAGAGCAAAATACAAGAAAATGCTATATATGCAATGATTGGTACTTTTTTGCTTTCATTTTTTCCTACACTCATAATCATAAGAAAAGTTGAAGAAGTCTTTGTAAGATATTTCAATAATAAAGTTATTTTAGTAATTATTTTAATGTTGATTTATGCTTACACGTACAACTATGCATCTTCCACAAATAGTGTGCATGTGTACACCAGCAGTACTTCCACTCCAAAGATACTGCTGCAATTTCTTCAGAATTATAGAAAAGGGTAATAAAAATTAATCCTTGATAATTTTTGCAAGTTCTTGAAGTTAAATCCTGTCAAGGTAAAATCCTGTTGAGGCCTATGGCTGCCTAACTTGAACATCTGTGCTGAGGTAGTCCTAAACTTTTCTTGAAAAAGGACTCAGTCTTGCTGAGTTCTTAATCCTTGCAGTCCTGGCGCTACATTATTCCCACCCTTCACTTGAGTGTTGAAGACCATTGACATTGCCCATGGCAGGATCTCTTAAGCAGCCAAATCCTGGATTCTGTGAAAACTTTATGTCCCCTGGACACAAAGCTGTGTCTGGAGTACATAACTCATTAAAGCAAAAGAAAATTTAAAAAGCTGAAAGGCAAACAATCAGTTGTTCTTCTCCACAGTTACATACAATAAAGCACTATTCTCGAGCTGCAAAAGTACCAATCTGATGAATGTCCATCATTGCAGATGGGCCAAATCCTGATCAAATCTATGTCTAATGAAAAGTTCAAGTTCTCATTATGTATAAACTCTTATTTTTTAATGTGTATTTCTCTATCTTTAGAGAAAATAAAACATGCAATACATACACTTCTTTGGATAATTATGCACTAGCAAGGCATGCTGAGTCTACTGTAATTACTAAGAATGCCTTTGGTGTTTTAATATAAAGACCTTCAACCATGCTATCTGTAGCTCATTTTAGTTCTTTTTCAGATTTTTTTCTTTTAAATAAATATAGCAATAAAATTCTATGATATTTTAATGGGCATATAATAGTAGAGTGCACACGCTGAACATGATTCATGTGTCCTTACCAAAATGAGTTTCCCTCCTGTGGTTTCTTCCTTGTTCCTTCTCTCTACCCTTTAAACTAACAACATAATGATATGACTATCGTGGAAGATAAGACTGTAACACATGCCTGTCCAAAGGCTGTGTCATTCATCAGTGAGGCGCATAAAAATGTCAGAGAGTCTCAATAAAATTTTACTTTGGGATGACAGAACTTGTCTTGCAATGCATAGGTTGAGCTTTGGCTTCTAGTAATTTTTTCAGATCATAAATATCACTCATACAGTACTTTCTTTTTACCTTGAAGGATCGTGGTCTGATTTCATATAAAGTACCATCTACATATCTATTATAAAATACAGCAGTTACTTTAACACCACAATTGCACATTTTTGCAAAGAAAATAGAAAATATCATAGAAATTGAAATCACAGAATTAATTTAAAGAAACCATATTCGATTTCCTTTATTTCTTTACAAAAACAGATGTGTGTCCTTTTAATGATACTTAGAAAATGCCAAGGGTGTCAGGTTCTACCTCCCTCAAAAAGTTCAGATCAGTGAAAGAGCCTGTTTCATGCTAAACATTGAGAGGAATATAGACATAGGATTTCATTCAAGAGGCAAAGTGCTTATGAAATTAATAACATTTTGCATATGCTAATCTCCAGAAGTCATAATGGAAATAACAACAATGTCTTTCTAGATACTGCTTGTTTCTCCTTGAAGTCTTCCTGCTGACTAACAGTCTACATTATCTGATCTCTCACTTTTGGCCAACACAAGTTATCAAGTAATATTTTACTAGTCACTAACATATCTTTGAAGCTCTTACAAGAGAAATAATGGCTTAGTATGAGACATTAACCTGTCACAGCGCTAGGGGTGAGCTAATATTTGGGTCTTAGATGTTAGAGAAACAAAAAACTGCAGAATTCATGAAAATATGAGTATTCTGAATGCATATACTTTTTGTTCATTCATGTTTCAAAATTTCAGTTTTATAAAATCTGGTTTGCATATCAGCATTTATCTAAACAGCAAATCGGGCAATACTGATTTTAAGTCTCAAAAGACTGGAACATAAAATTTGTTGAAGCATGAAGTTTAAATTAATTTGATGATTCGCAAATTTTCACGCATCAGGGATCACAGCAATATTCTCTCTTTTTGTTTTCTTCTTTTTTTTCTTTTTTTTCTTTTTTTTTTTTTTTTAATAAAATTACTCAGTACCATAATGCTCACATGAAAATAAGGTCAGATTTGAAGAAATGCTTGAAGGCATTGTTTGTCATGTGCATAGGTCCTCATTTCTGGCTTCCTTGGGTTGCCAGAAGCTGAGAAAAGTGAGAGTGAAAATGGTCATAGAGAAATTCTTCCTCCTCAGCAGGAAACAGTTGCAGAGATGAGAAGTCCCATTTAACCCTTGCATTTACTCATTGGACTCTGGTGGCATTAGAAATTTGATATGCTTTGTTTACAACATTCTGTCACATTACTGGAGTAAAAAATAACAAAAAACCTCCAAACAAAAAAAAAACTAACCAACAAAACAACAACAACAACAAAAAAATGGAAGCACATGTTGGAGGGGAGTGTTGAGACAGACTTTGACTCTGCATGCTTCAGAAAGCAACCTAGATATTTAGTTTATTTTCACATTGTGTTTACCTATGCACAGTACAGTCAAGAAATCAAAATTAAGACCTGTTGTAGTCTGAGAATAACTAAAATATGTTAAATAATATACAGTAGGAAAGGAATTGTAAATGTTCAATGGAAAGTCAAAAAGGACAAATGTCTACAAAAGGGAACTTTTGACAATGAAAGGAATCTTGGACATTAAAGGCAAAGAAGGTTTTTTGGTTTTTTTTCAAATATTTTTCTATCTTATCTGTCAAAAGTACATATTTTGGGATTAAAAAAGCTTCATATTATAATAAAAAATAGTTAACAGATATATGGCCCTAATTAGATGGATTTAGATACTTTTTTATTCACATAAGTCTTCATGAAAGTGCAAAGGATGACAACAATGACCTTTCTTCAAATCTACTACAGGGCATTTATTTCTATAAAGATAAAATCTTGCATGTCATCAAAACATTCTTGAAAAAACAATGCTGTCAATTTTAAAGCAGACAGTGTACTTCATACCTTTAAAAAAGTAGTATTGCTTTAGAAAGGATCCCATTTTATTTATAATGAATACCCTGTTGTTTCTAAAGTAGGTTCTTTAATTGAAAAGTGGTTTCTAATACTGCGCTCTAGTAGAAACAGTAAAATATACCACTCAATTTATGTGTATCAGTCAACAGTTTCTACATAATACAGAACTTAACAAATGTAAGAACCTTTGATAAAATAGTTCTCTAACTTGTTCAGAAGGGTTCAGTTACTTACAGAAGATGTGCAAATATTATATGTGTGCCTAGACAGCATTCTTCTCCCATGAAAACTGCCTGGTCGTCTTTTCTTGCCACAGTTGAAAAGACAGCTTTGTGCTCGCACATGTACTGTAGTTGTGAAAATGGTGAATTTTTGCCAACCAAACAATAGCTAAAAATTACCTGTGCACACTATTTGCAGCATTTAGGTGGATGTTTAGGGGATATTTTCAATACAGGAAAATATTTTCTCAAAATTTCCTTAACATAAATAGATTTTCTATAAAATATATTGAAATATATTTGTTTTATAATTATTAAAATTGCTCATCAACTCTGACTTCACGTGCTAATTCCTTTACATTGCACTGCAATGAGTCTTTGAGTTACAACTCCAAAATTTATTCAGTTTGCCTGAGTACGTGATTTTATGTGTTGAAAGCATTCTTTTTTATGCTTTTAGAAACATGTTGGTCAGTGCTGTCTATTCCAGTAGGTAACCCTGTATTTGTAAACAGCCCCCTGTGGCTGGATTCACAATATAAGGGCATACGTGACCCATGTGCACTCGTTCTTTCTCTAGTTAAAATATAATGAAAACCTATAACAAAAATGTGCTTATAAAAATAGTTAGAGAACAGAAAATATCCTCATCAGCTGAAAAGAATGTATGTGAATTGGCTGCCAGCTGAACATACTGTGTATAAGAGGTGCAGCAATCATTGAAATTTTTTTAGCTTTAAGATAGAATATTGATGGTAACTACAAATTGGTTTGGTCCAACACTATACTGAGTAAATTTCTCGTGGATCAGTAACACCACCATTGTTTAAAGGCAAGATATTTGGCTTTAAAAGTAGTTGTGCTATTTTTTGCAGGGATTTTAGAAAATGGTAATTAGTTTCAATTTCAAACACAATTTTCTTTGAACGGTATATTTTCAGCAATATTAATGTGTGTGCATATGTATATATACATATATATAAAATATACATCCCTTTCAGCTTACTGCTCACCAATGTTGATGTTGACAGCAGTCTTTAGCTCCATTGCAATTGTATTTTTAAAGTGATAGATTTCACTAGCGGTGCTATTACAACCACAGAATGATAGGAATAATTTTAAAATGTGATGAAACGATTTTCTTATCTTGCTTAATGACAGTGTTGCCTATGCAGTGTGCCAAATTACCATTAAGGGATATTTTAAATCACTTCAATAAATCTTAAAATGATTTTCAGATATCACTTAATTCCTTCCAGTTGACATAACAAATGAACCATTTCAGATTTCATTGAAAGCTCTTTAGTATATGTCATCAGTCTGTTTTGGAAGACTTTCAAAATGTGACAAATTGCAGTAAATCATTTTGAGACACCCCAGCAGCATTTATACAATTCTAAAGTATTATGAGAGCTTTGTAAATCATTGTAGATTGCATATCAACTTGTGGTTTTGTCACATAACAGAAGCAACAGAAATAAAAATCTGTCTTGGTGAAACATTCCCTTTTCCATCATATCATTTTGTTTAACAGTTTTTCATGTTGACATGTTATGAATCTGGAATGAGAAGAGTTAGATTCAGAATTAGTCTGTCCAAAATTTGTATGGAATGACGTGATATCAGAGTTCTCATGGAAGAACTGACTGCATTATTGTTGCCTATAGAACAATGCTGGCAGTCTTAGACTAGCTATAGTCAAGATGTGGAAAATGCTATTTTAAATTATGAAAGCTATTAAAAAGGATTTATGATAAATGAAATATGTAAAATTGCTGTACAATATTTCCAATATAGACTGAGAAGTATGTTTTCAGCTTGAGAATTTTTTTAAAAGATGCACTAACAATATTACGAAATGCAATCTTATTATTTGTACTATGCCTGCAAAATAAAAATACAATAAAGTATAATAAATAACAAACCTAGGATTACCACTAAAATTATTATGCTGACATTCACTAATATTACTCACTTTTAAAAAAAAAATTTTTTCTGGGTCTATTTTTATTTCATCATCTGCCCACAATTGAATATCTATGTTTCTCTTTTCTTGAACTGAAAGTCTGATTCAAAGGTCAAAACTGACTGAATCTTATTCATGTCACTTCACTGATGGCAGGGCTAATAAAGAACCAATTGTGAATATTTTTTTCCTGAAAACTTTGTGGGTATCACGGAAACAGATACTTCTTCCAGACTCCAAAGAGTCTCACCGGATAGAAAAATACGCATCTTGAAAGCCATTAGCAAACACATTAATAGAACCTAGACATTACAAAACAGACCTATTTATATAACCATTTCCTGATCAGAGAAGCCTGATGGGGTAGTAATACTGTAGTCTGCATTGGATGCTCAAAACCCCACAGAACAGGCATGGAAGTATAATACCATGTGTGATAGGCAGGCTTTCTTGCACAGGTCTACCAGTGTATTTAATTTCTGACCTGTGAAGCCTTGCTTTTCTGGTCCTAAGACTCTCATGAACACAAATTATCAGTCATGCAGAAATGTATTCTGATTTTGTGGTATAGACAAATGTTCACTGAAGAAGATTAAATTAAGAACCAAACTCACTGCATGTGTGACCTAGTACAAATGTCAACACAAATTGCTAGTGGAGAAAAGCTGAAGCACTGAACCACCATGACATCTACTTTTATAATGTCTGGGGTTATGTTTTTAATTACATTTCATCTTTTCCTAATCGCTGTTAGCAAAATCTGGGAAGCCATGTCTGCCAGAGTTTTAATGGGATATATCAGAGGTAAGAATGAGTACAGAAAAGAAAGAAGGCTCAAAATTTTTGTTCTGTGCTTCAGAGAGCGACTCTTGCCTCTCAAGGAGAAAAGAGGTTTTCAGGTTACTTTATCATCATAGACACCTCGCTATCCTGTATGAATGGAATATTTTATGACGACTACGACCAAGAAAAAAAAGTTTTATGTATTGAATTCCACTTCCATCAAAGTGTTTCATTAGGCTATAAGAAGAGTAATATGTTTGCTCCCTATACAATACATCATGTTCTTTCCTACAGAAACCATTTTACCATAAAAAACTACATGAGAGAAGGGAGAAGGGTAGCCATCAGACCAACAGCTGCTTTTAAGCATCTTCTGGCAGTGTAATTACGCAGGAGTGGGGAAGGTGTAGGCAAATGATCTTGCATTAAAAGATCCATCAAATTTGTGTGAAAAAATAGGAACATGAAAGTGCTGTAAAGAAAGCAATTTTATTGTTCCAGTAAGTTGTTTAAAAATGAAAAATCTGTGAAACCAGGTTCATTTAAACAAGCATTAAGTTTCAGCATAGACCATGTACATACATTTTATTTCCATTCATTACATCTACTTGCTGTCTGCTTTTGCTTACAATGCTCAAGTGTATCCCTCATCTCTGAAAATCACTTCTCCAGTAATTTTGTCCACACTGTCTTTGTTGTAATTTCTTCTGTGGTTTCTTTTTAGATTTCTAACATTCAACACCCTCAGGTAGAAGGCATTTAATTTTAAAAAATATTTTTTTTAAAAAAAAGAGAGAGAAAAAAATTAAACCCTCAAGAAACTCATCCCTCCTTTATAAAGCCAAATCATCTGAATTCTTCAAAGCAATCTGAGTTTGTCAGCTTTTTCTACTGTCTTGGAGATAAACTTCTGAAGTAGTTTTTCTGTGGAAAATGGGGTTTTTGCCAGGATTCTCTGTTTAAGCTTACTTGAATTCACAAAATATATCACTTATTCCACGAGTAAGTGAAAAATTAAGTGACCATAGGCTGAAATAGCATATTTTTTAATAATTGGAAAAGACTAAAAAGAAAGATTTGATTTCAAGATTAACTCTGTTTAAAATCTTAAATGAACTTGGTGCAGAAGTAAAGAGACTATTAAAATTCACAATATTTTTTTGGAATGAGTTGCGAATATGAGTCAGGTAAGAAAAAAGACATACAAGACAGATTAATGATTTGTATAAAAAAGAAAAAAAAGTGTAACTGTGTGTTGAGAAAATGAATTCCCTAAAGACAGTGCCATTCTGCATAGATAGTATTGGGAAATATGAATGCTGAGAGAAAATACAGAGGATAATACTAAAAATATTGTGGAAAGCATGGTAGGACTAATTATCAGAAATAGACTTCTTAAGACTTTTATCTAGAGAAGAAAGATAATTGTTTGAAATGAAATATCAAGGTTTTGCCTAGTTCATGATCTTACTGCACAGTTACAAAAGTGACATTCCTACAAATATGGTCTCTTTTTTTTTTGAAGGTTTTACTAAGCACATGCCATCCCTCAATAAACTTAAAATGAAACATAGTCTTTGCCCAGTATGTTTGGTTAGCTCAGAAGAGTTTGCATAGTTTGCAGAATATTATTTTTGAGAAGTTAAAACTCTGTTGCTCTTTTCACTCATTTTAATAAACTACTTTTTCTTTGGATGCCATAAATTGCATGGAAAATTCCAGAAAGTGTCAAGTTACATGGCTTGAGTCTATTACCCATGCCATGGTAATAGTAAGAGCATGTGGTAGATTAAACCAAGTTGAATTAGTTAGACACAACTAAGAATACCTCATCTATTGGCATCTTAGTCTTCATTGTTCTGTTAACTAATATATTAACTGTCCTGCATGTTTGGTTATCATCTTCTGCCAAATTATGAAAAAACCACTCTTAAACAATGAATCAAACAATCAAACAAATAAACAGGACTATGCCTCTTTCTAAAGCAGGTCTCAGAAAGAAGGCTGAATTTTGCAATGTGTGTAAAATATTTAAGAATTTAAAAATTTCTTTGAGAATTTCTGACAGTCTGACGTTTGAATTAGAAACATGATACATGGCAGGAGTCTATGAAGGAATCACAGCTGATTTTTCTGTTACCTCTGTTTTACGGATCTCCTCCAGATCCTGAAAACTTACACCTTCCACTTATTTTGCAGAATCAAAGATCGCTAACAAAATTTCTGTGTCTTGCCTGAATTGAGTATGATTTAAAATGCTGACACAATTTCAAAAACCAATGTGCTGTCATGCTTATGAGTTTGGTTCAGTCTGAGAAAATTATCAGTTTTAAGGAAAATACTTTCTTTATTTCTTGTTATATTTTCTTATTTTCTTATCCCTCAGCAATAACAGTCAGACAATCCTCTGTTAACTTGGAGTCTTAACACAGTCTCACTTATAATGTCCACTCTTCAGCTCTGATCCTACAATGTTTTCTCATAATCTTTAACTCAAAAAACTCGTAAGCTTGCAGCTGTTGACAGTAACTCTGGATGCAACCATCCATCCAGCTCCTTGTCCATCTAATAATCCATCCATCAAATGCATATGTCTCCAAATTAATTGCAGGAGTGCTAGGGACACTGAATCAAAGTTCTTCCAGAAGTCCAAGAAGATGATGTGACACCCCACTCACAGTGCTGTTTCCACCTCTGGGGACCCCAGCACAGGAAAGACATTGACCTGTTGTAGTAAGTCCAGCAGAGGAACACAAAGATGACTTGAGGGATGGAGCAACTCTCCTATGAGGAAAGGCTGAGACAACTGGGATTGTTGAGCCTGGAAAAAAAGAAATCTTTAGAGTGACCTAATTAAATTATATACTCGGAAGAAATTCTTTACTGTGATGATGGTGAGGCACTGGGACAGGCTGCCCAGAGAAGCTGTGGATGCTCCGTCCCTGGAAGTATTCCCTAAAAGGCCAGGTTGAATGTGATTTTGAGCAGCCTGGTCTAGTAGAGGGTATCCTTGCCCATGGCAAGGGTTTGTATGTAGATCTTTCGGGTCCCTTCCAACCCAAGCTATTCCATTATTTTATTTCATAAGTTGCTCTTGCCTTGTTCTTTGATGCAGGCAATTCATCATAGAAAACCACTAGATTACTCATAATTTGCCATTAGTGAAGGTGGTGGATGTCTCTAGTCACCTTCATATCTTCCATATGTTTCAACATGTTTCCCAGAAGTCTTACTTCATGACCTTGCCAGTCATGGAGATGAGGCTGACTGATCAGTAATTCCTAAGCTCCTCATTTTTACCCTTTTTTAGAAATAGGTGCAATATACTGTTTCTCCAATCACTGTACACTTCACTCATCAGACTTCTGAAATATGATGTACCATGACTTAACAACTACAGCTGGCACTTCCATCAGAACCCTGGAAGGCATCTTTTTGGGTCTCATGGGCCCAGGTTCCTCAGGCAGTCTCAAACCTAATCTGCTCTTATGGTGGAAGAGATTTCATTCTACCAGTCCATGCCTCGAGGTTCGGTGATTTGAGAGATTTGGGATGGGTGATAACTGGTGACAATAACTGAGGTAAAAGAAACTTTATGAGAACCTCAGCCTAATCCATGATGGTTCTCACTACTCCCACCTATTTATCAGGAAGGTGGTTTCTTTAACCTTTCTTTTTTGATAAACAAACCTCTTGAAACCCTTCTTGTTATTCTTCACATCCCCTGCCAAGTTCTTCTCTGTCTGTGCCTTACCTTTTCTGATCCTATCCCTTTAAATTAATGAAGAATACCCTATATTCTTTCCAATACATATATCTCTGGTTCAATGGGCTGCATTTCCTTCCTGTGCTTCAGTCTGACCAGGAGATCCTTATTTAGCCATTTGGATCTTCTGCACTCCTTGCCTGCTTGCTCAAACTATGGAAATCTTTTGTGCTTTATGAAAAAAAGTCCTTAATGGCCTTCCAGGACAATTCTGCGTTGCAATGGGGAATTCATGCAACAAGTATTATACAGTGACGTTCGTGTGAAGGAAACATAGAGCAATATTTGGTAGATGTTCAGAGATGTTTTATATCTCTCAGCCACATGGCATGGGGTCCTGCCTGGTGATCTCTCAAGTCAGGGGGCAACCAACATTTTTCCCAGGCCAGGGAACACAGAACAACCAATGGGAAACAGGATTGACCAGGGCATAGGGAATCCCTGTGGCCAGGGCCTTCCCCCAGGACCTCCTGGCAGGGAGGTACTCCAACAGTTCTGCTCCTTTATCCCTGAGGACAGTTTCTTGAGGCTCCTGTATCGTATTTTCCTAAATAAGTGAAAGTTCACTCTGCTAAAATTCAAGGTCTTGACTTTAGTCTTACCCTGCCCATATCTCGCAAGATTCTGAATTCCATCTGGACATGATCTTCCTAGCCTGAAGGATAGGCTGCTGCTCTTCTTGACACCTGTAATTATTCCATCCAGGTTGGTAAACTTCCCTGGTTGTACTGTCTATCTTCTGAATTAAGAAACTATTCTCAATGCACTCTAAGAATATTCTGCGCTATTTGCACCTTGCTATACCACATTTCCAGCAGTTGTCATCATGATTGAAGGTCCCCAGCAGGACTGGAGACTGGGTGTGTGATGCTTCCTGTAGCTGAATTATGGAGCACACAGTCTCATGGTAAGCACCAAACTTGAGGTTTCTTTTGGGGGCTTGGCCCTTAGTTTTTAGCCATAAAACCTCAATCCATTCATCTCTGCTTTTCAAAGATATCTCTCTGCAGTCAGCCCAATCTTTTTATGCAGAGGGCAACTGTTCTCACACTTCCTTCTTTGCCTGTCCCTTCTGAGCAGTTTCCAGTCATTGACTGCACTGCTACAGCCATTTGGCTCATCCCACTGATGAGCATTTTGATCATAGCTTTGTAGTGGCACAATGGCTTCCAACTCCTGCTTCTTGATACCTGTGATATGCGCACTGAAGAAGCACTTCAGCTGTTCTATCAGCCATGGTACCTTTTTAGACGAACAAGCCCTAATTTCTCTGAGACATTTCATAGGTCTGTTGCCCTGTTAGTTTCTAAACCATCAGTGGCTCTTGAACTTCTTGTTACTGAAAACTCAATCCTGTTCCATCATTAAATCCAGTTTCAATTTCTCTTACATATAGCAACTTATCAGTGAGATCCTCTATTTCCACTTGGTCAGGTGAATTCCATCAGGTCCCAGCAGGCCCATCTTCTCAAAGGTAAATCTATGCTCACAGACGACAAAACCTTAGTTATGGCACCAGTCACTCAGCCAGGAATCTATGTGCTCAGTTTTTCTCTTCCTTCTTGAACTCTTTCCTCTGACTGGGGAAACAGAAGAGAATATGTGCTTGTGATCCTTTTAACTTTGTGCCAAGGGACATACAGTCTTTTCTGATAGTTCTAAATCACATAGTCATTATTATACTCTACATGGAACAGTCAGAACAGATGATAACCTGTAGGGTTCACCAGGCTTGACAGCACTCCATTGACATCACTCATGCAAGATCCTGAGAGGCAGCAAATATCTCTAGAGAAATTATCTGGACAGTAAACTAGTTCTTTAGTGCCTCTCAGTAAGGAATTTCCAAATACTAATACCTTACAAGCTTTTATGGTAGCATTGGTTCCACACACACTGGTGTGTGTTTGGAATAAATTTGCATTGTCTTCTTCTCCTGGATCTTGTATGTTTTTCACTTGATCTTCGTTCTCTGGACTCAGTGTTGTATTTTTGCAGAGACACTTAAGGGAAGGGGGAAGGCTCTTCTTTTAGCCTCAAGCAGAGACAAGGTTCCATTCTCTTCATTGGGGCTTACTCAATTCAGTCACCTTGAGGCTGAACTCAGGCTTACCTTCCTCTCATGCAGCCTTAAGGCAGGGCTGTTGCTCAGACTGGGACAGTGCACAAAACCATGTACTGATCTCCTGATCATACAGTAACTGCATGGAAAATGTTTTGGTATCCTATATATAGTTTTCTGACTGCAGATATTAGAATAAGAAAGTTACATTTCCCTATTTTTTTCCTCATTACAATGTTATTTTGATCAAATATAAAACAATTAATCTGAAAGACAAAGCACTTGCAACAGTGGTGTCATTGTCACTTTCTGCAATATGAGCATTGACTTCTTGCCACAGTCAATTACTTACAATACAACACTAGATGAAGTAGTGAAATCTGAAAATATGCCTCCAGGCGTCAAAACACCAGGGGATTAATACTAATGTTTCATTTACATGCAAGAAATGAAATGTTGTGTTGCTCAGCTTCACAGAGGAGCAGAGAAAGAAAGAAATCTATTTTACTTGCATACATTAAGGAAAAGAAAATACATTTTCAAACCTGAAAATATTACCCACAGCAGTCTGCATTCATGCCAAAAAATACTCCCACATCAAACTCGGGTCTCAGGTTAAATACTAGGAGCCTTATCATATATTTTTATGGAGGAACGCAGACCGCCTAGCACCACCGCTGCCTTTTTTCTGTATGAGTAGTACTATAGCCTTTGTCTCCCTTTCTAGGCTTTGTAAAACATACTGTAATGTCACTAGTTACCATACATCCCTTTTAATCCCTCTTGCAACAGAAGAAATATGAGCAAGATAAGAGAAATGCTTTGTTTTAGGAGGTTTTAAATAGGTTAAAATATAGAAAAGCTCTTTTGTCCCATGCCTATAAAAACTCTTCACTAGCGTATTCCTGAAGGGAGAGGAAAGCAGACTGTCTGACTTTTTTTTTAGCTAATGCTCTTTAGCAATGCCTTTTTCTGATATGACAGTCAGATTATGGCCTCTAACACAACATTACAATAATTCTGTGTTCTTATTTTAGCTGCTAGATCCAGAAAATGCATAGCTAATCATGCTTTCCTGCCTTCAGTAGCATCTGGGTTAGTGGCTTTATTCTGCCCAAAGACCACCAACAGACAAGACTGTAAAGTCACTTTCTTTGGAAAATAGTGAGTTAAAGTAAGAATGTCCATCTCAATCTCTGATTTTGTTTTGTTCCAGATAGAACTAAATAATATAAATTACTCACAAGGAATAAACATGATTACTATAATCTCAGTTATCAGACAGATCAAGGTCTAAATCATGAGGCTTTTAAAAGCCTCTTTACCTCAAAAGGATGCTCTCAAGCATTTTCTAAATTTTTTAATTCTTGCTTACTCACTGTTTCTTATGCCACCTTCTCAAAAGCTTGGAAAAAAGCATCCCCCACCTCATCCAAGTCTGTCAATTTCAGACTTTTCTTTTTGGCAAGCACTGATCTCTCTTTGTCTTTTTGCACGGTCGTAGAATTGATACTGCTGTTTTATTTGACAACAGTGCACATTTCTATTTCCTGGTGCACAGAAAGCCTTATTATACAAAACCACTTTGTATAATATCAGCAGTTTGACATTTGCAGAGTGGGCTGAGCGAATGAAAGGATGCCTTTTGCTCATTTGTCAATTGCAGCACAGAAAGGCCAAAAGAGGGAAGACACCACATTTTTGTGTGGTCCCATAAAAAACAAATAACTTTTCCAAATGCTTCTGTCTTGAATTATCTTAAAGTAGTATAGGTAGAAAAGAAGTTGGTGGAAATATATTCCTGTATTAAATGCAATTAAGTTTGCTACAGTTCATTATTATAGCCTACACATATACAAGGACAAAATCTTAAGTGGACATCTGTAAAAATGTTCCTTCAACCAGGAAACTAGCAAGTGGTTTTCTACTTGAATATTTTTTCTAATGGAAAGCTATGATGAAAACAAATATCTAATGATGGTGTCAGCACTCCTGATTTTCTAGTATCATCTTTTTCCCTCAAGGGGAAAAATGTAGAATTTAAATTCTGCAATACATGAAATGCTAATCTCACATTTGGTTAAGTACAAAGAAAAAGAATTGAAGCATTAAAAATCAAACATTTCAGTAATTAAACAAGAGAATCAAGGCTCTGTTTCCTTTCCGATATTGTTTGTTTTTTATTAATACAGGGAGGATTTAGCACATCATGAAGATTAACTTTTATATGAGAAACTGATGAAAAATCAATGTTTTTTGGAGGTTTAAAAATATCTTACAGTTAGTCTGCAATAAAACATCAAACAAATTCTAAGAGTAATAATAGAAAAGTGTACTCTTAAACTAAGCTGGGATTTTCAAAATTATCTGAATCAGTTAGGTCTGAAAAGGCCAATTTTCTTTACAAATTTAATTTCCTATTTTCACAGTCATTTACCATACACTTTCAGTAGAAAGGTCATCCTTTATTTCTGCCACAAGCTCTGCAAAGATATATGATACCTCAAAGCTTAAACACTTTATTTTTAAAGATTTATATATGCAATTTCCAGTCATTCCAGCCATTCCAGATTTTTGTTAAATATTCTAAGCTTTTTGTAAAAGATGCTAGATTTTAGAAGCTCCCCAAATTCACTCTAAGTTAAATTTATTAATTTTACAAAATGTCATAGTAGTTTTCTGATGTAAGGTCTTTTTTAATCATACTGTTACACTCTTTGACATAAAAATATTTGAGCAATCTACATAAAGAAAATTATTTTCTGTTGCCTTGAATTCTTTCACTTCTATACAAGGGCCAATACACAAATCTTTGAGAAAAACCCAGTAAAACTACTTGCTTTAAATGCATGTGGAAGAAAACCAATGTAGACACTCTTCTGAGAGTTATTTAGAATGCCAACAGGAAAAAAGTCAATGGCCAACAATGTAATTCATAAATGGAAGACCAGGATACAGAACCATTTAGCCCATGTTCCACATAATCAGGGTATTCATTAGTATTCTGACTACTACTCTGAGTCTATTCACTCTCATCAGTCACTGAATATTTTGAAAGAGATTGTCCTGCGAAGTCAAGAGGGAAAGACTTCTTTAAAAGATGCTCTAGCCCCCACGATTTTATTCATGGCTGAAAGAACTGACAAGTGAATAAGAGAACTAGAGGATGGTAATTCTGATTTGGTTTTGAATGTTTGCCCCCCACTTTGGATATGAATTAAATATCCTGGAAGTTATGAATAATAAAAAAGGAACTAGGCTCTATGAGATTACTCTGTACATTCTCCAGCTTGAATGGATTAGATACATGACAACTTCAACTTCTTTTTCTGCCCATTATCCCAGGGCAAATTTTTTTGTTCCACTTTCCCCTGGATGGCCATTACCTGAACTACCTGCATGATCATTAGACAGAACTTTTACGATAGGATTCTGAGAAGGCAAAATAGTACCAAGAGCAGTCCCAATATAACACGTAAAATATTGCCAGAAGTCTCCATGTTTTGAGGGTATGTTCACATCATACACACATGATTTCCTAGTTGCACAGCTCCTCTGAAATGAACTGTCTCTTTTCTGTTCTTTGGAAGTACTCTGGAGCTACATTATAGGCTCTATTACTCATAATTGATAAAATATTTAGTTGATAAAGATCCCTCAATTCTTTGTAATATTTAATCCTCAACATAGAAATTTGAGACAGCTGTT
Organism: Lanius collurio; assembly: GCA_020086605.1. NCBI lineage: Eukaryota > Metazoa > Chordata > Aves > Passeriformes > Laniidae > Lanius > Lanius collurio. The sequence goes on from JACBWW010000008.1 coordinate 7,935,423, forward strand.
CCTTTAGCCTGAATACCAGGGGAAAAAGAAAAAACACCAACCAACCAACCAAAAAAAAATACAAAAGAATAAAGTATGTACATCAGTGCTTCAGAGTAACTAGGGATAACAGAGATACCAGGAAGAATCTTCTGCTCTAGGACAGAAATTGTAAAGACTTTAAATGATCACAAACTGTTTTTCTAGATATTTTTTTCAACAATAACTATGGAAATACACTGTGGTATCATTTCAGATGGATTTTTCCAACCAGATAAACTTTTTAAGGAGTTAGGAAAGCTAGATTTTTGTATGTGGTATGGTATATAAATACATAAATATGTATTCATGTATGTATGTATGCATATATTCTTATCTATCTTTCACAATTTGGAATCATGTAATTGTACACTAAAAAAAGAGAGAAATATTTCATATTTCTTGTGTGTACATTCTGTATCAAACTACACATTTGAATTTTTTACAAATGAAAGTAAAATTTTAATAATTATTACAAACTGCTCTTCATATATAAAAGAAAATGTACCTTCTTGCAAGGTACTTAACTAAGAAGTGGTCCATGGCAATTTTTAGAAGCTCTTTTATTTGATATTTGATTATATTTAAGTAGCAACTAGAATAATGTTCCAAATACTGATCTGTGTGGGATGTAGTTGACTATGCCCTCAAGTATGCAAATTCCTGAACAAATATAACATCAAATAATTTGTTCCTCATCATTGTCCTGATACATATATCTAGACAGATTCAAATAATAGCTTCAAAGTACTTCTAGGATCACTTCTGTAATTTTTATTAAATTTACAAATGAATGTTTTCATATATAATTTCCCAAATCAGGATCCCACAGAGTCTTGTAAATGTGCATTCAAGTTTCTATTTTTGAATTGATTGCATGAAGGATCTGGCCCAGTACCATAAATAGCACACTGAGAATAGAAAAAATAAGAAATAGACAATTGCATTAGACTTCTGGCATAGGCCACCTTCACCTGATTGCATTATCAGTCAAAACAAAGTTATTACTTTGAAAATTTTTAGGAAAGAAACATGTTTAATTTTTATGGGCAAATTACAAATATTGTTACTTTTATGAAAACTCTTCTTTGTATATGATCTCGCTTTCTTGTGTCCAAGATGAGGAACGGCAATTAGGAAGATAACTTTAAGATACAGCTTCTTTTTTTTTTCCATTATTTTCTTTTTTCTCTCCTTCTGCCTGAATATCCCACAATAACCAAAGCAATGTCTGTCAGCAAGTTATAACTATCCTTAATTTTGAAAGTAGAAATTATACTGCAGTCACCTTGATAGAGCAAAAAAAAAATAGCCATGCTGTAAGTAAGATTGTGCAACCATCATAAACTGGTAGTATTTGCAGTGTGGTACAGCAATGTACAATTAATATTTCCATCTTTTTCTGCTATCAAAATAAGGCTGAAGTCCAGCTAAATCTGCCAGTAAGTACCACAGTTTGAAAGTCAGGAAAAAATAATATAAATATGATGCAATACCAATTTTTATCCCTGTTATACACTCCCACAAGCCCTATTACAAGCAGATAGGTCTTGTTTACATGAAAATTTTGAAAAGTAGTTCTACTTGTTTTTTCATTTCTATTTACTAAAAATAATTTTTTAATCAATTTTCCCATCTCACTTGTTAAACCATGAAGTCCACTGATTTTATCAATATGTACTATAATGTACATTGCAAGAAAAAATAAAGCACTACGTTAACTCAAGAGTATTTTATTATAGCCATGTTGTCTATGTAACTGAAAAATTAAAAATCCACAAATTTAAAACTGCTCAGCTAAATGTAGAACAAAATCTCTCTTCAAATTTAGGAAAGTTTCTGGGTTTTTTGCAATTTTTGTTAAAATATACTGTTTTGAATTTATGGGACCCATACAGAATGATATCATAGAAAGAAAAAAATCTCTAAGAAAAAGGAAGTAAAAAATTTAAATATATTTATGACAGCCATGGTAGTAAAGCATATGTAAGCTATAGCCCATATAAATTACTGGGAACAGTGGGAGAGAGACACAAACACTGATGATTCTTTATTTAAATTACCATGAAAAGAATTCAAATAAACTAACATTAAAAATTAGCAAATAAAGATTTTAGATGAGGTTGGTTTTTTGAGAACAAGGTCTTATATGTTTATACAGCTAATGGCTAGATAAAAATTTCAATGTTGCTTAGGTGCCCTAGGCATTCTGTGCCAAATTGGTGCATTTGCACTTGAGTATTTCCTCCATGGAATAATACAGATGAACCATGACAGACTAATACATACAAAGAAGGATATATTTAAAAATATATCCTCCAGACTTCTAACAGCAGCTCTTCAAGGAATTCTAGTACTGTGTAAAACATTAATACTAATTTAACACAAATGTGTTGAATCTGAAGGCTACTACTTGCATTTATTAAGGCCTACGCCCAGATATATAGCACCTAGGCTGAAAAAATATTTTTTCTTCCATTTGAAATTCAAAAGTTGTTTTTTGTCACCTATCTCTTTAACACGTAAGATAAGATGCAGTACAATTTCACAAGAAAAACATTCAACCATGCAATGATAAACATTCTTCACATGCCTTTCCCATTTACAGGTTAGCTATCAATATTAAAGACTAGCCATAGTAGACTTGCTGATTAAGCCTTGGGTACCACCAGAATGGTAAATCCTTGTAAATTACAGTGTCATTTCAAAGACAAGAAATAGTAAAAATGTTGTGTCAGATTGGTAAAGGATTTCATTAGTTTTGTGTCTTTGTCTAAGAAAAAGCTGTCAATACTATCTGTAGCTCTTCTGTCATTAGGGAATCTTTGTGTTAACAGAGCAAGACTGCATCTTTAGACAGTTCAGGGCTCTTGTCAATAAAATGGAATGGAAGATAAAAAAAACTTGGTAGTCTCTTACCAAAAGTGCAGGCTATTTTCAGGGTTAAATCCAATTAATTGTAATGAGGAAGTACTGTTTCAATTCTCTGTGCACAAGTTCTACTAAAAGACAACATGAAATATAAATACCTGGCTAAGAATGAACAAAAAAAGTAGCAGAAGACTATTTCAGAGTTTATTAAGTGTAAGAGAATCTGCTTTTTCATCTTCCAGCTTCCATGAGAAACAGCTGAATGGGAACCAAATCAGGGCAATTCTTAGCATATGAGCTTCAGATACAACATGCTTTAGCATGTACAGGACTTTAATTCCATGTATGTATTTTAGCAAAGTAATAACAGTAATAGTTGTTTGATTCTGTATTTCTGAAAGAAAAAAATTGTCTACATTTTGGGTATGTTAACAGTCTTTCATTACAGAAGATTTTTCTGTCTTTCTCTGAATTAGTTTTGTCCATTAAGTAGGAATTAAGTGACTGCTCTGAGGTCTGTAAAAAATCACCAGTTAGGTATTAGAAAGCTTTGCCTAGCCCTTTTCTAGATGGTGAAAAAAGAAAGGCAGCAAGTGGTGTTCCAGTACAAATTTTGTCATGAGAGTGACTAATAATAATTCAAACTCTTTTTTTCCTGCTTTTACTATACAATGAAAATATGTATTTATGTGGTTTTATTTTATTAAATGTACTGGTTCTTTAAGCTCTTCTGTAGACATTAATGAGCACCATATTGGCCTATTGACCGCAGTTTGCTCTTTCACTAGAAGAATATTTGTGGCGGAACATAAAATTAGTTGGGAAGAGTGGCAGAATTAGTGTACTGAGAAAGGGGAGGGAGGAAGTGTCTATATGGATGGGTTGGGGTTGTGGGTTAACCCCAGCGGGAAGCTGAGCAGTGCTCACTCAGGCTCCACACCCTCTAGCTCCAGTGCAACACGGATACAGGAAAGGAGGAATAAAAACAAAAAAACTTAGGGATCAAGATTAGTAATAAATAATATAATAAATATTAATAATAGGTATTATTTATTCTTTAATAAGTGAAGGATAAGTGGAAGAAGAGAAAAAAAAAACAAAATAAGACAAAAGATGCATAGGTGCTCCCAGCTCCCATGGGTTGACTAATGCTCAATCAGTTCCTCAGCAAAAGATGGCTAGCCCTGCTAAAATCCACTGCTTTCCCTTTTATTGATGGCCATTACATTATAAAGCTTGGAATATCTTTTTGTTTAGTTTGGATAATCTGCTCAGTTCCCTCCCAAACTATTGTGCAACCACAGTCTACTCACTGTGTGGACACAGTGAGAGACAGAGAAATCCTAGATGCTGTGCAAATGCTGTTCAGCAAAAGCTAGAAAATTAGTGTATTATCAGTCCTAGTTAAGTTAAAAATCCTAATACATGAGACATGTTTTGAAAAAAAAAAGAAATTGACTCTGTCACAATCAGGCCCAATACAACTGGGGAGATTATATCATAGGCCCTTTAAAATAATTAACTAATTTTCTGGAAGCCCCTGATACAAGAATCACAGAATTACAGAGGAACCAGGAGGTTTTATGTTTTCCTTTTTACCCCTACTATATATGTCTATGGGTATTAGAAAACAGAAACAGCAAAAAAAGCAATAATGGCATTTACTTAAATACAGATTTCAGTAAAACTAGTACTAGTGGAAAACATACATACACCAACTTAAGAAGGCAAGAGAAAAGAAACTAAGATGATATATTTCAAAAAGTCGCATGAGTAGTTTTAAGTTAGCTTCTTGATATTTTGATGCATATCTCACGATCTTCAAAATTTTGAGCATAACTTGAAGATTTTTTTCTCTCAAAGAAAATGGAAAAAAAATGCTGTATTAATTTGCACTTACTCCAAGCCATCTGCATTTTAATAGCCACACTAGGATGCAAGAAGGTTGTTTGGGAATATTTTTCAATGTGCTATATGGCATTGCCTTCCAGTAAAATCAGCAAACTGAAATTTAGATCTTTTTATACTACTGTATTTTGGAACTTTAAGAATCAGCCAGATGCAGCTTGTAGAAGTTGTCATGAAAACTGTTAAATCTAAGTTAGATGTTTTAGAAGCATAATACAGAAATCAGCAGTATGATCAGACTTACTATTGCCACCATTGTAGCACCAATCCTTATTTTTACTTACATATGCTAACATATAGAGACATGCAATTTCAGTGAAGCACTATATGCTGTGCAGGTAAAAACCTACAAATAAATCAGAAATGAAACACTTTTATATGAATTTTTAATCTTTTAATTTTTATTTCTAAAGTTGAGAGTGACTCAAAAGTTAATTTGCTTTAAAATAAAAATTTTCAGCAATGTGAAATACTAGTTATACCTATGAGAATCTTCTTTGGGAAAAAAAAGAAAAAGAAACAGTACATAAATCACTCTGTCTCAGTAATTTAAAGGTCTTCATGATCACAGTTGCACCTAATCTGTGCATATTATTTACATAAACAGGGTCATTTTTTAGATACATCACTGAAATAATGAAAGAAGAAGACCTTTGTTCCAAGCAAGGCAGGAGATTTTAAATTTGATTATTAATATTCCTAGTAATAGTGAAACAAAATGCACATGCTTCCATTATATGTTCACTCTGCAAAAGCTTTTAGGAATCTTAGGGTTTCATAATATTTTTCAGAACCAGGTAATCACTATAATGTTACCATACTTTGCAAAACACATACACATAGTGTCTGCATAAGATTTAATAGTCTAAATGCCTTACTAACGCTGACCTCCAGCTGAGGCACATTTATGTTTTGAAATAAATAACGATAATTCTTGCTTATTTTGCTGCTAATAGGAAGATTTTTCTGCAGTGCTGCGGCAAGAAGCATTGCCTATAATACACAAAAGTAAACTCTTACATTAAAAATGCACTTTATCTACTTATTGAGCAGTGATTAACTTCTTTACTTTTCTTATGGTTAATATATCATTTGAGGCATCTTTTTAACATCCCTTAATAGTCAGCATGTTAGAGATATGGCTCTGTATACCTCTATTTTAAGGATGTTTCCAGGACAGTTCAAAGGAGGAAAATTGTTACTGACTGTCTTTTCAGATTTAAACTGAACACGATTCAGGACGGACACTACAGATCAAGAACCTTTAATAATGTGTGTATCTGCAGAAAAGAGATGACAAACAGCCAAATATACTATGTTTATATCCCAGGGTATTCATCCCACTTACGAGAAAGAATAACTAAATTAATGGCCTGTATAAAAGCCCATATAATTCTGTCTTACAGCAGTAAAAATTCCAAAGTCAAGGCTTTATATTTCCATAGTTTACTGATTCCTGATTTTGCTACAAGAAGTTAACACTTCCTGGTTTTAATCTGTGAAGACATCGGGCATCAACATAACAGGCAGCAGACCTTTGTTGTTGACCTTTGCAGACCTTTGCACATACTCATCCATGCTCATCTGGCTTCCAGGCCTTGTGCTGTGGAAGTCCTACTCCTGGATTGTTTCACTGGCTCTGTTTTGGTGTCTTGTCAAGGAAGTGGTGAAATGATTACCCTCAACATATAATATGGGTTAGTGCATTTGGAGGCTATCACAAGATCCTGATTTCTGGGGCTTTTAACAGGCGTTTTTCCTAGCACTGGTGTTTCTCGAGCTGGGCCTTGTACCAGGAGATATGAAACTCCATGAAACTCCAGATCTCTAAGTCCAGGCACATTTTCTAAGACACTGGGCTAGAAGATACTCTTGAATGTTCCAAAGGGACATTCCCAAATGCCATCTGCATACCCAGATGCCATCAGAAAATGAGGGGGGAAGGGGAAGTTAAAGGGGAGTGGTGCGCACATACTGCTTTTTCTAACAGCACATCCTAAGAGGGGAGGAGGAAGAAGGAAATTATGTGGCTGATTGGCAGTAGGGTAGAGTGTGACTTATGAAGACTGCTGGGACAGATTACTATCCTGCTCTAAATGAACATATGCACTGGACAGTCAGTATGTACTAAAGTGCAAAGAGGCAGCATTCAAAAGCAAACTGTATTCCTTCCAAGTTTTTTTGCTGAAGGGAGTCCCTTCACTACCTAATGTAAAATACAAACTAATATCCTGGAAGAAGACTGAAAGGGAGAAATTTTAGTCTCCAATGCAAAGATAATTTGATGTGAAAGATTAGGCAGAGTAATTTTTTTTTTCAGTGATTCTGAAAGAAAATAATATTAGGGAAAGATAAGAGATCTCTCTCTGTGGCAGAACTGTATGTAGAAAGTAATGTAAACATTACAATCATTGCAAAGTCAGTTCTTACTGCTTCAAAACACTCCATTTTCTGATTTTATTTCATTAAACATTAGCAACTCAACTGAAAGACACAGAAAACAGTCAAATTATGTATTTTGTATATGCAAAATTAAGTGGTCCAAAAGAGACAGATGTACCCTTTAGCTCATGTGGTTTAGTCTTCAACTCAGACAAGTGGAAAAGTCTGTAACTTCAAACACCATGAACCAGCTAATATTATCATACTTACAATTGAAAAGCAGTAGTACCTAAAGTTATGGAGTCACTACTCTTTTTGCTTTTATTTCACAGTTTTGTGAAATATATATCATATATATATTGTGACATGACACATACGATAGGTATGACATCGTATGATCCTTACAAACTATGTGTGCTTTGGCTATGTAATGGTATGGGGCCCTTTTTAATGTACCCTTTTGAAGGCTGAATGGCTAGGTGCTAGCTGGTGGTTCATCTCTGCAAATGACCATTTTAACAAAGTGGGTTGACCCTGCCTGGTTGCCAGGTGACCACCAAAGCCTCTCTGATTTCCCTTCTCAGCTGAACAGGGGAGACAGAATGTAATGAGAAGCTCATAGGCAATATAAAGACAGAGAGAGAAATCTCAGCAGAGGAAAAACAGACTCAGCTTGGGGAAATTAGTTTAATTTAAAATGTGAGTAGGATACGGAAAAATAAAATCAAATCTTGCAAACATCTTCCCACCATCCCTCTCTTTTTCATGGGTTCAACTTCATTCCTGAATTCTCTACCTCCTTTTCCTTGGTGGCATAAGGAAATGGACAATGCAGGGTGTTGCCAGTTCATCACATTGTCTCTGCCCCTCCTTCCCACTCACACTCTTCCCCTGGTCTAGAAGAAGATCCCTTCCATGGGAGATAGTCCTCCAAGAAATTCCCCTTCCCACAGACTGCTCTTCTTGAACTGCTCCAGGGTGATTCCCTTCCACAGAATGCAATCCTTCAGGAACAGGCTGTTCCAGCATGGGTACCCTGTGGAGTTTCAAGTCCTGTCAGCAAACCTGCTCTAGCATGGGCTCCTCTCCATGGATTCACAGCCCCTGCTAGCAGTCTGCTCCAGTGCAGCCTTCCCACAGCATCACTGCCTCTTTCAGGCATCCACCTGCTCCTGCATGGGGCCCACAGGATGCAGGAGGATATGTCTCTGACATGGACCTCCTGGGCTGCAGGCACACACCCTCCCTCATCACAGGCTTCAAGTGAATATCTACCCTAGTGCCCGGAGCACTTGCTCTTTCTTCTTCTCCACTGACCTTACTGTCTGCAGAGCTGTTTGTCTCACATTCTCCCTCCTCTGTTTTGGAGACACTTGCTCTTGTGCAGCAGAGGTTTTCCCCTTCTCAAATCCTTTATCACCACAGCACTATCAGTGTTTCTGATGGGCTCAGTCATGGGCAGCAGCAAGTCCATCTTGGAGACAACTGGCACTGACTTTATTGCATATGGGGAAACTTCTAGCAGCTTCTCACAGAATACACTCTTGTAGGTCCACCACTACCAAAATCTTGCCTTGCCAATCCAATACAGAACATTTGAAATATAGAGTAAATGTGCAATATACTTAGATTTCATATAAAAATCTTAGCATCTCCAAGTGAATTTTTGACCCTTTATTCTGTTGAGCTCCCAGTTTATTGTCTGAAGTCATTATGTGTGACATAACATTTAAAAATTTACAAAATGTCATTTTTATGTACAGCATAACAAACTTACTAGTATCTATTCAGTGCCATTCATTTAACTAAGGGTTGGTGAGGACTAAAATTTTCCACACTTTTCAGGATTTTTCTTGTAAATATTCATCATGCTGGAGGTCTGTAGAATTTAAGCAAGATTATTTTCTTTACATATTGCAATACTATCCTGCAGGCTTTTCAAATTGGTCATAGCACTTCTCAAAGTAAACTTTATTGCTTCCAACCTGGCTTCTCATAATAGTAAATGCTTGCTGAACTGAGCCTTTAGTTTATATTTTTACTTTTCTGGGTCTTGTAGTGAAAACAAGCTGCAGACAATCTGCTTAGGTGACAGCAGCAACACATGTAATATGAACTGTCAGACTGTTTAAAGTTAGTAAATGCAAGGTAAAAAGAGACACATTTCCAAGAATAGACACCTAAGAGTGGCATGGCAGGGGAAGTAGTAGTTTAAATAGTACTTAGAGCTAAAGTGAGAAATAGCCATATAGGAATATGATGCTCTCTGAAGTGAAAAAACTCATAAATATTTGTGCAAGCAGCTCTCTAGCAGGTACACATCTCATGACAAGAAAGATCAATGACAGGTACATCACATATGACTAGTAGCTGTGTTGCCTTTCCAGGGAGGTCAGCAGGAAGAATCTGAATTTTAACTGAAATTTGTGGCTGCAGGAAACACAGAACAGGGTTGATGGTGATGGGGTTTGTGAGGGAATTTAGAGCTACACAAGATGCAGAATTTAAGGTACAGGAGTGTTACTTGGTACAAGCATGCTATAAGGAACATCCTTATTCCATATTCCATTCTACTAAAGAGCGTTAATATATTTACATATTTTCTTATGTCACATCAATTATATGTATTGTTTAAAAGAAGATAAAAAATCCATGTGAATTTTTCACTCTTCACATATTTATTTTTTATAGAAAACAAATTATTTACACACTCTAATTTACACTAAAACCAACAGAACAAAGCATGAACCTAACAGTCAAAAAGTATTAATTGAAAACATATGATTTTTAAAGTTAAAATTGACACTGTACACACGTCACAGGGAGGGCCATACTCTTGGCAGCAGTATTAAATACCACCTCTGTGTTGAGCTCACTTGTCAGTACCCACAAGCTTGTAAGAACAACAGTCCAAGCAACAACTACAACAGCAGAAACTAAATCCACCATGTGCATATTTTTAACTACAGCATTTTTTATTTGTTTACACTTAACATATGATCTACCTTTAGTCATAGCATTATGGCAAAATATTTTTAATACTGTACAAGAAGAGTATTAACAGCTAGAATCTATTTAGTGTGGTTTAAATGTAAGCACACTGTTAGTTGTGTTAAGTATGGGTTTGGAGGCAAATAGGAAAGTTCAGTATTCTCCCACCGATTTGTTTTTGCTCAGGATAGAGCATTTTGTAAATGGTACTAAGCCTCTTCCCTTGTGTAAGTATATTGATTGCATATGCGTAGCTCTTTATCTCTTTTGCAAATGAATCTCATGTACTGCAGATACAGGAAATGCAAAAGACCATCTGGGCATCATTGACCCACTCTTCTCAAATCTGGCAGACAGTTTAGCATACAGTTTATTTATTTCAGGGTATATACTGCACTATCCTGACACCTCAGAAAAATACTCAGGGGAATTCTGTATTTTTTAGTATGTCTGTACAGAATTTCATTACAATTGTTTTGCTGAATGAACTGTTTTATCCATGCTTGAGGTTTTCACCTTTGGATTTTCAAAGCCTCACAAAAAAGGCCTTCAGCAATAAAGGTGTTTAGTGTTAGAAGCTTGAGACTGGAGACAGATGAAAAATGAATGCTTAATAGCCTGTACTCATTTGGTCTGGGAGGAAATGTGATTACATTTGTATTAGATGACTGAATTTGCATTTAGCCTAAATGCATACAAGTTTCTCCATTTACAAAGGACCAGAAAGAAGTATAAAGATAATTTTGCTATGTTTATGTCTCCCCTTTTGTTGAACCTGATGTTTTGGTTCTCTAGTTTATAAGTATATTTAGACAAAATTACTGATACTAACTTCCTACTCAACATCAGATAAAATTTTGACAGTGCTAAGGAAAATCTAAATTAAAGCATATTCTATTGGATGTGTTTCACTTGGAAGAAACTTAAAAATAATCCTCTGCTGCAAAGTGTTTCAAACTGTCTGAATATTCTTTTTATTTGAATGGAAACAAAAGGAAAGTCTGAACATACACTAAATAATTTTGAGATAATACAAACAACTTGTGAAAAAAAGGCACTATGTGTAAAATTACTATAAGAAATAAACCATAATTACCTCTAGAACAAGACAACCATTCTATTCTTGTCTGTTATTATCACACTACTCATTCACTGTCAGAAATACATGCCAAGCAGACATGTCATAAGATTGGGACAGATTTTCCTTTATGACCTGACTGTTTAAAACAATCTGGTTTTGGCAGAGAAATCCTTTCTGTCTGTAACAGTAAGCTGAAAATTCCAGCAAGATAGAGGGAGGCTGAGGTAAGGCTGAATCTGGATTTTGCAAAACGCAATGAGAAATGCTGGGTCTCTTCTCAATACTAAATCTAGGAAGACTCTCAGGTTGGTTTAATTCATACTGATACCTGCCTTATTCAAGTTCTGTCTGTTACATCTCCTTTTTGTGGAATAAATTGGCCTAGATGCTGAGATATTGTGGTAATATCATTGTACCAGAAGGTAGAAGAGAGTAATGACAGGACTTTCTTAACCCAGTGTGGGACTAACAGCTTATTCTAGTTTGTCAGTATTGCTGCTATCATGACAATTTTTGTCAGAACTGTTTTCTCTGCAAGAAACAATGAATTTGGTCTCAAGATTTCTTGGAAATATAATCCACTTACATATGGTTTTTAACTTCAAGAACCAAGTGTGATGAAGAACTGCAACTGAATCATCAGGGTGGGATAGAATTACTCCCTTCTCAGTAGCTGTTATAGTGCTGGGTTTTGGATTCAGAATGAGAATGGTGGTGTTAAAACACTGAAGTTCTGAGGTTTTGTTAAATCATATTCATCCCAAGTCAAGGAATTTTCCTTGTGTCATGCTCTGCCAGTGAGGAGATGAGCAAAAGAAACTGGGAGGGAGCACAGCTGGGCCAGGTGACCAAAAGGATGTTTCACACTATAGAATGTCATGCTCAGCATATAAATTTGGATCAGTTACTTAGAAGGGGCTGATCTGCGTTTGGGAATGGAGGTTCTGGCATTGGTCAGTAGGTGATGGCAATTTTATTGTATATCACTTGTTTGCCCCCTATTATTATCATCATTATTGTTATCATTCACCATTACTGTATTTTAATTTATTTTTTATTATTAGATTGTTCTTATTGCAATACGTAAGTTTTATTTTGATTCTCCTCCTCATTCCACCAAGGTGGGGGGAGGGGGAGAGTGGGAGTTGAGTGAGCAGCTGTGGTGCTTAGTTTCCAGCTGTGCTTAAAACCACGACACTTGAATAGCCAAACTTTTCTGTGTATATTTTTTCCTTCTACACATTTAATCCTCTCTGCCTGAACATAATGCAAAATATCTTGTTTTCTGGCAAGGGAAGTTCTGTTTTGGCCTAATTGTATTATTTTATGATATTGTGAGAGTCACAAAAGACAGATTGACCAGAAAAAAAAAGAAATCCGGTCAGTTAGGAATGAAATCTGACATAAATTTACTTTTACTATACTGTCAGACATTACTAAGAGCAAGAATATCAGTCACATTGTATCTATTGTAAACTAAAAGATCCTCCATGTAGACTTTTTTTCACTTTGCAAACGGAATTTTCTCTCACATAGGATTCTTCCTAAAAGGAGAAAAAAAATGTGAAGGAGTTGTAAAAGAATAGATTTTTTTCCCGACAGTTTCATTGTATTGGTGGCTCCACTGGTTTTGCAGTAATAAAACTTCAATGCATTAATTTTTTACTATACACAAATTTAATAGCATAAGGAGGTTAATACTAGAGCACAGGTTTCAGAGCACTAATACCTCAGGTAGTTTTCATTCTTATTTTATAAGAGATACTTATAAAACACATAATTTTGAGATGAACCAGAGGAAAAATAATTTCTATAATCATGGTCAAAATGCAACCCATTGTCATGACTGGAAATCCTGATAGTCTCACATTTTTGATCATTAAATCACAGCATTTTACAACCTGTGGGAAGACTGGAAACCTTTTAGTCTTATTCAGCATTACTTTGCACACAGCACAGTTGCAGAAATCCTATGTAGGAGAGGTAGAATATTGTCCACAGACATAGTGCTTGAATGTCTTCTGACATGGCTTCTGATTTGGCTTGTCTTTTTGCAAGCACACTTTCCCATGACATGCAGAAAAATAAGTGCTGGCCTTTTAGATGTTATTTGCACAGTTAACAAAGTAACTTGAATAAAGTAACAAGTAAAACTACATTGTCTGTCCCTCGTTTAAAACAAAAACCACTCCTGAATAGTTCTATACAGACAGAAGAGAAAATTGTGCTTTTAATGCAAGATATCATTTAACTGAATGTATGACAGATCATGGACTTATAGAATGGTTTGGGCTGGAAGGGACCTTAAAGATCATCTAATTGCAGCTCCCCTGCCATGGACAGAAAACCTTCCAGTAGACCAGGCTGCTCACAGCAACACCCAACCTAGCCTTGAACACTTCCAGGGATGGGGAATCCACAACTTCTCTGGGACAACCTGGTCCAATGCCTCACCACCCTCACAGCAAATAATGTCTTTTAACACATACTCTTTCTGTTTAAAGTAATTGCCTTTTACCCTATCACTACAAGTACTTGTGGTAAGTCCTTCTCCTTTCTTGTAGCCCCCTTCAGACACTGGAAGGAGCTCTAAGGTCTCCCAGGAGTCTTTTCTTCTTCAGGCTGAACAACCTCCCAGATCTATCACCCTGTATTATTGGAGAGGTGTTTGAGCCCTCTGAGCATTTTTGGCATTCTCCTCTGGACTCACTCCAGCAGGTCCACGTCTTTCTTATGTTGTTTCCCCCACAGCTGGAAGCAGTACAACCAGTGGGATCTTTGTGTTCTCTATGCCTATCTTGATAATAGGTAAATTTACAAGAGATATGATTTTATACTGGGCACAAAGCTTAGATTTGCAGAAAATATTTTGGAGGAAGGTGACACTGAGGATAGTACTTATTCTGTTGAGACTACCCATCCAGTGGGTGGCTATAAAACAAGTCCATAGAAAAAAGAATGTTTCATTTCTGTCAGTATTTATCTCAATGTGAAGACTCACAAGGTACAGTGATGACATTGGGAAGAGCAAGCAGACCCTACTTATCAGCCTAAGAGAGAAAACAAGTACTGGAAACAAATTCACCACTCCAAAAAAAGAAATCTGTGGAAGAATGTCACATGTCTGTTCCTCTGTGAGAGTTTTTAATAGTTGCTCTCACAATGTCTCAGCAAATGAAAGGAAGGAAGTTTAGGATTGCCTCCTAAGGCCTTCTTGAGAAAGTATGACATATGGGCATTCTGAGATCTGGCCACAGAAAACAGTCCCCTGCAAGATCTAGGCAGCATTTCAATTTCCAGGGCAGCCCACTGAGCTGGCAGAGGTGTCTGCACTGAATTTCTTAGATAGACCTTGCAGAATGCCTCCTTTTCAAAAATCTGTTCTCTGTTTCATTTGAGATGCAACATGGTAACAAGAAGCTCACTCATTATTTCAAGGGAATTTAGCCAGAAAGTTTAATTAATACAACTCCTTTAGGGAACAATAATGGAATGTTTTTATCCCTTGAAACATTGTATTAAATATATTGCCTATGCTAGATAATAAAATGACTTAGTCAGCCTGGAATGACTTGCTGTTAAACTAGAAAAATACCCAGTGCTTAAAAAGGTAAAATACAAGTATTATTTTTAAAAAGTGATGAAATTAAGCAAGATGCATGAAATGGAATGCAAGAAATCAGACTGTAAAATATGCTGCTTCCTCAACCATTTTCTAATTGAAATTAAAGTGTCATTTTCGCATTGGTTCATTTTCCTAAAAGGGAATACTATGTACTGCATAGAGATGAGACAGGTCCAAGCCCCAGCTGGAGGGTCAAGAGTCTGGGTCAGAATCCAGGTCCTGGCGATTCTTACAGAGGTTTCTGTTTCAGTGGGATTTCCTCTGGATTTTGTTATTTCAGTATATTTTTCATGTAATTGGTCCTATCTTTTGTGTCAGAGGAAGACCATTTCATCTGATTTAAAACATAGGAACAATTTGCCAAAAAATCTCCTGAAGGAAGAGGACTTTCATTAGTAGGGGATTTGGATGGCAAGGTTATTATTTTTCTCATCCTGTGTGTCTCGACTCCTGTAAAGGTATGTTTGTTAACTGAAAATATTCTTTATTTAAAAGAAGACTTTTATTCACAAATTCACAAAGATTGTCTTAGTTGCATCACAACTTTAAAGGAATATTTTAAAAAAATTCAAAAAGTTTGCTAAATAAATAAAAAAGACACAAAATTTATCTGGGGTAAAGAGGTTAAAGATGTAGTTTGATGCAGTCATTAAGAGTTTCAGTGTTTCATGTGGTTTCATTCATAGCAGTATTAGGTGGGGACAAATATATTTGGAATGGGTTATCATGATTTTTTGATTTGGTTTTATGTATTCCTTCTTAGTTTTCTTAACTCTCTAACTTTTTATACCACTGAGAAAGCAAAAATTTAGTAATTGGTTTTTTCTTTCTATATTTCTATTTTAATATAGAAGATGGTAAAAAATCATCTTATCTGGAAATACTTTTATCTCACACTTTAGCTTTTTTTCTAGTCAAGTATCTAATTATCTGGTCTTCTGATTTTCTTAATCCTTCACAATGTAATTCTGAATATTCCTGGAGGTGTTTGTCTTTATGCTTATTTGTTTTCAAGCCTCTTCTGTCATAAAAATCTTCATCTTAAAATGAAGGAATCTGGATTAATAAAAAATGAATTGACTTTCACTTTGGTTCATTCTGTCTCAAAGAACACAATTAAAAAAAAAAATTGTTCCTCTGAAAAAATTGAGATATTTTTGATTGCTGATGGTGGTAGCAATGAGTAAAAAACCAATTAGGACTGATGACAGTTATGTACCGAGTTACACAGAATTTTCCAGTTCAGAGTCTCTGAACTGCATATTCCTCTCTGAGCAAGTATCTAGATTTTCCAAGTTCTGTTCACATTTAGGCAATATGGGCCAAGATTTTTCAAATCTGGGTTTTATCTTATTAAGTAGAACTAAGCTCATTCTATGATTAACTGGAAAAAAAAAATAAGTTTCCCAAATAGGCCACACGACATGTCACTGATCACCAGGACCAAGGCACATTTAGGCATCTGAAAAACTTTGAGGAGAAACAGTCTAAATTCTCAAAACGTATCTTTATCTTTGCTCCTTTATTAATGCACACCTGGTTGCTTCCTTGTAATGTTCAGCCTTATTTCTTTTATCTTGAGAATAGCTTATAAAGTCACCTTTAAGAATACTGCTTTATTCCATTTTCAAATGGCAGGAATGTTCCTACTTGAAGGACACAGAAAAGCAGAGAGTTCTCTAGAATGGTTCTTGCAGGAAAGAAAAGAGAGCAACAGTTGAGAATTATGACATTCTTGTGTGACGGCTTCAATAGTGGTGTCTATAAACTGTTTCACAAAATGTCTTGTAAAGGGCTCTTGATTAACTAAGTGAGTGGAGGAGGGGTCACAGCTGTGCCTTACATCCACTTAGCCTCTTCTAGAAGGTAACAGCAAATGGAAATGTGACTCGCACACAATCTTTTCCATGATATGTAGCATCATGCATTGGAGTGTATTTATTTTCTGTTAAGTAGAATTCTTCTGCTTCCTTTTAGTCTCGAGTACATAGCACATGAACAGTAGTTCCTACAGAAAGCAATACTAATCAGAAGTGACAGCCTTCTGCTGTCCCACGCCAACACAAATTGTGCACTTTCAAAGAGCTGTGGAAATGAATGTATATCACTGTTACAACAACACATGTCACCAAGGCTAAATTTCCAAGGCACCTGTCTGAACTCAGTATTTCTCAGTACCCCTTGCTTTTTTCTCATGAATTCTATTGCCAAAATTGAGTTGTAGTCATATTTGGGAGCAGATGGTCAAACCCACTGCTGTGTCCAAGTAGACTGGTGGGCATAGTTATCTGATGTGTTTAGAGATATAATAGCAAGCCAAGCATCTCTCTTTACTCACCACCTAGGGATACACTCTCAAGTAAAGAGAGATCCCCCTCTGAGAAGAGTAGTTGCCAGATTTCAAAACATTTGCTGAATGTTTGCAGAATTGTATTTGTCCCTGGAAATAATACTGTTTAATAGCCACATTTTCGCAGCTACTTTTTAAAGTGAATTCGCAAACAGATGCCAAGTGTAAATATGTAGGCTTCACATCAGCACCACTTTGCATTTTGAGTATTTATAGGTTTTGCTTAAGAAGAGACACTGTGACCCGTGTTCCATGACATAATTGGACATCTGCTTGCTAGGCCAGCTGACTCAATTAATTCCAAAGGTTGTTCTTGGTAGGGAAGAGGAAACTACCATTGGTGATTTCCTGATGAACTTATCCAAGTGGGTATTCCCAATTTCTGTCTAACATAAGGCCAAAATAAAATTTCATTTTCTAAAACACGGTTCATTATTTTTTGCAATGCTTTGAAGGCTCACAAATGTTAACATCTCTAGATCTAATTAATTCAGACCAGAATGTTTGATCTCAACTTGTCCAGTCAATGAGATAAATGGTATTTACCTATTTCTATCTATAGAAATAGTGCACCATAAAATGCTAAACTTTACCTTCATAACTCAACATGTAATTCTGTTGCTCAAAACTGTACACTCTTAGTTTGAAAAACCTAGCTCAGTACTACAAAATGAAGTCTTGCTATGCAAATATCACTCTGTAAATGCTCCCTGATAATATATTACCTTTGAGAAAATGGTGGTTTCAATTAATCAGATTTGGTGCTGTTGAGAAGGAATTTAGCTACAAAGAAGTTTCTTAAGACTTTAAAATCCAATCTGATTATGAGTATTATCAGACAGCTTAGTACCAAAATGCTTTCTTTAAAAACCAGCTTTATCTAAGACTGTCAAAGGTGAGATCAGGCCACAGTTGGAAGCGATATAATCAATTAAATGGATTAAAGCTACTTTAGAAGTTCATTCACAATACATGGGAAAACCATTGATTGCAATCAGATTTAGAATTAGTCAGCAAATTTTGATTAACATAAGAAGTCAGCTAAGTATACCCACCTCTTGCAGGTCAGCAAGGAATGCTTGAAGGAAGCACTTGTAACAAGGCTGATGCCTCAGTACAGGATAATCTGCAGATCCCTGCCGCTTCTGTGGGCCCTTATGACACAGAGCAGTGAAAATCAGTTTCAGTTCATGAAAGCAGCAGCTGCTTGTGAAAGTTACATTCTGTGTGCAGCAGAAGCAAAAATCATCATGAATATGCAATAGTCCACTTTGTCTTTCAGCCCAGCCTCACCACATATTACAAAACCATGTAGAAAATTGTATGGTATGTTCTTCAGCACCATCATGTGCTTTTGGGATTTCTTGTGCTCTACCTAGTTGCAGAGTTCTAGAGCCAATTAAACTATATTAGCATATGTAATTATTATTATCATCAGATATGCAATATTATTTATATGTAAATACATGTGGTCTTAGTGACTTTTGGTAATTGAGAAGCGCCACGAGTATTATTGCCACACAACAAAAAGCAGTTATTTGAGCCTTTTATGGGCTGCTTTGTACTGTGTAATATCAACTATAAGCTATCCTCAGGAGGTGCCTCTCCCCTGAAATCCGTGGGGGAGGGACCCTGCAGGGTACAGGTCTGTCTCTGTCCCTGTCCCCATGTCACGTGTGCCCCATACCTGTTCCTGGTTGGGTGGTTGGGTGTGCCAGGAGCCAAGGAAGAAAGCAGGGTCCCAGGAGAGAGGCTGCCTGGGAACTCCAGACATGCGGCTGGAGGAATAAAATAATCCCTGAACCTCTACAAAATACCGCTTCATCTTTCCTTCCAACTCCATCGCTGTCTTATATATGTTGTAAGGATTCCCCGCACTACAACACTATCCCATTAGCTAAATATGAAACACTTCCATGAATTCAACTGAAGGAATAGAGAGATCCAAGCAAAATTCAGACCAGGTTTTGCTGTAAAATCTGGGTGCCGAGACCTCTACACCTACATCATTTAGTGGAGAAACCTCTACAAATTTCCCAGTGAAGCTCATCCTCTTTCACAAGTATGTAAGCAGGAGAACAGGGAATTCATCACATGACAACATTCGTTAAAAGAGTTGCATTTCAGAAAAAGAAAGAAAACCAAGTTCCAGGTTGAAGACCTTATTTAAGTCTTTGATTGTGTGTATAGGATAGAGTGTGAAAGAGTTGTACTGAAATGTGTGGGTTCAGGCTTCAATCAGCTTACCAGCTATGTAACAGACATATGATTCCTACGGCAACTAAATACAGCCCTCTGATAGAGGGTTTTTAAGCTTGTTGAGAGAGACATATAGCTATTTTTCATTCAGATAGGAGCTGTTTTTCCAAGAGTTCTATCCAAGGATCCACAGCATTGGTAACACGTATAGGTGCAGTTCTATGATTGTTAGGGGAAAAAAAATATGGTTTCTTGTGTTGAAATCTGCATCATTTTGCTTACAGATAAGTAACATGCTGAAAGCCAGATATTTTGTATAGCAGCATCAGAGTTTTATTTCTGGATTCCAGTTTGTTTCTTCTTGTAGTAAAATCACTTGGATGCAGAAGTCATGTTGGTAATTCAACATCAGCTGGAAATCAAACTCCAAATAAACTCCACTCACTTTCCTCCCACCCCCTCTGGTAAGAAAGGGACAAAGGCAGAGACTATGCACTGAGATAAAGTTTCACTGAAAGCAAGCAGCAATGGAATAAGAAATGCACATAACAGCAGCAATACTAGTAACAAAAGCATACAATAAAAGGTATCTACTCCCTCTGGTAGAACTTAGTTTCATATAGATGTTGGGACAAAGGTAGCTGCTCCCATACCCAGCATTACACAGCTTTCCCAGAAAAACAAAAGACTACAGAGGTTCCCTGTAGCTGGCTCTCTCTGAGCCCAAAACAATCAAAACTAATGATGGACAAACCCCCAAAAGCTACGCTGTCCGTGTCACTCACACTGTGCTGCCTGTTTCTGGACCACTCCACTCCTCTGGGGCTTTGTTCAACAGTGGCATTGCTGATTTTGACTGCTTCATTCTGCTGGTGCTGGGACTGAGCTCAGGCTTGGCTCCTCTCACCTCATTTGCAGCTGCTTTTCCTGCAGCTGCTTCCACTTCATTGTTTTTCCTCAAAGTGGCCTTTCTTGAAGCCATGTCCCAACAGTGTTTGCACATCTTAGAGCTGTGTCTCAGAGGAGCCAGAAAGGACAGGAGGCAGCAGCAGAGCAACAGAAGTCTCCAGCGCTGGTCCCAAGAACTCACAGCTTTACCACAGCAGGCACCTTTCCCCAAAGACAAAGGGAACAAAATGGCACATTTCTTGTACATACTCACCATTTTCTTCTCTCCAAAATCACACCCCCAGAGGTGTTGTGGGAGGTATAGAATAGCAGCCTAACCACACCCACAAGGCTTTAAGCTCTGCCCCCTCTCTGCAACCAGGAAACCATGGGACAGAGTGAAATTTGTTATCAGAAAATGGGGAATTTGCTCTATGATTTGCTTAGTCCTTTTTTTTTCTTTTACTTAAAATAGCAAGAGAAAAAGTCAAGTTTTGGCTTGGTTATTTTATTTTATTTCTTTCCAGAAGGGATAATATATCTGTAATATATTTTTCACGTAATTGTTTAGGTTGGAAAAGACTCCTAAGATCACTGATTCCAGCTGTTGACATAGCATTACCAAGTCCACCACTAAACCATGCCCTTAGGAGCCACACCTATGTATCTTTTAAATACCTTGTGAGGTGGAAACTTAATCACCTCTCTGGGCAGCCTGTTCCAGTGCTTGAACATCTTTCGATGAAGTAATTTCCCCTAATATCAAATCTAAGCCTTCCCTTACAGAACGTGAGGCCATTTACTTTTCCCATCAGCTTATAAAACATTTTCTCTGTTTTTACATCCTGAATCCACCACAGACTATCTGCCTCATTGGCCTTTCCCCTGACTCTTACTCATAAGAATTTGACCTTATCATCACCATCATTAAGACCCAGAAAATCAAGACACTCCCTAACATACTGGGCTATTCCACCACTACTCTCCCTTTGCCTATCCCTTCTGAAGTGTTTAAAGCCATTAATTGCAGCATTTGGGTTTTGTGAGACATTCCATCATGTTTCCATGATGATAGCTATGTCATACAACTGAGGATGCACAATGGCTTCCATTTTCTTCTCGCTTGTTGCTTATGCTGAGTGCATTGGTGTACATGAACTTTAGCTGGGGTGTTGATCCCACCAACTTTCTTGGGGAAAGAAGTACTAATTTCTGTGTAACTTTGCATTATCTGAATAGTTTCTGTTATGAAGTTTGAAAGCTTTTCCTCCTTTTTTAGTGAATGGCAGAAGATAGTTCATGAATTTTCCAGTTGCCTAAAACATAATAGCATTTTCTGGAAAGCCAGCAGCATACTGGCCAGGTCTAGCAAATCAGCAATGAGCAATCTCATTATGAGTAATTTTGCTACGAGCAGTATATACCCTTTCATTTGGAAAAAGGTAACAATCTCCATGTACAGGTAAAAGAACTAGCCTTCTATGCCTACAAGTACAGAAAATGTGTGCAGCTTTTTTTGAGAGTAAAAGGAGTGAAGGGGGAACTGCAATGCTGTAGTTGTGAGACCATCAGGCAATTATAGTGAAAAAACATGTTACAACCAAACATCAAATGTTGCTGAGCTCATCTTATTGCATCAGATTTCTTCTGTCTCTATTTGGTTGATACTAAAATGACTTTGATAGTGAGGACATTATTTTTCAATTAACAGAAAAAATTAAGGTCTCAATGATTAGAAAAAAATTGTTCATTCATTCTGCAACAAAGAGTTGTGACTAAGAAGTCACTTTTACTCTCTGCACTGTTTTGTTGAATGAAACAGGTACATCTTAAACTGAGAATTACTGTAGTAGATCTTTGTGTTTCTGAGAAACATTTAAAATTATTGCTGCCATAAAATATTCAATTCCACTTTCACCCCTCACCAAATGGTACCTTATCAGACAGGTTTTGATAAAAGACTATGCTATTTCTCCTTTAAACACTAGTGATACTTATATTATCTGCCTCTGGCAATGCTCTGAGAGATTATTATTAATGCTTACAAAATAAAGCATTACAGCAATGCAAAGGATAGTAGTATTGAAATGTGAATACATAGGCAGTGTGAAAATTCCTTTATTATGAAAATGTCAATTCCATTTTTAAAACTGAGTTGAAATTTGTATATCATAAAATACAAAAGTAGAGGTAAAGAAAACTTTTAATCAGATGTATGTGGATTTTCTGATTCCTATAAATAGACATTTGAAGGAAACTTTGTTTACACAAATCAGGAACATCTCTGATTAGATTTAGCAATAAATCCAAGAGCTAATTTATGAAATTTGAATTTCTAAACTCATTAATTTCTACAGGTCATTTCAAGCGCATAACCAAATAATTTATCCAAATTATTCAAACAGGATTTTCAACTCTCATGCCAATTACATGCAAGAGGAGAGAAAAAAGTTGTTACTGCCTTACTATTACTTTGCTAGATGTTCAATATTGTTATTCTCTAGTAGAATGTTATTTGAAAACTGTACGACTCTAAATTTCTCTATCTAGATCATTTATATATCTAATCAATTTGTACCCAAAACTGTGCCTCCTAAGACCTCCTTCCTTTACGGCATTTAAATGTGGATTTTTCTTTTATATTTCATGCGGTTTTCAGCCTTGCTCTCTCTTCCATAAACCTTTGTGCTTGGTCTTCCTTCACAAACTTACAGATATCTCAATAACACAAAAATGACCAAAATTAAACATTACAATAAATTTCTTCCAATTTTCATTTGCCTTTTTTTGGGTCATCTTTTCAAGAATTAGGAGGCATTGGTGATGCCTTTTCTTGGTCTTAAAATCAAGAGTCAAACCCTGTTAGAAGGGAAAAAGGGATTTTACCTTGGTATTTAATTTAAGGATCCTTAGATGCACATGTCCAGGTCAAATGCACCAACATGCACACCACAATGCACACTTCCGAAAAACCTGGTATAACGTTATAGATTTTACCAATTAGCATATCTATCAAAAATTCTCTAATGAAAGGCTTGATTGAGCCTCCCCCCCCCCAAGGAACTTTCTCTTGGATGGTTCCATCTTAGTTTACAGAATGTGTTCTGGAGAGGACCTTGGTGTCTGGGGCACACTGACCCCTTCCTATGAAGCTTCTATAATGTTTAGTCTCCTAGCTGAACAAACAAGTCCAAGAACGTAGCACTAAGAATACAGAAGTTGTAAAAAGGTGTAACAGGGGTATAAAAGAAAAGGCAAAAAATCTTCATGGCATCCCTGGTAGTGAGTCCTTGGAAAGCATACATGGAGACTTTGCCTTTACTAACTTATGGGAAATTTTATTACCAGGGCAAGTGATAGAAGAATAAAACCTGCATTTTACCCTATATTTATGTCATAGACTCCTCAAGTCAGTAACTCCTCATTTCACATGAGCTACTGTATGCTGCAATTCAGTTGTGTGAGTAACATTGCCACAAAGTTTTTACTACCAACATATGAACCAGAAATACTAAACATTATCAAGGAGGGGAATAGATACTTTTTAATGCCTCAAACTATTGTATGGAATTTCCCAAAAATTTCTAGAAAATCTGTTCTGCTTTCATAATATATTTCACTGACCCAATTGCTGTGAAAATTATTGAACATTTGTTTTCAGTAATCGAATAATCTGTTCTTTGGCAGTGTGTAACTAGACTGAGTTTCAGTGTCAAGAGAAGGCCTTCATTTAGACTTACAGCTATGGATTTTCCTAAAACTGTAGCAATATACATACAAATGGTCAGTCTCTGACTACTTAAGTATAATAAATGAGTGTTCATGGTACTCATTTTAGACATTTACTTGAGAATGTTCAGGAAAATTTCCTTTGTTTTCTTTAATACAAACATAGTAGCTGAATACAGATAAAGATATACATATAAATAAATAAACACACACACAAATAAATAAATAAATAAATAAACAGTTATTAATTTCAAGGTAGAATCATGCTATCAAAAAAGGCACTGGGAGATTTAGGTGCTAGGTACTTTCTAGCTGATTGAATTGAAACTAGGCTTCATCCTGGAGGCACAGCTGTTGATTTCAGGGATTAATGACACAATGGCAGCTTTTAGGATATAATTTCTTATGCAGGGTTTTATTTCAACTAACCACCCACCTTTAAACTTCTTATTGTAGACTTCTTAAATGTTTAATTTAGAACACAGACTATGAAGGTTTACACTGTAGAAGTATAATTTCTTAATCTTTAATTTAAAGGAAGAAAGACATCTGTAAAACACTAGAGAAAATGCTACTGTTCCTTGAATTTCCTTTGGTGGAAAATGAATATATTTTGAATTTTCTTCTTCCTTCTGAATTTTGTTGCAGTAATAATGAACCAAACACAGGAATTACTTTGAAATCTTAGAACATCTTGGACTCACAATGGGACTTGAGAGATTATTTAGTTTTATGAAGAGAAAAAGAAAAAAAAAAAAAAAAAGAAAAAAAATCCCATAGAGTAAGGATAAAAGAGGACATCCATTTTGCCACTTAATCACAATTGTGTATTACCATACCTCCAGGGAGAAGTGAAAAGCAAATAAACAGTATTGCATTCCTATATTCACCGACGACTTCCTAATGCAAGATGAGGTTTAAAAGAAACACCTTGACTTAGGTTCTGACAAGCTGGTATCTCTGAATTTAAAAAATTGCTTTTTCAACTCCTGTCAAAATCTGGCAAATCAACTGAAGTGAAAAAATAACCCTGGTAATTCAGACAAAATTTTAATTCTGAATAAATTAATTATTGAAACATTGATAAGCTAGAATTTAAAAATGGACTCATATGAAATATATCGCTTAGTTGTCAAGGCCTATTCTGAACAATAATAACCTTATAAAACCCTTCTAAATGAGAATTCTACCTGTAATATTAAAACACAGCAAAACTTTTTTTGAAGGAAAAATTCTGAAACAACTTATGAACCATAAAGCAATTATAGAAAAGGAGAGAGAAACACTGAGATATGTTATCTTAAGTATAGTATTCTCATATTTCAATATTGTATATTAGCTTTTAACCTCTTCTGCATGTTTATGTCATTAGCCCCAAAACTATTAACTGGTCCTTCTGCGGACATGATGCACGTGTCCTCCATCTCCTCCATGTCATTGACAGACATGTTGAGCAGGGGTTCTTTTTCTTAACTTTCTCATTATCTGTTTCCCTGTTTCTTATTCCTCCATGCTTATGTAAAAGAGTCTCACACTTTAAAGAATATTTTATCCCTTTATCTTTCTCCAGTTCTCTTCATTCTTCTATTTATTTTTACTCTTTCTTTCACTTTTTGCTTTTCTTTTTTCCCTTTGTCTTTTTAAGTGTGTCCCCTCTTTGTTGTTTCCCTCTCTAAACTTGTCTTCCTTCCTTCCCCTTTCCTACCTCCCTTTGCATGCCTAAAGTGTCATTATTTCTTCTATTCTCTCTCCCTCATTTTCCATTCCCTCTTCTATGCACATGCAATCTCTATACTCTTCCTCCATAGCAAATCTATTTTCTGGGATTCATTGATCTCTGAAAATTTATGTAAAACTCTGAAATTAAGCAAGTGTCTCCATTTCCACTCACAGGGTTGGATAAGGCCTTATCTCTTAAAAAAAAAAGGCTATGAAGAACACAATTATTTGTTTAGAGTGAAGAGCACAGACCATCCAGGCTGGAATTTATGCAGCCAGGCATGTCATGATGTGACCTGTTCTTTTCATTCTTATTCTCCCTGTGCTTTCTTTGCTCAGGAATTCTCTTGACAGCTCATGGTTTGTTCAGAACAGAGTTGCCTTGTAGAGAAATTTTAGAAGTACTACTTGCATAGATTTTTACTTGAAAATAAGGTATTTCATTATCATTTCAGTCACAATAGGCTTATAGTCCCACTCACGCCATGAAAACAGCACCTGAAGTATGACAGGTCTGATATCAGAATAATTTGCTGTGTAACTAGAATAAACACCTGATATTTAGTTTCCTCTAGGGACATGCTTGCACAGCTTGCACCAAAAAACAGTGTTTAGACCAGATCTTCTCACATTATTTTCTGAATCACTACTCTACACCAGACAAAATCCACAAAATCCAGATGTCATGTATTCACGGAAGTTTCTCAAAAGGAATTGTGGAATAAAAGTTATATGAGAAAGTCATGGAGGGCCAAGCTCTGTTGTATAATCTTTCTGTTATGCAATACCTTGAAAGCTGGTGCTGATTTTCAAAGCCATGAGGCCATCACAAGAAGAGCCAAACTACCAACATGGACTTCAAATTTTCAGTATTCCAAAATAACAGAGTGGGTCAGGTTGGCAGGGACCATAGCGGATCATTTGGTCCAACCTCCCTGCTCAAGCAGGGTATCCCAGAGAACATGGCACAGGATTGCATCCAGACAGGTCTTGAATATCCCCAGTGAGGTAAACTCCAAACCCTCTCTGGGCAATGTGTTCCAGTGCTCAGTCACTTGCACAGTAAGTAAGTTCTTTCTCATGATCAGGTGGAACTTCCTGAATATGTATATCCAGAAGGAGAGCACAAACATTTTGTCTTAGAAATTAGTCTGAATCATATTCCTCTCTAAAAGTGAAAGCTTTCCTTGCATGATGTTTATGCTCTGCCTTGAAACTATGAATAAAAAATATGTGCTAGTGACAGTTGAGCACCTCTAATGTATGGAATTCTTAAGAAGCTATTGTAAGATCAAATCACTTTATGGTGATTAAAAAGATACAAGGCAGCAGCTGTTTTTACTCACTGACCAAAGTTTGAAATTGACTACTTTTTGCCTAGTCCATATTTTGTCCGTGTTCCCATTACTTCCCATCCTTTCCTCTGTTCCCCAGAGGGGGCAATTAAAGAATAAGTGGCTTATTTTGTTTTCAAGATGATACATGGACCCCAGCTACAGTTTTTACTGCAATGTTCTGGAGTTAATCAAACCTTTGTTTGCAATATATTCCACTTACAGCACAATTGCTATGTAACTGTTGATTCAAGTTTTAATTGCCTGATAAATTGAGTGTAAAATCCTATGGTAGAAAAGGAAATCAGAGAAAAAGAAGATAGCTCTCTGACAAGTTGATGTAAAAAGAGTTTTCTCCTTACAAGTAGGAATCATTTGCATAAATTTGAGCACAGAGATATGTAGTTATAGATGACACAAGGTTATAAAGCCAAAAAGCAGGAAATCAGTCCTTTAGAATTCTTCTGTAATGGCCTTTTTATTGTGGTACTTGTTTTCACCACTCACAGAAATTAGAAAACCATAGTTGCTGCTTATGTCATCTCTGTGCCAATTTCGTTAACATCCTGCTGCAAAAAGTATAATTTGGGGGTTTTTTTATTGAAAACTATTCAGTGATTTGAAGTAAAACACAGTGTTGGGAGGATGTTATATACATCGATATTGCCTATAAAAATGTTTGTTTGGAAACTCAGATTTTAGATATGACATTTGACATAAAAAGTTACAAACACCACTTCAAATCCTTATGATTTGCCAAATGCTGTATGTTTGTGTAAAAAGTCTGGTTTTGTATTATAAATATGTATATTTGATACCTGTATTATACTTACTATTTCTTTTGTAAAACCAGAAGTGTCTTCATTTTTTGTACTACAAATTTTTGGCTTGCTTCCACTTCTTCCTTTGGGACTGAAAATGTTGATTTGGTATGACTTTGTCCTGATTATAATGAGATCTCTTTGAACTCTGGATCCACCTGCATGAAAAATATACCATTACATAAGTCAGATGATTTATTTGATGATTTCCACATATTTTTATGTGTATGGAAATGCATGTGATATGCATATGTTTGAAAAGTAGGTATTTGTCTTGTCAGAACTGAGAGGTTTACTGTGTGACAAAAGAAGGAAGAAAAGACTGTATACATGTTATCATGGTATTCTTAAAAAAAAAAAAATTCTCCAGCATTGTCTCCATGATATCCCCTTGCTATCCTTCTAGAACGTATCAGAGCTCTTCTATCATTACCTTGAAAGTCGGCAGATCACATAAAAGGGAGGGGAAAGTTTCAAATTTTATACATTGAAGGTAGAGGACACAGCTGAAGACCATTTCTTGTGACAGTGCATCTCTTTCCCCTAAGATCTCTCATATAAACATCATTTCTTCATCCTGTTTCCATACTCTCAGTAAAACGTTCATAAGAATGCAGCAATTACTCTGAACCTTCCTTGAAAACACAATGCCTTACGTGGTTCTTTATCAGGTAGTTATGAGTAATATAAGGTGAAGACCTTAGGATTTATACATATTTCTCCTTCATAGGATAATATGTAGGATCCAGTAAACTCAAAGTATATTAAAGTTTCATAATGTTATTTTTAAGTTTATCAGTAGTGCTCTTTAAGTTTGTTTTAATGACTACTTTCAAAGGATATGCAAAGAAAAAAGCAAGAAACTTGAAAAACATCTGTGCAGAGAAGCCAATACCAAAAATAAAAGGAAGTTTCCATATTTCCACATGCACCTCAGTTTCAGAAAACATGGAAAACAATACTAGCCTGTCTTATAAGAAATCATGAGGTTTCCTAATTAGCTCAGCACTTGTGGCAGTACATATTCATTTTGACTACCTGGCTGAATCTTCTTAGGCCTTCTCAGAAACCAGAGACTGAATGAATGGGTAGACTTTATTATTTTTTTGTATCCCATCACCCAAGCCTCACCAGTAAGCAAACAAAACAGATGCAAAGATGTTTGTTTTATTAATGGCTCTTGTTTGCCAATTTTTTCATTAGATAGCAGTTCTGTTTCTTCCTCTGATCAGCAAATTCTAAAATTACATTAAAATTTACTTTTGAATACTAATAGACATATAGGTATATTGTGTACAATAGTAAATTATTTCTTTCTCCATAAAACCACTAAAATTATCCATAAGATAAGATTGTTCTAGATGTTTTCTCATTTTATTGTATCTGTTGGGATCTGTTTGATACTTTTCTTTAGCAGACTTCTGAATTCATTACAATACTGTTATTCATAGCTCCTATATTGCAATGTCACTGTCAGCACAACAAAAAACCACACCAACTAATCACTGCAGAAAATTTAATTTGAATTACATCTCCTATTTTTTACATATCACAAAGGGGTAATGTATAATGGCACACTGATTAAAGACAGAAGAACACAGCAAGAATGCTCTGTTTAAATTTGCCTATTTTTCTCATGGTAAGTTACAGCTCTTTTGAGTTCAAACCAGCGCTTCTCCTTCACCCATGAGTAGCCCAGTGATCTCTAAAAGTCAGCACAGAAGGCCTGTGTATTCTTCCCAAGTGGTCTTCCTTTTGGAAACATCATTTCTGAGAGCAAGAGAAACGGGTATGGAGTTACCACTGAACTCTGCTAATTTGAAAATAAAATAATAATCACATATATCCAGACTCCAGACCTTACCAGGATTTCAAGGTAGTACCTGGAGTGCTCCAGTTTACTGGCAGTGGGGAAATCTTAGCATGTGACGCTGTAAGTGTGACTTCTCTTTGGACATGTGTAACTCCTTAGCTCTCCAAAACAAGTATACACATCCTCCTAGAAATTCAGAAGTTGTCATGGATTCTCCAGTCACCTTAGCTATATATGCACCCCTTCCGTTCTTCGCTCAGTATCAACTGTTTCCAAGAAAACTAGTGAGGAAAAAGTGGGTCTCCTTAACAATAAGGCTACCCTTTAAGCCCAGCTAGATCTACTACACGTCTCTATTCTTGAAAAATAGTGACAGGTTGAACATAAGTAGCAGCAGGGAAGAAGTCTGAGGTTTCACACAGTTTGTCTGAAAAAGGTCAGCAAGTTTTCTTTACCCCACTCAGCAGATAGCACGGGCTGAATAATAGAGTGAGGAGCAATGTGGACCACTCTTCTCCACTTTAAAGTTACTTGGGAAAAAGAAGCTGAGTTGAACAAGAAAGGAGACACCTTTTGTACAAGAGAGTACTGTCAACAATATTGTTTCTTACCAAAACAGGTACAACATGATAGACTCTGCTAAAAGACCTATAATTTCTGAAATATTCTTGATCTATGCAAGGTCTCCAAATGCAAAGAATTTTGACAGGAGATACCATTGCTTCTGTGTGTGTTGGCAAGAGCTGCTGTCTGAGTCTTTCCTCCAGAAAAGGGTAAGGAGTATGTGGCTCATCAGCAAGGCAGGACCTTAATGCACCACTACCCAGTAGTGTCATTCCCTTTCATAGCATAGGTATTCATGTAACTTCAAAACTCTGCAGGGGAACTCAGATCTGTGCGAAGATGGAACCTCTCTCCTATTTCATCTCCATAAAGACCAGACTCCTTTCTTTCACTCCAGAGGCAGTGTCTCCTGGAAGCCATTGTAATTCATACAATGAGTTACTCAGTGCTAATTATATGTACATGTTAATGGCCTTTGGCTAAAATATATGTATAGTTCCATTCTAAGTATTGAAAATGCACTCATATTTTATAACTCACGAAAGTATGATAGGCATTAATGGGGTGTTGTGTGTTTCCCATTAAAAATTAGGACATTTTTGATAGATGCAATATGGCTGAATATATCAAGATAATTAATTTATGTTCATTCAACAGAGGTGAGGGGTTTTTTTTGGAGCATGACCTCTCTTTCATGCTTAACAGAACAATGAAAAAGGCATTAGTTTATAGATTGAAATCACTCAGAGTTTTATCTTTCCAAGATCTAGTCTAAGTTTGTTTGTATGTTGATTGATGGAAACCACAGCAATTTCTTTTATTGGACTCAACCATTCTCATTCAATATTTCAGCACAATCTTCTTGTTTTCACAGCTTTGTGATCAACTTTTTTTTTCCCCACTTTTTTACTTCACATAAATAAAACTGTTACCAGGACCCAACAGCTGGCATTTACTGACTGGGATGAACAGGAAGACAGTGTGTTCATAGGATTACAGAGCAAGATGAAAAGAAAAATTTATGCAGAGTTTTGTACATTTAGTGAGGCAGAAAATAGATGGGTCCAGAGAAGAAATGATGTGCCAGTCACAGCTAAGCATACAGACACAAACTTCCACACCACAAGAGCAGTTGTGCTTTCTTAGCTTTTTTGACTTCAAGAGTTACTTCTGAGTTTGGGTCAGAGAGTAAACATGTTTTGTGAAGATTGTACTCTTAAGTGACTTTTGACAAGCCTCTTTTAGAGGCTGGAAAAGCAAGAATAAAGCTGCCTTGAAAGACGTAGAAGATGGTAAAATGTCTTCTAGGAAGGATCCTAAAGAGGGACAAAACTGCAGCTGAACATTGGGACTTAGCCATTTACATACTGCCCTTGTGTAAACTAATTTTCTCAAAATGTATAATTTCATCCAACACAATAGATTTTTCTGTAGCATAGTGCAGGTCAGTACTCTATATTCA
Source organism: Lanius collurio (assembly GCA_020086605.1). Lineage (NCBI taxonomy): Eukaryota > Metazoa > Chordata > Aves > Passeriformes > Laniidae > Lanius > Lanius collurio. Next base: position 7,967,178 of record JACBWW010000008.1, read on the forward strand.
ATAGTGACAAATGAAAGCTAGAATTATATGCATGTAGTGTATTGTAGTAGTCTTTATCAAGACAGGCTACTGTAACTGTTTCTCAAGCCCTCCTTTGTAGATATTTCTGTCTAATGGCTTCTGCTAATTTCTTTTCTCTATTTGATTTATAAACAAGGAGCTGCTCCCTGAAATGACTTAGATTGTGTAAGCAATATTAAACTACAAAATATTATTGGAAATATAGGCAAATTGCCAGAGAGGCATTAGACTGTAATTTAGCCTACATCTAAAAAAGATGCCTGTTACCTGTGTGACACACAACACCTAAAGAACCTGTTCATTTTCATTTGAAGTGTCTATTTCATTATTTTACTTCAAGCATATTCTTAGTTGCTTTGAGATAATGGTGCTCAAATTTCCTAAAATTTAAGAAGAATGGCTTGAAAGAATCCATTTTAAAGACAAAGAAGCAAAGATCATATGTCTTTGCTAGTCTGAATTACACACAATCTGACTTCAGTCATATCCCCACAGTAACAATTTTACAAGTTACATTGAATGCCTGATTAAGATTTATACTCTGTAGAACACAATGTTCATTTAATAACATCATCATTGTTGGGTATTTTACTGATACTTTTATGGGTTAGAGTTCATGTGCACGAAGAGTAAGAAAAGTCACTTCACTGTTACGTCAAGGATAAGAAATAACAGATCATCCAATTTTCCAAGACATGTTTCTCCTATCTTTTATCAGCACACTTCTATCAACATATTTAGATATTTGTGGCAGGTTAATATGGGCCATTTTCACCTGGCAACAGCATCAGTCCTTAGCAACAGTATGTGTGTATTGAAACTACTGGTAACACTGAGCCAAAATGGAAGATTAGACTACAGAAACCTTTGGATGATGTATGTCAGGAATTTTCAGATATTATTTTACCTTGGCAACCATCTCATTTAATTCCCTAGCAACTCTTAATATAAACTGGGTTTGGGGTTTTTTTTTCCTGTTCAAAATTACCTCTTGAGAACAACTAAGATGATTCCCTTATTAACTTTAATGATATTCAGTGTTTCACTTATTCCTAGTTTAAGATAAATGGCAGAATTCAATATTGCATGGTAGTGCTCTAGATCTATGCAGTATTTCATGGCTTAAAAGTCATGAAAATTAAGATGGTACAGCTGTAATTTAATGTTATTCTTCTACTTCTTTATATATATACTAGTATACAGCTGCAATTTCAGAAATTTTTATTAGTACTATACATGTACAAAATTGTCCTGTTCATCCATCAAACTTCTTGCATCCTGTCTGAGCAAGACTTTCATTGTTTTGATAATAAAGGTCTACATGTTCTTCTACTGGAATATTTGAGGAGAGTATAATGTGTCCCTGAAGGGAGTACACAAAGGCTCCACTTCTATTTTATCCCCATTCACATGTATTCCATTTACTTATCCATCAGTAGAGAAGGATCAGCTCAAATCACGATAGGTTTCTTATGACAAATATCTACCTTGGTTGTAATTTGATTTGAGCAATATTTCCACAGTGAGCAGATCTTGTGGAGGATTATTATCTAGCAGTGGTTCCTCTAAGTGTTAGTATGTTGTACTTTTTTTTCCTACAAGTCTCTCACTGTATTGAAATTGTTAAATTCCTCTTTTTTCTGTTTAAAGAGCCTTCTGGACTCCGTATTTGAATATTAAAAGGACTATGATCCCATTTTTCATTCTTAAGGAGAGCAATCGATATTGTGTTAAAATGAATTTGCGTATACCATAGAAGTCAAATGACAAAAGGGGAGAAGAAAAAGAAAGTAATGTGAATGATCAGAGAGCTTCCTAGTTCTTCTTGTGTCTTCTGGTTTTTACAACTCATTTCCTTATTCAATTGAAATAACAAACTATCTCTGCCTCTCTTCCCACGCCTCCTTTCCCCTTCCCCCAATGATTTAATGGTCTGCATCAGATACGAACTTTGCCCCTTTTACAGTTTTTAGCGCTGAGTTTTGTTTACACAGACTTGCTAGTCTCCATATGGGGTTTTTAAGCAACAAAATAATTTTACATGCTCAGAGGAAGCTTGAGCTTTTAGGAATATAAGTAATCTGACCCACAAACACAGTAGCTTTTCTGGTTGTTTTGCTGATCAGTCTTTCATTTTGTGATTTAGGACTTGCCCACACACTAAGTAATATTATTCATCTTATGTCATCATGAAGCACTGATCTGTTCCAGATGTTAACTGCAAATTATTTTCTTTTATACAATATGCACACTGCAAAGGTATACAATATTTTATGCATATGCAATAATTTCTACATATCCTTTCTGCATCATCAACTAGACACAGAGGACAGTGCTTATTGTTGTCACAGGCATGTTTTGAAATTTCTTCACTTCCCATGGTGTTTTTCCACTTAACTAAACTCAATTTCAGCTTATTAAAAACAAGGTCCTCTTGATTATAAAATAGCCTCAGAGTAACAATAAGCTAGAGAACAATGAAAAACAGTAACAACAAAACAAACAAAAAATCACCAAAGCTAAAACAAAACCCCAACCAATTCAAAACCTTAAAACCTCTCTTGTTTGAATAAGAAAATATATGACAAATTGTGGTGAGATATTTTGCCTATTATCAATATTATTATCCTTCAGTTATTCATATTCTCTTCGTGTACTATTTTTTTTGAGGCAGAGGCATGAAAATTCTGTTAGTGTATGAGACAAGTATGTGATTTCTGGCATCGCAGTTCAGTGTAAATTTCTAGAGTGTAAAAATATACCTGGTTATGTCCTATGGTCAGGTTATATTTTTGAGATAAAACAGCAAGTATGTATTCAGAGCAGCATGTGAAATTATGCACACATATAAATATACTCTCAGATTCCACAAGCTTTAGCTAATCAGCAGAACTAGTCAATATATTGTGAAACCTAACACTGAGAATTCTTCTTGAAGAAATAGAAGTCAGAGTTTAGTATGCGTTACTACCACAGAACCTACTGCTACCACCCTTGTTCTTTTCGTCAGCCCTTTACGTTTAGTCCAGCTTCAGAGCACCAAAACTAAAAATTTTCCATATCAAATTTTAATGAGAAATGAGAAAAGGATATAATGTAATCCCTTCTTTGGCTGTAAAGGCAAGTTAAGACACAATTAAATGGTATTTTATCAAAAGAAATAGACAAAGGTGCAAGTGCTGTAACATGGCAGAGAAGTCCAAGCACCACTTACAGAAATGAGAGGCCATATTAAAAATTTAACGTGATTAATTCATCTTTGAAGAAAATACTAGAAGGAAATTATATTGGATGAATGACTAGTTTATTCCCTTTGGGAAAAACAGGTAAAAAGAGTTTAGTCTTTATAATAATGGAACAACTGCAAAGCTACTATTTATACAGTTTCTGGCATGGATATGAAACAAAAACTTTTTTAAAATTAATTTCTGGTACTAGTTAAGGGACTGATTCAAACTGCATCTTGGGGCTCAAGAAAAATCATCCATTGCATTTAGTAAATTTGGAACCAATCTTATGACTCCTCTACCATAACAGAAGAAGGGTGAACATCATAATTCAGATTTTTAAAAGCTTTTATGAGTTTTCAAAGTCAAGATGAAATATTGAAATGCTGATATCATAACTATAGCAATGTCAAGATAGACTATTAAATCAGATAGAGATTTACTTATGGATGTGTCTTCAGTTCCAAATAATTTTGCAAACTAGAAGAGAGTACTCAAAAATAGTTCTGAGATTTCTCTTGTTATAGCCAGACTTGGGGAAGATCAAAACACTGGAAATTAGTCAGAGAAAATAGCACAATAAGAAAATATATTAGTAAACAGAGATGACTGGAAACATATTTTTAAATGGAAAACATGGGCAATTCAATTTTGGGGGGAAATAAACCAAAAGAGTAACCTTTCATTAAGCAGGAAAGTCTTGACATGTCCTACACAAGATAGGAAAACAAGTTTTTGCTGTAAAATATTTGCAGACCTTGTTCTAAAATGCAATATATCTCAAGAGATTTAAGGTTTTACATGTCACCGATCAGACCGCAGCTAACATCACTTAAATTAATTTTCCTGGAGTGCATACACTTCCCTGCAGTGTGTGTTACTGTTGTTAATCGTTTTATTGACTGAAGTTCATCCCTGTGCAGGGGATCCGTCCAATACCCATGGAGAGAAATTAAAACTTGTTCCTGCAAACACTTAAGCATCTGCTTTTTTTTCCATGAGTAAGGAGCTCTTTTCCATTTTAGCAGGCTTGCTGGTGTGTATAGACTTCAGTGTTCATAAATGTTTCATAGCATGACTTTTGAGAAAGACTGTGTTCTAAATGTGTGGTGCATTTATCTTGTACCAGCCCTCAGTGTAACTGCACATTTGCATTAAGTAAGCCATTTCTTCTGCAGAAGTACAAAAAAGTCATTTGCTTGATTCCCTAATTAATACCTATTATGAAAACTAAAAACATGATCCTACATTCCTTACTTTTGTCTCAGAGGAAACATGTTACTGATAAGTAGACCAACATGTAAAACGTGCAATACCGCTGAAAGTCATGGAGCTGTATCTAATAAAGCTAATAGCAGTACTAGACATCAGACTTGGGTGCAGTGCTTCTGGGTAAGTTATTGCTTGAAGAGAAACTGTACATTTAGGCTTTTTCATTTATAAATATAATAAAAATAATAAAGATTCAGGGAAAATTTTGGATTATCAGCTTTTATCATTGAAAATGGAGTAAGAAAAATGTTTAGGAGGTCTGCTAAAGAGGACAGATACTGTGATACTGAAGACAGTGTCTCGCTAAAAAAGGAGAAAAGAAAAACAAATAAAATAAAATAAAATAAAATAATATTTTTTTTAAAAAATTAAGAAATAAAGTAATGGGAACACTAGCCTTCTCCAAAGCCAGCCAGTAAATAATTTCTCAGTGATAGTTCTTCTGACTAGAGAGAGGAAGAGAATTATTGAAATATGAGAATAGGAGAGAGCAAAGACTGAGAAATGAGAAAAGAATCCCTTATATCATTTTACTGGGAGAACTTCATATTAACATCCAAAGGCCAAATTCAAAACTGCATCTGTTCAGCAGTAGAGGTCCCCAAGACAACTTGAACTGATGTTTTTAAACTATTCTTACAAGTGGAACAGAAAACTTTCCAGGAGGAGATAAACATTTCTTCATTTATCTTAATTATATTTTATCTCTCAAGTATAATAAAGGTTGTATCCACTCTTTTTCCACTAGATACTTTACTTATGCAATGGCAGCATATGTAATTTACTTTTCTACAAAAATATGCCTTTCCTCTGAACTACTTTTTAAATGCACTTGATTTATTTATTGTTATGTTTTTGGAAATACATGTCCTAAATTGCCTTAGAGCATAGTGACATTCCTTTGCTCAGTATATTTAACACTCAGTTGGTCACTTGCATTCAATGCTTACTGAAGGAGCCAAATCATGTATAATTTATGTCTTTTACCCTGTCAGTAGAACTTCACTTTGACTATTCACACATGAAAAATTATTCATTCATCTAAGTATTTTCAAAAATTTCTCTTTAGATTAGGGGAAGGGAGGTATTTGGAGGGTTGACTTTTTTGGTCTCTTTTGTTGAAATTACTGAGGAAAGGAGCACCTAGAGTAAAAACCACTCTTTTAGCTTTAAATGGGAACTACTATTTATTACACATTTTGCTACGAAGCACCTGGAAGCATGTGGCAAGACAACGTAAACTGCACTGAAATTCAGAGTCATGTTGATGTGCTTCCTGAAGAGATGATATACAAAGCAAAAAATAATTTACTCAGTTGTGGTGTTAACTTTTTACTCTCCTCTTTTGTACAAATTCATACTTTCCACATTCCCAAGAGAGCTTTTTCCTCTCTGGCAAGCAGTATTTTTGTGAAGAGCAACTTTTACATGTCCTGTCTTTAAGGACATTCCCCAATATCTTTTCATTAAAAAAAAAAAACAAACCCCCAAGTTATAACAGAATAAACCATATCATGATAAATTGTTAGTACCAGTATTTTTCCCTCAGGTGTCTTCAAAAAATAAAGTAGAAGTACTGTGGAGACATAAAATCAGATTATTTTCAGGATGTATGAACCACAGCAAAATTCAGGGCCAGATTAAAATGAACAAACAGTGAAGCTGTTCTGTTGAGCTTGGCTTGGCACAGAAGCCTCCATCAAAAATGAAAGTACAAAGGGAAAAACAGAACAAAAAAATGTGTAGATTTCTGCAGCATCTCCTCTCGGGCCCTGAGGTATCTGCTGCACACAGAACAAATGCTTAGATTTGGATTACCTTCCTTCCATTTTTGTGTCTCCTGTTGCAGTCCTGTACACTGAATGAAAATTAGCTGTATTTCTTCTGTTCTTCTTTGGCCAGCAATGTTGGCATAATATGGCTAAGTCAGTAGGGTGCACATAGGATCTACCCACTGCTTCCCAGCTATGGGCAAGGTTCCACCACAAGATCCAGGAGGATGACACATACCTAAGCCAGCCCATCCCTCGTTACTCTAAGAAAGGAGAGTAGAAGTAGCCAGGAGAGGCAGGAAGACCTGATTGCCTTCAGTGGAGGTCTTCTGCTAGAAATAAACACATCAGTTTCATTTCTCTCCACGGGTTTAAGCATACAGTGACCAGGTTTCTATAACCTTACTTTTAATTTCTGGAATCTGAAATATGTGGGTGCTTGCTAAGTGTGAGAAACAAGACAACTCTTGTTTTCTTAAAACTTATTAAAAGCAAAAAAAAAAAAATAACAAAGAAATAGTTAAAAATTAAAATTGGGATCTAATGGCTCGATCTGAAGGCCCCAGGAACGCAGTGACTGAGCGATCTTGCGGCCCTTTTGGGCTCTGGACCACCAAGGCAAAAGCACCTTGCAGTGTCAAGGTGACTTTGGCTAATCCCCAAAGTCTATGATGTCATAAGCAGTCCTGCTTTCCACACAGGGCCTCACCAGGCTAGTCCAGGTGAGTGGCAGCTCCTGGCTCTGTGCATCCACTTTTATAGAGTCTGAGCTCTGCCCTGTTCCTCCCACAGCCCTCCCACATGGATAATGGTGATAGGTGGGGTACAGAGGTGAGATAATCTCAAACCACCAATGGCTCGCTGTTGCCCAGAGGGTGAGGTTTCTCTTTTCCAAAGGCGGGAAAGTCTCCTCATTGAAATTCAGGTTGCCATGGAGCCAAGCCGCAGGGTAACGTCGGGAGATAAAAATAGTCTGGGGCAGTCACAAAGCTGGGTTTCTGAATCCCTTATCAAGTTGGGTTGGATGTTAAAATCATTTGTGAAAACATAAAACATACTTGCAAAAATACAAAACAACCATTTAAACATTCTTAAAATTGTTAACAATTGTTAACAATATGAAACTTGCTATGGAACTTACAGAACATTATTTGTATTTGAACTGGGAACTAACAACTTGGAAAATCCATCAGAAAAGGGATTTTGAACTGGGAACTGCATAACCTTCTAATCAGCACTTGGGAATTAATTGGAGAGTCAGTACCTGGGCTGAGGGGGTCATTAAAAATGTGTAAAAGTTTATGAACTGGAGTAATCAGCTGGGCATCAACTAAATCAACAAAAACACTTACTATGCAAAGACCAACCTTCGAAGTTCATACATAACACCAAGGAAAGCTATAACTGTCTGCTGGTTTCTGTGTAAAATGTATGAAGCAGATGACTTGTTCAAAGAATCTGGTTGCTTCAGAAGCGCATTGAGCAAAATCACTGTGAAAGTGCCAGCTCTCCTCTCTACCCAGGTTGTTTAAAACCTGACTAAGAAAACAATAAAAATTTTGGTAGAAAATTGAGAACGAGTAAATCCTTTCCCATGGGAAATATAACCAAGGGAAGATTTCTAAGTAACAGAAGACCCCGTCTGTCCTACTTGCAAATCCATTCTTCTAGATTTTGCCACAACTGTGGATGGGGGGAAGGGACACTCTCCGGCTTCCAAAAAGAAGGGTGGGCTTCCTGTCAAAAACCACCCTGCTGGCATCATCTGCCATTACTCATTGTCTCCAGGTCCACCGTGAGCATTTTTGCATGTGAATCACCCTATCTTTTGTATACTTTTTAAATTAATTTTGTTGCTGTTGCTCTTTGTTTTATCTCACTGCTATTTCTAGTAAACTGTTCTCAACCAACGATCTTCACCTTTTAGTGCTTTGAATTTTCATTTCCATCCTGGAGCGAGAAGTGGGAGGCAAGAGGGGGAACAAGCAAGTGGTATTTAGTTTGGGAGAGTCTCAGAGGGGACATTGAACTGGGCAGTACCATTCTTAAACCACGACCCACATAAAAGTCATTCTATTTCTGCACTATATATTATGGTTCTGTGATTGTTTTTTCAGCTAAATAAGCAATAGAATATTGATTTTAAAATCTTCATCTGCTCAACAGAATACAAATTTAAGCTTAAGACATTCTGCCACTATGTCTTGAACTTGACAAATCCTCTGTCATTGTTAGATCCCTTGGAAGCAAATATTTCTGCTTAATAGAAAAGAGCAGCACCTTTTAAGAGGAAATCCCCTTTGAGAGCTACCTTTAGACCTCTTAGAGGGAGCCTATGTAAGCTTTTTTATCACATTAGCTAAGTATTGAATTAGGTTCTTACGTTTACATATTCTCAATTTCAAATTGAAAATATTTTTGGTTGCATGCAAAAATCCAAACTAAGTGTGTGATATTTTCTATCAAGTCTATTTCTATTTCTATTTTCTTTTCTTACCTAAGAAAATAGGTGTACTTTTTAATTGTATAGAACTCTTTTCCTGTTAGAGATTAAGTATTCAATGTACAAAATGTTCTCTACCCTTAGATTCAAAATTAAAAAGTAAAACTTGATTGTGACAATTTTTAGTGTAAATTCACTAGCTACGTAATTTATTATTCATTTCAAAAAAATTTATTTTGCCTTTTTTTTTTTCCCTTAGGTGAGAAATTCAGTGGACAGCAGAAAAATCTACAAAGTTTCAAAGTAAGATTTCACATCTACTCAGCTTCTAAGTCTTCATATTCATTTTCTGTAAGGCCTACAAATTCTTTTGGTTTGGATTTTGTGTTATAAGCCACAAATCTCTTTCTACATAGCAATATTTATTAAACTCTTGAAATATGTATCCTGTTTGAAATTCAAATTTCTTCTAGTCAGGAAAAAGAGCATAATGCTTGAATCAGTAGACTGGGTAATAAATGCATAGATAACTCCTAAGGTGCAGGAGTAAGATCATAGTTCAGATTTTGCAGTTTTGGAAAAAAAATCTGGTTGCTACGGTATGATTGGTAAATTGTGCTATGAATTAAATGGAAATTTATCGAATGCATTGAATGATTACTGACAGTAACTACATCGGGTACTGAGCACTTCTTGCCTTCTGTTTTGTGTGCTGTCTCACACTAGCCTTTGTACTATGAATAATATTCACCTATAAAGGCCAAGTAAGACTGGGCAGCAATACACTGATTCTTGTAAATATTCTGCAAGCTATACCTATATGAAAAGATGCGGCAAGCTTTTAATACTCTTCCTACCTACTTTGTATAAGGTAATGTGATTGATCGGTACATATAACCTGACCTATCTCTTTTTAATAAATAAGGTAGGGTATTAACTGAAATAGATCAGTCTCTAGTGAGAAACGATTTATGACAGGCAAAGCATCATGGAAAAGTTGTGATTATTTTACATGGGTGCAGGAATGGCAATTTATAATACATTCTATATACTGTGAAATATATGTATGATAATATGTAGGAAATTTGGAGGTGTTCACACAATAGAAGCTCACTTATTTCTGTATTCAAGGGCAATCTTCAAGTTTCACTCCTTAACCTATTAAGTGTAAAACTTTGACAACACTGAAAAAGTTATTGGAAATTATACCACATATTTATCTGGGCTTGTTAAGCTATTTAGACAAAATATAATTATTTGTGGGGAAATATAGAAGAATCCTAAGATGATCCTGTGAATGAATAATAGTGAGGTGAATTTCAGCATGCAGGAAATGTCAATTTACACTCCCTGAGAAAAACTGTCCTAATATCACAAGAAGTCATAATTTGAAAGTGGTGAATTTTCATCCTGAGTTAGATAGCTCAACTCAAAAGTAAATAAATCACAATAGGGCAAGATGAATAGCAGGGAAAAAAAAGAGGACCAAAAAAGCTAGTTAACGTATGAGTAATGACTATATATTTGCATGCTTCAATCTGGAAGAGACACAAACTGAGGAAAGACCATAGAGAGGTTTATAGAATCATGTCTGGGGTTTAAAAAGCAAAAGAAGAGGCCAATCATTCATATTTTATTCCAGTATTAAAACTATGGTCTGAAAAATTGAAGTAACAAATGTAAAGTTCAGAATAAATACATCTTATAGGGAAAATTTGCAACCTCTTGCAAAAAGTTATTTGGGATTCAAAATATGCCATAGGCTCGAGGAAGAAAAACCACATAAAGCTGTAAATACATGGATAATCCCTCTAGCTTATAAGGAACTCCCTAAGGAGCACTCATGTGGATACATGCCCAAGGGTAGTAATACTATATAGTTGTGCTGTTACATTTCCCAAAATTTCCTTTATTAGCTACTTGATACCCCAGGGGAGCTATTGTATTATAAAGATCTTTGACCATTATTGCTTTTATGGTAGAGCTTATAGAATATGATACCAACTGGAAAGTAACAACAAAATATAGCTAGTGAGTTAAATAAGTTACCAGACACATACCTTAGCTTCTCTCTAGTCTCCCTGTTTTTATGGAATTTTATGCTTTATTTCACTCTCAGTCTTGTGTTAAATGACAGTGGCAATACTAGAAGTCCAGAAAAAGCTTCTTGTTAGGTATGAAGTTCCATCAGGATTCATCTTTATTTAGGTAAATCATATTGCATAATCACAGCAAATACAAGCTGTTTCGTACCAGCCTCAGTGGAGGAAGCTGTGCTAAACCAAAAGAGACATAATGAAACTAAGCTGTCATTTTCTTCTCACATATTCCTCACTAATATGTTTACACATAAAAACGCAGTGTGGAAAGCACTACAGATAATAAGGAAAACTGACCATACCAAGTAAAAAAGGTTGTTGTGATTCTAGGAAAATTATTGGAATTTATTATTATGAGAAAATGAAAATGAAGATAACATTAACAGGATTAAACAATTTAACTAAGACATCCCTCTGTGCTCAAAATTCCACTGATACTAAATTTTTGAATAGAAAAATCATTCTTTAAAGTCTTTCCTTATGAAAGTATCTAAGAATTGGGTTTATTTTATTGAGAGACTTTTTCATGTGATTGTCATCTATTTTTGTTTTGTCTTGGCTTGTTTTTTTTTATCATGGGAAGAAGTAAATATTAAAAAACATGGTATGAAAACACTAGGTAATATGGGAGAAGCTATTCTTCCCACAGTCACCAACACTTATCTTCCTTTTTATTTTTATTTTCCGCATTGGCACTAGCCAGATAAGATTCTGTTCTTTCTGCCTTATATGTTGATAAGGGATTGATGGGCACACATATCACTGTAGTCTTGGACAAGGGATGCCCAAGGTCTGTGTTTATCTGTAGAGGTGCTACTTAACAGCATTACCCTTGATCAGTGCAACGTATTATTTTAAAATATTCCCTCTATCTCTGTGTCTTTTATGTTTCAAGCCAGAAAGAAAGAATAGAGACAAACACTGAAAGATGGTGTCTAGAGCTAATTGACTAGCATATTTAAAGTGGGTTGTGGTTGCTTAGAAACATTTATAGACTGTAACAGAAGCTTGATTATTAAATAGTCTGCAGGGCAATGTAGGACAACATGTTTTTACAAGAGCAAGATCCACAGTGAAAGATGGTCTGTAGTTTAATTTTGAAGAGAAACATATTTACAAATATTTTTTTACATTTTATTTTTTAAGTCCAATTAAACAACATCATTGAAAAAATTTAGCAACGCTTATGTCACTGCAGTAAACTGAAATTCAGTGTCATGACAACTTGCTATTTATTCTTCAAGGCCCTCTGTTAATTCCAGAAGTAGTTATTTCTACTTTGTGGCTCATCTTGAGAGTAGGCAATTTATTTATTACAGTAAAGTGCATATTATGTAGTAAGAATCTGATTTTGGAGATCAAAGGATACTGAGATGTGTAAGGTGCAGCAATCTTTGATTTTACAACAACGTTATAATAAAAATCTGTAAGGTAAGGCGTACTCAAATTCTGAACTCTTTAGAGGGGAGGACAAGCAATATATGCTACAACTGTATTGATATTTCCAGATCAGAAGTCTTATGACAAGTATATAAAATAATCCAAAGCCAGCTATATTTGTCAGTTGAAATCTCTTTATCAAATTATTTATTTCAAAAAAAACCCATAAATAATGTTTATGATGTAATTTATTTTGGGATTCTTTATGACAAAACATTTTCAGTCTTTCTTAAGCATATCTTAAATTTCTTCACAAAGCATTAGTGAAACCTCAGGGAATTTTGATTTGGTATTGTATTTTTATTTTCCAGCTACACATGAAACCATTCATACTTCTGTTGCAGCAATGAAATCACTTAGAATACTGAGTCATAGATCTTATAAAAACTGACAGGCTTCTAGGAAAATTTTTTCTTTCCTGAATCCAAGTAAAGTAATTATGCAAAGGGTACAATGAGAGGAATTCTATCCTATCTGGTTGAAATCCAGATTTAGAATTAATTGCCAAAGTTTTGCCAATAAAAACTATAAATCACAGGACCACTACAAGAAGTCTGGCCTGTACATGAGTTAGCGAACAAAGACAGTGATTTTAAGAGGGATTTTTTTTTTACTTTGTGAATTATTGAGTTATTTCTAATTACAAAAGTTCTAATCATTCCAGAGCAATTTAGTATCTATTAGTTCCCATCACAATATATATATATATATATATATATATATATATATATATATATAAGAAAGGTAAAAGGAATGAGTGGTAAACAAGCAGCATAAATAATTAATAAATCAGAAGTCTGAGTGTTTAACACATACATTACCAGGGTGTCAAAGTAAATGTAATCATAAAAAGTATGATTCTTCTAGCTGTCTTAGTTATCTATCTTGAGAAGACATTAGAAATGATGAAAAATATTCAGTACATTACTGATCAAGACTAACATCCTCTGGTTACTTCTTGAGTTAAGATTCTGTAAAATTAACTGGATTTGTGAGCCTATGGACTTCTAGAACAAACTTTTTCCATCAGTAACTGGAACTAAATCTGAAGTGAAATCATGAAGACTATATAAGGACTGATAACAACATCATATGAAACTCTACCAATGCATAATAAAATATCATGTCATCTACATAAATAAAACACTGAAAACTAAAACTGAAACACCAGCCAAACTTTCTATTAAAATAAGTCATTATTTGTTGCCATGTTATATCGATAGTATTCAGACGAAAACTGTATTATTCAAGACTATAGTATGTCTTTAACAAATATTAATAAAGTAAATAATTAAGTAAGGTTAATCTTATTTCCTGTAGATTAAATATATTTTTATTTTATTTTATAATGTAATGGAAAGGCATTAAGTGAAACTATTATTGGAAGAGATATATTCAGGAACTCTATTTAGGAGATTTTCTGCATGAAACCTATTACAACTTTGAACAGTAATAGAGGAAATGAGCATGACTTCTTCAACCCAAACGAGTCATATGGTCTTTTTGGCTTGAAAAAATTAATATTTTTGATAAAAGGCAAGGGGCTATTGCAACTCAGTGAGACGTAAACCTGTCATAAAATATTTTAAAAGGTAGAATCAGTCTTATCATTTGATATTATTTACTTACTACTTTCACATCAAAAACTACATTAAACAAGCTCACAGATAAAACTGCTACTATTTATTAGAGAAATTATTAGGCTCCTAAGGTTACAGACCTGGTTTATCTAACAGTTACCAAAGAGAAAAAACTCTTCAAATAGTTTGTGTAATTTTATACCATGGGTTTCTGGAGTAGCAAAAGCTGTGTAAGGGGGTTTTTTTGCCTATAAGGATGATATAATTGTAGATGATCTAAAAATTGGTGGGATGATGACTAATGACATTGTCCCAGTCTGACATTTTTTATTTTAATTTGACTGCATCAGAGGGAATAACTTATTATTGGTGTTTAAAAAAAAAAAAAAAAAAAAAAAAAAAAGAAAGAAAAAAATGCTTGGAAAGGCAAGGAAGGATCTATTTCCAGTTCAGATAAAAAGATATGCAGGAGTTTCTAAGTGAACTATCTTTACAGAAAAATACAGTACAAACATTTCTGTATAAAAGAAGTTGGAATTATGAACATCTTGAAACCATTCTTACATTTTTGTTTTCTGTAGTTTGAACTAATTTGACTATCCTAGAATTGAACTATAAAAACTTTTCATCAGTTACTGATATGAGAAGAACCTATCATTATTCCTTTAAAATAATACAGAAAAATTCAGAAAGGGCACAGTAGTTTATTCCCCGTGTCTTCAGCTAGATTGTTAATGGAAATCCAGTATTGAAAAAGACACTGTGAAAAGTACCACCATCCTACAGAAAGGCTTAGTTGTCTCTCTCCTTGAAATTCACAGAAGTTTGTTTTATCTATGAGAAACTGAGGAGGCAAGAACTTCAGACTGATGTATTAAAAAGGAATGACTTGTGATTTATCTTGTTCAACATGGGTTGGAAACGACCACTAAGTCAATTGAAATACAAATAAGTACACAAGAACAAAAACAAACCACAGGTTTCGTGCTTTCCTATGTTATTGATTAGCCCATTAAACTATACTGCCTGTAGTGTAGTGCACAGTCATTTACTTAACAAGTCTTCCTGTGTAAGTTTGTATAAAGGCACCAGGAACTTGTTTCTTCAGCCATTTTAGCTCTCATTACTGAGTTTTGAATACATGACCACACAGCCAAGGGAGAGACTGTGCTCCTTGCCTGCATTGAAATTCAATGTGATTCCTTTCCACTTGCATAGAAATAGTGCTGAATTCACAGTGGGATGAGAATTTCCCTACTTTTCCTTCAAGTAGTAATGTGTAACTTTTATTGCAGTGAATATCTGGATTTGAATTCTTCCATTTATTAACTGGATAAAAGCACTAAAGTGGACCTGGAGATACCTTAAATGGCTGTGAACTGAATTTATGCTCCATTTAAGGACTGTTTCAGCTCTAACTGTGTAATTACAAAACAAAATCCAGTTTCCAGTGGTTTGAACTAAGCTGATATGTTCCCTTTTTGTTTACATGAGGCAAAATTAGCTGAAGCTGTGAATCTAAACATGTTTGGGACTGATTCCATACCAGTTTTATTAAACCTGTCATTAATATACAATTTTCTTTTTTTGGATGGATTAAACTGGTAAGGACTCAAGTACAAATTATGGTCTAGACACCAGCAATTAATGTTGCAAGTCCTGTTCTCTTGCTGTGGGCACTGTGTATCTTAATAACATGCTTAAAGTTTTAGCTTATTGTTTCCCCTAGTTGGATGCTGCTATTGGATTTTTTTTTCATCCTGCTGTAATCACATACATTAGTTCATCTGACTTTTTCTCAGCTATCAAACTAATAATTATTAGACTGCCTAATAATATATTTAATGCTGATTTTATTATTTATTCATGCAGAGTCCCATTCTTTTTTTCTTCCTGTAACCACTTTGTCCCAGTTTTGTAGAAAATAAAATGTTCACTGAAGCACAATACAAGAGCAGTACATTCAAGAGCAGTTCATCACTAAATATTTCTTCATAACCGTTAAATAGTGTCTGTTTGATGTAGGAGAGCAGGATTGTCAGCCCTATAATAGGAAACCAAGCAACAAGAGAAGATGGCTTATTCACCCTTTTTAAGGCTTTCTATTTTGTCTGGACAAAAACCCTGGCATCTAATTAATTGAAGAAGGGGGCAAGGATTTATGTATGATCATATTTAGAGTGTGTTCTGAAGTCAAATAAACATGAAAAGGTTAATGTTGCTAGTAAAGATCAGATTAAATGTTTTCAAAAGGAGAAAGGAAGTATGTAAACCACAAAAAGTACCTTGTAAAGACTCAAATCAGAGTGATATACTCTGATTTTTCATTCTGAAGGTGCAAAAAATTTTGTGAGTGCTCTTATGGAGCACCAGTCAATTTTTACTGAAAAAATTTCACTATTAGGATGCACTGTTGGGCAAGCTACTGTCCCATTTCATCTCATTAATCTCTCCACATACATTCCATCCTTAAACATGTTTTGGAGTACCTTAGCACAAGATAGATCAAACATGCCCCTTTATGTGGACTAGGATTAGTTATCCTAGAGATGACATTACTAAGATAAAGCAGCATTTCCTTAAAGGTGCAATTTTCTGCCAATATTTTTTGTCCTTTATAACACAGATATGTGGACTAAAGAAGAAGTAAGTAGCCAAAGTGTCAATTAGTCTTTAATATATAGGAAATGGAGAAATTCTCTCTCTTCAGTAAGACTAAAAGGTACTGCCTTGTTAAACTTATTAAAATAAGGGCTGAGAGGTTAATAAATCCTTTACATATACAATGAATAAATGGACTATTTATAAATGCATTTAGGGGATCCACACCACTCAGAGAAACCTAATTGACAAGATATAATCTGATATAAAATGAAGCAGAGATCAAATTCAAACAAAGAACAAAAATTAGTAGGTGTTTCGCTTTGTGTTTTTATTTTTCTTTTTAACTGCCAGAAATGTGAATAGTGGAGGGGAAGAACCAGCAGAATTTCAAGATAGAGAGCTTGCTGGTGTGAAACTTAGGAATTGGGTTTTTGGGGCTTCAGAGGGGGTAAAGGGAGGACAGTTTGTTGTCTCATTTCTAGCATTATTTCAGAATTAATTAACTAGGATTTTGATGTGCTGTGTTGTGTTGATCTCATGCTCTTCGTTTTAACTGCTTGTGAGAAGAGGTCGGAAATACACTAACCTCTGCATCCCTTGTGCTGCACAGCTTGGCTTTGAGGCTCAGGGGTATTAGCCTTTTAGTGAATCGATGAGGAACGATCAAAGCAGCAGTGATTTCATGATGTCATGGTTGTTCTCCTGGTGCCACTAAGGACCACATCCTGTTTAGCATTATTGTTGGGAATGCTGGCTGAAACTGAATTATGAGCCATAGTAAAAAAAGAGAAAAGTGGACAAGATTTAATGCACTTCTACAAACAGCTTATTCTGTCATTACTTATGCCTTCCCTTTCTTTCCTTTTTCCTGCTACCTTCATTTTGCTTGCACTCTTTCAGAATATAGACAGAAAGAGAAGGATCCTTATCACTGAAAGCATATATTGCTTCCTTTAATGTCAGAAAGACTAATATTTTTCTTCTGATGCACATGGAATTTCTTTTTCACTTGGTTTTGGTGAGTCATTTTAAAATGCATGTTATGTATTGATCTGTGAAGGAAAGTGGTTAGGCATTAAGTTCATTATACGTGACGCAAGTTATTTTGTTTTAGACTCAAAATTAGCAAGTTAGTATCACTCTCAAGTCTTATCTCTGACTCTCATTACAATTTTAGCGAAAAGCTTTCTATTTACAGGAAACTGAATGTCCATGAAAAACAAAGGAACAATTCACAGCCATGATTAGAAGAAAGGCAGTCACTCATTTGTAAATAAAAGCATAACCCTCAATTCCTAAAAAATCACAACATTAACATTAGCAGTAGGAGAGTCATATGGGCTTAGTATAGTTATGACACACACAAAATTTGGAAGAATACACCTACAGTAGTGTTAACTGCCAATTTTACATGTCTTCCTGTCATATGGAATACTTCCTGTGCTCTGACCTCCTATAATTACTGATGTTAGGAAGTCAGAAGACTTTCTTGAAGGTAAAGGAATACTGTATTGTTTGCATGGATCATTAAAAGACTGATTAAATATGCCCGAGAGCAATGTGTGTGTCTAATTACAATTATACACATAAGTACTAAACTCAGTGGACCAGGCTTACTTCTTTTTTTTCTTTTTTTAAATTCAACCTGGATCTCAAGTAGATCTCCTGAAAAATAGCTTTCATAAAAGAAGTGTTCAATGCATCAAGGTTTTTCCCATATCCTACATTAATTTTAAAGCATATACCAATAAGAAGTTTTCATAATAGTTAATTCAGACCCTCTAAATAGTCAGAAAACTTAACTTTAGTGCAAGGGTTTGAGGAATGAATTTTAAGGATTACTTCATTTTGAATGTCTCACTTTCATCACAGGTATTACACCTTGCATATAAACATAATTTTAGTAGAAAGGATATAGGATGGTCGCAAAAATAGTCCTTTAATTTTAGTTATAGAAGATGAACCTTAGATATATGCCAGTGATGATAATAATGAATAAAAGCCTTGAATGTCAGTTTTTGATTACAAAACACTCCTCTTTCTTGACAGAGGTAAAATCACTCATCTTCAAATAAAAGAACAGTTATTTCACAGTGGAACCTGCCAGAAAATGGCGGCATGTTTACGGTGTCCACTGGGTCACAGTGCCAGAGATGCCTGTAACTGGCAGAAACATCCACCATGGGACACAGTGCAGAGACATATGGGTGAACTGGCTTGGCTATAGAAGCAGAATAGCATGTTCATGCAGCATTGCCCCTGAGCTATCAAGCTCTGAAAAGTGCCAGAGCTTGTTAGCTTACAGGCTGTGCCTTGCTAGCAGAGGCACAGTGCTTCTAGATGAGAGCTGGCTGCTGGGCAGCTCCCATGCTCCCTGCTGCTGCCACGATCACATTAGGATGGGTGAAGTGGATGCAGGTGTCTTGATTGCTACAGTGTGGGAAGTTCATTTCTTGTAGTAGAAAAGGTTCCTTGTCCGAGTGTTTAATAAATGCTGCATCACAGCAAAAATGATATGTCAACATTGCATTAAAATGATCATTAGCATTTGGTACATATACCAAATTAAATAAGCACTGAAATTGGAATAGTCTTAAATGACATATAACTAATTTTTGGGCTCTGAGTTTTTCCTATGAGTCCAAACAGTTAAATGGTTTGTAGAACTAGATGGAATTTTAAACTTGCGTAACATTTGCTTATTCATATGTATGTGGATGATATTTCCTGCCTAAACACTATATTTTTAAAATTATAATTTCATTTCAAAAAATAAAAAATTCTTTTAGGAATTAAAATCTTCATCATATTTTTTTTATTAAATTTGGTAATTCATATCAGCACATTGTCTCATAACTGAGCTGCAGAAAACAATTTCATCTCTTAAAGAAATTGCTTCTCTGATTATTCAGCACTAACTACTCTTAATTTTCAGGTATATGCATTCCATTTTAGAGTATGTCAACATACTGTTAATTCCTAGCAGTACACATAGTTTTCTTATTGTTGCTAGTATTTCAAAGTAGTTCATGAAATATAAGAACTTAGCACATTTGGAGGATTTTATATAAAATACATCCAAGAATATTTTTCCCAGGATAAGTCAGAAACTCTTCTTCAAAGCATGTTTTTAAAATAGCTATTCAAGCAGTACGTTGAGAAATATCTGAACCTCGTATATTTGAAAGCAGAAAGCCAAGGTATGACCAGAGTCCTGAGCTCCAGGAGGGAAATTTTCTGTCATCTTCAAAAACATTCTTGTATTTTCCTAAGAATATTTTTATTAACAAATATCTGGCATAGATAGACAATTTGTTTGTTTGTTTGTTCAGAAATAGGGGTTGGCATATTTTTTAAACTGCTTTTGCTTGAAAGACTATCCTGTTGTGGTAGAACTGTCTTGAGACAGCAAGTGGGGGAGGACGAGAAAAATATGTGTTTCTACATTCTCCACTACATTTACTTAAACAGCTGAAGGGAACTACCAGAAAACTTTTCAGTATTGTGTTCCATGTGTAGAACATTCCAATACCCAGTCTTCTAATTATCTCTGTGGGAATCAGAAGGCAGTAAGAAGATTGAAGTCTACATCTATTGCGTTTTAAAAACGTATGTGTGTGTGCTGTGCACTGTGTACATATTGTGAGCTCTATTGTTTCTTTGTACTGGCAATAGTTACAAATTTTTTTTGTTGTTGTTTTTGCTTCCTAATCTTTTCTGTTTCAAAATCAATGCCAAGGGAAAAGTGTGGTTCATATTGGATACTCAGATTTCATTTTAGGCATGAACTTTAGCTCTACTCTCTAGCTGGCCTTTAAAGGGCAAGATAAATAGCCAAAAAGTGAAAAATGATACATTTGTATTCTTTTAAAACAAACAGAATAACATGTTCTTAAAATCAAAGGTCATTTCTCTTTCTAACAGTCTTTCAGCTTTTCTACTTTCAGTTCCCTCAAAAAAGAAGGAGTTTTATTCCATTAGTTACTCTTTCATTAGAGCCAATCATGTTTGGAACCTTTATGTAGTACATATGTTATTAAGATATTGAATTGTTTTCTTTAATTTTTCTGGGATTGAAAAAGTGAGAAACTTGCAGCAGGAATAATTTTATGTCAACTTAAAGCTAATGCATTAAAACCAGTAGAACACAATGTTTTGTTTAAACCAACAACTTTTCCTACTGAATGACATTTTCTTCACACATTTTTCTTCTAAATTCCTTTCAAAGAGAAAAAGGAGAAGGGAAAAAAACCCAAACACATACCACAGACATAGCAAACCCCCCACCCCACCACCAAGGCTTTAGCATAGGATAACTACAGCAAGTTCAAAGAAATCAGTTCTTATTGCAAGTGTGGGCTTATTCCTAGTAGCCCCACATGTTCTTAACCCTACCACAGAATCATAGAAAAGCTTAGAGTTGAAAAGACTTCTGTGATAATTTATTTCAACCATTAACCTAGCACTGCCAACACCACCATTAAAACATATCCCTAGGTGTTTCGTTTACACATCTTTTAAGTATCTTGAGGGATAGAAATTCAACTGGTTTCCTGGGCAGCCTGTTCCAATGCTTGACAATCCTTTTTGTGAAGAATTTTTTCCTAATGTATAGTCTAAACCTCCCCTGGCACAACTGGAGGCTATTTCTTCTTCTTCTATCACTCATTACTTGTGAGGAAAGACTGACCTTCACCTCATTACATCCTCCTTTCAGTTTGTTGTGGGGAGCAATAAGGGCTCCCCTCGGCATCCTTTTCTCCAGGCTACACCAACCCAGCCACCTCAGCTGCTCCTCACAGAACTTGTGCTCCAGACCCGTCACCAGCTTCATTGCCCTTCTCTGGACATGCTCCAGAAACTCAATGTTTTTCTTGTAGTGAGAAGACTGGAGTCAAGGTGCAGCCTCACCATAGCCAAGTGCAAGGGGACAATCACTGCCACAGTATTCCTAATACAAACTAAGATGTCATTGGCCCTCTTTCCCAACTGGGCATACAATGGCTCATGTTCAGCCATGGGTGACGAACATGCCCTGGTCTTATTCCACTGGGCAGGTTTCCAGCCACTCTGGCCCCAGCCTGTAGCACCTCCTGGGGCTGTTGTGACCCAGGGGCAGGACCCTGGGGCAGGACTTGTTGAATCTATTGAGCATGGGTCCTTTCAAGATCAGTGAAGGAGACCTGCTTACCCAGGACATAGAGAAGGCCAAGGCACTCAACAACTTCTTTACCACAGTCTTCACCAGACATGTATTCCAGCCACACCACCCACATGAAGAAGGTGAAATGAGAGAAATGGGGGAATAAAGTCTTCTCCACTGTAGGAGAAGACTGGGTTGGAGATCATTTAAGGAACCTGAAGTTGCAAAGTTTGTGGGACCTGAGGATACATCTATGGGTCATGAAGGGACTGGATGAAGAAGTGGCTATGCCACTATGCATCATATTTGAGAATTCTTGGCATTGCAGTAAAGTTCCCACTGACTGGAAAAGGAGAAACATTAATACTAATTTTTAAAAAGGAAAGTAAGGAAGACCCATGAAACTACAGTCCAGTCAGTCTCATCTCAGTGCCTGGAAAGATCATGGAATAGCTCTTTTTGGAAACTATGCTAAGCCACATGAAAAATGAGGACGTTACTGAGTCAACATGGCTTTACAATGCAAATCATTCCTGACAAATTTGGTGGCCTTTTATGATGGTGTTCTGGCACTAGTGGACAAAAGGAAGAGCAACAAATTAATCTACCTGCAGAGTACAAAGCATTTGACATTGTTCCACATGTCAACCTTGTTTCTAAACTGGAGAGACATGGACTTGACAGATGGACTACTCAGTGGATAAAAAAATCAGCTGAATGAACACACCTGAAGAATTGTAGTTAATGGCTTGATATCCAACTGGTGATTCTTCAGGGGTCTGTATTGGGACCAGCACTTTTTAACATCTTTGTTGCAACAAGGGTAGTGGGATTCAGTACATCCTCAGCCGGTTTGCTGAAGACACAAAGCTGTTTGGTGAGGTCAACATGCTGGAGGGCAGGGCTGCCATCCAGAGGTACCTTGACAGGATTGAGAGATGTGCCTGTGTAATTCTTGGGAAATTCAACAAGGCCAAGTGCAAGGTGTTGCACCTTGATCAGGGAAATGCCAAGCAAAAGTACAAGCTGGGCAGAAAATAGATGAAGAGCACCTCTGAGAAGAAGGACTTGAGGGTGTTTGTTGACAAGAAGCTCAACATGAGTCAACAGTGTGTGCTCACATCCCAGAAAGCCATCCTGGGCGGTGTTAAAAGAGGCATGACAAGCAAATTGAGAATGGTGATTCTAGCCCTCTACACTGCTCTTGTGAGACCCCTCCTGGACTACTGTGTCCAGCTTTGGGACCCCCAACACAAGGAAGTCATTACCTGTTGGAACAACTCCAGAAGAGAGATACTAATTTCATCACAGAGCTGGAATACCTCACCTAATTAGAAAGGTTGAGAGAGTTGGGGCTATTCAGCCTGGAGAAGAAAAGGCTTTGGAGAGAACGTTAGAAGCTTTCCAGTACCTAGAGAGGGTTTAGAAGAAAGGTGGAGAGGAACTTTTCACAAGAGCATGTAGTGACAGGACAAGGGGGAATGGCCTCAAACTGAAGGACAGTATGTTTAAATTTGATCATAAGAAGAAATTCTTTACTTTGAGGATCGGAAGGAAACTGAAACAGGTTGCCCAGAGAGGTTGTGGACTCTTTGTCCCTGGAAGTGTTAAAGACCAGGCTGGATGGGCCTCTGAATAAGCTGGTCTAGTGGAAGCTGTCCCTGCCCATTGCAGAAATGTTAGAACAACATGATCTTTAAGGTCTCTTCCAACCATAACCCCTCTCTGATTCTATGATTTCAGTGTCGTACAACTGGCCTTGGTCCCTTGATTCAGCCTTTTCAGATTCCTCTACAGACTTTTCAACCTTCTAGCAGATGAATACTTCTTCCCAGCTTGGTGTCACCTGCAAACTGACTGAGGGGTCACTCAATCCCCTTGTCCAGGTGATCAGTAAATTAAGACATTAGACTGAACTGGCCCTTGTACTGATCCCTGAGGAGCAGCACTGGTGACCCACTGCATTCACCATTACTCTCCAGGCCAACCATCAAGTCAATTTTTACCCAGTAAAGATTACAGCAATCCAAACTATGTGCAACCACTTTTTTCCAGAAGAATTTTGTGGAAAGAGTGTTAAAGACTTTACTAAAGTCCTGGTAGACCACATCCATGGCCTTTCCCTCATCCTCAGCTGGGTCACCCTGTCATAGAAGGAGATCATGTTGATCAAGAAGGACCTGCCTTTCACAAACCCCTGCTGGCTGGGCCGGATCCTCTAATTGTTCTTCATGTGTCACCTGATGGCACTTAGGATGATACGTTCCATGATCTTACCTGACATTGAATAAGGTAAGCCAGGCAAGCCTGCAGTTTCCTGCATCCTCCTTCTGGTTCTTCATATAGATGGGCATCACATTTGCCAACCTCCTGCCAATTGGCACCATGTCAATTAGTTGGAACTGCGTTCCTGTGTCTGTTCATACATGCCCAACACAGCCAGTAGGACTGTAGCATGTTTCACTGAAACAAATGCAGGGAATGTGTCCTGGACTTCAAATGCCTTCCATTGTCTAGATAAAGAGGGGGAATAAAAATGGCCATTTTGGAGTTATCAGTTTCAGCTGAAGCTGTACTTAAGGATAATGGCAGAAGCTGAAGTATTAACAGTGATCACCTTAAATCCTTTAATCCTGCTTTTTTTCTTATGTAGACGGTTATTTCTGTACAACATCTCACTGTTCCTTGCAGAAGTTTTCATTAGTACTCATTTCCTTCTGTCTCTTTTCCACTGGTTTCATTCCTAGAGGGAGTTTATTCAAACACTTCAATTACAGAAATCTTTGAAAGAGATACATATTGGTTCTTATTTTAAATAAATTGGTAGATTTCTACCTTAAATACAGAGATTTTATGTGTTTTATATCAAATTGTGTCTATTCATGCTTGTTAAGTACAGAGGCTTTGATTTATGTATTCAAAAGTCCGGTCAAACTAGGTTCCCATCTATAGTATAGCTATTTTGGTCCAGGTCCTCCTGCTCCAAACTTTGATAAAGTGCAAACTCCCTGGAGAAGAGGAAAGTAGAGAGAAGAAAACCTTTCATTACTGAAATAGCAAAACCAAAACTTAAGTATTTGGTTTCTTTCTGCTAAACTTTTGAAAGGAGAAGAGGATTCTTTGTGCAACACAGAATTTGAATATTTTGTCCTTTATCCCACTCTTCTAAACACTGACAAAAATAATAATGGTTAAAATACTCTTTCAGCAGAAGGGTTATCTAACAATAACTTTGCTTCTGTGTGTATATCTGTCAATATATTAATTGTACTCAAATTATATTTATGTGCAAATATTTCATGTAGTGCACAAATAAAAAAACAATCACACATTTCTCTCATCAACTAACAGCAATTATATTAATGCTGAGATTTGTAGAAAATACTTCCACTGTAGTTATGTTAATCCCAATTACTTTTCAATGAGGTAGGAAAGCAAGGGCATAAATTACCTCCAGTACATATGTTTAGCCTCCTGAATTTGATATTTCCAGACATATTTCAACGTGGCAATATGGGGATGGCAAAATGGTTCTATTTTCCTCTAGTAAATACTATTAAAATAGATCAGAGGCTAAGCTATGGAGATTCAAGAGTAGAATAAAAATATACACTATTTACTGATGTTAACACGCTGTTATGAGGTGTTTTGCTCCCCAAACGCCATTTATTTACAACAGAGAAAAGTGCTTGAACAAGCTGTTAATCAGACCTATAGGTGTACTTTTCCAGCAACACTTTGAAGTTAGACATCATAAATACTCCTTTTTTATTCTTCTCTCTTGCAGATAAAGATCGAGAAAACAAGTGCAAAACCAAAATATTGTTCACTATGAAATAATACAATTTACTGTCATGCATTATTTAAAAATAGTAGTTCATTTTCTTTTGCGATTTTTGTCAACATATGCAGATCACGTATACAATAACATTTCTTACTGAGAGTTGGTCATTTTCGTTAATTGTGTTCAGCAATTCTGAAACATACTGGCATATTGGCAGGCAACTAGAGAGCTTGAAGTAGAAATTTGTTGGTTTAAGTCTGAGCAGGTTTCTGACCTACTGGTGATCTTTATAGAAATACGGGAAAGATTCATTTCAGAGTCTTGTCCTTCTCCAGCTATATTGTTACAGGTTAGGGGCATTCCCTGAGTGAAAATCTCGGGGACTTAGAACCAGAGTGCCTTCATGTCAATTGTACTTTGATATGAAATACAGGTAATCAGATAGTACAAGAGCACCACTACTCCAAACAGTGTAAAAGACAGTTTTGAATAAAGACCAGGAGACAAAACTGCATGTACTCTGTGGATAAAAAGCCAATGTATTTGATGAACCCTTAAAGTCCATTTTCAATACTGTGCATTCTCTTCTCTGAAATTCTTTATTGCTGGTGGGTTATTCTAAAGATCCATAGTTCCTACTCTTGCATTCTGTTATGAAGAAGGGTCATGTACATTAAAGATTTATTTGGGGGAATAAACTGCCTTTTCAGTAAAGTAAGGAGATTTCAACGTAAGGCAGAATTTATTTTAATGTTTGCTAATTAATGTGTTATGCACTGCATAATATATAAAAATACAGTTGGTGTTCTGTATAAAGAGAAAGGCATTGGGATCCGATGTGGAAAAACTGATCCTAAACTGGTGCGGAAAAAAGAGAAATTATATTAAGGACAAGCGTAAAGAAGACAGAGCAGTGCTCTCTTCACAAGTAATTGTTTTTGTAGGTGGATGTAGAAGTTTGTGTATTAATACAATTTATGGCAAGCAGGGTCTGTAAATGTCAACAATATTATTTTTGTTTCTTCATACTTCTTCAAGAACCTGCAGCCATCTAATAATACTCTCGAAATCATTTCATCTTCCTGAGAGCTCTCTTGCTGCAGCTTTGATCTGTCAAGACAATTAGTTATCTGGGACCTAGTTCAAATTTTTGCTGTATGTTTTTACCATGTGATGAGTTGCTGTTTGCCACTGAAACACCAAGCTAGCACTCATTCTAGTGTTCAAGCACACTGAATAATTTTCCATTTTACACTCCACAAAGTAGAATTTAATTTGAAGCAAGGTTTCTTCAGTTCTGATTGAGCATAAAAAACTAATATGCATAAAATTACCATGGAGGAATTTCTGGGATGCAATGTTAATGAATAATTATTTGAATTCTTTAAACACACTTTATTTAGCCATAGAATTCCTCATTAATGACCAAAGAATTGCACAATTATATCGATGTTTCATATTAGATTTTTTTTGGTGGTGGTGGTAATGGTGGTGTTTTATGAATTAATTATACATTTGGCCTTTTTAGACTGTACAAAATATAAGTTTCTGACTCATTTAAATTCTTGTTCTCCAGGGCATGAATTAACTACTTTTACAGAGAAATTAAGGCTTAAGGAGCACAAGTGGTGCTTGAGAAAGTTAAGTTGGTTTTTAAAGCATTTCTTTTAAATATTGGGTAAATAAATTTTGTAAAATTGCATGCAAATTGGTACATCATGCATAGATGAGAGGTTTCTTAATATTTTTATCAAATGTTCATTCCAACTAAAATAATTGAGAGAGGTAACTTTTTCTCCTGGTATTTCCATGGACATTTTAAATAAATCTTAAACAAAATTTCTCAGAAAGCTCATAAATTCTCTGTGTTTTAAACAACCATTCCTTCATCTCATGCATACTTTGTGAGCTAGAACAAAAACATTTGTTGAAATTTTTATAGGGAAGGGGGGGGGTTAGAGCCTAGAACAGCTTCTAGTAAAAATTGCTGTATGTTTACTATGAATAAACTGACAGCTTTGACAAAATACCTTCATAGACGTGTCTGCACAAAAGAAAACTCTCACATTTAATAAAGGAAAACCAGATAAAAAAAAAGCTCAGACATATCAATTATTAGATTTTACTACACTAAGATTTACTTACTTACAGAGAGGATAAGACAGATGATTTTCTCTCTTTTTTTCTTTTTTCCTCCGATATCAAATATAATACTTAGAAATAAAAGACATTGAAGATTACCCTGCTCTTTCTTTTTGTGTGTCCAAAAATACTTGCAAAAAGATACTTGCAAATTAGTCTCCCCTACCTCTGAGGCAATCTTAAGAGATTGCACAAGGACTTAACTTCCAAATCACTGCACAGCCTCCAGCACAGAGGATAAAATATGTTGTGATTATGGTTCAAATAGTTGGCTCTTGCATGCTGAAGGCCCACCTTTTAATTGCTGCTCTAAAGGATGCAAAAAGGAATTAGTAATGAAATAGCAAACTAGTCTAGCATATAATGCTGTGGCCTGTACATAATAATGAGTATAGCAGCTGGCAGACAGTGCTTTAGAAATTGAAATATTTTGGCCTTCCTGTTTGGTCTGTTGTAGAACAAACACTGAAGAACAAAACTTCAGTGCAAAAGGAATTCTTCAATGCTTAAACACAAACTTACATAAGCAATTAAACCCAGACATTGGTTTTGCATTGACGTTGTTTCTTCAGTAAACTTATTTACGAGAGTATCCTTTCCCTTGCATAATGAAAGACATACCATTATTGTATTCCTTAACAAATACATGAGCTCTTGACTTGAATTTTAACCCAGGAACAATTTCTTAGGCCTACATATTTTCATTCTGGTTTATATCATTTACTCTCCAAGATACACATTTCTAAAAAATCATCTTTTTCCTTTACAAAATATTGTTTTGCAAAAAGAGTTTTACAGATATAGACTCAGTCATTGCTTATAAAATTTATTTATCATAGCATAGAGGAAGTAATTAAAGAACTGCTGAAAAATCTGAGGAAAAAAATGGGTGCAAAATTATAGTACTTGTTGCATACTTTTGCTTAGAAATTTCTTTCAGAGTTAAAATTCTATTTTTAAATGTTTACTTTAAAAATACTTTGGTGCACTGTGATGCTAACAGAAGAAAAAGACAGTTTTTCAGGGTAAAACTTCCAAAATGGAAAATGTAAAAAAAATGAAGATGATAAATAATTGTTTAAAAATCCCAATTTAACATTCTTTCCTGTTACAAGATATATTGAATGGCAATAGGAAGGTTCATAAGACAACATCAATACATTTTCCTCCTCTAGGACTGCTGCATTATGAAAACAAGAAGAGCTTTAACCAAGAGATTTGGATTTAATGTAGAAAGGTTCTGGGTCCATTTCAGTTATTGATGTCCTTAATTACTTCTGTTGGTGACAATTGTGGAATCATCTGAAGATACTTCTGCTTCACATAAAGTTGTTCTCTTTGTACAGGTGTTATAGCACACAATGCAGGCAGAGAAAATACATCCCAGAGGCAATCTAGATGGTAAAAATAAAATTATAAAATCTATACTAAAGATTCAAACTATAGGATAGTTTAGGTTGGAAGGGACCTTAAAGGGACCTAGTTCCAAGGTTCCTGCCATGGATAGGGACACCTTTCACTAGATTAGGTTGCTGAATTCCCCATCCCACCTTGTCTTGAACACTTCCAGTGATTGGTTAGCCACAACTTCTCTGGGCAAGCCTCTTGCCACCCCCACTATAATAATTTTCCTTCTTATTTAATCTAAAGCCATTGTTTTTCAGTCTAAAGATGCTGCCTTTTCCTCTCAATACAAGCCTTGGTGAAAAGTGCTCCCCATCTCTCCTAGAATCAAAGAATCAGAAAGATTGGAAATGATCTCCAAGATCATCGAGTCCAATCTTTGACTGATCAAAATCAAAGATCCTTGTCAAGATCATAGCACTGTCATGTCCAGCTGTTTCTTGAACACCTCCAGAGATGGTGACTCCTTATTTAGTCTCGTGCATTGATTGATAACCCTTTTGAAGAAGAAATGTTTTCCTAATATCCTGTAGAAACCTCCCTTAGTGCAACTTGAGGCCATTTCCTCTCATCCTTGGTGCCTCAGAGAAGCTGCCATACCCCACCTTCCTGTAACTTCCTTTCAGGTAGTTGTAGCGAGTGAGAAGGTCTCATATCGACCTCCTTTTCCCCAGGGTAATTATAAGCTCCAGTGCTTCTCCAGGGTAATTATAATTCTCCAGACCCTCTTATGTGCTCCCTTAAGTATTGAAAGATGATAGTAGGGTCTTCCCAGTGCCTTCTCTTCTGCAGGATGAATAACCTCCATTGTTTTAGCTTTTCTTCAGAGAAGAGACGTTGTGGCGCTTTGATTATTTTTGTGGCGCTCCTCTGTACACTCTGACAGACACGTCTTTCTTGTGTTGGGAACACCAGAGCTGGATCCAGCACCCCAGGTCAGCTCTCACCAGAGCAGAGAAGAAGGGCAGAATCACCTCCTGCAACCTGCTGGCCATGCTGATTCTGATGAAGCCCAGAAAAGAATTGGCTGGTTCATACCTAATTTTTTATCTGCTAATATGCCAGTTTTATCTCTGCAGGGCTGATCATCTCCCAGTCTGTAGTGCTGCTATTGATTGCCCTCACCCAAGTGCAGGACTTCGAAATTAACTTTGTTGAAAACCATGAAATTTATAATGGTCCATTTATTCAGCCTGTCAAAGTCTCTCTGGATGGCATCCCTTCCTTCCAGCATATCACTGCACTGTTCATCTTGCTGTCCGTGGTGGATGACGTGAGCTGGATGCCTACCAAATTGCTCTACTACTCCCTCATTAGACAGACAGGAGTAGAGAAAATAAGATGGAAAAACCCTTTCTGGGTCAAAATAAAGGAAGTTTAAAAAAGGAAAAGTAAAGGTCATGCATGAGGAACCAAAGAAAACAAAAGAATTTTTTTCCTACTTCCCATAAGCCGTGACCAATCACTTCCTGAGAAGTGGGGCTTCAGCACACTTATTGGCTGCTCTGGAAGCAAGCAATGTAAATAGCAAACCCACCCCTCACCCTGTACACAGACTTAACCACATCTACCATCCCTACCACCCCTACCACCTCTTTTTTATCTTACCTTTTATTGCTGAGCAGGCGTCATGTGGTTTGGAATATCACTTTGGTCACTTTGGGTCAGCTGTACTGGCTATGTCACCTCCAAAGATCCAGCCTAATGGAGGGTAGGAGTGGGAGAATGTTGGAGAGACATTGCTGATGCTGTGCAACACTGCTCAGCAATAGCCAAAACACTGGTATGTTATCAACACCTTTGTAGCTACTGTTACAAAGCACAGTGCTTTGAGGGCTGCTGTGGGGAAAATTAAGTTCATTTTCTCTGGACTCAATACCATGCCATCTGCAAATTTGCTGAGGATGCACTACATTCCTCTGTGCATTTCATTAATGAAGATGTTGAACTGGCCCTGGTAGAGACTCATGTCAAATTTCACTTGTTACTTATCTCCACTGGAACATTGAGCTAACTGCAGCTCCTCACATGCAAGCATTCAGGTAATCCTTCTCCCATCCAATAGTGCACCCATCTCCAGTAAACCCATATATTTCAATTTTAGCAGCAAGAATGTTGGGGAGGACCATATCAAAGACCATATGGAAGTCATAATAAATTCCATCAGGTCCTTTTCTCATCCTTATCCAGACACACCACTATAGAGGGCCTTAAATTAACCAGGCACCATTTGCCTTTGAGAAACCCATTTTCCTTTCTTCCATATGCCTTGACGTAGATGCCAGAAGGACCTGTTTCATGACTTTACTAGGACTGAGGTAAGACTGACTGAATGGTATCCTTCAGAAAACATCCTCCCTAAGACTTTCTTTGTTGGTTTGGCCTCTAATTTTCATCCATACACTCCAGATCTGCGCCGGGCTGCTTCAAAGGGGCAAGGGGGTTTTCCCGTATAGGTTGCTCAGTTGTAGAGGGTAACCCTCTCACCTTTCTATCCTTGTCCATAATGGACATAGAGGCCAACCTCTCCCAGTTCTCTGTCCTGAACATATAATGAGTCATTGGCTGAAGTGCTCCAAGAATGGGATTCATACCACCAAGGCTCAGTGACAGCAATCAGGTCATAGTTTTCCAGAGACACTAGAGGATGTATCCATGTGACATTTTGAAATGTTTTGGATCCCTGCAGGTCATTTCAAAGAAGGTAAAAGGACAACAAAACTGTTCCAAAACTAAGGAGATCTCATTTCCAAGATTTGTATTAGATTTTTAGCTTCATCAGTGACACCTGACAAATTCAAAAAGAAATTGGGTACCCCTTTCATCTGAGGTCATCAGTGCTTCTTGTTCAACAGTAGCAATTAAATGGGGGACCTAGACAAGGCAGCTCTGGAAGAGCCAGGTCACAGGATTACCCATGGGATTTCAGAAATACTTGTTAGTGTATACGTTTCTGTAGTTTACACCCATATTGAATGATCTTTTTTCCATTTTCATGGAAGTAGCTGGTAAAGTGTCATGAAAGAGTGGTTAGGCACTTAAAAAATCACTATCAATAGTGTTGGCCAAAAGCAGGTTTTAATATTAAATGTGAAAATGCAACTTTAACAGAGTTTGATCGCAAAGTTCACTCAATTGCTTACTACAGAGTTGGGGTTATTACCAGCAGAAAATTAAACTCCCAAGAAGTCAATTCCATTCCCCCAATCCCCTCCAGTAGGAGAGGGACAAAGAAAGAGGCTATGGGTTGAGACAATTCACTGAAAGCATGCAGTAATGGCATAAGAAACACACAGCAACAGCAGCAATATTAATTACAAAAGTATACAAAAAGAGAAAGTGCTTTACACGACAAAGATGTACACCATCTTGACTTAGTACCATGTGGTCACAGAGACAAAGACAAGTTGGCAGGCACTCACCATGGGTCACACGACACAGGCCCCAGGACAAAGACATGATGGTGGCCATTCCTGTGCCCAATACCACACGTGTTCCCAGGACAAAAACATGATGTTGGGCACTCCCACAGCTAACTTTTTCCAACCCCAATCCTGAGACAAAGAAAAAACAATGACAGACAAGCCCCCAAGATTGTCCTTGTTGCACTGTGCTGCCCATTTCTGGACCAATCCACTCCACTGAAGCTCAGGCTCAGCTCAGATTTGCTGCAATTATAACACTGATTTTATTATAGGTTCACAGTAGCAACATTCATACCATAATCCATTCCCATGCACTCACAGAGGCAAAAAGATGTATACGTTTATATCTATTTATGTAAAGATATGCATCAAGAATTCCCCTTAGGTTCAGTGAAATACTCACATAAAATCCTATAGCATTTCTCAACAGGCATGGGTTACACCTCAATGAGTATGTGTGTGTGTGGGAGTGGGTAGCAGTCTAGAACTCATCATCAGTGAAAGAAAGTGAAAGAAATTCCTTTGTATATTGGAAACTTGAGCGCTGGTGAGCTCCAAAGGGCATCCCACTCAGAGGGATGTACTAGTCCAGCCTGCTGCAGTTCAGGAGAGCTCAGAGTATCTCACTTAGGACCCCTGTTGTGAGATACTTGGCTTTAGTCACCAATAAGATTCCATCCTGGCCTTATCTGAAGTTGGTAACTACTGGATTTTTTTTTGTCCAAAAAGTACAATAGCTATGGTATTGCTCCACTTGGGCTACAATTCAGGTGAATGGTTTGCCAAGGGTGACAAAGTAGCTGTTTATTCTTTTCTCCTCACCTTGGTTAGGCAACTGATATCTCTTTGAAGTCAGAATTATTCCCATCTTTACCTGCCAGAGTTCCTGCTGTGATCAAGGATTCTTCACTGTTGAGGTACGTCTTCCCGAGGTCCCAGGGGGAGGGACCCTGCAGTGTAGGGGTCTGCCCCTGTCCCTGTCCCCATGTCAGTGTGGCCTGTGAGAGTCTTCTGATTGGTTGTTGGGGGCTCCCGGGCTCGGGAAGAAGGGGGAAGTCTCATGATGGTGAGGTCAGTTGGCCATGGGACCTCGTCCATGAGGAGGCTGGAGGGAAATAAACATCCATCAATATCCATAAAATATTGCTTCATATTTCTTTCCTACTCATCTTGCCGAAAAGCTCTTGTTGCAGGTTATTGTCGTTGCAACACTGCACTACCCAACTGATACTGTAAAGGGGTGCTTCATCACTCGGTTTGGTCAAGGCTTCTCAGGGGCTTCTGAGATCGTACAGCAAGACAGAGGAGGAGGAGGTGGAGGATGCACCACCTAAGGGATTATGCCTGGCCTGTATCTTTGGCAGAAGGTCACAGTGTTGATGAATTTGCTTGGTTCTTTCCTTCTCAATTTGTTTCTTAATCAAAAGACCTGGAGAGAATGATATGGAGTAGACATTATGTCTGTGGTGACTTTCTCATCTTCTAAAACCAGCAAAATCTTTCCTTTTCCTTTGTCTGTCAGCAAAGCTGTCTGAAAAGAAACCATTTCTTGCTTTACAGTACTTTCCTCCTACTGAAGCAATTTCTTCTTCCTCACATCCTTGCTCACTATTCAGAACAGTGAAATACAACCCATTTTTCTTCCTGGACAACACAGCCACAAGCTTAAGAAAGTATGCACAGAAACAGATGCAGTGGTTCTATAAAAGAACAATGCAACAATAATCAGGAAGGCAATTTTAAGTCAATCGATTAAGAAAGTGAAATGGCTTTTTTTTCACTATGGTTCTCATGCATGACATCAATAAGCAACAAGTTCAAATAGTAATTTACAATGACATTAAAAGTAGACAAAGAATAAAACTATTGAAGTGGAAGATTACCTTCCCTTGTATCAAAACCCCGGATGACAGAATCAGGGAACAATACTCAGAAAAAATGTGGATTATTTTGAACATATTAAAAAGGTGGAGAAAGACGGCAAAATTAAATAACTCAATAAAATAATTTGTGAGATGCCAGGTTCTTGTTCTGATGCAACACAATAAGCAATGTTGTTTCAAGACTCATCTCTGCTGTCTGACACAAATGCATGGAATATCCAAGCACTGTGGCACAAAACTCACTATAATTGCCTTTTTTGCTTGCCCTTGGCCTTTTTCTTTGTACCCACTGCCTCCTCAGCATCTGCTTATTATTTCTTCCCACACAAAACCTATAGTCCTTGAATAAGAAAATCCAGAGATTTATGGAGATGATCTGTCTAATATGCAGGTTATTCTGGTTTTCTCCTCCTTAGATAGTACACAATATTCAATAGGATAATGGCAACCTTGCAAGGAAAATACCGTTCATATGGCAAGGACTGTCAGCAACCAGTAGCACAGTCAATGCCTTCTCTACAGCTGCTGTGCCAGTTGCTGAAGGACACTTGGCGCTAGTTGAGGATTCATGAGCCAGAGTGTCATGCTCCCTGCTCATGTTCATGAGCCAGGCCATAAAGTTGAGACTGCCAGCCATTCCCAGTAATGTGGCTACTGGCTTTACACAGTAATGCTACCTGACAAATTCTAGAACCATGCTCTCTGGCAGACCAGACTTTCACCAGATAACAAGAGTGATTAAATTCCTGCAATATTCCACAGTGGTTTATAGAACATGAAAGAGAAGCTGTTACCCTTTGGTGCAGACCCCAGATATGTTGGCAAGATAGGTGGTCTGGTAATGAGTGTAGCTTTGTATACAGCTTAATTTCTATGGTAAAGCTTGCGTCTATATGCCTTGGAATATCTCAAACCATCTAAAGAAAATTAGGTATCTCTCAGCTGTGCAGCTCCACTTAAATCAGTGCCAGCTGTCAGCTACTCACCAGAAGCAGAAGCAAAGAGATGAAATATAGCTCAGACCCCGCCTATATTCTTAGAATCATTTATTTCCCCATCCCGAGAGACGAGGTGCATCTGATCAAGAAGACAGCCAGGAAAAGAGACAGGGCCTCTGTGTGAGGTTACTTTTGTCACAGGGTGGGGGAAAGGCATACCAGGGGTGGAGCTGGGATAAACAACCAATAAGATCACAGTCCGGGCTGCTTGAACTTTAAACAGAGGAATATCTCAGAGTCCCATGACCAGGGCCTGGGAGGGGGAATCCAGGGAGTACACTGCAACAAGGGGGCATACTACAAATAAGCACATATGTGCCCTGAGAAATCCTGTTATGTGAGGCAGTGTCTTGAGAGCTTGAGAACTAAAATGACACACAGGTGGCACGGATCACACTCAATAGCCCAGGCTGGGCATATCTCTCAGGCTGTGATATGTGCTGTGAGTTTGCTTTTACTGAAATATGGGGCAAGGTAGTGGGCACTTGAAAATTACCCACTTTTGTGTTTTTACTGCCACTTTATTCTCCATACTAAGCAGATGAACACTGATTTTCTGGCTAATCAGAAATATGGGTAGGTTCCTGAACCCAGAATCATATCTAACGTTGAATGGGAGTCAGTTGTTCCAACAGTTATAACTGTGACTCTGCTAAGCAGCAGAACTGAGAATTCAGTTATCTGTGTGTTCGCTTTCTACAGGAGGAGGCTGAATAACAGCAGACATTCCACAGTACGAAATAGGTAGGATAAATATATTAAAAGTAAAGATTCCCAGTCTCTGTAACAATAGAGTTCAATCAAGAAATTACTATTACAAACTATCTGTTTTCTCTGTGAGAGTTATTTGGCTGATTTTTACATTATCCAGGAATCACTTATTACCATACTTATAATTTAAACTGAAATATACAGAATGGAAATACACTTCTTAAAAGGAGGAGGAGGCTGAGACAAAATTAATGCAGAACTGTGGCTACAATGATATTCAAGAAAACACAGACCTGTTGTACAGGAATTTCTCAGCTCTAAGATTTTGTGTTCTGTTTTCTTCTACAACTTAGTTGCGTGGACTAACATTAATTTTGAATGTATGGTTCAGCCAAAATTATTTCCCCTCCTACTAAATTGCATTTTGTACTTTGTTGGTGCAGTGAATTATGTTTCTGCTTTGAAATAATGAGTCTGTCTTTCAAATATTATTGAACAGAGTGAGAGTATGCTGAAGTCTTTAGTTTTCAAGGCATTTTTACAGTGCTCTTACTATCTCAATTAAGGTGAGTGATCTAAACTGAAATCTAGAGTAGAGCATATTCAAGTCTCTGAAGATTTAACTGCTATGTTCCAGTTGAACATTTTCTTCGCTTCTTTGTTAGCTGTCCTGAAGGCAAACCTCTTAGCCTAAACAGCTTGAACTTTCTCTGCACTCTTAATTGGCATCTTCAGGGATTGTTAAATATGGGTCTCTTCAATCTTCTGTCAGTTCAATGAGACCTTTGAAATTATATTTTCTTTTTCTAGCGATGGAGCCTGTAACATGTACCATCTTCTAGCATAGTTTCATCTTACTACTCTATAGTTGCATGACCATTTCCACCATTTGATTTGGACAACAAAATTATGTATTAGAGGGATGTGCATTATGAAAGAGCACATCAATTTAATGCCCCAGAAAACTTAGATTACACAGTACCATGCCCTCAAAACAAAGTAAAGCCAATATTTGCAGAGGTAAAAGCTTGACAATGCTTCAACTGCTGCAGAAAACTGCTGAGCGTGTGGGAATTGAGTCCATATATAAATATTACATACCCCAAAAGTCTGTGTAAACATCAGAAAGAATGCGGCTTAAATTAAAAAATTCAAGGAGTTTCATGATAAAGAAGACACTCCCTAGCCCATGAACAGGACAGGTAGTTATGGACAATCTTACACATGTGTTTTCACATTTTGGCTGGGGGGGGGTTGGTTGTTGTTGGTTTTTTTGGTTGGCTTTTTTTTGGTTTTGTTTTTTTTTAAGTCTGTCAGATCCTTCATGGTACTTAAACATAGTTTAAACTATTTAATTTCCTTGGTGGTTTCCTTAAAGTAAATCTTTCATGGAAGTCTCTACAAGTGTTGTATTATTTATCTGAAGCTAGTCTCCCAAACTGGTCTTCTGGATGCATATGCAACTGAGCGTACTTCTTAAACCTCACTTTTATTAAATCATAGTTCATTCCAATTTTCCTTTGCTCACTTCTTGCATAAATAATCATGTACATTAAAAAAACCCCACCAAGTTCTGTACTATGGATAAAAAGTGTGTATTAGGTATTTTCATGACATTGAGTTAGATGTTGGTAGAAAAATACCAGGTTTTAGCCTTAAAGACAACAGGACTTAGACTGTAATTAATAATTGTTTTATAGAGCATATATATTTTAAATACATTGGTTTTAACTATGTCAGGATGATGTTCCCCAAATATCATTTGAATCAGATCTTGCTGTAGCATGGATTACTGTTTAGGTCGATTTGAAATTGAATGACCATTTTTGCACATAACTGCTGCTTGTTTTCTGGTAACTAAAAAAGGCCCACTAACTAAAGACATAGAAAATATCTCTTCAAACACACATATACAGATAGTATTCTACAGCTGAGCAAAGTATCCATTTTTTTTCTTTTAGAGGAGTAGCAGTCTGCCTGCCCTAGTTCTCTGAATAGACTTGACTTCTTTTCTTTATACATAATTACATTTGACATTAAAAGTATAACTTCCCATGGGAGAATGAACTTCACATTTCAGCAGTCAGAGGAGACAGTATAAAATAAATATGATTAACACTTTAGGGAAAAACACAATCATATAAAGCATTTTTTTCTCAGTCAGTCCTGAATACATTCTAATTAGCTTTGGCTTTTTTCTGTAGGACTCACTCCTGGTTACATAGTATCATAATTTTTTTTTCTAGATTCAGTATTTGCACTAAGAAGTAACTCTAGGAATTGCAAAGACTCATATATAATTTTTTATTTTGAAATGTTTGGTCTGGTTTTTCTTTTTTTGCTACCTCACAGATGTTATCCCTCCTTTTTATGTGTTTTCTGTTACTCTTTTAACACTTAAGGACTCTGTCTTGTTATTACAAGCATAATACATTAAAAAAAAAAGAAAAGAAAAAATGAGGTTGAAAAATTAATTCTGAAAACTTTTCTACTTTTCAAAATGCTCTTTTAAGGTAAACATAGCATGGGCACTAGAGGGGTATTAATATTTTTTAAAAAATTAAAATAGCATGAGATATGACAATGCTGGAATTTTGTGGATCTTCTTCACAGACCTTTCTCAGGTGGTATTTACTGATGGTAGTCTGATGTTGGTGACATCTCTTAATTTTTTAGTGGACAGCACCTGTGGCTGGCTATTTAAGATCGGCAAAGGTCAGCAAAATCCTCAGATGAACAAGACAGAGGTGTCAGGGAGGTTTCCTTATTAAAAAGAAGGCTAAGACTCATGAGTCTTGAGCAAATCCTGACTGTGTGAGAGCTTGCAAGATCATAATAATAGAACTTCTGTTCATCAGTGCTCTCTTTCCCCTTATGTTCTTCAATATGTCCTTTTCTTAGTTATCTGGTTCCTGCTTCTTATTTCATTCCTCTCCTCTGTGTACACCTTGCATCCAGATCCTTCTGCCAGAGTCACTCATGACACAATCTCCCTTCATTTCTACTAAATTTCAGTTCTAATTTCACTTTGTTTCCACTGCTGTCTCACCTCTCTCAGGTCTATCTTTCATTTTTCTACACTGTCACCTATGCAGCCTGGATACTAGATAAGAGAATTCTTTAATGAGGACCCTTTTCTGCCCTTAATACTCATACTCAGGACCAATGCAACCCCAACAAGTGTAGGCTGTAAGCAGCTCATTTGGAGAATTTTATTGCCAAGTTCTTTAAGTTGGTTCTGATAATAGGTGAAGATTGATCCTTCAGATCCTTATAATTTACACAACTTGCTTAATCATAATGAGATGGTTCACCAAGAGGTTGGTTCCCGTGACAATGTTTCACTGTTTCACTGAAAGACAAGATATAAGTGAAAAGAAGTGGGTTTGGGATTTTTTCCCTTTTTTAAAACAAATTAGAAAAATGTTTATCTTAAAATGTTCTTTACAAAATTTTCCGTGAAACACAGGGAATACTCAACTCCAAATTGTCAAAACTTTGCATATATTTATTAAAGATCTGGCAATCCAGCAATGGGACATCTTACATAGGTTTAGGTTAAACTTGTTAAGATTCAGACTGCTTCCTAACCTTGGACAATGTATAAAGATGAAGGAAGATACCTACAACATTTTCTGTCTTTTGCAGACAGATACAACACGGACAGAAGGAAGGGTATAAATCAAAGAAAGAAATTCCACTACAAGTATCTCCTCCAAAGCTGAAAAGACCATCTTTTTTAAGGATAGTAATCAGACAAAGTTACATTGAAACTTCTTTTGTCCAGGACATTAATTTCTGTTACCATAAAAGTGTCTGCCATGGATGTAGTCTAACCTGGAAGACTGTGTCTTGACCAATCTGATATTCTGAAAAATGTAAGAATATGAGATTAGGTCCTTTTCTCCTAAAGAGGTACCATACTTAGAAGTTTCAGCTTGCTTCAGGCATACTGCTTGGTCTTGCTCAGGAGGACATTAAAGAAAGCAGACAGAAATCTCCAGAGCCAGGTAAGAATTTCACAAGCTTATATTTTATAAGCTTGTTTAACCTTCTGGTTTTTGTCCCCTTTGTCTACCTCTCCCTGAGTGTAGTTGGTAACTTTATAATTCCTACATAGTTTTGAAAACAATTCTAAAGAAAAATCTATTGCCATTAATGATACAATCATTATTAATGATTTAGATATTGTGATATGGCTAATGCTGCAAATAGAATCACTTTTAATCAGGAAGTTGGAGCACAAAAGTTCCTTTCCATGTCACAGACTTTAAACTACACAAGTTCTGAGTGCCATTACTGTGGTATGAAATCCATGTGCATTTATCTTGTTTCCATGGTATGAAAAGAGTAATGAGCAAAACTGAACAGAACACTTTTTTAGTAACATATCAGTTATATAAAAATAAATGCTTACAGTTTCAAACTTGTATAAAAGCTTTTAAATGCCATTCTAGAAAAGGACTGGAACATGATGCATCAGCTTTACTAAAGGG
Source organism: Lanius collurio (assembly GCA_020086605.1). Taxonomy (NCBI): domain Eukaryota; kingdom Metazoa; phylum Chordata; class Aves; order Passeriformes; family Laniidae; genus Lanius; species Lanius collurio. Next base: position 8,007,622 of record JACBWW010000008.1, read on the forward strand.
GATGGATAAAAGATGAAATAAAGATGAGACTTGCCAGAAAATAGCTTTCCTGACCTCATCTGGCTTCTTTCTTTCCCTGCAGAGCTGTATTTCCGTGCTGTCCAGGATCATTGTTATAGCAAATTGACCAACTAGAGAAATCTTATATATAAAAAATACTGAGGTACTCTTCTGCTCTTTATGTGTGGGATGCACATAATTTGTTTTCCTTTCTCTACAATATAAATATTTTTAAATGAGATGTTGGAGATACATGCATAGCTACATGGAACACAACATATCTTAAATTCTCAATTTTCTTGCATCATTCACGAGCTAAAAGCATGATGCTGCAGTGATTCATAGTCTTCTTTTGACAGCCGCAGTTAAAAACGCAAGTAAATATTTGAAAGCTTAGGCTCAAGAAAATGAAAACCATTCTTATATTAACATAGTAAAACAGAATTCTTATATTAAAATAGATAAAATATTTTTCATGTCTTGGAAGAGGAACTTAGAATAGATATGTTGTATTATATTTTATAAAATATGGTGAAGAGAAATGAGAAAGATAAGTTGAAAATTAGGAAAAGAACAGTATTTTTCCATTCATCTGACACATAACATCTGTGATTTTGAACATTTTCAATGTATTGTCAAGAGATCTTTTAGTTTTATTATTTATGTCATTAACAGGCATGAAAGAAGAAATTTTAATGATTTTTCTTCTTTCTGTATCATTAATCTTTCATGGTATAGTAAACTTTTAAACTGAGAAACTCAAGGATGTTTTGATCATGCACTACTGTAATAGCTTAAACTCAGTCAGACACCAAGCCCCACGCAGCTGCTCACTCACTCCCCCACCAGTGGGATCAGAGAGAGAATCGAAGAGTAATAAAAGCTAGAAAACCTGTGGGTTAAGAAAAAAACAGTTTAGTAGGAAAAGCAAAAGCCGTGCACACAAGCAAAGCAAAACAAGGAATTAATTTAGTCCTTCCCATGGGCAGGCAGGTGTTTGGCCATCTCCAGGAATGCAGGGCCCCATCCTGCATGACAGTTATTTGAGAAGAGACATGCCATCACTGCAAATGTCCCTCCTTCCTCCTTCTTCCCCCCACTTTGTACACTGAGCATGAAGCTACATGGTCTGAAACACCCCTTTGGTCAGTTGGGGTCACCTGTCCTGGCTGTGTCTCTTTGCAAACTCCCAGGCACCCCCAGTCCTCTTTCCAGTGTGGCAGTATGAAAAGTAGAAAAGACCTTGGCTCTGTGCAAACCTTGCACAGCAGTAATGAAAACATGCCTATACTATCAACCCTGCGTTCAGCACAAATCCAAAACACAGCCCAATACCAGCAACTGTGAAAAAAATTTATTCTACCCCAGCCAAAACCAGCACAACTATCAAAAGGAGACAGTTGAATACTGTCCTTACCTACAAGATCATTGTGGTCTTGGTTTCAACACTCAAAACCTACATTTATCTCCTGGTATTTGCTTTAATTAATTACTGTTTGCTTCATCTTTTTTAACTCCCTGCAGAAATGTTATTTGTGGTACAGCATATCAGCATTTCTCAACTCTTCTCATTAGATACTCCACATAGTTCTTTCCATTAGCAGGGAAGCACATACACTCCAACCTTCCTCTTCCTCATCAATATCTGGTTTTTTTCCAAACAGGAAGATTTTTCTGCATGTGTACGAAGAATCCCTAAAGCATGGGGTTTATTGTACATGTACATTGATGTTTCCTGATTATTTGCTCCTCACAACAAAAGACTGCAGTTTGGCAGCTAGTTGCACAGAGAGAAAAAAAAATCAAGGAACCTGGTTTTAGCTGCCATTTTTTTAGACACGCTCAAGAGAATCAAGGGAATAGATGAGTTGCTGTGATGCTGCTATCAAACAGCCAAATACAAATTTCCTGGGGACAGGAAAAGGATTTAGCTATGCACCTCTGCTGTATAATGCATGATCAGTAAGTCCGGTATGACAAGAGATGAGCTGAAATGACCCCAGCGTAAGCAGTGTCCAGAAGCCATTCACCTACTTCTCATTATTCCTTAACCCCTTTAGGACTTGTCATAGGGTAGTGGAGGGGGACAGCCAGTGGAGTTGTGGTGGATGGAATCTTTAGGCAGAGGACCCCAGCTGAATAAATTGCATCTGCAAGCTGCAGATCACCTAGGAAGGCAGGTGAAGAATATCCTGTAGCATGAAACTTTTTTGAGAGGTGTGCTTTCTCTTGGAGGAATTTGAAGGTCACATACAGCTATTCTTCTCAGTCACAATCCCAATTCGTGATCTATGTTGTAGTCTGTCATGTGACAGAAGTAGAGGCAAAATGGTCTTCTCCCAGGCATTGTTTAGCCACGTATCAAAAATTTGTCCCTGGCTCATCAGCACTGTGTGGAAGCACCTACTACCTGACCAGGCACTCATGCATAACTTGCCTAGCCATGACATTCACCATGTTACTGTGCAGCGCTGTCTGTTTGAAAGAAGGGTTGTGGAACCAGCACAAAAGTGAACAGCAAAAAGTGGGCTGCAAAAGTAATCCATGGTGCCTACTGCCAGTGTAAGTGTGAACAAATATAAGTAGAGCAAGCTGCCAACATCCACAGCTATGTATTTCCCCTCCATGCAAGTTAAAATAGATTTCTTAATGCTCACTAATCTGCTAAAATTGTAAATGCTAATAGATTATAGGCTGTATAATGGAAAAAAAAAAGTTTATCTACTCTAGCAAAACTGGAAGGAAATTTTCTAATTTTAGGTTGCTAATTTGACGTAATTGTTCTTCAAAAGGGAGGTGACTTTTCCACTAACTAATACAAAACGCACATAAGTTCCCCGGTCTGTAGATCCAATGACACATAGAGTTCATGCTAATTACCCTTGGACACAGCAACAGTGTCACCACATACCCGTGCAAGGGTGTTGAACTAGTAGACCCTGAGACACCTTGAAGGGAAAGGATGAAAGATGGATTGGTAGTAAAAGTAGAGGGATAGATCATGGATCCATTTCACTTTTTGATTTAAAACTTTGGAAAATGCAAGTAATTCTCAGTTGTCATAACACATTTTTAGCAATTATGAAATATAACTAAATCTCATCCACCAATTTAAAAAATGTTGCTTCTGTGTGTGTACAACATATGATGATATCCAGGTATATAGTGCACAGTTTTTAAAAGTGTGGGCTAAAAGTCAGACCTCTTTCATGGTATAAAAAGCCAGTGTTTTTAGAAGACAATATTTCAGGACTTCAAGAACAAAGAAATATGTGTAATTTAATATAATTTGCAGTGCCTTCTGTGTTCTCAGTATCCTTGCCCAGTTTTCTCTGACATATGGATAACCTAAATATTCCAACCTAAGTATTCTTCTAGTTAAACTGCCAGGGTATCCTATAATTACTGTTTAATTGCCCTTTTGGTTCTGAGGTGCATTATATGGACAATTCAGATAAAATTACATAAATAAAAGAAAAAAGTACTTCTCCTTTCAGTTCTGCATGTCTACTGACCATGGAGAACATGAAAATGTGACACTGCATGCAAAAAAAAGGCTGAACTAAGTCACCAAGCTTTCCTTGAGAATCCCACCACTTCCAGTTTCCTCTCAGGCTCTGAAGGCCATACAGAGAAAATAATATTTAAAACATCATCAAATTGCTATCTTGATATAACTTAAAGAGAAAAGGAATGCACACTAAAAAAATGAGCTGAAATGACCCTAGCATAAGCACTGCCCAGATTTGCGGACTTATTTAATGTATCATTCCTGAAACTACCCATTCATGTAAAATACATGAATCCCAGAAGGAAATTCTATTCAGGAATACAAAGTAAAGTGCTCCTCTGGGCAAACCTCCCATTCAGAACAACTTTTTATGTTTCTGCAGAGTTGTTTTGACATGTACACATACTGGATGATCCTAAATTCATTGACATGACAACATACTTCTTAAGACCCCAAACATATAAAACTAAATGGTCCATTTATAGGTTGAAGATCATTGAGAAGAATGAGAACCTCAGGTACCAGTTCACCAGATACATTCAACAGGTTTACTTTCAACGTCACACAGAAAAAAAAAAATAGATTGTAGTTTCCTTCTCCTATTTTACTTTTCTTGATTTATTACTAAGATTGCACTGCTAAGCACAGATGTTTTGGATAAGCTTTTACAGTTAGAATAAGAATAGAAATAGTAAGAGCAAAAAGAGAGCACTGAAAATATATCCAAAAATTTTAAAGTCTTTTTACTATACTAATATGATCAAGCAGAAGCTTATCTTTGAGTGAAGTTATATAACAACTTCCAAGGTGATTTAGGCATAAATTCTAGACTTTTACTTTTTAGTCAAAAATATGAGTGCAGTTATTAAAATATTTGTTGCTAATACCTGTTAATTATGTTATGGAGGTGTTTTAGTTACAAGGGATGGTAAAATTGGAAAAAAAATCCATGGTTCTTTAGTTCAGTTTTCTTTTTGCAATAAATTTTAATGCAGAATTTATTTTCAGGGAAAGAAGAGTTTCATTTTTTGCAGTATCTTTAAAAATATACAGTCTTTTTAGACATCCCTAAAAATTTTTGGATGTTGTTTTATAAATTCAGTAATTCAAGAAACCCATTTGGTTTTGCAGATTGGCATGTAGTCATGAGTAAAAATGAACCTAAGGGTGCAATTAGGAGTTTTCCTGAAATAAACTTTTAACTGGCAGCTTTCACTTGTATAAGGGAGCTCAATATCTCCATTTAATAAGACCAAGTCAAGAAAACATGAATATAAGAGTAAGACTAAATGTTTTGTTTGATTTGAGCATATATTTAATGTGATTCTCTTCATAAAGATTTTTTTTTTTCATTTCTATGACTGCTTGTATTGATAGTATCTGAGTTGATGTTGTTGGTTAGGAGTTTTCAAATGTACCCAGAAGACTTAGAGGACAGTATCATTTTCATAACAAGTTTGTGCTCTGTGAAAGTTAGAGATATACAAATACTACAGTCATTCATTTCCATCTTTAAGCTTTTGCTGGCCCTTGTTTCAAGCTCAAAACCAGTTAATTTCTGCTGTGATACCCAGCTAATTGAGGTGAGCCATCTCTTCACATTGTTTTTTGGCCATGCTACGAGGGCCGTGCTGTGTTCTGTTCTAGCTGTGCTTCCAACAACCAGATGACTGACACTATTTGCTTGTGCCATCTTCCATAATTTAATATGGCATTCTGTCACCCGAAAAGGTTCTTTAGCCTACATTTAACTTTTGCTCTCATGGCAAGATTGTTTCTTGTCCCTGAGGTAACACGTTTTATGTTTTCTGTGATATGTCTCCGTAAGTTCTCTGCTGCAATCTGTGGTACAGATCAATATCCCCTCAAATAGCACCAAAATAGTCTTAAGTGCTCTTTGAAAATATAAGACCTTTAACCCACATAAGTATAGGAAAACAGGCCAAATGAAAGTGTGCTCCCTTTCTTTTGTTTTTACCAATGCATTTGTGTGATGCTGTATCACTTTGGATAGAGCTATGTTATTGCTGTAAGCAGTGCAGGCTCACCAGCCTTCTTCTAGAACATGGCAGGGCTGTACTCCAAAGGTTTATGGTTTATGCAATGGTGGGGAAGAAAATGTAGAGGAGATGGTAACTATAATCAGATGAACTTGAAAAATCTAATTTTATATGTCCATACAAGGCAATTTTATCATATTCAGAAAAGAGACTTATAAAATTAGCTTGATATTACACAATGAGGGAAACAGCAAAATTGATAGAGTAAATGCCTAGAAAATACTAGCAGCACTGGAAGAAAAGCACACTACTTTCCTTGCAGGTGTACTGTTTCAACGGTGCTGTGGGATTTTGGATATTGACTGTCGTCAGGGAACCACTGATTAGAATACAACAGTGTTTCAAGGTCTAAAAAGTTTAGTCTGTCTAAAAAAAATCTCAAACACATAAATAGTTTGATTCACTTCCTTGAAGCCTAACTGCCAATTTATACCTTAAATAAAAATTTTCAATGCTGCACACATCCTCTCCAAAACTATATTTGCCTGTCTTTAATTCCAGAATTCTTAATGGCATCTGATTATTTGCCAGAAAACATAATGCATGCAATTTATAATTTACATGTGAATAGGTGCTGCCCAAAGACAATGCAGCTCTGAATTTGAGAATAGAGCATAGCCATGGACATGGCTGCAATTGCCAAAAAGGAAAAAAATAAAAACCCCAAACCCAACCAAAAGTACTAGGGATCTACTGTGTGATCAGAATAGATATTTTTTGGGGGGGGGCAAATAACAAAAAGCAAAGAAAATAATTAGAAAAAAATGAGAAAGACTAGGTGGTGAAGCAAAATATAAAACTAGGCTAGGAATGCAGTAGCTCTATTTGACCTAACAGTATACATGACACATAATTTCTGAGAATATTTCTTGTAAAAAATAATTATAGTGTGGGAGAAAAAAATGGTACATGCTTCCAGCCCACACATTTTGAGTGGTAGTGTCCATCTGAATACGCAGAAATTACTACTGAAAGTCTGTTAACATTTCTAATAGTTGGCCAATTGCAATCCTAAATCTTCCTAGAAGCCCAGCTTTGCCAAAGTAAATTACTAAAGGGATTCTGACAAAGGATACTTTACTATATTCATAGAAATAACTAGGATGGCGCCATGGGACAGAAAAAATTTGAGTAGCATCTTAATCCAGCAACGTAAACAGAATGTATGAAGGTCTATAAGCTGCAGGCCTCTCTCTCTTCTTCTCTCATTTAAAAAAATTTTTTTAAATCTATTTTTTTTTCCATTTAAAAGATTAATTTACTCCTAAATCGTTTGTGCAAAACAAAATCAGTCAGCTTAGTAAGAGAGTTAGCTGCTTTAACAATTGATGCACGGAACTGTCAGAAATACGTATTATGATTAAAAATGGTCCTACAATACTCTTTGTCTTCAAAGGTAACCTAAAAACATTGGATTCTGCCCAAATTTCATCACTATAATATATTTACAAAAGTTCACACAGATAACAGTGTTAACAGAACTCTACCTTCCTAAACTTTTGTTAATAAGTCTCTACTTCCTTTCTTATGAGAGTTGAGGTGGAATAATTAATCATGGTCTGAGCATGAGAATTCAGTACAAAAGAGGGTAAATAAATGAACAGAAGTGCATCAGTTCCAACAGACAAATAATACAATTTTAAGCAATATTTCAGTTTGAACTCCAGAATTCAAGAACTTCATTATAACCTGTAACAAATGTATTTTTCCTTCCCACGAACTCCTCAACTGAAAAAAAAGCAGTTTTTGAATGTGAAACATAAAAACTATGGGCTTTAAACAGAAATTGAGAATGGATGAACAGTAACCTTTCAAAAATTAACATTTCTCCTGTTAGAGAAAAAGTATTCATTGTGGATCCAAATGTGGAGAGTTTTCTTCAATGCAATAACTTTTCTAATTCACCTGAGCCTATTGCAGCTTCCTATTCATTTTGTATTTTTTCCTTCATATTAAAGGGCCATGAAAAATGCTAGAAATGTTTGAAGGGAAGCGATGCTTGTTCTTTCTATTACATGCCCCTGTGAAGACTCTCTCAGACAGTAGCTTGTTCCAAAGCCTCTGAAGTCATCTGGAGTCTTGGAAGTGAAGCTTCCTGGGCTGCAGCCCTGCAGTGCATATATACACAATTGCAGCTCCTCAGAAAGAGATACATCAATTCTATCCAGAATACACCGTCACATAGTTCTTTTTCTATTACAATCATGATTCTGTCTATTAAAATTTAATTTGTCTTTGTTATACAGTCAATTGATTGATATTGGCTAAGCCTTGAGTACTTTTACAGGAAAACATCAAAACATTGAAATATTTCTGCAGAAAAACATTGAAGTGCTTGTTTATAACACTTCCATTGCATTTCTGCACATGGAAAATATGACAGAAACACCACTAGATTGAAAAAAACCCAAATCTCACAACTATCTCTTTAATCCTAACTATTTTGGACTTGCCAGCTATTTTATCAGCATGTGTTCTGATCTAGTATAGGCTATGCCCTATAAAGAGTCAGTTGTACTGTTCCATGTAGCAGGTCATATTCTTGTCAGTAATTTTGCAGGTAAGGCTTCAATAGCATTCTTTTATATGGGTAAATCTGATTAATTTTATTTCTTGAAAATTCATCATTAGATCTTCAATTTTTGTGAAACCCAATGTGATTTTTGGCTTAACATATTAATGATGAAACAATATAAACAAAAGTTCACTGTGGATATTTCTTCAAGTTACTTTTTTCATTATGAAGAAGCTATTCTCTCAATATTGGTTTTCAGCTGAGTTTTGCTTTTTTGTCAGGGCTTGATGACTCTCCACATGCCTTTTCAATTCCAAAAGAAGAGGTTTGTTAAAAATAACAAATATGTATTTGTAGATATATATTAACAACCCAGAGTTTTCTAATCAAATGTGAAACTTGGGTCCTGAGAAATGAGTCTTCCACCCTAGCTAAACTCTTACTTAACAAAAACAAGAACAGCAACAACAAAAGGAAGTTATTTTCAGCAAAACACTTGCAGGTAGCACTGAAATCAAAATACAAAATCCCATGGCATTTTACTACATGAAAGCATGGGCAGAAGAGTGAAACAACCTCTAGGTCATTTACATTAAGTTATTTCTTTTTTATATCTTTCTCGTCTATTCAATGTTTCTCCTCACTTTGTGAACATAGTACAAAAGGGAAAGATACAGGAAAATAGGGAGACAGTAAATATTTTTAAAAAGGCAATTTATTTTCCATGGAAATTCCAACAACTCAGGAGTTGAATTTTCAACTCTTTGTCTTCCTCATGAAAAAATTTCAACATTAATGCAATTAAATATACCAAACAATATTTGCAAATAAAAATAAACTCACATAAACACATAATAGTATCATCTAACACTTCAAAATAAATTGCAATTAAGAAGTTAAGCTATTTTCAGAAACTTGGGAAACCACATATTTAGTCCAGAAGAGATTATTTTGGAGATTAATAAAAATAAATTAAGAAATCAGTCACAGTAGATGCAGTTAAGCCCATGTCCACAAAGAAACCTACTAGGCTTGATGTTTTTAAACAATCAAATGATGAAGTCAAGGGGTAGTGCATACAAGATGATGCACGTCCTAATAAAATGCATTTCTAGATGGAATTTTGGGCACTCATTTTCTCAGCAAACATTTTGAGATGCCTATTCTTAACTCATACAATTGTCTTCACATTCTTCATGCTTCAAGACCACCTTTATGTCTTATGTGACTCAGTAAAGTACCTAGTTTCAGGTGAAGTAAATATGAAGTTAGAGGCAAAATGGATATTTCCTACAATTGCCTCTTCTCTTAATCCCTGTAACCCTGTCACTGGCAGTATTTTTTACATAATCTGTAGTCTGCTTAATTTCCTGTAAGGATCTACATTCTGCCTAACCCAAGTGGCAATCCATATCTATCTCCTCTGTCTTCTTCTACCAAATTTTATTTTCAAGTACCTCCTGCATGTGATTCTTTGCCAAATATTTAGAATCCAGCTGTTTAGAAACTCCATATGCTGATTCCATTTAATTCAATAGTTGAGATTTTTATTTCCATAATAGAAAATTCTTTTTTGTTTAATAATATAAAACTTCAAAGTAATCCTTAGGGAATTCTTTACCCTGTGTTTAAATACCTTCCTGTGGAGTATTGACAAATCTGGAATTTTCATGTTATCTTCAGGGTTTTTTTAAAAAATATAATACTATTACCTAATCCTTCAAGAATTATAAAAACAAAAACCCAAAAGAAACAAACCAAACTAAGCAAAACCAAACAAATGGAGTTCCTTGCAGTATTGCAAAATAACTTCATTTGCCTAGAAAGATTTCAGTAGTAATCCACAGTGAATGAAGTCTAGGGAATCTTGCTAAGAATTTTAAAGGTTTAAATATTGTCTGGAGTACTTTGTAGACAATTTTTTTAAGTGATTTTAGCATTTTAAGAATTGACATGGTCACTACATGTTCTGCTGCTACAAATTTGCTTTTTGCACACAACTGTTTTTCCTCCTCATCTAAGTATCACATATTTCTTTCTTCAAGTCCATGTGCAGTATAAATTAGATGGAATTCTTGTAGAGTTTAAAAATTAATATGAAATCAGTGAAAATTTTGTTTTATTCCAATTTGCTGTGTATGAATAAAACATATTCTGTAGTTACTCCTGTGCTACTCTATTTCAGTTTGAGAAATTTCATGCAAGTTTTTTTTGAGAGCTGAGATCCCATAGCATGATTTTACTCACTTGTTGGTGTTTGTGTTGCACACAGGACAAGAAAATTCTCTGTAAATAGAAATGTCTTGCTCTCTCTGAGAAAAACATACTTTTGTATATGTACATGAGCTCTTAGAGAACTAGTAAACAGTTCTTTCAGAGTGTGACTTAGATGCATCGCTTGTACAGTGTGTTTCCAGCTTTAAATGCTCTTTTACCTTTTCTTTCCACAGTATATCTCAATGGGCATTTTTTTATCTTGTGGTGTACTTGATGATGTGAATAAGGAACCCACAATTGCACACCTATTTTCTAGGTTTCAAATGTTTCCAGGGACCAGGTAGTTATGTACAGATACCATATAACTTTCAAGTTATACCAGCATTTGAGGTTCTGATTTTGTGATTGTCTTTACTTGGAAAGGTTATGTTCACAAGGTTATGTTCACAAAAAAATGGAAATTGTGATGTTATGTTCACCCAGAGTGGGTAGATGACACAAATTTCTTAAAGGTAGTCATTCCCTTCCACCACTACAGACAACATCCTTAACTCTGAGTTGACTGAATCTTCTGTGTGGGCACAATAATAATATATAATAATATAATAATAATAATGAATTTCTGACTCTCCAAGCCATCAACAAAGGCCAACCAATCCTGCAGCTAAAAGGGAGATTGGCATATTCTTGAATAAGCAGTAATTTAAATTTTTGTAAAAATACTTCTAAAAAATTCTTTTTCTGTCAACTAGATGGTTTCAAAATTCAAGAGGTATACACTTTTTTAAAAAGTGAATAAGTGTATTGATTGTGATAATACTTTGACACATACTTGTGTTTACTCATGTACGCTGGGGTGGAGGCTTTGAATTGCAATCAGTCTTTGCAAAATCAAGGTCAAGAATTAAGCATTAACACTTCATTAAGTTTTCCAATGCTCTTAAAAATAGACCAGTCTGAGAAAAAGTAATCTGGCTTCACAGTGTCCTCCAGGGTGGCTCAGGATCCTTTTTTACTTTTTTTCCATAGGTAAAAATTTACAAATTCCTTTCTCTGGGAAGGATTACCTAGATTTGAGGGAACATATCTGGGGCACTCAGGGAGCCCAGGTGCTGTTGCCAGGGCATGTGCAAACTTACCTACTCTTTTCCTCTATCTTGCTAAATTAGGTAAAAGAAACTTAAAGTCTTTTATTGCAAGGAGAAAATTATCAAAGGGGAAGCCTTTGGAATGGTTGGAGGAAATTTTCTTTTTTTCTTCCCTTTGAATTAAAACAATAATCTATAATTCAAATTTAGAACTGTAACATTATATTTCACATTCCTCTTGCTCATTTGTGTACTACTATTCCCTACAGTCTTGACAATTCAATTCTGCTAACTCTAGAAATGGTCCTGAACAGAGAGAGTCATAATCTGAGATTAAAGACTTTTATAAAATTACTTTATTTTCCTATTTTCTTTATTTATCTGAAGCCAATATGTGTTCTCAGCATGTGTGCTTGCATACAAAAGACAAAAGTTTTGTAAAAAGTAACAGAAGTTTTTGTAATTTTTTTAGAAGTTCATAATGTGAAGGATATTATGATCCTACCTCCACATTTTCAGTTATGTACGTGAGCGATATTATTTCAGTTTCATAATTATTCACATTATTCATCTTCAGTCACTTGCACGACATGAATACAATGTGCTGTTTAGATATACATTTAGTGTCACTCCTGGAAACAAAAAATTTTTGAGCATAGCTGAAGCTGTCATTCTGCCATCCTCTAGATACACACTGCCAAGCACTGTCAATTCCCAAGTTACAAAGCTCTTGAAATTTCTTGTTAGTTCTCTCTAACCAAAGCTTTTAGGTTTGTTGGTTGGCTTACTTAAAGTGCTCAAAATTACGGTTATAATAAATACTAAATATCTGTAAGTCACATCACTCAGTTATGTATTTCATTTCTGTATTTTCTTTGGTTTTTTGGTTTGAAATTGCTTGCACAGACCAAATTTATTCTGTATGAATGAACTCCAGAAGTTATTGATTATAGTTTGTCCACACACCAGTTTCCCTTACAGGATGAAACATCCCTAATCAACATATATCTCCAAAGAAGGTGTGAGGTTTTTTGTCTATGTTCAGAGGTCACTGTATGTTTTTGACATCACCATTTATCATTGGGTGACTGAGCATTTGTTCAAATGGGCCTTTCTGATTTAGCATCATTTAGGAGTAACAGTAACAAAAAGACTGGGTATATCTCAACAATCAATTTCACTACAGCAAGACCACTACAGAGACCAGGAAAACCTGAACACAGTCAAGGATAAATTCAGATAAAGAGAATTTATCTGTTCCTGCCTACATGAGTGTACCTATTTCTTATCTATCCCACACAAGCAATGTTTTCTACATCGTAATTTATCACAGTTCCTCCACACAAAACCATGCACACATTATATTGCAAAACCATGAAGAAAATGTAAAAAGAACACAAGTGGAAATAATTATATTCTGCTTTGATGGGAAAAAGCACATAATTCTGAAATAGTATCTTCAGTATGTTTTGGGAATACACAAAGAGTAAATCTGGATTCTCAAGAGTACGTATTTCACTCAAACATTTCCTCAAACATTACTTATTGGGATTACACTTATAACAACATCAGAGATAATTTTGAAATTCTTAAAATTGAATATATCCTCTGCAGCTTTTTAGACAGTAGGAAAACTACTGAAAGTTCTCACAAAGGCATCCAAATCCTTTAATTGCCTACTTTCCAAATGTATTTGGCTTAAAAAACTCTTTATTATTTCTTAACACACCTTACAAAGATTAAGCACACTGTCTTTGCATATTAAATAATAAATAATTATTGCTATCATGGCAAATTAGTGAAGCAGACTGCCAGGATTTAAATCTCTATTAATTAGCATAGTATGATAAGTATGCAAAACACTGTCAATATTGACCATTTTCTCAGCATTAGTCTAATACATTTTTAAGTGAATAAATTCTTTGGCCATCATGGGCATATAAACCCCTCAAATAATATGCTAATCTTTATTAATAAAGGAACCAAGAAAATGTTTTTGACTTGGAAATACAGAACATATTTGAATCTTAATGTCTAGGTTAAAATTTATGTACAAAGAAAAAGGTCTAGAAAAGAGACAGAAATAGTATCAAGAATAAAAAGCTATCTGTACCAAAAGGGCACAGAAGTTTATCAGTTGTCAGTGAATTTCAGGGGAAATGAAGACTTGCTTATGCATTTTTAGGAATCCTACCTATGTGATCAAGAGTGAAAAATACAGCAATATCATTGTAAGTAATATATTTCTTAATACGTTGGTCACAATGATACATTTATATTGATTTATACAAAATAGAATTCTGTGAATAGCCAATGAAATTAAAAAAGGAACTGTTGAAATATCTGCACTTATGCATCTGTCGTACCTATATGTATATATATATGTCTCACTATTTATCTAGATTGATTTATATCAATATCTAATGCATTTATCTTGCACACTGCAGTCACAACCCCAAATCTATATTTTTGAAACTAGGAAAAGGTATTATTTGGAATGGGTTTTAAGAATTTTTATGAAGAATAAGATTTTCTCTGATTCAGTGGCTCATACATGAATTCCTATGCAATATTTATTTTTATTCTCAGAGGGATAATTCAACATTTACCTTAATGGATTTAGAATTTTAATATAAAGATACTTTTTCTTACTTAATCACATCAGTGATATTTCTCATTCAAAATGTAGTTTTTCCACTAACTGTACAGGAGACCCAGAATAAAGGTCTTCAAGGATAATAGTTTTTAATTGCTTTGGACATTTGTACCTTCTTAATACCCACTTCCTATTTCTCATGGGTCTTACAAAAACTGTTATACGCACTCTCACAATCAACATTTTACAGAAAAAATTTAAAGAAGTTAAAAAAGTAAAACAAAATACCATATTATCAAACACGCAAGAGAGACATACTATGTTGATATTCATTGTTGCTGCAATAAATTCATATCAGACAACTGAAGGGGCAAGTTGACTAACTTTTTGTAAGTGTAAACAAGGAAAACACTGAATAGTACAGCATGCAGATAGCAATGTCCATCTTTATTTTACCAAATCTTTTGAATTATCAAATATCTCAATGTGCTAACTTTTTCCAAATTAATGAAACAGCTGGAGGATGTCAAAATCGGTGATAGATGCACAGCAAACATTGAACAATTGTCTGAAATGAATCTTAAAAAATATCTCTATTCATGGTGTACTCAGTGTAGTTCTCAGCAGCTACCACTAAGCTCCTCAAAGATGGTATAAAGAATCCACTTGAATTCCACCAGATGGTAGTGATTTAAACATTCCTCTTCAAATATTTTGCATATCCTGTAGTGCTGCAGAAAATTGTCCCTGTTGCTTCAACACTGGGAACAAGTAGGCAGCATGCTAAGAAAGGTAAATGATTTTCAAATCAACATGAGTGTGACAAGGTTTTGAATGTTTCTTCTTATTGCAGCCTGCTGACATGTCAGAATCCTCAAAAGACTGCAAGTTAATTGCTACTTCCTCCTCAGTATGGAAATGGACCATTAAAGTCCATCCTGATTTGGAGCAAAGGAAAAAAACCCTATCGACAGAAACATTTAGTTCAGACAGATATTGGATATCTGTAATCAAAAAGAAGTGAATTAGACAAAGGTTTAACTTAGAATTCCTATCACACATTCATTTTGTTTATCAGTAAAATTTCAATTCTGGAATGTATGCAAATTATGTTGTTTATGAAGATTTATAATCTAAAGTGGGTACTCAAATCACAACACCTAGTTGTTTTACAATCATGTTTTTTACCTAATGGATTGTTACTCGTGGATAAAGATTTTCAGCATTATTGTATTTACTCTGGGGAAAAATATAAGTTTAGAAACATTAAAATATTTTGTCCATTAAAATGTTTGACAAAATAGCTCACATGAAAAATGTAAAAGCTGAGGATTTTGTTTTAAATTAAATACTCAAATTAATAATTTACCTTTAGCTATTTCTTTCCTTTATCTCTCTAAGCCTTTATAAATGGTCATGTTTGAAATTTAATAATAATTTTGTAGAAAATATTTCATATCATACCAAAGAATTCAGTTCTGATCTGTTTGCTGAGTTGGAGGATGAATTAAAATTCACCTTGCACTTGCTAAATTCCTCTTTTCTGAATTGCCAATGAACCAAGAAATCAGTTATTTGTTCAAGTCTATAATTGTGCTATGTATAATAATTTTCTGAAAATGTCATCCACCCTAAAAAGATCTGCCTGCTGAGTCTGCTTAATTCTTAAAACAAAAGTGCTTGTAAAACCTTGAAAGACAAATCCTTCTCCAAGCTGAAGAAAAAAGGGTCCTTAAGGTACATCTTATGTTATTCTCACAAATAGAAAAGATCATTGATTAAATTTTTATTCACTGTGGATGCCCACTCAGATGTGCAGGCTGACTGGAAATTATAGAGACCCTCTGCACTGAAGGAGACAACTACATGAATTTAGTCCACACAATTCTTTTTTGCACGTGTAGGTGGTGTTCCCATTGTTAAGAAAGACTTATTCTGGTTCACTGAGTGAAATATAGAATATATTTTTGTGATAGCTATGGCAAATACATACTAGGAAGATTCCTGTTAGTTTTGGACCGTCAGTTGGTGCAGGGCTACTTTAATCATTCTTTTATATCCAGTTCAAATTATATTTTATATTTACTTAAATATGTACATCCTATTCTGGTGTTTTCAGTAGCTAGTTTTCAGATGTGAGAGCACTCATAAACCAGTGTAATGCAACAGTCAGAGTAATGTCCAAAACTACTTCATTTCTTAAATGCATTAGAACAGTCTTTCTTTCAGTTGTTTTAGTTTTATACATAATCTCTGAAAATATTCATAAAGTTTTGGTGTGCTTTGAATATTAATACATTAGCTCGGATAACTTTATTACTCATACAAAATAAACTTAATATGAAAGATCAAGGCCCAGCATATACAAACATATTACTTATTTTAACATAATATTATTGAAACTTTCAAAAGAGATACATTAATTCTGGTGACTTGTTAAGGGAGGTCTTTGTGCTATGGGGATAAATTATACTAGAAAAATAGTGTTTTCATAATATCTCAATGTGTTAAAATTAATGTTACTTAAATTGCAAGGCTTGGAACCTTATTCTATTTCTCCCTACAATGCAAAATCAGATTTTCCCAGTTTTCCAGCTGGATAATGCCAGTGTTCCTAGCCCAGCTGGCCTCTGTCATACTAGGCTACCAGTCTGCCATGTATACATCTCTTCGAACAGAACCTTTTACTATACTGTGTGTCAGCAGTACTCACTTCAATCTGCATTAGGATCACATTTTTCTAATATAAAGACGGAAAAACGGGGAGTACTCTTTTAAAGATAGATTATCTTTAGGTAACCCTGAAACACAGAAAATGACAAGTATGTGACAGCAACTCATAAGACAAGAGTCTTAGCACTGATGCCAGTTCAGATTAGTAAAGCAAAAAACCAAAGGAAGATGTCAGATGGAAAACAAAAAATTAAAGCAATTTTTAAAAAAAATTTGTGTAGCCAGTCAATGAATGGAGCAAAAAATGAAGCAAAAAACTGTAACCAAATAATTCCCCACCATCTAGTTCTAGAAATATCTCACATCAAACTCTCCTGACTTTTAGGCATTTTCTATGCCTTTCTGGCAAAATAAAGTGACTTCAAAAATGGAAAAAGAAATGCCAAATACTTTCAAATGCCAAATATTTTCATGGACACTTCTCATATATATTTCTTTTTATCTCGTTATTCAAGATACAGCGTTGGATGAGAGTAGATAAGATGGATGGTTTTCCCATTTCATCAAGGGTAATATACTTATAAAGATGATGTTTCAAAAGCCAGCTTTTTACTTTTGTTACCCTGGCTGTGAAGCTGCAGAACCTGGAGACAGCTTTGCAGTACAGCTTTTGCATTCAATTCCTAACCTGTTTTCAACCTGGACTATTCTGGATGAAGTCAATTTTCTAAGCTCTTTTCTTCCCACCTGTGGATCTTCCATATGTCTGTGCATGTCCCATGCAGTTATGCTTAAGCGTGCAGGAGCTGATAAGAAAGAGTCCGGAGTCCAGGTCTCCATTTAAGATGCTCTTCAAATGAATTTTGGTGGGAAAGGAAGGAGAAAATTGGGAAAGGGAGGTTACTTTCTCCCACCTGCAATTTTTTCTTACTTTTGCTCTGCCTTTTTTAATTTATGTTTATCTGCTTGGGTTTTGCCAAAGAATGTACCTAATTTAAATATCACTGTAAATACTACAACACAGCACTTTGTTACCTGTGTTCTCTCTTTGCCTTGGACAGCAGTTTTTGATTTCATACACCATTTGCAACTTTCCTGTAGTGATTCTGTATAGTCAATACATCATTTTATCACATAGGAAAAAAGAAAGTAGTAGTATTTTACCCAGTTTTAGGCTTTTTAGAGACATTTGGGTTCGAATCCAGATGTGGACATTTCAGGTCATACAAATAAGATACCAAAAGAAGCAGCCTTTAGTTCACATCTAATGAAAATTTGACATTGGATAAATTTCATTATCTTCTGAGGAAACAAAATATATTTGTCTTCACCTCTGTGAACCATGTTCTTTGTATATAAATGCATATTTATTATATATCTACTACCAAAATCATGGTTTTTTTAGCACAACGCTTAATTTAGTCATGTGCCTTTCTAAAACAATCTATATCATGTGTTTGATGAAGTCATACAGTCTTATGCCAATCAACTATTCAGGCATATTTGGATAGATGTATGTGTCACAGAAATAGATCATATAAAATAAAAGATATTCATTATTCCTCTTCATCTCCAAAACATATCAGTTTTGTAACATGCTTGTATATGCAGTCTGCTGTATGTGACATATATGTACGAAAATAACTTTTTTGTATTTGTTTCATATACTAACCCCTGTATTTCTGACCTGTAGTCATCTAGCAACTCTCCTTGGATGATTTAATTCCCAAGACATAACAACTGCAGAACTAGCTTTAGGAGAAATCATGCAAGTGTGGTCTTTGAGGAAATGCAAGACATACAAGAAGATTGTGAAAATTACTTCAAGATATAGCCTTAACGGACAGTGGAGGAGGAAAGATGTATGAATCCTATATGCTGACCTTGTATACAAGGAGTGTAGAAAACAGGAAATGTTATTTTCTCTGGTCCATTAATGAAAGAGGATGTTTTCTAAGGCACTTGAAAGAGTATGCTACAAGTAGTCACAAAAAGAGAGCAGGGAGAGACTACGTAAAATGAAGGTATTTTTTCTTATTTTCTTACATTTTTCTGTTTATTTCTGTGTTAGACTTTAATTTAATTGAAGAATGTTGGCAGAAGGCTGAAATACCAAGAGAAAGAAAGAACAAGTTTTTTGAGATCAAGTAAGATCTTCAGGTATTGTTAGTTACACTTGTGATTTGGGGGGTTTTTTTAGCCAGAATAGTTAGATCTGGCATTATAACTATATTCCAGTAACCTTTACCAGCCACATGAGAATAGAGAAAATGTTAAAAGTATTAAAAACCAAATACTAGAGCTTCTGCTGCTCAAGTTGTCCAAGATGAGTGACAGTGCATGAAATAGGATTGCCAAAATGTGAATCATCTGTCTGTGTTCTCTTAGAATAACAACATTGTGTGGTAGTTCTGTGGATAGATGGCATAGCGTCAAATGTTTTCCAGCAAACCTTACGGTGACAACAGCTGATGACATTACTTTCTTTCTTAATAAAAGACTACACCTTGAATTTCTGGTTAAGAGAAAAGTTAATACTCTGGAACAAATTCTAGCATTCCTACTAGAATTGGCCTTTAAAAAAAACCAAAATAATTTAGCTTTGCTGAACCTCACAAACTCCTCCACCCTGTTGAAGTCTCTGTGAGCAGTAACACTGCCCTTCAGAGTACTGACATTGCCCCCTCATTCTGATGATGACCACAGACTTGCTTGGATCCAATCACCCAGGTCTTTAATAAATATCCCCTATGCTCCCCTTATCCACTGAGTTGGTCATCCCATCATGGAAGGCTATCAGGTTGGTCAGGCATAATTTGTCCTTGGCAAACTGACACAACTGTTCCATGTCATATCTTTGTTCTTCAAGTGTCTGTAAGTGGCTATAAGAAAGATTTTTTTAATTTATATTCCTGGGTACTAAGGAAGGCTGATCAGCCTTCCTCAGTACCCAGTCCCTCTGCTTGAGCTGTGTAAAGGTTGGTGCAACATTTATATTTCCCAGCCACACGGAACTTCCCAGGCTCTACATCCTACATCCTTACCAATTTTATCACTAAGCTCGAGAAATCAGATATCAGATATTATCAGCAAAAAATAATGCAAAACAAGCATCAAGCACCTCAGCTTTTTCTCAGCCTTTGTCACTAAATTCACTTCTCCATTAAGCACTGGCCTCAGACTTTCCTCAGTCTTTCATCTCATCAAAGACAGCATTGCCAAGCCTGTTGACAGACATGATAGTTCCCTCTACTCTGCAGTGGTGCAGCCTCACTTTGAGTCCTGTGCACAGTTCTGGGTGCCACAATGTAAGATATACAGAGTGTCCAAAAAAGGGCCACAAAGATCCTGAAAGACCTACAGGGGAAGCCATGTGAGGAGTGGCTGAGGTCATTAGGCTTTTCCAGCCTGGAGAAGAACAGTTTGACAGGAGACCTCATCAAAGTCTACACCTTTCCTCATAAGGGGAAACAAAGGGGCAGGCTCCAATCTTTTCTCTCTTGAGTGTAGTAACAGGGTTTGAGTGAATGGTATGAAGCTGTGTCAGGGGAGGTTTAGGTTGGACAGAAAAAGAAGGTTCTTCACCCAGAGGGTGGTTGGGCACTGGGCCAGGCTCCCATGGGAAGTGGTCACAGCACCAGCTCGACAGTATTCAAAGGAGCATTTGGACAATTTTCTCAGACACATGGTATGAGTCTTTGGTGTGCTTCTGTGCAGAACCAGGAGCTGGACTTAGATGATCCTTGGGGGTCCCTTCCAATTCAGCACATTCTGTGATTTTTTTGATCTCCCTCACTAGTCTCAACACCTGAATTTTGACTTCCCTAATTTGACCTTTGCATGTTGAATAGTATGCCAAATATTATGTCTTCACATTATTGCAATATCTATGTGCTCATAAAGAAAAATTGCCTCTTATTTGGCAGCATCATTTGATCATAATAACAATGCTCAAACTGAAAAATGCTGTATGCAAAGAGAGAGATTGGCAGTTTTGCTCTATGTACATCATCTAATGATATGACCAATTACATTTTGTTTACATACCCAGGTAATTTACAATGCTTCAAAAGGATAGGAAAGTGGGAGTTTCCAAGAGATTTTTGATAAAACTAGTTTTTATAATCCAGCATCTTTTTCCAAATCACTAATCAAAATGCAAATAAAACTTTATTTGAGTTCTACAACATACAGTATATTTAAAGTTACTGCATTGTTCCATGACCCTTTGTTGAAAGAGACATCCAAGATATCTTAGGTACATACCATGCAACAACACATGTCTTAGAAACATCAGGGAATAGAAAGTATTATCAGACAGGTTGACATCAGCTAGGTCAGCAACAGCAGCAACCACCTGGTAACATATTTGCTTGTTTCTCAGAAATGGTAGAAAAATATTTTGTAAGCCATATGTTGCATTAGTTCTGTCTGGCCAAGTTCAGTAAGCTAAATGGTAAAAATGTGTTTCCATGATTAAATAATAATAAGGTATGATCACAAAAGGGGTGTCAATTCAAGGGGCTGTGATATGGCTTTTTACTGTGGAAAATAATACTATTTTTATCAGAGCTGTCCACCACCAAAAACATTCTCAGAAGATATCTTCAGGGCTGCTGGCAGTGCTGGAGACAGAAGGACTTTGGTTAATGTAGCCAGTGTGAGTGTCTCACTTATTAACAGATGAATTGACAAAATGTCCCAAATGTTATCCATCTGCTACTCCTTTCCAACCTGTTCAAAACAAGAATGTACATTTGGAATTAAAACTCACCTCTTCCCTAGGGCTTTCCTTTATTGACAGAAAACAAAGCAAAATTACAAAAGCCCCTAAAACTAAGACAAACAAAGGAACAAACAGAAAATGCTTTAAACATCAGTTTACTCAAATCCAGTCCAGGATATTGCTTCAAGTTAGAGTTTTCAGCAATCCAGATTTCATCTGAACAATGTCAGTAATTTGCTTCCCACACATGCAGCCTCTTTAATAACTATTCGTCTAGTAAGCCACTACTTGTCTTGAAAATCCCAAGAACCTGTGCAAGAACTATGAGGAAAAGAGGACTCTTGTGAGTTCATGAAGCCCACTCTTGTGTATCCAGGCAGGGCACATGCAACATTCCAAGCAGAGGTTTGCATCATCTTTTCCCAGAGAGACTAATGACAACCTTGTTAAGAAAATAGATCATATTTCTCATTATTTCCACTTTTTTTTCTTGTTACCCTTCCCTAGCTGAAACTACTTTTTTTTCAATTTACACCCAATTCTATTTGTCCAGTAATGAATGAATGTCAAAAATGTGATTCTTTTGGAAGGAATTTCCTCCCTCCCTCTTTTTTTTCAGTGTATTTAGAAACAGTCTGCTTCAAGTAAAAATAAAAGACAATTTTATTCTCTTGTTCTGTGATAACAAAGTTTTGAAAGATACAAAATATTGAACTTTGTATCAGATAAAAATTCTGTTTATTCTTCCCTGTGAAAAAAATATTTTTTTACTCTCTGCATGCATATGTGCTGTGCTTTGTAATTTCTTACATTTCTCTTTACTAATATAATACATATTGACCTTTTCATCTAGAAGCAGTCAATCTTGTATGAACTAAAGGGAGAAAAGCTTATTTTAATTTCTGATTTGTTCCTGATTTCTGGAGACATGAGACACTGTCATAACAAAGGAGTTGTAACACTTGCTTTTCCTGTTAAATTTCCTAAGTGCACACCCCAATCAAAGTTACCAAAATCAGCATTAAATCTTAATTGTCATAACTGGATACTAGACTGGGACTTACAGTTATATATGCAACGTGTGTACACCAAATAAGTAAATTGTACAGACATTCCTTCTTGGGTTTTTTTGTGACAACAGAATTGTTGAGCCAGAGGGAAAGACAAACTATAAAACAGACATGAGATTAAGCAACTCAATCTTTCATGTTCTTTCTTGTCTCAAGAAATCATCAAAACATAGCTTGAAGTAATGTTATTGTAAGGCTATGTGGATTCCTTCAATGACAGCTCAGCAAGATGCAGCTGCTAGTGGACCTGGCTTTTCTCTATACAGCTAACAATTCTATAGTTTGAAGTTTTCAGAAGCCTTTAAATCTGTGAATAAACCAAAATTTGTTGAGTAAGGCAGATTCTAAGCACTTCTTATGTTAAGATGAATTGACTGTACGAATCATGTGTGGGTAAACAAGTCAGATGAGGAAGCACACACTAGGACTTCATGTAGAGAGGAGGTCCAATATACAGCTTAAAAAGGGACTGGTACGGTCTGTAAAACAGTAAAAACTGTTCTACAGATCACGTGACCATTGTTAAAATTTTAAAAAAGAACAGTGGTCTTGAAAAATAGGATCCCTTCTCATGATGAGACACACTTATCATGATATATGGTGCTGTCCTTGAAGGAGACTCAAAGCAAGGGCTCTGTAAGGTCACGCAATCAAACTCACATTACTGGTCCCGTACCTGGACCAGCAGCACATCATTTCACCAAGAATAACCACAGGGCTGGCAGGGCTTGTTTCATTGTGTAGTATGGCATTTTTTGCTTCCACTTATTTCTATCTTTGCTTTGATGTGTCACTCACAGTTTATAAAAGAATATTGAGTTGCAATTGCTACTGGACATAGTGTTGAGAGAATAAGAGAAAGCAAGATTAACAGACTACAGATTTAAAACACTAGATCCAGATGGCCATTAAAACAGACAACATTTAGCTGAACTCATTATGGCATTTAGTGGTTATTCTGATGCTTTCTAATATTTATTTCAGTTAACCAAAATTAATTCCTCTAAATTACAGTTATTGTCTTCATAAATGACCTCTAACATTAGTGCTTTATAAGGTGCATTACAGGTAATTATTTGAAAACTACAGTTTCTCTGATCAATACGGATAAAGGAGTTAGCAGAAACAGTGCCCAAAAATGGCTGAAAAAGAAACAGACATTTCAAAAAACAAATACTTTAGTGTTGAGCTACCTATTCACAGAAAAAGTGGCACCTAGAAATATATGCCAATATTGCTCCTTGGAAATAGACAAACTCCTATTCCTTCCACAGATTCAGACAACATGTGATTTGCACTTGATGAGCAAGAAATGTTGGCATCAAAATGGTTGTAACTGTGGATTTATATCTCCAGCTTTCTCTCTTCTGCTGTTTCCAGGCCTTTTTTTTTTTTTTTTTGTTTCTTTCTAAGCTTTTATATTTTCTGGGGAGGAGGGAGGCAAGGGGGAAGAAGTAGTAAATTTTAAAGAGTAAGGATTCTTCTTCAGTGGCAGGGTAGCAATCAGAACTTCAGCTAAGCCACAATCAGCATGGATTAATAGACGTCTTGAAGAACTACTTAAATATTATTTCCCTGAAAACAAGAGAGAAGCTTTTAAGAAAAGTACAAAACCTTTCAGACTGTATTGGATTCCTTAATTTATGCTATATTATTTAAGTCTTAAAATTATTTTTATCCTCACTCTCTTATTAAATAAAAAAATTAAGTAAAATGCCCTCACAATTCTTTTATTTTTAACAATTGTTTCCCTTATAACAAAGATTCAAATATTATTGCAGATAATGGTTCAACAGGAAAAAACTAACCAGTGCTTCAGGTAACATGTAGCTAATGTGTCTTCATGTGGAAGTATTTTCCTGATACAAAATCAAATTGCAAATTAAAAAAATATTTTCCTATAGGAAAAAAAATCAAATCACAGTTTCACAGAATGGGTACAGCTGGAAGGGACCACAGTGTATCATCTGATCTAACCTCCCTTGTTAAATAGGGTCATCCCAGAGCACAGCACACAGGATTGCATCCAGATAGTCCTTGAATATCCCCAGTGTAGGAGACTCCACACCCTCTCTGTGCACAGCTACCTGCACAGTAAAGTTCCTCATGTTCAGGTGTGCATCAGTTTCTGCCAGTTGCTTCTTGTCCTATTGTTTGGCAACACTGAGCAGAACCTGCCTCCATCCTCTTATCACTCTCCCTTCAGATATTTACTCACACTGGATATGGTCCCCTCTCATCTGTCTCTTTGAGGCTGAACAGGCCCAGGTCCCTCAGCCTTTCCTCATAAGAGAGATGATCCAGTCCCTTAATCAAGTTCATAGGCCTCTGTGGGATTTGCTCCAGGAGCTCCATGTCTCTCTTGTCCTGAGGAACCCAGAACTGGGCACAGCACTCCAGATGTGGCCTCCCCAGGGCTGAGTAGAGGGGCAGGATCACCTCCTTCAACCTGCTGGGAATGCTCTTCCTAATGCCCTCCAGGACACCATTGGCCTTCTTGGCCACAAGGACACACTGCTGGCTCATGGACAGCTTGTTGTTCACCAGGGCCTTGAGGTCTTTCCCCACAGAGCTGCTTCCCAGCAGGTCAGCCCCCAGCCTGCTGGGGTGCCCAGGGTTATTCTTCCCCACATGCAGGACCCTGCACTTGCCTTTGTTGAATTTCAGAAGGTTCCTCTCTGCCCATCTCTCCACCCTGTCGAGGCCTTTCTGAAGGGCTGCACGGCCCTCTGGGGTATTGGCCACTGCTCCCACTTTGTGTTGTCAGTGAACTCACTGAGGAGGTATCTACCCCTTCATCCAAGATGAACAAGTTAAACAATACTGGGCCCAGTGGTGAACCCTGTGGACACCACTAGTGACAAGCTCCAGCCAGATACTGCACCACTGATTACAACTCCCTGGGATCTCCTATTCTGCCAGTTCTCAATTCACTTCACTGTCCACTCATCTAATCAACATTTCCTGAGTTTGCCTATAAGGATGTTGTGAGAGACAATGTCAAAAGCCTTGCTGAAGTTGACACAGACAATGTCCACTGAGTAGTGGATATCCCCTCATCCATCCAGTTACTTGTTTCATCATGGAACATAATCAGGTTGTTCAAACATGACTTGTCTTTTCTTAATTCATGCATGACTCCTGATCAGCTTCTTCCCTTCCATGGAGGTCCATGTGGTAGACATGGACTCCAGAATGAGATTGGGCAGTAGATCCTGGGTCGTCCTTCTTGCCCTTTGTGAAGACCAGGGTGACATTTGCTATATTCCAGTCCTCAGGCACATTTCCTGATTGCCATAAACTTTCAAAGATGATTGTGAGTGGTCTGTCTAGGATGTCCAACAGCGCTATCAGCACTTGTGGCTACACACCTTGAGGCCCAGGGACTCGTGGATGTCATGTTTGTTTAGGTGTTCTCTGACCTGATCCTCCTGTACCAAGGGGAAGTCTTCCTTCCAACATTCATTTACCCCGGTCTGGGTCAGAGATTCATGGGGGCTGGTCTTATCAGTGAAGACTGATGCAAAGAAGGCATTCAGTATCTCTGTCTTCTCTACTCGTTACCAGGGTCCACTCTCCATTTGCTAATAGTCCCACATTATCCTTTGTTTTCTTTTTATTAGTTCTTTATTCATCCTTGGCCTGATTTCTTTCTCATTGTCATGCATCATTCTTGAGCCTGGACGAAGAGATCCTTGAAAATCAACCAGCTCTCTTGGAGCCACTCTTCCCTGCAGGGCTTGTTCCTCTGGAATTCTTCCAAGAAGATCCCAGAGGTTCAGATTAGCTCTCCTGAAGTCAATGTCTGTAATCTTACTCCCTGTCCTAATATCTCTTCATTCAATATGGAACTGAAAAATCTCATGGTTGCTACAGCCAAGGGTGTACCTAACCTTCACATCATCAACACAATCTTCTTTGTTTGTTAGTATGAGGTTGAGCAGCATATCATTCCTTTTGGGATCCTTCATTACCTGTGATATGAAATGAGGTTTCTACCTGGCAAAATTATCTGGGGATTCGGGGTTCAACTGATAGGCAATAATTCCATGGAGTCTTTCACTGGAATAAAACATGCTGGACAAATCAATCAAATAAAGGAAGAGAATATTGCTCAGACAATCCTTTTGCTAATAAAAGATGGTTCTTGATTATTCCTTGGAACCTTAGCTTCAGTGGAGAGCAGAGGATTTCTGTTTAGGAATGATTTTTAGGAAGCAGAAACTCTGGTTTTGAATAAACTCAAGTTGATGATGCTCATTTTAGTAGGAAATATGCATCTAGGCAGCATCAACTCTTAAAAAAGTAAATGCTTGATTTTTTGGTACCAGTACTGCATACCACTGTGCAGCCTGCTGTCTAACCTTAAGACAGGATGTCATACTTCTTTGTGTGCATCATCTCCTAGGATATGAATGCACTGTATCTCCTCATCTGTTTATTTGAATAGCAAACATACACACTGCAAGCAGCAGGGCATAAGCATGCCAAATTATAGAACACATTGGTTCACACAGTATCTCATACTTTGTGAAACTACCTATGGATATGACTAGCTGATCTAGAGGTGAGTGATCTTGGAAATCTCTGTGGAGGGGCCTTCCCCTGAAATCCCGAGGGGGGGGACCCTGCAGGGTATGGGTCTGCCTCTGTCCCTGCTCCAATGTCACGTGTGCCCCATACCTGTTCCTGGTTGGGTGGTTGGGTGTGCCCGGGGCCCGGGTAAAGAGAGCAGGGTCCCATGACTGGAATCTGCCGGGGAACTCCAGCCATGCAGCTGGAGGAATCAAATAATCCCTGAACATCTACAAAAATATCGCTTCATTTTTCCTTCCAAGTCCATTGCTATCTTATATATTGTTGTAAGGATTCCCTGCACTACAAGAAATGGTGGAGAAATGCTGGCAGATGATCCCTGGAGAAGATAATTCATGAGTAACTCTTGGTATCTCTTCTTGCTTTCATTTTGATGTCCCATCTCTGAATGATGGAGGACTCATGGAAGGACTCTTGGCTGTCTGAACCACAAAGAGACATTTACCTTAAACTAAAAAAGGTTCTGGAACAGTAATATGTAGATTTTAGCTTAATTCAAACTCAGAAAGAACTAAGACACTTTTTAAAATGGCTGTTTAAAAACTTCTTCTATGTTTCTTGGGATTTGATTCTTACCAAGGACTTTTGGAAGAATGTTTGGTCACAGTTAATTTCCGAATCAAAAAACATGCCGATGCAGGACTATTTCCGTGAATATTACCTGATTTCAGAGACTTTTGAACAACATCGTCAGTGTCCCGGTGCTGTTTCAGCAGCGAACACGTGGTTGAGCAGCGCACGCATTGCAGAGGGCTCCTCTGCCGCCCCGGAGACCGCGCAGCCCCAGCCGCGGGCGCCAAGTGCATTGCGGGCAGTGGCGAGGGAGCTCCTGCACGTGGGAGAGCCAGTGAGACCAGGCACGGTGGGAGCAGAGCTGGTGGGGAGACTGGATGTGGCGGGAGTGGAGCCAGGAGCAGCGCGGTGGCACGGGCCCGGCGGTGTTCGCCCTGAGGCAACAGTGAGGGCAGTGTCAGCCGAGGCGCGTCCCGGCAATGGCTGCCCCGTGCCACATGACGAGAGACGGTCCGAGCCCCGTGCCGAGAAAGGCAGCGGCAACTGTGGCAGTCGCTATGGCAACCATGGTGAGCCACGCCGGGCAGACCCAGAGGGGCGTGGGGGCGAGAAAGGAACCGTGCTAGCCCATGGCCACACGGCTGACAGCAGCAGCAGTGGCGGCAGTGCTGGTGATACAAAGCCGCACACACGTGAATGCCTCACAGGGCGCGGCCGTGCAGCTGCGCTAAAGCCCCGAAAACGTGGAGCAGTCACATGGAGCTCCAGAGGGGAAGCGAGCACGGTGCCAAACAGCGGCGCAGAGGTGGCCAAAAGTGGAGCAGCCAGCAGGGTCAGTGTGCAGCAGCACGGCCAGACCGGACCTGCACGGCCCGACACATGATCCCGAGGAGTCCAGACCCTGCAACAGGAACGCACTGGAGGCCCCGGCCCCAGCGGTCCCGGCTGCGGCAGCTCCGACGAGAGAGCAAGAAAAACTGAAAGTGAATGCAAGAACAAGGGAACTCGGAAAAATGAAAACGTTATCACAGCTAGGGTTTTTGGAAATGTAAAATGGTATAATGTAAAGAAAAATTATGGTTTCTTATTGAAAAGTGATACTGGAGAAAGTATTTTTGTCCATAAATCTGCTATTGTAAAAAAGAAACCCAAAAGTGATGTTCCAAGCTTAGAAGAAGGAGAAAGAGTAGAATTTAAAATTGTGCAA
The DNA here is from genome assembly GCA_020086605.1 of Lanius collurio. Classification (NCBI taxonomy): domain Eukaryota; kingdom Metazoa; phylum Chordata; class Aves; order Passeriformes; family Laniidae; genus Lanius; species Lanius collurio. Next base: position 8,036,394 of record JACBWW010000008.1, read on the forward strand.
GGAAGGAAGGGCCCACAAGCTGCATGTGTTACAGGCCCTGGGGGTGTCCCTGTCAAAGGCAGTAGATATGCTGGACAACATCCCCATAATCCCTATCCTTTCCCCTATCCCACCTTCCCCTTTTATCCAATGCCCTTTTATCCCCCATATATGCCCAGCCCAAATCTCCCTTTCTGGTTCGCCTCACAAAACCAGGCTTTTTCATTTGCCATGAATCCCTTTGCAATGCCAATGGGGGGAAGGAAAAGGAGGGAGGGAAGAAATTTACTGTCATTTTCTAAGATTCCAACAGGTAGAAAAAGGAAAATCCCTTCCTCAGTTTCCATCTGAAGCATACTCAAGTCCTGTCTCCCTTCTGATGCTCCAAAGAGAATCTGTTTGGACATCTGGGGACTCAAGATAGTGGCTTCCTTTCCTTTGAAATTGTTTTGTTGTTTATCCAACTGTTTCCAATGTTCTTTATTTAAAAAGAAAGGGTGAATTGTAGAGGTGCCTTCCCCTGAAATCCCTAGGGGAGGGACCCTGCAGGGTATGGGTCGGTCCCTGTCCCTGCTCCCATGTCACGTGTGCCCCATACCTGTCCCTGATTGGGGGGGGTGTGTGCCTGGGGCCTGAAAAGAGAGCAGGGTCCCATGACTGGAATCTGCCTGGGAACACCAGCCATGCAGCTGGAGGAGTAAAATAATCCCTGAACATCTACAAAATACCTCTTCATCTTTCCTTCCAAGTTCATCACTATCTTATATATTGTTATAAGGATTCCCCGCACTACAACAAATCTACTCCATCAAGCCAAGCTCTATTTGCAATCATCCAACCCTTTACATTGACTATAAGTCCAATGACAGCTCTGTAATGCCAGTGAACTTATGAAGTATTTTTTTAGATTTAGTGATGCAAAATCTGGATGCTCTTACACAGTCACCATGGCTCAAACTCTCTTGATGCAGCAGAAAAGAGAGAAACTTAGCTGAGGAGGAAATGCATGAAGAATATTCTCACACTTAAATAACAGCATTCTGTAAGAATCTGCAATATTGTCATAAAACTTAATAAAAATGCACTTTGACATGAGATAGGTTTCTTTTGTAACAGGCTTATACAATCCATATATATCTATGAATAGTGAGTAGAAAAATTTCTGCATGTTCTATCTGCCTGTTGCATTACTCTGTAAAAGCTCTTCAGTGACATTCAAAGATGTAATTACTGCATTGCTGTCAAGGTCAGTGAAACCTGAGGTAATGGTTACGTAAGTGGCAATCATTTCATATAATGTGGCCTACAGGGTTATGAAGAATGGTCATTCAGAGGTGTTTCTGAGATCTCACATATGTTAGAGATTTTACTTTATTTATCTCCCCTAATTTTTTTTCTGACTAATACTAGTGTGTCCCCATGGCGGTAACTATGCTTTTCAGAGTGCTTAATAATGGTCCTATTGTGTGTCTGCTCATGCTGTGCTCCACTACCTTTGATTCATCCTGCTCTTTGCTCCCTGACATAGGAAAAGAGAGGAGAGAGGAGTGCCTTTCCTCACTATACACTGCTGCACTCTAATCATGGAGTGAGAAGGCTGCTTAAAATGACCCATCACTTCCTTCATCTCCTGAGCAATAAGAACCTACATCATGGTAAAAAACAAAGAGTGAAACCGAATCAGTGATGCCAACAGTGGAAAAAAGAGGGAATTGTGAGGCTTGCAAAGTTTCCATTTTCTAGACAAGCCAAAAACAAAGTAGACATTTGCTTTGCAGCTTGCTGACTTGAGGAAACCAGAAAAATTGAGGAGATGGCTGCATCATTCCAAGTGTCTAAAAAATCTTAAGCTTTGGAGAAATAAAAATAGCTAAATGCCAAGTATGTTTCAAAGAAAAAGAAAAGTTTCATTCTTTAGTATCATCTACCAAAACAAACAAACAAAATGAGTAATCAAAACAAGACATCCACATTTCCTTTTTCCACTTTCTTTCTGAAACTAACTGAAGACCAAAAGTATAGCAGACATATTTGCAACCTTAGTGTGTTAATGATGCTTTTTACTAGATTACTGAGACTGACAAGATAGTAACAGAGGTGCTCGAAAGAGTATTTTGGGTTTGGCCCAGTGTATTTCTGACAATACGAAGGGGAAATGAGTCAATAGTAAGCTTAAGCATCTTACTTTTAAACACTGCCTTATTATTTAAAAAAAAAGAAGAGAGACAAAACGTTATGAAACTGAATTTTTCATTCAGTTGGGCAAAACAGTACTTGGTCTATTTGAGGCAAATTCTAACAAATACAAATATTAAAACATAAAAGACAAAAAAAAATATTAAAAAAAGCCACAACTGATGTGGTGGCAAAGTCCCCCTTCCAGGATAAATGGCTTACATGTTTAATTCTAAGGAGCTAGAGTAAATGTAAATCTTTGGTTATATTTAAGTGTATCTTTCATGCTCAGTCCTTATCTAACTTCATTTACACTGTCAGATGGATACAAAGATGGATTTAGTCCAGTGAAATTAGCAATATCTAAGCTTGTTCCATTCTGCTTCACCCAAAGGTGAGGTCCAGTAACACTTTGTATTTGCCAGCATTATAAGTTTACCCATTTTAACACAGCTTTACTTTCAGTGTCTGAAATGTTGGTTCAGTGCATGGAGACCAGGGTGAAAATGAGATATTGCTATGATTGCCTGTCTCAGGTCTGTGCCCTGAGTCTCATGCTATCATTAAGCTATTATACTGCTGGTGCTGAGTGGAGAAATAGAAATAACTCACACTGATTTTTGTTGAATGGCATTTCAGAAACATAAAAAAAAATCTGACAGATTTGGCTACAGTCCAGAGCTTCCTCTCTGGATGTAGTTTTTGCACTTTGTTGGATATCTTTAGGCAGACAAAATGAGGAGTAGCAGCATATAGCACCTGACAGACAAAGCTTTGTTGAACAATTTAAAATCCTTAACATTGACTCTCAATAACAATGTAAAGGGTTGCTGGTATAATTTTAGCAGGTAAAATTACAGCTGAGTTTTACTTTTAGTAGAGAGAAACAGGAAACTGGCTGTGATGTCTAGTGCACAGCTTCATCAAAACAAGTGTTAGGAAAGACGATACTTCTTCCAAACTTAGTTTTAGTGAGATAGGCAATGACTTCACAGAATCACTGCAGCAAGTTGCAAATGATGTATGAAATGAGAAACCCAGCCCATGGCACAGAGGAAAATATATAGTTAGCATTGTGCAATGGCTGTGGCACTATGTGTTATTTGCTACAGCATTGAACTTTGTAAGACTGATCAGAAGTACACAGAATTTTAAGAAACAAAATAAAACATTTAAATGAGTTTTTCAATTTCCTGGTTTCCTCCTGCTTTCTCATGAAGCAGTTGTCATTCTGAGTTGGTTCATGTTACATCACCTTCTAATATTCTACCAGTCTATGCTAAAGTGAAATCTATTTGGATAGTACTGGTTTTCTCTTAAAATAACTACCAGCAATATTCCACTCCTTTTAAGAAACATACAATACATTGAAAGTATATTAGAATTTGAAGACATCTATTTAGGTTATCTAAATGTCTTGAAGAAGTGGACAGTGGACTTACTAAAGTTTCAGAATTCAGTGAGTTTGAAGATGACACCAAATTGTGTGGGAATGTTGACCTGCTGGAGGGCAGGAAGGCTCTGCAGAGGGATCTGGACAGGCTGGATCCATGGGCCAGGGCCAGTGGTGTGAGGTTCTACAAGGTCCAGTACCAGGCCCTGCCCTTGGGTCACAACAACCCCAGGCAGTGCCACAGGCTGGGGCAGAGTGGCTGCAAAGCTGCCCACAGGAAAAGGACCTGGGGGTGCTGGTGACAGCAGCTGAACATGAGCCAGGGTGTGCCCAGGTGGCCAAGAAGGCCAATGGCATCCTGGCCTGTACCAGCAACAGTGTGGCCAGCAGGACCAGGGCAGGGATTGTCTCCCTGTACTCAGCACTGGTGAGGCCACACCTCAAATCCTGTGTTCAGTTCTGGGGCCCTCACTGCAAGAAAGACATGAAAGTGCTGGAGCAAGACCAGAGAAGGGGCTGAAGTACAAGTCGTATAAGGAGCAGCAGAGGGACCTGCAGTTTTTTTCACCTGGAGGAAAGCAGGCTGAGCATGGATCTCATCACTCTACAGCTCTCTGAAAGGAGGTTGTAGCCAGGTGGGAATCGGACTCTTCTCCAAAGCAAAAAGTGAGAGCAAGAGAGAAAGTGGTAAAAGATGTTTCTTTAAGGAAAGTGATGACAAGCATTGGAACAGTCTGGTGAGGGCAGTGGTGGAGTCATCATCCCTGGAGGTATTTAAAAGATGTGTAGGCGATACACTTAGGGACATATGTTTAGAGGTGAACTTGGCAGTGACAATCCTAAGTAACTTTTCCAAATAAAATAATTATATGATTTTATGATAGAAACATAAGCATATACTAGGTAAAATTGGGGGGGGGTTTCCTCTTGAAATCTCTTAATTATGAAGTGTTTAAAATATTTAATAAAATATTCTTTGCCATTAGGTATCTCAAATTTAAAGGTGGGCTAATAGACAGCATTACTGTGTGTCACAAAATCTGATGTACATAATAATGAACATTAATGGGTGCACTTTAAATGCGCTATTGCAGAGAACTGTCTAAACTATATATACTGGGAAGAAAGCTCCAAAATGTCCCAGAGCTAGCTGTCAAAGTGTTTCTGTAAAGCAAGAGATGAAGAACATCACCAAGGCTATCACTGAAGATTAGTCAAGCCCCTCAAAGCAACTGGATCTTTTAAAAAAAACTATAAAATTAATTCAAGTAGCAGATTATGGACTTTAACTACATCCTGATGTGTGCTGAGTCCACATTTGTACGTTTCTTCAGTCAAAAACCTTTTTTACATAGAAGTATAGATATTTCACATGTGATTTCATTATGTGAGATAGGTCTTTCAAGAAATTGAAAATATTCTGGGTTTAGAAAAAAAAAAATATAAAGCTGCTAGCTGAGGACTTTTTACCAGAAAAACTTAAAGAAATGAAGACAAGTCTACTAAAAGTGCACACGCTGAGATGCTTAAATAAAGCACATTAAACCTCTGTTTTGATACTTTCACTAGTCCTTGAAAAAGTATCGAACTATAGCTGTCCAAAATTTCTTTACATCTAAATGAGAGTATTTGCACAAGATCTAATATATTGTAATTACCCACATTTACCCTCAAAATTTTACTTGATATTTCTGAGTGTTCCCAGGTAGAGAGGGTTTGAAGACACTTTTGTTATGCAACGTGGCATGTAGCCATTAGGAAAACATAGGTTTGCATAACTTTTAAATTATCACCTCTAGTTTTGACCAGCAGAAGGTTTCTTTACAGTCTTGAATGTCTATATAGTCTTTCTAAGAACCTAAGTTAAAATTCTGCTGTATAAGAAACAAACATAGAAAGAAGAACAAAAACCAGTATGAACGGACAAGTATTTATAGGTGGGCTTTTTTCTCCAGAACAGCTGAGAACTTATTTTAATGATATCTTCCTTGAACTATGACTGCAGAGCTCCAACACCTTCCATTTCTTTTACCCAAATATACCTTCCTGTCCTCCGCAATTCTCATTTTCCCTTTTCCATATTATTGCCACTACATAGAATTTGCCAAATGTAGCTAATTTTTACCTATTTAAAATTTATCTGAAGACATGTCAGGTTAAAGTTATAATTTTTTGAGTTTGAAAAGATAAACTGAAAATTAAAAGACTATTCTTACAGTCTACTTAATTGTTACTTAAACTTAAAAATCATTGTGAATAATAGACAAAATTAAAAAAATGTTAATTTTACAAAATATTCATAAGAAATATAAATACAAAATTAATGATAGCATATTACTACTATTGTTGTTGTTACTGTGTTTTATTAGTATTTATTAGTATATTTGATATAACCAACACTCAACAAAGAAGAAAGGGAAGGTCAAATTCTTTCAGTGTCTTTTTAGTAACTTTTCACATCAGCTCTATACTGAAAGTCATGACTGCTCATGTCACTCCCATTTCCAAACCTTATCAGAAAATTCATATCAAAACAGCTCATCTATGTTTTAGATGAATCTTGAGGAAAAGGTAGCATATATTGTCAAAGAACCTTGTTTACCACTGAATCTCACAAAAGGGTTGCTACACTGTCATTTACTGGGGTTAGAATGTTTTTTATAATAATTATTCATCATTTTCTGAAGGTGCATTTGTTGACAAAATATATTATGATAAGTAAAACATTTATTTTATATATTTGGCTTTTTACCTTACTAAAAACACACTTTCTGAGGGACTAAAATGAAGGATGCAAAAAAAATACTTCCTCAAGTCAGTGACTATCTCCTCAAGTCAGTGACTATCTTTCCCTGGTAAAAATACAGACACTTCACTTTATAAATAAGGCCTTAAGCAGCTCACCACCATTTGTTTCCCAGTATTTCTGTGCCAGGAATCTTCTTGAGTGACTTATGTATTAACTTATTTGTGTCTTGTATTTTAATATTCTCTTCCTCTGAAGATTAATGTTAGAATCCAAAAAATATTTTACAATAAAAAATCCCCTGAAAATATTTCTCTAATGCTGTCACGTTTCATCTCCTTCCTTTGTCCCAAGTACTGTGGAATCTATATTTCACTCAGGAAATAAATCTTACCAGAGTTTGATAGTAGTATTATGTTGATATCAAACTTTTCCTGAAAGTCTCAGGTCTTCATTCAATTAGTAAAAATAAGCATTGATTTCTTTAAGTGTATTTGGAACAATGAAACTTCTTTTAGGTGAAAGTTTTGTTTTCAGATAATTTAAAAATATCTTTTAAATGTTTCTAGGTTCTACTTGATTCCTAAGTACAAGTACATTCTTATACATTTATGAACATCCTTTAGTAGTAGAATATATATTAATAACGACAATAATGATAATGGGCCTTTTGCCCATTACTTCCTCATGTCCTGAACTATTCTTATAAAACTTTCAAAAACTTTCTTTCATTTTAAAAAACATCTTGGAAGCATTATGCAAATAAAAAAATCCTTAAATCTGAGGTTCCTGTTTTCCCCATTTAAGCCAAATGAAGTCCATTCTTTAAAAATTCTGTGGATAGGTACTGTTTTTTATAATCAGTCTTAACCATCTTAAGAGTTTTCAAAAAAAAGGTGTAGAAAACCTAATTTTCTCTACTAAACCACAGACTGCCAAGGTTCCAGTGGACCACCTAGCATTTGTATCTAGGAAAGCATTATGATAACAGCTCTTAATGAATGAAATTATCTTATATTAATAAAAAAAATTTTACACATGGTAACAGTTTCTAACAAAAAAAAATGGTTTGGAATTCTCTGAGATTTCTGTAACTCACCACAAGGCTTTGAGGAGAACATGGATTATAGTAGAGGAATGTTAGGAATAACACACACAGAATGGAAACAAAACCAGTTATGAACTACCACATGTCCAATGTAAATAGGGTATTTTTAACACAGTGAGCAGAAAAACCACAAGAATGGGGAAAGCTTTTTTTTTATTGTCAGGAATTAAAGAGATGAATCTATGCAGTTTAAACAGAGGAATTTAAAATTGGTTTCTCTGTAGTTTGTATGTATGCAAGCGAAAATTTTTGATAATTTCAGTTGTCAATTCCTGCATTTTCAAAGCCATCAGAAAGACAATTTAGTTGGGAAATAGCAGCCCCATTTTAACAAGCAAGGCTAATGAGACACTAAATTACTTCTATAAGAATATTGAGGAATCCCCATACAGCAGGTTTTTAAATAAATATTAGGTGCTTTTCTAAAAGGTGTGTTTTTGCAATGCAAAAGGAACAGCAATGGTTTGCAGAAGGACTGAGGTAGAGAAATTGTGTACCTTCTGTTACACAGTTAGTAGGAACAAATGATGAAAAAGACCTTTTTCTGAAGTTCATGTAAACAGATTGATAAATTGGTTGTTCATAAGTGATATGAGCCAGTAATTGTCCTAATACTTTAAAGAAGTGTCATCTATAACTTTGTAAGTCTTTTAAAATATGTATCTTAAATTTGGTTTCGCGATCCTATTTTAATTATCATGGACATGTTAAACTGTAACAATGGAATTTTTAGGCACACATGCATTGAAAGTGAAGGAGTTTCTTTTATTACCATTTGTGCTACCATTTCTCTATTTAAAATAGAGACTTTTTACATCGGAATTTTCCCACTTTTTGCATTTCTTCACTTTTTCCTTCTTTCTACGTTGTTTGCTTACTTTGTTTTTGAGGACAAATATATACCTTGGGTATACATGCTAACAAGTGTACACCTATGTAAACCAAATTCTGATATTTACAATAGTGCCTTCATCCGTTAAAACAAAAAAACTCCCCATGCATTGCTCTGCCTTGGAATTGTTCAGGCCTAGCAGCTGGGATTGATGAAGTCAGCAAATAAAGACCAGTTTCCAGTTGCCTAGATCATTTCTCACCTGCTGATTTTGCCTTAAGCATGGATGACCATCTTCAAGATCAAGTGTAGCTCCAAGGTAATTCTATCTGTACCAGGGTTTTCCTGAAAAAGATTTGTTATTAATTCCTGATCTGCAGGAGAGGCTGACAGCTCTGGCCCTTTCTTTGTATTTGCTCTTACTTTATCTTTTAACTCCATCACTTTTTATTTGTAAATAAGATAAATTCTTGTTGACTGTTTGGGAGATTTTGAATTTGAAATCAATGAAGGCAGTTTTTTAATCTGGATATCAATCTTGGTGACTCTTACCTATAAAGAGTCTGGTACATATAAAGAGTAACTGGTGGTCTACAGTCAACAGAGCAATGTACCACAGACCTCTACAAGTTCCAGCTTTTCAGAATTCAGAGTTGTCTTCTTTTAAATTAAACCAAAAATAAGTACATATATCCCATGTCTAATTGGCTTGTAACACCTCCAGGAAGTTGATCATAATGAGATGGTTCTAGCATTACTGGGTTAAAACCCCTGATTTATACATCACAGCAGTCCTCCATTCTCATACAGCCCTTTCCTAGCCTGTTTAAATCCCTCTTCCTTCAATACTAGGAAGACATTGGTAACTGAGTAGTCCAGTTATTAAATTCTGAGGCACAGTGTGATATCTCATTAGTCAGTGATGGGACCGATTTAAACTCAGCAAGCATCATAGATGCCTGTTAAACCTTGAAACTACCACTTTTCATCATCTTCTCCAAAAATAGACTTCAAGGAACCATAAGGTCACTGATGTTTACACACTGTAATTATTTACAATGCATTTTATTAAATATTTGCCTGATTTGCCTCTTTAAAGGAAATTATTTCAGAAGATTCATGTCTAAAAAAGGATCCATTTACTTTAAACATCTGTTCATTTTAATCTATCAAATAACACTTGAACAATAAATTCATTAAGAATCATCCCAATTCTCAACACACAAAAAAAATTCAGACAGGATGATACAAACAAGAAATAACCAAAAGATAATCAGTAGGGGAAAAAAAAAAAAAAAAAGCTTGGTTTATATTTTCAGTCATCTCAGATGGTTTTATGGAAACTATATATGAGTAAACTACAGGGGGCAGCAAATATTAACCAGATAGCATATGAAAGCCAATGTACAGAAGTAAAACTCCCTCAGAAGTCCTCTTAGTGGATGGACTTTGCTGCATTGTCCCTTGTAGATTTTGGAAATTATTTTTCAAGACTTGTTACTAAATAACTGGTTATATTTAGAAACTAGTCAAATTACTTTAATATGGTTTCAGCACAACTTTAGGCAATGAAACAGCACTGGTCAGTACATTATTTACAAAGCACTTTTTTGTCTGAAACATCTGGGCACTTGAACTTAATTGTTTCCATTATTCTGTTAAGAACTGTTAGAATTTTTTTTCCTCTTTTTAAATACTTTTGCATCCACAAAATTTTAAATAATCTGCTACATTTTGCCAGACATTTACATAGTGAAACAGCAAGTCAAGCCCAGACTGTCTCTTACCTTCACAACATACTTTGGTTTTTTTTAAATGTTTTTTTTCCACAGAGACTTGTTTACCTGACATGGATTATAAACTAAGTATGAATTTCCTGGTTCAACAGGAGACTGAAGATCTCCTGTTGTTAGGGGACTTGTCTCTTGATTATAAGACTGAAAATCAGACTATGGTGACGGTGTTGCAAGAAGAATTTGAACTCAATAAATCTAGGAAGAGATAGCTAAGTTGTTTTGATGCATTTCAGCTCTTTGTGCACTCAATGATGCTTATAAATATGAAAACACAAGACAAATTGCTGTGTGTGGGGTTTTTGTTGGTTTGTTTGGTTTGGGTTTTGTGACAATTCTTGTATTCAGAAAATCCCTCTCAAAAGAAAAGAATAGCAAAATATAGTGGTTAATTTTGTTAATATCATAATAGTGTGCTTCTGGGCATCTGCTTCATGGTTACGGGTATGCTTTCATTTTTATCTTTTTTCACAGAACATATTTCTCAAATGCTGGAGTATCCTACACATTTATGCTGTATATGCCATAGTATTAGGAATTCTATTACTATTCTTATAGTCCTATAATCCTACTTTAGATAATTTTTAAGAAGCTTTGACTTAATTTTAATTTAATCTAATCTTTTAAATTCGTATGTACATCCATCAAACTATACTTTTGTGTCTTCTGTTCCTCTCATGGAATTATTTTTGCAAGTATCTGAAGAAAGCAATGGTAATTACTGCTTATAGACATGCTACAATACACAGAGACCTAAAAATATTCCAAGACATAAATCTTATCTTGCATTTCTCATAAACACAAGCAGTCAGATCACAAACACTTTTGTAGATTGAAAATATTGCAAACCACATCTGCATGTAACTCATCAATTAACTACATAGTCATCAACTTAACTGCAAATCAATATACATATTTTCAGAGTTATTCAAAGATTTAAATGAAAAATTAATCATCTTGTAAGGATAATGATTTATATGGAATTCTGATGAGACCATATATCACATATACATATCCACACACATGTTAGATGCAAATGTATATTAAAAAAATACACAGATTCATACACACAAAATTACAGAACTGATTAGAATGTTCCTAACACTTAAACTTTTCTTGAGCACTACTGGAATTGCCTCTCTGGCACATAGCAGTCTAGCAATAAGGAAGTGGTAGAAAAGCAGTGTCTGAGATTATCTGTCCTTGGACAAAGACACTACCAAATGACAACTTGGAAGAATAAGAAAATATTCTCTTTGTTGGCCTGAGCTCATCAAGGCTACATGTCAAGGAAGAAATTTCTTCCTACTAGGAAGAAAAACTGTTCCACTTGGAAAAATAAACAGAGCCAAGTGATACTTGAACAGATCTGACAAACAGGAATATGCTTTGATTTAGGAAATCTAACCTTTCTGTATTTTTAGAAACTCACAATTCTCTACCTCACTTTTTTTATTCTGTTTTCAAGCTTAAATTTGCCTTGGGCAGGTGTCATGAGTTTACCAAACGCAGATGACAAATCAGGCATGACCTTTCAGTTTAGAAATTAACTTTACTGGTATTTGCACAGGTGGAAGTAGCACAATATCAGCAACATAAACTCCCCACAGATTACAAGCATAATGTCATTTAATGATATGCCAAGGCTGCTTTCTCAAAAAAAATCACAAGTTAGAAATCACAGGACACTATTTAAAGTGTATCCTGTTAATACAGTTTTCTTCCTCTTGTAATGATTTGATGGGCAAGAAGGCTTTTTTGGTTGGTTGGTTGGTTGGTTGGTTGGTTTGGTCTTGGGTTTTCAATTTTTTTTGTCTAAGTTAGTGTTTTCTCAAGGAATGTATTGAAAAAGGAACTTTCTGGGTCACCTCCTCACCATTCTATAAGGCAGTAAGTCACACAATTCACAAGAAGAAATACAGCATTCCCAAATACTTTTTTAATAAATCTTTATAAAATTAAGATTGTTTTAACACTGCAAATGTAAAAGTTTCCTAAAAAAACTAATCAACTTCAGATTTTAGAAATTTGAAGAAGTGTTTATGAACAAGAAGATACATTCTAATTTTTAAAATGTTTTCTTAATGCTCCTAAAGCTCTAAAGCTTTTTACTTTTCTGGAGCATGAACATTTCAATATAATAACATGGCATACTATTGGAAAGACTTATTTCAGTAGATATATCAGTATATACAGCTAGCAGAAGTTCATGTAATAAAGAAATCCCCAATAGACTAATTCTTCCTATCAAACCAGAAAGTGTTTTAACTTTCATTTCAATTTAAAAATGACAGGCCTTAGTAACTGGATTTTTTTTTTCTTTGAAAATAAGAAAACTTCCACTAGCTTGAAATAAACAGCTAACATTTAATTATAAATAAAAATAGTTGTGGGTTTTTTTATTTTTTATTTTTTTAATTTTTTTTTTTATCTTTTTATTATGTGGCAGATTTATTATTGGAGCAGAATAAACCCAGCTATACATCATTGAAAGCTACAAGGCAAAATCAGTCATAGCTTTTACTGATAACTAAAATTGTGAGATATTGTGATTCTCTCTGGATACAGAAGACTTGAGAAAAGTGTCAGGAACTTTTCATTTGCTTTACTGTACAAAAATCACAGAAAATAAACCTTGCTGAATCCAAAGCCACTCCAATTCATAGAGAACAGGTGGTGAACCATTCTGGTTTTAAGACCTTAAATTCTTAGTGCTCCTTTTCACTGTGGCTGGATTTATGGAGAAACATAAACTCTGAGAGGGTGCAGGCCAGCAACAACTTTCAAGAGCAGAAAGACCAACTTACACATAAGAAACATACTATAGAAGAACTTTATTTTATGACAGCTGATAATTTCAATTTGGAACACTTAAAACTGTCCAATTAAAATAAAATTTTAAAAAATTAAAAAAAAATAAAAAACCAAAAGCAAACAAACAAATAAACCAAAATCAAACCCTAACAAAATCTAGTGCAATAAACAGACAACTTATTTAATGATAAAGTAGATAGTGTAGCTCAAAATATGTGTGAAAGTCATGCCTAAAAAGTAAACAAAAGGTGATACACTGAATTTTGATTCAAGCTTGTCTTTATCATTACAGGTTTCCAAATATTGTGTAAGAGAAAAACTGAAAAAAACCCCAACTCACATCTTTCCTTGTGTGACCTTTAATTTCCAATTATGATTTTCATTTTGCTTTTTGCATGTTCTTTATGTATATTTGCATCACCTCTTCATTAATTCTGTTCTGTAACACTTGTAAAAGTTTCTTATTTTAATATCAATATGCTCAAAAATTTTATTGCTGTGTCATCTTGGATGTCCTGTTTTCTTGATGAGCTCTTCAAATGCCGACAATTCTCTTACTCTGTGTTAACAGTTCCTATCTGTTTGAAACAAGCTGTTTTCAAGGTGCAGAACCTTGCTGCTTTCAAGTGTTCTGACTGTGCAGTTGTGAGTTCATTGCTATTGGTAGGATGAAGCTGACATATGCAAGAATCACACTTGATTTTGCTTTGTAGAGATGTCTTCTAAATGTCAGAGTTGTAGAAGAACTGGAGTTCATCTCTTCGTCTTGGAACACTACTTATCTGTAACAAGCCTAACAACACAAAATTTCCAAGATATCTCCAGTCCATAATCACAGGAACATAAACACTCTCTGAATTGCTTTAGATAATAATTTTTCTGATTCATCTGTCTTGAGCTGCCCAAGAAACATTTTCATATCAACTGGTCTCTTTTTTCTAATTGCATTCAGCCAATCTGCTGGTGTCACAGAAATCTGGATGTCCTTAAACTGACTGTTCTGGTCTTTGCTTGTTACTATTTATTCCTGCTTGAAAGATAATTCTTGATACTGATGACCCAGTTAGCAGTTGCTGCTGTTTTCCAGAAAATGTTATTATATTGACAACTGTATATGAAAAAGAAGGAATTTCTTTAAATAACAACAAGGTTGACAGTAGCTGAGCAGTTAAAAAAGGCAACATTAATGAATTGGTTAATCCAAACAAACTAGCATCTTCCACTCCCATAATTACATTTGTGACTGAAAACCATAGTGCTCAAAGTACTTCCTCAGGATGACTGCAGTCTCTTATTAGGTCCATTACACAAACCTCATTCCTTGAACAATCAGAGTAAATGACAACAAGAGAAAGTTGTCCTCTTTCAAAATGATCAACAATAGATGTACACACATATTTATACCCGTATTTCTCAGAGACTTGCTGGCAGCAGAAGAATGGAAATACTAAATAATTCTGCCTTCTCTTCAGGACTGTGTATGCTTGTGATTTGAGATCTTTTTTCTCTCTTCTCTGACGACCACTGACTCAGCAATCTGTCTTTTTCTTTTACTCCAGTCTTCCCTTCATTCCTGTTTTTTCTTTGATTAAACACATGGAGCCCCGATATTTCCAGCTTTCTGCCCCAAATTCAACTCTATGCAGACATTCACATGAAATTTTTCTATCATAAAATTATGGTTCGACAATTAAAAGCAACCAAACTGTTTCTTTTGCCTATTCTGAAGGACAAAAGCTAGTTACCTTTTGAGGCATTTAATTTTGGGATGACTATGCCTTAACTACACCTTTGGAAAATAACAGAATTGCACAAAAATGAAATTTCTTGTTCAAGAACAGTTGAATAAAAAAATACCCCTGTATCACTTTCACTAATTTCTACAGTGAAAAAAAAAAATTAATGGCAGAGTTTAGATTTTGTCAGAGCAACTTTTATTGTCAACTGTTCTTCTGGCCTTCCATATATCTTTTTTGTCTACCAGAAAGCATCAATGCTTTCTACAAGCACAAGGCATCACTCAAGAAAAGTTGGCCAGACACTACAGTAATTATAGCACACCACACTTTTATGCTTCTATGCAAGTTTTGCAGGACCCAACAAAGAAAAAACACTTCTCTGATTTACCTAGAGCAGACTTTAAATATGCTTATGTATTTGTTGAATAATTGCGATAAACGGCAAATGAGCTGTACATCTAGAAAGGCCATTTGAGTTGGAGGCAATTTAGAAACTGGGCAGTATTGATAATGCCAAGAGGATAGTAGTTCTTCATTAAGCAGTTCTTTAGGATACGAAATACACCATTCCATGTTTTAGTGTTTTAAGGAAGGGCAGACGTTTTAAGAGTGGTGTCCTGTTGCTAGAAGGCCACTATTAGCAGTGTAATGTTTCTTTACAGAAGAAAGCCTTCTGTAACACTAAGTAGGGAGTAAGCAAATGGCCCCAACCCCATCACATTAAATATTCTCCTCTCCTGTACTTACTTGCAAACTGATTACTTATAGATACTCTGNGTGTCCAGAGGTGACTTTGAACACCCTTCCCCACCCAAGCAGAGTCATCTAGTGCTGAAGTGAGTCATTCAAGTTATAATCTCTCCTAGAAAACCTCTAGGTCAAAGGAGAACTTGCATTAAAATTGATGGGTGCCTTAAGTTTCTAAAAAGAACTGAAAACAAGTTCTTTTTCTGGAAACTGACATGATGTGGAAAAAAAAAAAAAAAAAAAAAAAAAAAAAAAAGGCCTGACTTTTGCTGATTCAGCAAAATTGTAATTCAGCTAGACTCCATTATTGTTACTTTCTGTGCTTATAATTTACTTACAGTAGATGTATGCTAAATAACAGGAAAATGCAAGATGCCATGAAATTCCTTTGTTTAGACTGTCAGTATTAGCACTACTTTGGACATTTACATGCAACTTTAACATCAATTTTTGCACCACTAAGATTTTGCTCTATATTAATCACAGCTTTAAAAGAAGTAATTGGAATTTGATTGCACTTTGTACCATATCATTACACCATAAGAGAGAAAATCCAGCTAATGGATGTCTACTGATCACCTTGGCAGGCAGGAAAAATGAAACTGTGTAAAGAGAACTCACTGGAGAAATTCCTGATACGTGTTTCATTTCTGAAGCATTTTGCACTAGTAACAATGAATAATCATAAATATTACTATTAGCTCTCAGCTAGATAGCCTAAAAGGTAGACTAAATCACAGATTACTCTGGAATATTAATTTCTTACCACTCAAAATATTGTAGAGCTGTGAGGGCTGGAGACTTTCCTTTAATTAAGGGCACCTCCTACATCCATCCTCCACCACAACATCTCATCTCTAATATAGCTTGGAACACAAAAATAAAAGTAACTTCTGTTCCAGATTCTGAAAACACACAAGATTTTAGGCTGTAGTCTTCAAAGAGGTTTGTTTGAACACATAGGTATAATCTTCCCTGTAATTAAAATCTTCTATTTTTGTTCATAGTTAACAATTGTGCCTGCTTGAGAGATAGTTACGGTATCTAAGAAAGTTAAGGTAAATCAGTGCTATTCAGATATTTCAGCTCACTCCAGGTCAAGTGCTTCTAAAATGCCTGGTCAGTCTAGACAGAGGTCTGTGCTTAGTTCCAAAATTTATTGGGTAAGAACATCTAAAAAGCTTTGAGATTAGACTGATGATATTTAGCTCTGAAAATAATTTTAACTGCTTCCTTACATGGCATCATATGCTACTTTATTTTGTAACCTGTATGGCAGGTTTCAATGAAAGGGCAATGTTGGTTGTTGGTTTTATAATGGAAATGCTTATGAACTTGTTTTTGTCTAAATGAGCAGACATAGGAATTCATTATATGGTTTAGTGTGCATAGTGGTATTCAGTCAAAGTTTGGAGTTGTGAATCTTAGTGGTCTTTTCCAAACTTAATGATTCTATGATTCAATGAATTTCAGTATTGTTAAGTTAAATATTGAAATATTTAACATAAATAAGCAATTTGACGATAAAGTTTATAAATTGGATTATTATACTATAAAGAGTAAAAAAAAGTATACACTATGATACAGTATTACCACATTTTATGTGTGCAATATGATCTAACAAAATACATAGGATAATTTACAGGGGTCACAAAGCAATTTTCATACAGAATTAGGCTAAGAGCTCAGTTTTTCCAAATTTTTTAGTGAAGTATGAAAACAAAAGACTCCTGGAGTACCTTGTGGGTTGAAGATTAGGAGTTTCTAAAGATATTTTAATGAGCTATCTATAGCACAAATTAATTTACTTATGCTAATCATGCTTGCATCTCTGAAACAGAGACAAAATTTGCATTATTAATTTTTCTCTTGACTATGGTAATTACAAATAACATATTTTCGGAAACATAGTTTTGAAGTGGACTGTGTTAAGATGGCAGTTACACCCATTTTGTTTTGATATTAACCTCTGGGAAAGAACAGCTATTTATTCTTGGCCATTGCTGTAATTTTTTTTCCAATCAATAAGCAGCACAAAATGTACCAAGTTATTTCTGCGAGTTTCCTCCATTCAAATAGATACGATATATTAGCTTAGAATGATAAACTAGTGAATGCTTCATGCCTATGTGCTCTGTCAATAGCAAATAATGAAAGCTTTAACCAGGACAACTGACAAAGCTCCAAAGTCTTGAGAAGACTCTGCAGTTTTATTACTATCCGTGAACATTCACTGCAAAGGGAGATTAAAAAAACCCAGAATTTGCAAATGCAAAACAAGTTACCTATTGAAAGGTTTTCCTCTTCAAAAATGTAACCTTTTTTTTTTTCCTTTAAATGCGCTGGGAATTTTCTCAGTGTAGTCCCAGTTAATGTTGACTAGCCAGACCCTATGAATTTCTCAGAGCACTCAGATTTCCACTGTGGTTTTGTGGGGAGAGTTGAATCATACTGCTGTATCATAACCAGAAGAAAGCAATTTATGTAGAGGAAAGGGGAGTGGATACTATGTAAGTGATGAGAAGGTGGAAATTGTGAAGCTTTTAGCAGTTAACTCTGGGAATATCATCTACTAGTGTTTCTTTAGATGTTTTTTCACTTCGTGACAGTATTTTTGATATCTTTGGAATAAATTTAATTCTTATAAAAATATACTTTTCATAGGCCTTTTTTAAAGTTTCAGCAGACTAATTCAGATTTTAGAGGGAAATACAATTACACTTCTTATGTCTCTGTTTCTGAAAATGCTTAACCAAGTACATTACTTTAAATAGAAGACTCGCCTCACTTAGTATAGTATAAATGTAAGAGCATGTTCAGAATTAAGCTGTGTATAGACACTGGCATCAATCTTTGTCTATATAACCTAATTGGTACATACTGTATGGATTAACAGTGTCATATATGATACCAGAAATGCAGGGAGAGGTTCAAAAGTGCATGATCAGCAATATATTGAAACTATTTATTTCCACTGTCGGTGCACAAGTGAGTAAAAAAAATTCCATTTTGACTTCTCTGAACTCTTTCCACTTCTGTTTTTTTCAGTTTTGAATACTAGAATGAAGTGGTATACTAAGTACACAGGTTGCAATATACAGCCTTTCAAAACCTCACTGGAGAAGTACATTCTGACACCCACAAGACACAAGGTACTTTCTTCTTGTGCCTCATTTACTAAAGGATTAGAAACAGCTTTATGTTCTATTGCCTTTTATGCATAGAACTACAATTAGCAGCACTGCTGACAGTGTTGGGTAACTTCCCATGTCTGTAGGGATGGACAAGCTCAAAAAAACATGGTGTGAAAGAAAGTAAATGCCAGCTCCAGGAAGCCCTTTCTCCACACTGGTGGAAGCTTTCTGTCTTTCAGATACTTTGAAAGTAAATTTCTTTAGATGCTGCTTCTTCTGACTGGGAGATTATTTAATAATGAAAAGCACAAATCATTAACATAGACCAATCTGAATCATTACGTAAAGTAAGCACAGACAAAAGTTTAAGACAAACCAAAAGCAGGATTGAAGCAGAAATGTAGGCCATTTTCACATGATAGGCAACTTTGTTATGTGAAACGTCTCATATATATTTAGCATGGTCATACGCAAGTTTAACACAGGTGAATGATGGATTCTGCACCTTGGATGGGGCAGCCTTGGCTGGGTGAATAGACTGGAGAACATGAGGGTGGATGGAGAGCAGCACTGTGAAAAGAGACCTGGGGATTCTGGTCTGTGGCAAGCTGAATCAGAAGTGTCCTGGCAGCCAGGAGGGCCAGCCATATCCTAGGGAGCATCAGGCACAGCATCACGGCCGGGCAAGGGAGGGGGTTGTCCCTCTCCTCTCTGCACTGGGGAGGCCTCACCTTGAGTGCTGGGAGTGGTTTTGGGTGCCACAATATGAAAAGACTATTAGAAAGCATCCAAAGCAGGTCCAGAAGGATGGTGAAGGGTCTAGGGGGAAAGCTGTATCAGGAGTGGCTGAGGTCACTTGAGGTCTGTTCAGCCAGGAGACTGAGGGGAGACCTCCTTGAGGTCTTCAACATCCTTGTGGGAAATGGGGTGGCAGACACTGATCTCTGCACTCTTGTGATCATGGGCAGGACTCAAAGGAATGGCCTGAAGATGTGTCACTGGATATTTAAGTCAGATAACAGAAAAACGTTCTTCACCCACAGGGTGGCTGGGCACAGGAACATATCGTTGAATACTGATGAAAGCATAATTACAGGAAGACACCTCCATCATCACTATCATCACTGCATTTTGCCACCTTGGGAATCAGCATGCAAAGAAAAAATATTAGAGTATTTTTTCAAGGTACACCCCTTAAACAGTCTCTGATAAAGTGAGTCCACAAAAAGAGCTGCTGCTTACTACAGAGTCTGCAAGGGCAAACTGTTATAAATGCCCTGAGATTTGGCATGTTATTTACAGGGAATTAGACAAATCCTGGGACGTCTACCTCCTTACTTATGTGCAAAGATGCGACACTCATATCAGTGTCATTTGAATTAATATCCTTCTGAACCCAAGATCATTCCTGTTCTTGAAAGGACAGCAACTGCCTTCTACTACTGCTCCTGAAGGCCCTCAATATGATGTATATGTGACCCATTTGTTAGTCAGAAGCAGATTAAGACAGTGACTGTTTTCTTTCCTGGGATGTTCCATAACCTCAAAATCTTTAAGAAAAGCAGCTTTCAAATTTTAGCTATAAGTCACCTTCTTCTGAGATCAGTTTTACATCTTGCAGAACTAAAATGAATTGGATCTAGGCCAGGAGAAGTGGAGCAATGCATAGCCAACCAAGCATTTAGGCACTGAATGCTGTATCAAGAAGAAATATTCAGTGGGATACCCTGTGTTCAGAACTGCTCCCTGCCTTGGCACCTCCAGCTGCTGAAGGATATTCTATGGAAGAGTGTATGTACCAGATGCAATAAAACAATATACAACTGTTGTACAATATTTTGCTCCAGCATCCTTCTCAATGTGTTGAGAAAGAATGTGCTGACATGAGATCTCAAAAAATACTGATTAGGAAATATTATATACTTTCCCCGTTCCTCATTACATATATAAGCACAAGTGTACTTCTGGAATGAAAAGTGGAAGGATTTGGGAGTTAGAAAAGGCTCATGACAGGTATTTAAGGGAGACAGAATAAGGTAGATCTGAAAAAGAGGAAATGAATGAAAGAGGAAACAAAGAAAAGGTAACCCAGGGTCCTGGAATGCCAGAGAAGCTGGCATTTTAGAAAAGATAGATTTAAAAGTAGACAGTACAGTCTTTGACAAAGAGAAGGGAGGCATCAGAAGATGAAAGAAGTAGATGATTCTGAAAAGACACTGTATGTGATTGCTTTTAAGAAAATGTAAGCCTCACTGGGGGCAGAAGCAACATGTATGTGGCAAAATCGAATTTCACAGAAACAAATGCAGAGGAGGGAAGTAAAAGAAAGTCTGAAGAAATCTTCTTTTTTTTTTTTTTTTTAATTGTACCTGAAACCCACATATGCAGAACCTACTTGAGGTTAAAAATATGAAACATGTTGCATCATTCCACAAACACTGAAGCTGGATTTTAGTGCCCTTGTTGTGTCCTTCGTGCATTCTTAGAAAAGGAATTAAATTGGAAAACACCAGCAAAATCTTAGCTTGTGGGTTTAATTACCACTGATTCATGTTTGTGCTAGCTTGTGTCTTAAAAAAAAAAAATTACATGGAGGTCATTGAAATATATTTGCATCAAAAAGGGTGTCTGCTGAAGTTCATAATGGATGGATTGTCATTTTTATAACAAAACTTTGAGAATTTTTATTTCTGTTGTTGAAAAAAAAAAACCAAACCACCTGTGACTAATATGTGATTTCCCTCACAGGGCTAGTCTAATGTGGAAAAGTGCTTTTCAACACTGAAAGAAAAAGGACTTGGCATCTGAGCTTGTTAATAATCTGGATTCAATACAACAGATTTAATCTTTCCATTCCTTTTTCATGAATAACTTATTTGGCTAAAATATAGATTTTTCTCATGGTCCTAATTTCTGTTTTAATTGAATTGCTGAGAATGAAAATGATTAGAGAATGTTGTGTGGTGAGCAGATTTGTTTGGATAATGTGGTTTTAACACCTCTTGTTCTGCCCAAAATACACAGTCTTCCATAAAAGGATATGGTAGTGCATAGCTTCTATACTACATTCTGTAACAGTAAATGTTCACTGGGCTTGCATTCAGTGATTAATAGATGTGTTGGAAGGAAACATAAACTGAAACAATAAAAAGGTAATATAAACAGAATGATTATAGTATTTTTACTGTTCCAGTGAAAATTCAGTAATCTGTTTACTCAGGTCAGTCAAAATCATACTGTAGAAATGTTTCCTCCTGATATCACAATTAAGGGAATTTGAAATATTTTACATTTAAAATTAAAAAGAAAGGGAATAAAATCCTTATGAAAAGGTCTCAATTAGTAAGATTCAGACTTCAGGATAACACTAGATTCTTCAGGATGTTTTATCAAGCTTGACTTGCCATTAAACTTGCAGCTTCCTCTGGAGCAACTGCATTAAGAAATGACAGAATAATTTGATTTTCCATACGGTCCTTTACTTAAGCATAATTATCAAATATGACACATTATTTTGTAATGGGGACACTCACCCACTAGCCACAGACACTTTTCTATAGTTTTAGTTAGGAAACACATTATTTGAAGTTAATGGGAGTTACGTTGAGGGAAAAATTACTTTATTTGAATCTATATTCAGATCAGAATTGAACAGATTAAATGGAAGAGGTTTAAACTTGGTCATCCAAATAAATTTAAGACAGCATGACAGGGTCCTCTCTAGTAAAAAAAATATCCTGCTTTTGGTATTATAGACATTTATCTATAGTATATATAGATATTTATGGGCCCACAGCAATAATGCAATTCAAACAGCAATTCAAATATTAACCATAGGGAACTGTAAGAAGAGAGACACTAAAACGAGTTATTTTTTTGATTTTCCCTTTTCACATTCTATCTTGCAAGGTTTTTAATGCAGCATTCTGCTGGGACAATACATTTCTTGCATTGCAGTGCTTGCCGATGCCCCTTGATTTACCAGTAGAAAGGAGAAAACATGAGAGGAATCGAGAAACACTCTCCCCCTCAGATGACTGAGCAGCTTCTTCCATAATGCTTCTAAATTCAAGAAGCAAAAGTTTCAAGGTTGGGAAATAAGCTAAGACTTTTTATTTTCCTCCCCTTACCCACTGTTCACAGCCCTGACAGCACAGCACTGACATATAAGATGTGAACTGAACCTCCTTGAAGTTTTGCAGGAGGGAGCACCCAGATTAATGAGACTTCAGTTTGACCAATTGTTGTTAGTTTGTGAGATCCTCAATTTTCTAGAAAGCATTTCTGGATACTTTTTATGTTAAAGAAGCTCTGTAAACTAATCAGCAGGGAGTGTCTCCTTAGAAACTAGAACTCAATCTTCCATTTCTGTGAATCAGTTATGGTATTAGTATCTTCCTCTTGTTCCTGAGTTTTAAAGTATTTGAATTTTGCTACTTAACAGTATTTACTCCAAGAAGGGTATCAAGATGTAGATCAAGTAGTGTTAAACAATGATCTCTGACCTATGGGGGAAAAACGGTGCCATTAGTCTTTCTAACAGATGTTGATGAATCATTAAATAATCACACACACTAAGTAAGGTATGGAGTCTAAAGTTTGGTTTATGCTTGCAAAAGATGTGAACTATCAAGCTGTCATTTGGCTATTAGGTTTCCTTTACTGGATTCCATTTTCCTTTGTGGGAATCAGAGAATATTTCTGACATTCTAGATCTAGCTCTCTGATGCTGTCCTTAAAATGTAGTTGTACCTTCTACATTTTGAATCCAAAAGGAACAAAAAAAAGAACAAAAAACTCCATCTACTGCACTGTATTCTGACGACAAACTTTAAAATAGACCTTGTGTACCTATGTGCGTACATACACTGTATATATATGTATATATGCACTATTTTTAAGAACAATACCACCACACTGTGTTCTGTATTCTAAGTATTTTCTTTTTGAATAGTTCACAGAGTTCTCACACCATCTGAGATACCCCAAATAGTACAGAAATAAAAGACAAAGCTGCCTCCTCTATCTACAAATCTTATTTACAGCTTTCCCTACACAAGCTGCTGTTTATTTTCAGTTTGTGGCACACACCCTAATGCACTTTGATAATGCTGATCCTGCTTCATCATCTCCAAGTCCCTGGACATTTCCATGTGCTGTGTGATTAATTATTAGTTTTCTTGCCCTCTTGCTCTTTCCACTTAAAAAAAAAAAAAAAGCCAAACCCTCCAAAAACCCTACCAAAAAAATAGAAAAAAAACCCAACCCCAAAGATAAGTACAAGTCCTTCCCTGGTAAGCAGAACCAATTAAGCCTAATTTGCATTGAATTAATGTGCTCCATCACCTTATTCCACCACCGTGCTATTTTGGTAGACCTATGGTTTGGGTCTGTGGTTCAGTCACACCAATTAATAGGCTGGGATAAGTGTGAGAATCAGCCTGCTCATCTCTCTCATCTTTCTAACATTTACTTCCACAGAGGAAAAATAAGAACAGGGTTAAGACCTGTAGGATAAGATGCTGAATGCTTTGAAATGGACCTGAAATGTGCTGGCACACACAGAAGTTGTTTGGGTAGCAGGTGGATCACACAAGTGTATAAAGCCTCATCTCCTTCAGACAGCAGGGAAAAAATAGCAGACATGGTAAAAATTATCATAAAGAGCTGCACTTAAAATCACTTTTCTCTCCATATCTTTGTGTCTAACTACTGAAGTTTCATAAGTTAAAAGATATATATCACAAATGTTTACAAAATGAAGATAAGTACTGACGGTATCTAGTGAGGTACTAAATCAGCACTTAAGAGATGTGTACACAAATTGAATTAGCAGATTAATTTTTTGCAAATAGATAACATGTACTTGTCTAGTAGTGTTTTATTATCTTTAACAACAGGAGCTCAAAGTGTCTGTGGTTTAAAAATGAGAATTTTCAAATACCAGTACGGCAACTCAGGAACATTTCTCATAATCATTTCATAAGCCAATGCCTAAAATATGTATTAATGCAGTTTTGTGACAAATCATCAGTTAGATTTCAGCTGACAGCTTGCCATAGGTTAATCATAAATAACTGTAAAATACAGCTATCATAATGCATGAGGGGGAAAAAAATGGGAGTAACTACAGAGCAACCTTTCTGATACACCTCTCCTGCTCCCCCTCGCCTTCCTGATTTTGCTGTGTACTGACCCAATGGCCACTGGCTCCAGTTGCTAATGGAATATCCTACTGTGTTAAAGAGCTTAGCAGGATGCTATTTATCAGGAATGCAAGCAAAAATACAAGGCAGAACAGATGAAAGGAAAATAACACTCCCCACTATGAATAGAGTACTATTTAATATATGAAATTCATGAGACTGAGACATGAAGGACTGTGGCTGGCCTTTTGAAGAGCCATGGTAGAAGGTACTCAAGAGTATGGTCACAGCTAAGTACTCAGACGAACAGCAAGAAAGCTGACTCGTTTTGCTTCCTCCTTAGCTGCACTTTTTTGAGTTTTA
>JACBWW010000008.1:8061671-8434831 GCA_020086605.1 Lanius collurio
CCCTGTGCCCTCTTCCCTCGCTTTTGTTTGCACTGCACTTTTTGTAGAAAGGGGGGCGGGAGAGTGGGTGAGAGACCTCGCTTTTATTTGTAGCGAAAGAATAGGCTAGAAGAGACGAAGAAAGAAAAGAAAATAAAAGAAAAGGAGAAAGAAAAAAAAAAGACTGAAGGGGGGAAGGAAGAACGAGAGAGAGGGAGAGAAGGAGAGAGCGAGAGAGGGGGAGGAGGAGGAGGAGGAGGGGAAACGGAGCAGCAGCTCGGGAACAGAGAGCGCGCCCGGGAGCAGCGGGAGCAGCAGCAGCAGCCGCCGCCGCAGGAAGGAGAAGAAGAGGAGAAGAGCAGAGCGGAGCAGAGCAGCGCGGAGGAGAGGCGGCGCTGGCAAGAGGAGGCAGGCGGGGACCTGGCTCTTCTGGATGCTGGATTTTCGGACTCTCGTTGACTCTCTTCTGCTCCCCGGCGCCGGACTGTGAGAGACACGCACGAGCGCCAGGCAGCAGCGGCGGGGCTTCGCTCGTAGCTGCTGCTGCTGCGGGGCTCGGATTAAATTGGCCGCCTCAGAGCCGACCGGGAGCAGCGGGAGGAGGTGGCGGCGGCGGCGGCGGCGGGAAGCAGCAGCAGGCGGGCGGGCAGCGGCGAAGGCTGCTGCTGGGACCGGGGGAGCCAGCATGACCAGGTAACTGCTCCGCTCCTGACCCAGTTTTCCTCTGTCGCCGCTCCCTCTTTGCCGCCTGTTTAGGCGCGCTTATGTGTGTGAGCACAAAAGTGTGTGTGTGTGTGTGTGTGTGTGTGTGTGTGTGTGTGTGTGCGCGCAGCCCGCACACATGTCTCTCACGCACAACTCTCCCGTGGGTGCCCCGGGGCTTCCCCCCGGCCGCTGCCAGCCCGCTCCCCGCGCTTCCCCGCCGGGTCTCAGGCTGGCGGCGAGGCCTGTTCGGGGAGCGAAAGGAGCTGCGGTACAGGGACGGGGGATGGGGCAGGGAGAGGGCGATTGATGGATCGGAGTCGACGTTTCCACTGAGTGCCGCTGTACTCGGGCGGGGAGAGAGGAGAGTACGGTAATTACACACTGTCTGTTTGCTTTGGCGAACGATTTATTAATATTAATTATTTTGTTTATTCTAACGGGTTCGGAGAAGGGGGAAGGTAGCACGGGTTAGAGACCAGGCGTCTGCCGCTGGAGACGGGGCTTGGGGGGGAGCGGCCAGTGGGGACCCCAGCCGCCGGTCCGAGCAGGGCTCCCTCCTCCTCATCGTCCTCCTCCTTCTCCTCCTCCTCTTTCTTCTCCTCCTTCTTCTCCTCCTCCTCCTGCTGTCTCTCGGCGGAGCAGGGAGGCACGGAGATGCGAAGCTTTTCACAGGTTAGGCTTTTAATTTCTTTGTTTACTCTCGCGAAACCACTTGAAAGGAAGCACATCGGGCTGGAAACTCAGTTTTCCGAGCGCTTGCAAAGGGGTTCTTGAATTTGTTAGCAAACTTAGCAGCTCCTTGTGCGCCGTCTCCTTACTGCTGCAACCGGGCTTTCCCAGACTGGCAGATATAACAGTTGTTTTCTTGCACTGAATCCCCTATTTTGTATTTTATCTATGCCCTCCGTTCTCGACAGAACGGTATTCTTCCCATTTTAAGTGATTACCACTCAGCCTTGCATTTATGGCTTTTGAATTTCTGCTCCTCCTTGTTACTTCTCCAGAACTGCTGTCATGCGTATTTTATTCTTTTGCCTGGCCTTTGTACAGTTACTGCCTCGTGTAAGGATGGCAGCTTCTTTGCCATGATTTCGATGTCCATATTCCCAGTTTTGATGCACGTAGAAGGGTCAGGTTTTTTACACAGAATAGTTAGGGTTTTATGTGTGCCTTCACTTGTCGCCTGAGACGACGTTACATTCAGGATAAGTCTGTAGATGATGATTTACTTTTGAGTTTCCTATTGCAGACATGGGTATTTCTGATGACACTTGTATTCTCTTAACCTAGGATTAATGTGGGAAGGTATGATTGTCTTCTTAGCTTTTCAGAGATCGCTTCCAACATACCTTTTGTTTAAGCACACGCAACTTCTGTGTAATGTTGGGACATTACTGAGAATTTCAATACAGAGACGGAAAAATGTATATATCATGTTTTTCCTTCATCTGGTATCTGCTAGTGGTTTAAAATGTTATAACAATCAATACTTTATTTTCTTTCTGTAAAAGTGTATAGTAAATGACATCATTTTCTCCTGGGCTGGGAGCAATGAAGCTCCTACAATTCTTGTTATGAATGGAGCAACTCTGAAGAAAAAAAAAAGATTCTCCCCTGTCCTAAATGTGATCATATGTACTTAGATCTTACTTTAGATGGCAATTTTTTGGTTGCTTCTTTAAATTCCCTCTCATGAGATGAGCGATTACGGCTTTTCTAATGTGTGAAATTGACAAACTGGTCAGTTTAATAAATTCAGCTGTCAAATTTCGCTCAGTCAAAATTGCTAAAAGCTGTAAATATATTGGCATGGGATTTTCAAGGTACCGAGTGTTACACAGAAAGGATGGCTTTAATGAGAGACTTTTTACATGAGTAGCTTTCCAATTTTAGATTTGTCACTTGTGGTAATATGATGGGGTATATTTAGATATCTTTCACCACAGAAATGATGTGTAGTTTTTCTGTATCCACTTAAAGCAGTAAAATCTTTGTCTTAGTAAAGTCTTCTACTCTAGGAAGATACTAAGAAATTAATTATGGCAAGCTGTTAGGAATGGTGCATGGTAAGGAAAACAGTACCTTAGTATTTCTAGGTTTTAGGAACTGGTCTTAGGATCTGGTTTTAGACCCATCAGTCATACTACTTTGAAAATGAGCGCTAAAGAATAACGTGAATAAGTGTTTTGCTGTGATGGTTATGTAACTCAAACCACCAGCAGTCAGCGAACTCAATGGGTGTTAGTAAATCATTGCTTAATCTTATAAGAGGGTGTGAAAGAATGTACTTGAGGATGTGGTATAGAACTAAGTATCTGGTGATTTAAGTCCAGTCAGCGATTCACCTTTCATTTCCAACATTGCCTTTTACATCTACCTTTGAGGAATGCAGGGACCAAAACTACACCAGCTGAAGAGTAGGAATTCCCCTTCATCTGCTGCTGTGTGTGCTGAGCCACTAGGGGCCTGTATAAACTGCTCTCACAGAGCAGATACCAGTGCATGGCATATGCTCACTTTCACCAGACGTTTATTGCACAGGTGCATAATGTCAAAGGCATAGTTGCCACTTATTCCTTCCTTACTAATAAATGAGATGGCAGTTTCTTAGGAGATGTGTATAATTTGTATATTATTTAGTTTTATTTTTACCCTACTTCGTGTGTTTCCCCCAGTCCTGTGTTGTGTCCAATGTCTGTGCTTTCCTGATTAGTATGGGAAATAGGGATGAACATGACTCAGGAGGTGCAAATTTTGGGCAAAGGTGGATTTGTGTGTCTTCTGTATTTCATATTTTCTGTAAGCTGAGAGAATAAGATTTGTTGCCTGTATGTTTTTTCTATTAGATTAGTAATGGTACTGTTCCATGCAAGTGTAGGGTTAAAAGATAAACTGAACAGGATTACTACAAGGCAGGAACAGACATAGATTGATGGTGTATTTAAACTAGCTTTGTAAGTGTTATGTAAGTTTGAGAGTGTGTCGGCTCCAAGGCTTTGGCTGGAGTGTAGTCAGCATTTATGGGACATGGGCTGAAGATGCACTATACATTCTTGAGTGTCAGTTTCAGAAATTTAAAATCCACCAGCCATAGCATTCTTAATAGACATTAAGTAATAAGGTCAAGTATACTTACACTGTTCCATTGTTGGTTTTCAGTTTTTGAAACTGACAAGGCAGACAATTTGTAAAAGAGCACAGCTGAAATATTTGCATATTGGATTTCCTTCGAAATGAACTTCCGTTACTAAGCTCTTTGAGAATTCTCATTTGGAAGGATTTTCAAGCTGAATCACAGTAAGGTCATACAATCAAAATGCAGTTTCCCTATGGTATGTTAATTTTTTAATAAGCTGTCTTTTAAAACATCAGAGTCTTCTATATCATTCCGTGTTGGGCCAGTTGCAGCAAGAGGGTATTTTTGTCATATTACCAACAACAGTTGTGCAAATATTGACTGAGCTTAATTTTCTGAAATGTGTGTGTGTGCCTTGGCTAAAGTTTTGATGAAATGTAATGAAATCTGCTTTAAAGGTTTTCTCAGATGAGAAACCTTGGTTCGAAAGTATAGAGTCTTACTGCCTATCAGTAAACCAAGGCGGTGGCTCTGAAATGCAGAGGACAGGCACTTCATTTGTGCTTTGGATATCAAAAGGAGTAATGCGGTATGAATTTATGAATCATTATATTTCATTATTGTATATGACTGTGGTGATTTTTCAGGTTTTGTTCTGTAATGAGTTGAGAAAAAGGTATAGATATTTGCTGGTTTAAGTTCAGTATCACGTAATGCAGTGTATTGTAACAGGAGCTTGCTTTCACTGTAATTAGTTTTAAAAACAGTTGGCATAACATAGTCAACATACTATATTTTTATGAAAACTCTCAATTTCGCATACTCCATGAATTGTTTACTTTACTCGCATAATCCTTGTATTCTTTGGAAAAGGCCTTAAAAAAAGCCAATTAATGAATGTATGCTGGCAACTTGGCAGCCTAAAGCAAGAATCTGTGTTTGAAAATACTTCTTTGAATACTATCAGGAATTTACCAAGTAGGAGAAGAGAGGAAGCTTGCTTCTCCTAATGATGTGCTATGGTGAAGGCTGCAGTACAGCTGGAGAAATCTGATGATTTAGAAAAAGGTTACACGAGAGTGCTTTGCCTGTAAATTCCTTTCCAATAAGCTTCACTTCACTTGGTTTTTTAAGACACTGGGCATTGATAGAACCGTATTTACTACTGCACAGTTTTATTTCATAAGCTCAGATGACTTTTGGTAGGTTATTGATAATAATTACCTTAAACAGAGCATGTTTATGTCTTCTATAAGAAGTGGACAGCTAAAATGCCAGGAAAATAAATACAGAACAATAAAAGTTGTCTGTATGCAAAGAAAGAGGTTACATTGAATAAAACATGTAATGCTTTTTAAAAACTATATTATTAGTCAGATTCTTTCAATTAATTCATAAAAGTGACATGTCAAACTAAATACTATGAGGTGCTTTTTTAGCTACATCAGCAGATAGACATAGTCTGTACTTCTCTAAGATATTCCCTAAATTTACCTCTTTAGGTGCCTTCTGCTTACATGCTGTGGCAGGCTTCTTCATAACCTTAACAGCACAATTGCAGAAGGAGAAAAACAAAGACGAGAATGTGATTGATCACATTCATGTGAATGTGAGTGGAGTTTCAAGAGACAGAGGTTTTATCAAAAATCAACTTCCCTGTTTATACGTGATAACTGATTTCTGGTGAGGATTCTGTGTGTTCTTTTGAATACAAAAAATGGGCAGAAAAGGTCCTCCTCAGCCAGCAGAAAATGATGGAATTTTAGGCACTTTGACTTCTTATACCAGAGGACATACCCTAATAGTATACTGTTACGTCCTAAGCTTCTTCACATTTAAGCGCAATGGAGTAGTTTGAGTTTTTCAGTTACCTTCCAGTTAGTGAAGTCACTCCACGGGTATACAAATTAATTTATTATTTGCAGACAATCAAAATGGATGTCCAGGTTAGGGCCAGCCAAACTGCTCACATATTGTTGTGGTCAGATAATGCACACTTTTCTCCTAAGCAGTATATCAAATGTGGTGTGTCAAGTAACACAAGCAATTGTACTGCTCTTTCTTTTACAGTTTTTAGTGTTCTGGAAATTACGTATCTGTAAGTCAGAGTTCAGTAAATGGTGTGTAAAATATGGCTTTTTAGGTGGCAGAATCGGGTGATTCCTAAGACGAATATAGTCAGTACCGACCTGACCAAAACAAATGTGGCTTAGGTATAAGTTTGCAGATAAATATGTATTTCTCCAACAAATTTGCCCAATTCCTTTTTGGTTTCAGCATGTCACCTTGGCTTATTGACTGGTTTAACCCAAAAGTCTAGATTTTTGGTAATTTGCTTCGACTCAGCAAGAGAAAATTAAAGTACGTTCTGGTAGCAATGTCTTAGTCTTTCTGATCTTCAGAAAATAATTGTTTGGTGAGTTCAAAGACAGTAATTCTACTTGCTTTGCAACAATGATTAAATTTTTAAAAAAATCACTTTTGTAACTATCTGTAGGCTATACTCTTTTTATAAAACTTCGCCAAAAAAAGCTGAATTATGTGTATGTGGAATAGACTGCTATTTCTACTATCTCATTTTTTTGCTCCCTCTATTTTTCTCTCTCTCACCTTCCTTCTCCTCCCCACACCTTTCTCTTTTTCCTAAAAAAGAAAAAAGCTAAAACTGATCTTATTAATATTCCCCCCAAAAAATACAGAAAATCTGTACTCTTATGTCGTTCTTTCATCTACTTTATGCCACAGAGAAGGGGTTTATGAAGCAGATACATGTCACTGTTTCTAACCCAGAGACACGATTAATTTGTCTGTGTTCACCTGTGTTACTAAACTTCTGTTAATCAGACTTTTAATTTTCTTCCCTTTTTACTTTAGGAAAGGGCTTTCTCCTTCTATGGAATTTACTAAAGGCAGGCAGGCCTTTCTTAAAAGACTGTTTGTAGGACCAAGCTTAGATTTCAGTAATGTGACTGTCAGGTGCATAATTTCTTTACCTCTTATGCCACATTTAATTAAAATCCTCTTTACAGGTGTACTGTGTATTAACACTTCCTGAAATTTGACTATTTTTTTCTTAGTAAGCAAACAGCTATATTTTGAAAGTCATTAATTTGGTGTGAAGAACATGCAATGAGAGATTTCTAAAACACTGATCAGAAAGTAGGACAGGAAGTTTTATTTATTTATTTTTGTTTGTTTAGGATGCTGGTATATCTTAGAAAGCTGCTTAACTACTGCCCATTGCAGCTGTCCTTCCCTGAAAGATTAGGTTTCAGGAGCAATGATGGATGTTGAATGCCTGTAGCCAGTTGTGGGGTTTGCTCTGAGGTCAGTGCTACTGATGGAGGATAGGAATTTACAGCCTTATGTCTCTTTGCCAAAGTAACCAGTAGCATTTCTTGAGGAAAAAAAAGTCCACAACAACTAGGCATGTTCAGTGCTGAGCTTGTATTGCTGCATTGTTCAGAAAGCTATTCATACTAGTTAGACAGAATAAGTAGATTTGTGAATAACAAGGATAAATTTAGTCATGAGTGTGCCCTTTTGTTTCACAGAAACACAAAGAAATAGCTACGAAAAGTAAATAGGAATGTGATTTCATTTAGAACTTCTTTCATATTACTTTAACCTGTGTTAACAAGTTTGGAGTTGACACTTTTGACTTTTTGTTTCAATTGTTTCAGCTATGTATCAGAACATACTGTCCTTTTTCACCTAAAAATAGGATTTTTTTCCATAGAACAAATATATGTTAGTCATCTTCAGCAAGCATAACCCAAGCAGATTTGATGTCCATCAGTGA
Organism: Lanius collurio; assembly: GCA_020086605.1. Classification (NCBI taxonomy): domain Eukaryota; kingdom Metazoa; phylum Chordata; class Aves; order Passeriformes; family Laniidae; genus Lanius; species Lanius collurio. Next base: position 8,069,234 of record JACBWW010000008.1, read on the forward strand.
TGAAATGGTAAATGTTCATCAGATAGAAAGAGTTTACTTTGATGATATTTAGTATTACCTTGTTTGATTCAGGTATCACAATATATGTTTCCAGTAAAGATGAGTGGTTTAGATACTCTTACCTGTGTTTTCAGAAGCATTTGTTGAGGTCAGACTTTCAGATTGTGTTTTTGGACTGTCTGCCTCCCCTGAGCTGTTGAAGTTTTTTCCCGATACATGATAATGTGATTAACTTTATAAAAGTGAATTTTGGTTGAGAAATGTGCACAAAAATCCAATACAATAAACTTTATTTTGACTGCTTTGTTGTTAAGCTTGTAAAACCATTTTGAATTGCTTATATGAATTGGTACTTTAATGGTATAGGTGGATTTTTCTGTCAAGCCTTGTAAGAGCTGTCCTAATAGGCTGAAAGCCTTCAATGATCGGTAAGAAAGATTTCATTTGACAGCAGCATTATTTGGATCAGATCCATAGTGCTTTTGTGCCTTTGCATAAGTGATAGCACTTCTACCTTGGGTAATCCTAGCAGTGGTTAAATTCAAATTCAGACAAGAAAGCTTAATAAAACATCTAATGAGTTGATTTATAGTATCTCATAAATTAGGCAGTAAGAAGCATTTTGGTAAAGAGAAATACTTATCCAGTAAGAATCACTTTAGAACAATTTTGCATCAAGGAAATGGCATTTTGCCAAATGCCTATGTATACTGGCAGCATGCCATAGACTTTATTTGGAAAAGTCTCTTTGCTTAAGTAATAAATATTCACTATTTACCAATTTATTTTACTATAAATAAAAGATGTGTTCTGTTATTAGACTTTTTTTTTTTTTTTACCTGTTTCATGAAGAATGGACTTTTGCTCATTGCCATTAAGTGCATCAATGGATCTTGATTAACAGAATTTTCCAAACAGTGAAATGGATTTCTTACTTTTTTGATAATTTGGGTATCTTGGGGTATTTTACTTGCTTGACATGAAAAGCCTTGAATTTTTCTACTGTACATGATATATGACAGAAAAAATTTAATATTAACTTGAAGAAGTGATTCTCTTAGTTGATATTAATAGTACTCTAATACAATTTTGTTTTGTTAAAGAAGAGTGTATAATCAGTGTAAATGGTTGTTGTCACTAAATGCAGTACACAGAATTTACATGTGTTTCCCATTTTACATTTTCGAAAGGCATCTTAAATGGTCGCATGAAGTATTAGCATACTGACCAGATGAAAATTTTACATGTATGAAGGGAAGCAGACAATGAAGAAAGCATTTTACTTTCTAGTGCTAACAGGTGGCAGGGAATGCCTGCAGGAGCAATCAGACCTCTATAAGAATCCTAGCATTCCTTGGGTTTAATTTTGCATGATTAGTTACTCTGGAAAAAACCCACAGTGTTAGGATTTCAGCCATAACATTTTGCTTAGCTTAGTTTTGGGCAGTTTGAGCTGAATGTATTAAATACTGTATATATATAAAAAGGAAATGTTTATTCTTCATCTGTTCAGTTGTATCTGATGGAACAGATACATGTCCTTCTGGGCAGTGTAATCCCTAAAAGGACACTTCCTAGGACTGTATCCCTTGCTGATTTATTAATAGAATTGCTTTATTAATCTACTGCACAAGGGTAATCTAATTCCAGAGGTATTAGAAAGCTTGAAAATAACTACATGACTTCTTAGAGATGTGGATTTCTGTGTCTTCAAGCAATTTGAATTTATAATCTCAATCGGTCTTTGTACTTTTTACTGCGGAATATATAAACCATGAAAGGTGCAGTGGCCTTCTAACTGTTTTTTCATCTTTGCTAATCTCTGCAGTAGTCCAGGTCAGAGAGACAGACATAGATTATCATGTGCAGAAGAAAAGTATGATAAGATTTTTCTACTATGGTGATGAATTGAGTTGCTGGAAATGTTTATGTAGCAACCGCTGCTTAACAGACATATACTCTTAAGGACTGACAAGCTTCTTTTCAGCCTTTTTTGGTTGTCTTTCTTGTTAGGAGAAGAGCTTGCCATTTTGGTGTGAAATTTTTTCTTTCCTGGATTGACTTCATCTTGCAGATGCCATTCAGAAAATTAGGGAGAGATTTTTTTTCTGCAGCTTTTACCTGTTGCTTGGATAATGGTGTTAACATTTATTTAATATTTAATGAGACAGAACACTTGAAAACAATGAAGAACTTGGGAATGGGAGGAACCTGAATTCAAGAATGAAGAGTGAAATTTTACAACCTTAGAATTTTCCCACTAAAGCAAAACTGCCATATGATTGATGATGATTTCACAGCTGTGACTGAGGGTGTCCCTTCCTCACCTCTTTCTCCAAGTTGTTCTCCATCTTGCTTTTGCAATTCTGCAGTTTTATAAAGAACAGTTAATAAAGAGAAATGTGTCTTCCTGAGGAAGTATTGATGTCTACTTCATACCAACTCTTCTATACTGTACTTCACTCTCTTTGGAATGAGTCTTTAAGTGTCTTTTAAATGCAACTCTCCATAGGAATTCTTGCTTCTTATTGTGAGAACATACCTGACATTGTGAACTCTCAAAAACTGTGAGAATGGCCACTAAACTGGTCTCTTTTTTTCAGAATGTCACTGAAATCACAAGTATTGGATACTTTTATTAGTTATATTTTAGAAATCCCCTCTGAAACCTGTTGTCATTGCAATCTCAAAGACTTAATTTACGTTTTTTTACTTCTGCTAAGTACAGGCATGTCCTTTTTGCACTGATCTCTGATTTCTTTGACTGTGCATCAGTAGAGCAGTCTTTCAGTACAAGCATTGGTATACTCATGACACCACGTCATATTATCTGTCCACCTGTTGCCTTTGTCGAGGTATTTGAATAACTCTATCAGTTCTATAACTCTAGGCTATCTGTTTTTTAAAAAGTTCTGTGCTCTCTTTTATGTCTTGGATAGCATACAACAATGTGAAATTCTTGCTTTTTCAACCACTTCCCGTTTTTCACAACAGGAGGCTTTCCACATGAAAAGAAGAGAAAGAGACCTGCTTGACAGCTTCTCTTGTCTCCATGTGTCTAGAGAACTGCATGAGTGTAACAACAAAGAAATGGATCTCTGGTGCTATTCTGGTGGTTTTGTCTCTAGGTGCAGTGGTAGCAGATTTAGATTTAACTGTGGATGCTGACTCTCTTCAGGTACAGCCTGCCATTTATGTCTTTCTGTTACTCAGCTGAATTCAGTTTCTTAATTCCCATCTCTGTCAGAGCAAGTCAGTTTTTATTGATACATGGTCCTGATCATTTCTTCTCAGAGAAAAATCTGGCAAAAGAGCTTGAAGTTCATACTTCTGAGTTCAGGAATTTTAGGTGTATATGTTCCAATGCTTTCAAGCTGACTTCAGTGCCAGGTTCTCCAAGTAGAATCAGAGCTAGCTATGGAGAACACAAAACTGCTGTGTTACTATTTTTAAGCATTAAATGTCATTAATAGACACCATCATCAGACATTGTCATGCTCACTGTATTTTTCTTTGTATGCTGTATTTCTTCATCATGTTTAATGTGTTTGAGAATTTTAAGGCAGATTCTCACTGTGCTTTTCTTATTGATGTAGTTATTATTCCACCTACTGAGTTTCAGAGGTGTTATTACTAGGCAACTATTGCTGTGTTTTTTGACATACACAAATACATATCTATATAAAACAATTAGGCGGGATTTTCCTCTGTTCTTGCATTTGTAAATTTTGTTTCTAGTAGTGTTGGGTAGATGACTGCTCCAGTCAGAGGTATAGATATGTTCTAGATTTCTGATGTTGCCTGGAGTTGCATGTGTTTAATAATTTAGTATTTGCTGAGGGGAGCTCAGTGTGTGCAGTTCCACCATTGGGAATGAAGCCATAGCAGCTGAGAGTTTATATTTTGCTGAGAGTGGAGGTAACCACACATCCTTGTCATAGGCATTTAATTGTGATTTTGGTTGCCCTTTCTAGTGGTTTGAAGCTAATACTGAACTTTCATGGCTTGTCTGAATCTATACAAGGTCTGAAGCTTCTTTGACAATTATGGTTTTGGCTATTTGAACATGACTTTCTGTATCTGTATGTTTTCAAAGTCCCATACTTAAAAAGACCAGTTTCCAGAAATTTGTCTCACTGAGACCTTGTACTTAGGATGTGTTGCAGATCTTGTCAATGTCTCGCCTCCTTTCTGTTTGCAAATAGTGTAGATACTTGGTGGCTTAACATTTTGATTTATCAGTTCTTTGTTTCCTAATGAACCATTTCCTTTTATTGTAGAACGTGCTGAAAGGAAAAACTATCTTTAATCTTTTATGTTGTGCAATGATGCTGATGCTCTTTCTGTTTTTCTTAAGTTGTGTGGACTGAAAGACAGATGGTCCATCTCAACTAATGCTTCTTTACAGTATTTGCTTGAAGATACCATAGTAGTTCTTTAAAAATGCAGAGCCTTCCTTAGGAGGACTGTGAAAATATTTGTATGTTCAGCAATTCACTTTCAGATTTTTCCTGTTGAAACAGTAAGGCAATTTTCTGATGTTTCTTAACCAAAAGTAGAGCTGAAACTTAGCCTTCAAAAGTCTTGTGGGTTCCTTTTATTCAAACTATCGATTTCATGGGTATTTTACCAGTTGTATGGCATGCCTACATGACATGTTATGTGAGAGCCATGTGAGAGGGCTTGGTGTGGGTCTGGTAGTCAAATAGCTGAAGTGAGCATCAGTGGAGTGAGATGATGTTAGATTACTTAGATGGCAGTCAAGAATTACTTCATACTCTCAGATGGACAGACTCTTACATCTCAAGTGAAATAGTAAATCAGACATAATTTTAAATAGCTCTATGCTCGTCTATTTTATGTCTGTGCAAGGGACTGAGGGTGTATTTATTTTCCTTTGCATTGTTAGTTTTTACTTGAACTATCAGTAGTTTTGTGGTTGCGTTTTTAGCACGACTTGGAGGTATGAAGGCACCATACACTTGTGCATTGCAAATACACTGCCCAGACAGAGAGATTACAAAGATCCACAGAATGATAAAAAACTAGTCTGGTCAGCTGTACTTTGCAAAGATCCCCTTACTGCTGCAGCATTATATGTAAGAGAATCCTTGTGTGCATCTTCTGTGGTTTATAGCCTAGAATTTAGTCCCTGGTTTGTGTCATTGGCTATTAGAATATGAATTATACAGAAAAAAATTTGTTGTAAAACACTCCTATTTTGACTCTTCCCTCTTATCTTTCACTAATTACCTGTAATTCTGAAGGATAACTTCAAAGAAAAAAGGTGTTTACAGACATGTAGCTAAAAATTAATTTAGGTGCTGGGAGTCATGTAAAGAGATTCCCTGAAATGATTAAAATCCTGTACATACGCGGCTGCTGACAAAATGACACACCAAATGAGAGAGTAGATATAAGTATTTCTTTTTTAAGTGTTACAATGAAAATTGTCTTTTGTAGATTAATGAAGGACTATTTTTAAATGAGCTTTCTTGTGGAAGAACAATGCTTGCATATAAGCAGTCCTTGGTAATAAGAACTGTGTGCTGTATATGGCTCACTTTATTCATGCACATACTCCCACGGTATTAAATGGATTTAATCACATATCAGGTTATCAGGAGCTGGTTCTTTGACCTGTCATTCTGTATAGTAAAAGTGTATGTTAGAAGTATGAGAACATACATGTGAAAATGTAAACAAGGACAAAATGGATAAATAAAAACACTTCATTTAAGATTAAATTCAGCGGAGAAGTTAGGCTCGCTCATACCTCCAACCATATATTTAGGTAACGTCACCACTGTAACATTACTGAAATCTATGAGTGTATATGTGGGTTTAAAAATAAACGTGTGTGGTTTTAAAACAAGTATACACACTACAGTGATTTATTTTTAATTTGAACTCTTAAGTCTATGGAGTCAAAGGAAGTAAAGAATGCTAATTTCTGCTTTACACTATTTTTTGCCTCTTCTTCATAATGTTCAAATAAATATTATTACCTTAGTTGACAGGATAAGGAATGATTTACTGCTTTCCTTGGTTTATGGAAAGAATAAAAGTAATATAACACTCCTTGATGCTGTTTTTTTTCAGTTTGCATACAGAGCAAGCAATGTATTTCTTAACTATTGAAATAGACACAGTCTGTATTTTCATTTGTGTTCATTATGGAATACTGTCATTTTCCTGCAGGAAAAAACATTAACAAGTAAGAGGTCCATAGCAGGTCAAAATCTGTTGCTATATGTATAATTGCTTCAGGTCATAAACACTTTTAAAAATTTTACATGACACAGAAGCACTACTATAGGCATCACTCTGTCAGGAATTTCTCTTTCATGAAATCACAGTGCAGAGCAGAAACACTGTATACCCTGTCAAGCCAAGAAATTTCATCTAATTGACTCATACTGTCTAATGTTTTAGTGAAGACCTGTTCAAAATTTATCTGAATCAGCTGAGGTGGGTTTTTTTCCCCACGGATCTTGTTCTGTTTTATAAAATGTTATGGTTTTACATAGGGTAATTCAGTTTTGTTGAATTAGTGACAGAAAAAAAATTAAGGTAAAGTAGTTCTGCAGCTTTTGTTTGCACTTCAAAAAAAATTGGCAAATATTGAAAACAGTGAGCAAATTGATGTTTGATGCAAGTCTGTGGTCTGAAATGCAGATATTAGGTGGCTTTTAGTTGCAAATCATGCTGTATAAGTACTATATTTCCTGTGGGTTTTTATGTGACATTGTTATGTGTAAGTGCCATACTCAGAGCTTTACTAGTTAGTCTTTAGCTTTTGCTTCACCTGCTCTTAGAATTTCCAGCCTTTTGTCTTAAAAAGCTTTTATTCTTCTTACATTGCTACTCTTCTGTGCTCTTGTCTTTTTCTGTAAGTTACTGTCTTTTGTACATTTTTGTTAAGGTAAATGAGCTGAAGACCAAAGACTTTGAAAGTTGTATCTAAGAGTATGAAGGTGTATTTTCTCTATGTAGGTTGAAATAATTTTAAATCAGTATGATTTTAACAGCTGGATTTGCTGACATGAACTGATTTATATAGCATAGGCTTGCTTTAGTTTTAAAATAGAATTTTATTAAATTAAACTATCCACTTCAGGTTAAGTCTTCAGGTTTCCTCTCTGTCCCTTTACTTCACTGAAGTCTTTGATCCCTTATATACTTTAATAGAATTCAATGCACAGGAATTTATCAGTAGAGGAATAAACCCTTTGGTACAGAGTAATTAGGTGATTTTCTGTACACATGAGAAAACCTCATTTTAATAAATCTCAGATGGAGTGATATGAATCATACAGGGCAAATAAAGATAAAGCTAAGAAAGTATTTCTTGGAATTGTAACACTGAGTCCCAGATGTCTTCTGTTATGTGAGAACAAAATCTGTCTTCAAATGAATGTTCTGACTTCTTTCATAGGACAGAGAACCTGATAACGTATAGAATCTATTATTTGTTGGTTTAGCTTTGGTCTTTTTCCAGATATTAGATTTTTTTAAAGCAATGGTTTTTGTAGCTAGTTTATATTATTATTTTCTGCTACTGGTATAGATGAAGTCACGTATTGTTTTGGTATGTCCAGTTATTTGACAATAAACTTCACCAAGGACAACTTTCTACATATATTATATACATTAGATACATATTTTTACATATATTTTATCCAATATACATATATATATTACCCAATATACATATATGGGATGCAGGCTTTTATTTTAATTCTACATTTTACACAGCTTTCAGCCTTTAGTTGCACAGACTGCTGTTACTAAAAATATTTTACTATAACTCATGATCAACTTTCTTTGCATCTTGTACTTCATGCACTGTTTTACCAGTAATTTTCACACTGTTGATTTTTATTTGTGTAAAAAACATGATAGCTTTAGCTGCCATTTGCCTTGTGTTTGACATCTTTTTTGTTGTTCTGCTTTTATGACTATAAAAATATGCCATTCCCTGCAGTCAGATTTTGGCAAGGTCTAGAAGGATTTTTCTTAAAGCAGTTCTGTGTTCAGGTAAATTAAAGTCACTCTAAGAGCTTTGAGGATTACTGGATCAATGCACATCATTTTACATAACGTTTTCATTTCTCAGTACTGAAATATATTTAGGAGTTGTCTTACAAGGTACCACCAGGACTTTGTTAAGTGTGTGTGTTCATTATTTAATTTTTATTCCTTTACTGCTGTTTGTATTCAGTGCACCTTACAGCTCTCTGAAGACCGAAAATGCTTTTTATTATTGCCTTTTATCTGTCATGTTGTTTGAATGATTTTACCGGACACTAGTAAAATAGGAAATTGATACAAATAAATTACAACTTGGATATATTTCTGTTGTCAGCCAGTACTAAAAGAAAAAGAAAATACATCTTCTATAAAAAGTAGTTATGCAGAAAGTAATATTTGGCAAATTAGTATATGTAAGTTGTCCTTTCTGTGTAGCTTTCTCTGTAGGATTGAAATGTTTACAACCAGAGTTGACTCATAAAAATAATGTAGAACTGAGCCACATTTTTTTTTAATTGATAAATATTTTTCACTAGGAAGTGAAAAGCATCCTGATTACTCTAAAACAGATGGGTTTCTTTTCTTTCTTTTTAGTGCTGAAGTCTCCTGAGTGCAGATACATGTACACTCAGACAAATGCACATACACAGAAATGAGTAGTTAATGGCTAAGCAGTTTGCATGCATTAGATTTTGTTGCTGTTTCTGAACACTAGAAACATACGATATTTTGAGGTTTTGTTGATTTTTGTAATTATTGTGATTTAGCAAATACTTACATCTCTACCAGTATTTTTCAGATGCATCCCTATCTAGATTTGGAAGGTTCTGCTGTATGCTACTGATTAATCTACTTTTATCACCATTAGGGGATGAACAATAATTTTCATTGTTGTTCTTTTCCCATACATCCTTCCTTCCTTGCTTCCTTCACCGGTTTAATGCCAGCAGTGTAGCTGGTGTATTTTTCCATTAACATTAGGTCTGATCGGTGCAACACCTTGGTGTTGTGTATGTGATCCTATGTAAGAGGCCACATGACCAGGGAGGCATTTAGCCAGCTCTGCTGTAACCCTTTGAGTGCAGAGATGCCACCTGATGCACTGACATAGAATGTAGGTTTCCGTGTGGGCATCCAGGTTTGGGTAGTTTGAGCTATACAACTTCTGTTTTTAGATAGACTAACCAAATAGAATTTTGGCACTCCTACGCAGCGTAAGGAGCCTGACAATTCCATGCCTGAAGAAAAGAGGCATTTGAGCCTCAGCCTCAACATTTCTTAACAGTTGTTGTGTATCTGAATTAGATTGCAGGAATTTTACTGGAAAAGTACAGCATTTTTTGTCTTCAGTTTCTTTGGTGATCCTGTGTTACTGCAGGAGGTAGTAATTTCTAACTGTAAACTCTTAAATATTTTTTGTTAGAAATTTGAATATAACATTTTTGACGTTTGAATTGACTGTTTGAAGTTAACAGGAATTAAAACTAGAATTCATAATGAAGAACTAATACTTTAAAACAGAAATGTTCTGTGAATAATGTGACACTTAAGATTTCTCAACAAAGATTTGCCTTTGAATCTTTGAATTACATTGCTGGTAGGATATAAATTTGGCAGTCTTCTGTTATCTTTTTACTTTATTTTTTTTCCAATTTCTGCCTTTTTTATGTATGGATTTTTAACTAATAGTTAAAAAAAGAAAACATTTGGAGTTTCATCATAAGTGATACATTGTTATGTCTTTTTTTATTTAGTTAGAAATCTCAAGATTTGTCTAAAGTGACATTCCTTTGTATTTATAATAAGGTGAAGTATAAATTTCCATGCGTTTTGCACTGTAGTCATGCAAAAGTTTGAAATATTTCTGGAGCAAGCTGCTTCTGACCAGTTTCTTTTTTTATTTTTTTTTTTTGTCTGTCTTTTTTTCCTAAATCTTACATTGCAGAATGATGAATGTGTATTCATACATAAATAAATAATAAATAATAATAAATACCATGGTGCAATTCAAGACCCTTTATGGTCTTTTTAATTCCATTTCACTGAGGAATGAACATAGAATATGGGAAAACATCCTGAAATAATAGTACTTTTAAGATTTTTTGGGAAGGGCATGTGATGAATCTAAAACTTATTTTTTAACCTCTGCTCCTGTTTAAGTGTTTATTAAACAGTTTGGGGATGTGCTGCCCTACTGTTGCAGTCAGCCTTACATCATTTGTGTGTGTGTGTTAAAAACTGGATCTATTTGGATATGCAAAATCTGTAAGAGTGGCTGATAGATCTGACGTGCCAGTTGTTGCACAGGCATAGATGGTGTTGAATGGAATTCAGAGTACGTTGCCTTGTAAGCCTTGTAAGCTCTCCTGGGAGACTTTCAGTAACATACCAAATGGAACATAGATTGACTAATACAGAAATGTTTTCACTAGGAGCCTTGGAAAGATGAAATAAGAAAATTGACAATAATAGTCAAGTTTGAAGTCATGTTTACCAAAATAAAATTCTTAGATTTATGTTGAACATTGAAGTATTTTTTTTTACAATCTGTAAACTTGTTCTTTTATCCTTTTTTAGTGAATAGGGCTATTTTTGTGGGAAATGTATTTGTACCTGCACTGTTTTGTTAACAGACTTTTCATGTGACATCATTTGACTACATTAGATCATAATTCAGATGATATTTGGGATTTGAAGTGTTTGAATAAATGTCATTTTTGCCTACCATGTAGTTTTAAATAGTACTTGGAATTGGGCATTACCATGTAATCAATCTTCAGTGTCCAACTTGCTCTGATCATCACTGATCTCAGTCAAAAGGTTCTGTATATTTTAAACACGCATATTAATTAACCTCATGACTTTTTCTGAATTTTTTCAGCAGTAGAATAAATGTAACCTCTTGTACAAGGGATGCAGTGACAGCCCCAAACCATGTTTAATTAGAGCTCAGCATGCAGTTTCAGATGGTATGTTTACATGAAGCATGATTATTGCTGTTCATGCTCTTTTTTTCTCTGTTCCTTTAATGAACATTAAATTTATTAAAATAGATTAATAAGGTTGCCCTAAATAAACAAAATCATAAATATAGAAAGGATGGGTTACCTATTAACCATTATAATCAAATATGCATTGCAGCTTTGTCAGGCTGTCTTTCACATTAAATTCCATACAGCAAAGAGACATTTAGAAGTTCTAATTCAAAAACCATAACAATTGATTAATGCAACCCTGCCCTGTAAAATGTAAGATTTATTGCAGATTGCATAGATGACAAATATTCTTGCACATCAGGGGGCTGAAGTACTTCTGCTGTCACCTGATAGAGTAACCTGTGAGTTTGGAATCTCTATGTCCCAAACCTTTCTGCTGCCAGTGCCAAACAGATATCATACTGTTTTATGTACGACGTGTATATCTGACCACTTGAAGTCTCACGAAGGCTTATGGGTGTATCTTCTGCAGTTCTTTGAAAACATCACCAAATTTTCAGCAACTTAGCTGCTTACAGATGACTTTGATCCAGAGACCTACATGCTAAAGCCACCATATCTCATTAACATTCCTAGAATGTCTTGTTCTCATACAAAATTGGCTATAAATTAGGGAGAAAATTACAGTTTAAATGTGATTTAAAGAAAGTTAAGTAGGTGACAGAGGAGAGCCATAGCAGCAAAAAGGCTGTATGTCAGCCATAAATCACAGCCTTGAGCAAAAGTAACCTAAAATTCTGTAAAGGATGAGAAAAAAGTTGAGGAAAGGATTACTTAGTAAGACTCTTGTAGTGGATAAAGAAGAGCTCGGCCATGGCTGTTGTTTCACATAGGCACCAGTGATATAGGAGCAATCCGAAGAGCATCAAGAAAAATTACAAAACTCTGGGAGTAGTGATGAGGGATTCCAGAGCTCAGATAGTGGTCAGTTCTTGCAGTTAAGGGGAATATGTTTGAAAGATTCAGTTGAATATAGCAGATCAATACATGGTTACAGAACTGGTGCCACAGGCAGAAGAGACTGCCTAGGCTCTGTAACTTGCTTTGAGAAGTGTGGTCTGCTGGGGACTTACAGGGTCCATCTGTCAGGGAAAAAGAGCATGTTTGGTCCTAAGTTTGCCAAGCTAGTGAAGACCAGGTATAATGAAGACCCTTTTTGGAAAAGAAAAGTGAAACAGGAGACCTGGATACTCGGGACATGGAGAAGGCTGAGGAACTCAACAAATTTTTTTGCAAGTGCTCCATCTACACCCCCCAAGTTACAGAAGGTGAAGGCTGGGACTGGCAGGATGAAGAAATGCCTGCTGTAGGAGAAAATCAGCTCTGATGCTGTGGAACCAAATGACATGCATCTGCATTGAGGAAATTAGCAAATGCAGTGACTAAACCTCTGTGCATCATATTTGAGAAGTCATGGTGGTCTGGTGAAGTTCTTACTGACTGAAAAAGGAGAAACAACCTTCTAGTTTTGAATGGTAAAAAAGGAAGACATGGGGAGCTACAGGCTGCTCAGTCTCACCTCTGTACCCAGGAAGATCATGGAGCATATCCTCCTGGAAACTATGTTAAAGAGCATGGACAATAAGGAGGTGATGGATGACAGCTAATATGATTTCACTTAAAGCAAATTGTGCCTGAGAAGTTTGCAGTCCTGCTATGAGGGATTACAGCATTGGTTGATAAGGGAAGAGTGACATCAACTTCTAACATCAACTACCTGGAACTTTGCAATGTGTTTGACACTGCTGCACTATGTCCTTGTCTCTAAATTAGAAAGACAGAGATTTGATGCATATACCAGTCAGTTGGTGAGGAATTGGCTGTATGGTTGTGCTCAAGAATTCCACTTGATGGTGTAATGGCTTGAATGGAGACCAGTGATGAGTGAGGTTCCTTAGAGGTCATATAGGAATTGCTACTGTTTAACATCATTGGTGGTGACATGAACTGTGGGATTGAGTGCATCCTAAGCAAGTTTGCTGACATCGTGCCAGAGGACAGGGATTCCATTCAGAGGGGACCTTGACTGGCTTGAGAGGTGGCCCCATGCAAACATCAGGATGTGCAGCAAGGCCAAGTGCGAGGTTATGCACCAGTGTTGGGGCAATCCCAAGCACAAATACAGACTGGATGGAGAATAGATTGAGAGCAAACCTGAGGAAAAGGACTTGAGAGTGTTGGTTGACAAGAAGCTCAATGTGACTGGGCAATGTAGACCTGCAGCCCAGAAACCGCAGCCATATCCTGGGCTGCCTTAAAAGAAGCACGAACAGCAAGTTTAGGATTTTGTGTCTCCCCCGCTACTCTTCTTGTACCCCATCTCTGGAATGTTGGAGTTTTGAGCAACCTGGTCTAGTGGAAGGTGTCCCTTCCCATGGCAGGATCATTGGGACTAGATGATCTCTAGGGTCCCTTCATTTTATGATTCAGTGATCCTGTGACTAGCCAGAAAAGAAAGAGGTATTTTAAGATAAACTCAGCTAATGTTGAAGGGATATTTTGACTATGTGTTCTGCTTGAGATAAAATCCTGTATGCTATACTAGACAGTAAAAAACCGCTAGTTATGTTGTCAAGTAAAGGCTAAGAAGTTCCAACAATCTTGCAGCAGGCCACACAATCTCCCTTCTATCTCTTTGTGCATTTTTTTTGTATGGACTAACTGAAATAAGTCCTCTGGAAAAATATGTGATTCTGCATTTGTTGACTATATCCTGATTCTGCTTTTACTCAACTGTTTTTAAATTTTGGATTGATTGATGCTGAAACAGAATATGGTTATAATGCACTTTTATTTTAGCTGTGTGTTCTCATTTAACCAGTTTATTCAGGAAAAATGGTATCATCACGTTGTCTGACTTCAGAACTGCTGTGGGCCACCTTGCAACACCTTCTGTATGCTTCTGCTGTTACAATTTTACTATTATATTTAATAGCTATAAGGGGCAATTGCTTGCCATGCAACTGTGACATTTGGTTTGTGTGTTCCATGAGATCTGGAAGTGTTAGAGACGAGCTGCTTCTGCTTTACTGCCATACAAGGCATGAAGAATGTTCTCATCTGTATAGAATTTCCAGTAAAAAAGCAAACACTCGTAAAACTCAGCACTAAATGTTAAACTCTTCTTGAAGGAAAGTTAGAAGGAAATAACTTTGTTCTTGCCTTCATTTCTCATGCCAGAGAATTCCCATTTTGTTTTGCTTTTGCTATTGCTGAGTAGACCTGAAGTATAAGACCACATCGGCTTTTTTGGTTCCTAAGCTGTGTATGTGTGTTAAGGCAGTTGAAATTTCAAAGAGTTTGGAGCTCTGCTCCACCAAAGAAAAACCCCATGAAGCAAGTTGTTCTCTTCTGACAGTTTCAGTGGAGTTTCAGTGTTTCTGCTTTTGCCCAGACAAGTTGCATGTGTCTTCTGTGGTGGAAGTTTCAGATATTGTGCAGTAGGTGCCATTTGATAGTAGATGCAAGCATTTATATATATTTTTAGCTATTATCCTGAATTGACTTAATAATTAAAAAAGCCATGTTGAAGTATTACTGCATTGCTTAGTGTTGTGTATTGTAATTTTGTCTTACTTCTTTAACTATGTTGACCTTTCTCAGCCAAATTAATTTCAGAAATTAAATTTGTGTAACTGAGTTTCACAATGAGTTTATGACATGGACCAGAGTCTATAAAGATCACAAATCTTTATTTAACTCTCAACTAATGAAAAAAATGCCTTAATTGCCTCATGATGATTTACTGTACTATCCCTGGCTTAATTTATGGGTTGTGTAGAACTTTTCAGTTCTGTAGTTGTATTGTTGCAAATAGTTGCAATATTGCATATTTGAAATTAATTACAATAATTTATCTGCTAAGTATCTGAAAGCACTGTGCTTTTTCTCTTCTGGACTTAGAATCTAAAGTAACAGTAACAGCCAGAGCTTTTAAAATTTGCTTTGATCCTGTGGTTAGTTGAAAATAAGAATTTTGTCCTGGGAATAAACTGACAGATTATTTTACAGTGTAAATTCTCTGTGGGCTAGATTAGGCCTGTGTGGCATAGTAGGTAGGGACTGGGTGATGTGAGTCTGTCCTGCTTAAAGAGGGACTTAGGGACATAGCCATTAAAATGAATTGTTGCAGAAATTCTGTGATACACAGATTGGTGTAATTTTAAATCAGGCAGTCAATACACAATAGCTTTTTTTATATTTTTTTTTTCCTTCAGGATAAGATGGCTCTGTCTGTACTAACATTACTGCATCTCACAGACGTAAGAAATGGGCGTTTTGTAGCGCTACTACATTGTGGAGGTGGTCACATTTTCTGCCATGAAGGCTGAGAGTTCAGTCAGGCTTTTTGAACTGTCTAGGTTGGTGATCTGGGAGACATACTATCTTTTTTACTTTTAAAGAAGAAAAACTTGTAATTTCAACAGTCTTACAACTTTCTTGAAAATACATTTTCTAAAGTATATCTGTACTGTACGTGGTATTTAAGAATTTTTTGTACACATTTTGATTTCTAGTGGTTTTTTACTCCTGTTCATGACACTGGAATGCAAAAGAGGACTAGAAATCTTGGCAGTTTTCTTTCTAGTAGCACTCTTCCAGGAGTTTTGCTTAACTATTTTCACATTAGTTTTGTTAGATGTCCTTTTGCTCTTGTCCTACTGGTTTTCACTCAACCGTAATTTAAAATGAGGTATATTCTTGGTTGTGATCACTCTATGCAACAGAAAACTTTCCATTTTCTTTAGGGGAATTGATACCTTTGCAGTGCTCCATGTTTCTATGACAGGGCAGATCCATAATTGAACAATCAATCATTTTGCTTTGCTCTTTTGTTGAAATGTAACTGCTGTCTAAACTTACCAAAAGCCCAAAATGGATTTAATGTTCTATTATTATTGCTGTTATTACTAACATTGTAAGTGCTGATTAAACATGCCTAAGGATATTGTACTAGATATTATGAGAATGTATAAATTTGCAAAAAGCTTTTATTCTGTGCAATTTTAGGCTTATTATTTTAAGTGGATCTTATTCAGATTCAGTTCACTATGCCCTAGCTGGACTAGTTTAATACAGTGTTCTCAATAAAGTATATTGAGTGGATACTTCTAGAAATTAATACAGTGATGAGAAATGTATCATGGGTACCTAAATATATTACACTACTTCTTAATTGCTTGGACTTTTGAAATCTAAATAGTAGTATTTTCTTCAGTGTTATTTTTAAAGAGATCCTGTAGGTGAAGATGCTCAAGTTCTTAAAAGCTGTAGTAAAAAATACTGTTAACCTTTAGGTTGTAATACTTCATAATTATAATGCTGTTGTGGGAAAACAAACTAAATAAGTCTAATTTCTTTTGTGCTGTGTGCAGACACCCTGCAGTGCTTTTGTTGCTGGTTCTTTTCAATGAGTCTTAAGTTCTCCTTACTAGAAGTGACCTCAAACTTCTTGTGGAGGTGGAAATGCAGCTATTCAGAATTTCCTAGGAGAAATTCCAAACACTCATGAGAGTATGCAGTGCTTTATGCAGAGTGA
Organism: Lanius collurio; assembly: GCA_020086605.1. Classification (NCBI taxonomy): domain Eukaryota; kingdom Metazoa; phylum Chordata; class Aves; order Passeriformes; family Laniidae; genus Lanius; species Lanius collurio. Next base: position 8,085,803 of record JACBWW010000008.1, read on the forward strand.
AAGTTCATCTCAGTAGCAATAGAAGTATTTTCATATTTTGAAGTTTGTTGCAAAGTGATATTTTTATCTGGTTCCTTTTCCCTGTACTTCTGCACTTGGTGTAGCTGTGGCTGCTTTTTTACATATGTATGCAATACAGTTATTGTGCATGGATAAGCGTTCCAAATACAGCAACAGACAGGATAATAAAACACCCCAAAAGCTTTTAGATCTTTACCAGTCATTCAGTATTTTGTTTATTAAAAACAAAAAAAGGAATTATGAAGAATTGCAGTCAATTTGTCTTACTTGCAGAGGCAAATAAGAAGATGCTTACTAAACCAAAAACTGAGCTGAAAAGTTGCATTGATTTTTGCAGTTGCTGAAGCAGCAGAATTGTGGCTGCTGAGGCTTTTCTGAGGATTCTTGTGTTTTACACCTCTTGATTTTTGCTGGAGGGTTAAATTTTTCTCAGAAATGACAATCCTAGTTGCTCTATTTTTAATTCTGCTGCTTAAAATTACTTGAGCATACATTCTTAGATTTTACCTCTTACTGTTGTCCATAACTTTTTCTCTTACATGATTTCATTTATGAGGCTAGACTTGTAAATGTATGATTTTCCTTGACTTGTTCCCCATTTTAAAAAAGTGTAGTAACAATCAGGCCTAGAATTTGAGAATAGTGATTCTTTTAACAGAAGTTGTGGGAGTTCCAGCAAGTGTCTGAGCTTTTGCCTTCTAAGATGTAAGAACACTCCCAGAAATTTTTTTATTTTCTTTCTGAGCCATGTTATAAAATTACTTGGATATCATTTTGTATGCACAAGGAAATAAAAATAAGAAAAAAGAAGATTGCGAAGTTACTTCTAGGTTAGCTTCTAGATATTTTTGTTACCTTTCCTTTCAGTGTTGTTTTAGTCAATAGCATTTTTCATCTGTGTAGGAATAATTTCATTAACAGTTGTAATATTTGAAGGCTCCATAGAGAAAGTCAGTCAAGCATGTGCAAAACATGCCAGTGTAAAGGCTAATAAAAAATAGTTTTCTAAAATTTGTATTTTATCCTGAAGCTCTTACAAAATGTATTTCAGGAAGACTTAGAATTACCTGGTTGAGTTTGTACTCTTGATCTAATATGCAAGTCTCAATATAGTATTATCATACGTCTAGTAGTGTGTGATGTGATCTTGATGTTAGTGTGGGTGAGGCATGGGTGATATCCTTGTATTTGAAAGTGGGGAACTTGTGTCTTTTTTTAGTTTACTTGACTTAGCATACATGAGGGGTCTTGCTAACAGTAAAATTCTCACCTGATTCCTATCTGAAGTATCAAGGAACTATAATTTTAGTAAATTTCATAGTCTGATTGGTAGTAGTAGTAGTAGGTCAATGGCAAAGTAGGTTGTACATTTCCATATATAAATATTCAATACTTAAAACTTTTCTAGAGCTTGCACCATTAGATTATGACCCATAAGGATGCTCACGGACAAAGGGCATATGAATTGTTCAAAGTTATTACCTAGGCAGTTAAGTGCCATCCTCAAAAGAGTCATCATGTGATATCCATGTAGCAGAATATTGTGGAACTATATGATAGGTTAAACTTGCTGTGGGCCCTTGACCAGATGCCCTCACAATTAGTCTTTTCCTTCAGAAAGTTAGCTTAGTATTTATCCATGCTGAACAGCCTCCAACAACTGACATTTCAGGTAACCATAAAACCATATGCTGAAGTACTTGACATGTTTATATTCATTATAGATTATTTGCATTGTTTGCCAGATGTATGTAAATGATTTTGATTGAGATTAGAATGTGTTGCTGAGAGGAAGGTCAAGGTTCAGATAGATACCTAGTTAGACAGACTGGAGTTATGTAGAAGATTCTCAGCCTTAGTGTATTTTAATGTCGTTGATACCAGAGAATGGTTTCGTTGTGTTTGAGTTTTTTAGTTCTTAATTCCAGAGGAGTACGGTTGTTTTCTCTTCTCTGGTATTCAGGGAAAATTTTTGTAGTAACTACAGGAGGATTTATTGGGGCGTTTTAGGCTTTTCCAGAGTCATACCGTATCCCTGACATCTGCTGTAGCTAGCTGAATTCCAAGGAAAAAAAAAGTGCTGTCTTCCTTTACTGTCTCCTCCACAACTGTAAATATGTACATATAAGTATATGCAGATTCTCATTCACTCCTCTAATTATTATTTAAGATACTGTAATTATATAACACAGTATGTGGCTAGAAATGAATAAATACACCTGTACCTTTCTAACAATCGCGCAATACATTTTTTTTAATACATTGTCATTATTTAGTTTATTGTGGTTTTTGAGATTTCTTATGCTAGTTAAGGTTACAGAAACTAGGTGCTAATGAGTAGCTTTTTAAAATCTAAAATGGAGGTGAAGGAAGCATGAGGGTGGGAGGTTTCTTAGCACCCTGTCATTGATATTTGTGACCGTCTGTGTGTGGTCTTGAAGAAATCCAGTGATACAGCCATGTTCTAAATTATTTTTTCCTCAACTATGTTACTTTAATAATATGATGTCATAAGACATCCTTCAGTATTGGATTTTGGGAATGACTTGTGTGTGTCTGAATGTTTTAAATAGTTCTAGGCTTCTGAGTAAGACCTGAGGAAGTTGCTTCAGACTTCATAATGTCATTGCCAGACCCTTTTTATTTATAATTAATTGTACGTTTATCAGAGTAATTATATTTTGTTGGTCTTTAACATTAATTATATTTTAATATCATGACAAGACACAGCATTTACAATATGGATTTATTCCCTGAAGAGAATACATTCAGAAGAAAATGACCAACTATTAAGAAAACACAGATATCTTATAGCAGAGAACATAAAATGTGGATGCTTTTTCCAATCACAGAGTTATTATAACAATGTGATTATTCTCAGGAATGGGATTTTGATCTCTTACATTATTACTCAAGAGGATAAATATGGAGCTCAGCTCTCTCTTGTGCTGTTTATCAGAGACTCAGTGAACATCTTCATGTTTCATGTTCTTCAAGATTCAGGTTATACATATATATATATATACTGCTCTCTTCTGCACTACTGTCTGAAAACTTCTGGCTCCTAAACTTTTGTATTTAAGTTTGGCTTTATTTATGAAGTGCAGCTTTACCACATACTGCAAAAAGTGATAGATCGCCATGCTGAATTACTGCACTAAAGACATGTTTTATACAAGAGTACATTAGGGTTTCTTTTGAATCAACAGTATTATATTAAACCTTCCAGTGATCAAGGTATTGTAAGTTATTTAAGAAGTGTGCTTTGATTCTGTATGATTTTATTAAGTTCAGTTTGGAAATTTGTTCTTTTTAGAAAAAGAAACAAGGTGGAATATTTGCAGTGGATTAATCATATAGGATATGTAACAGCAAATTGATAGTCATGACTAAGGGTTTTTTTTTTGTTGTTGATGTTTTGTATTTTTGTTTGTTTCTTTGGGGGTTTTTTGTTTGTTTATTTTTTAATATATATTTGCTTTGAAAAATATCTGGGCTTGTAGTCTGGTAAAAGAGTTCAGTTGTGGCCAGCATCTGCTCGTACAAATGTGGCACAAGATTCCACAGAATAATGAAATGAGAGCAGTAGAAATAGAAATTCTCCTTGCTTTTCTCTGAGCAAATAGATAGTTTTAACTCAAAATATTAAACTACGTTTTTCAGTTTTCAGACTTCCATTTGTTTATAGCTTGTTTCCAGAAGTTACATTTTATCATACTATAAAGAAGTGAGAAAAAAACACTGTACTTTTTATTCTACAACAAGAGTATTAAGCTAGTTTATTTTTAAAATAGTGAATTTAAAAAAAATCAGTCTCCTAAAGAAATGAGTGTTACTTGAAATCAAAAATCTTCATTAAAAAGAAGTAAATTATTTTTCATCTATTTCCTGTCCTACTGTGAATACAGCCTTAATTTAACATACGAATCTAGGCAAGAGATCTGTTACCTTCTTAGATGTGGCATTTTTTGTTTTGCAAGGATTGTTTTTTAAGCCTTGCAGAACAATAATAGTGATCTCTAACAACTCCGATGACAATAAATTGAAGATAAAAATTTGGACTCTAGTCTCTTAGGCAAGGTTCCATGTGCTTACAGGGCAGTTATTTAAGGCAAATAGCATCTTGGCCTCTATGAAGAATAGTGTAGCCAGCAGGACTGGGGGCTATGGAAGGGATTGTCCCCAGATCCTTGGCATTGGTGAGGCTGCACTTTTTATTAAAAAGGACACTGAGGAGCTGGAGCACATCCAGCAAAGGGCAACAAGGCTTGTGAAAGTTCTAAAAAACATATCTTTCGCGGAATGTTTGAAGGGAACTAGGTTTGTTTAATCTCAAGAAGAGGAAGCTCAGGGGAGACTCATTGTTCGCTACAGATACCTGAAACATGATTGTGGTTAGGCTGTGGCTGGTCTCGTCTACCATGACTGCAGTGAGAGGACACGAGGAATGGCCCTTATTCCATATATTCTACATCATGCCCAAATCCTACACTTTCCAGTGATATACATACTATATATATTTATGTATATGTATACACACACATATATACACACGCATATGCAAGCAAAGATACAATTTCCATAGTCAATGCGTGCCCCTCCAAGGTGTCTATTGAGTTCATTTAGGCCATAACTGTGGGTTCTGTCCATCCTAGATGTCTTTCCAGGGCAAGTGGGCTGGTTTGCTGTTGGGTAGTTGAGAGTTGCATCAGGCACTCATGACTGGTGTACCTGGAGCAGTCCATCCTCATTGTCCACAGTAGTTATGGCATGCAGTGGCAGTGCCATTCAGCAACCATTATTACATGCACATTCAGCACTACAGATTGTTCTCACCCCAAAATCAAACTCCCTTGAGGTACTGTGTTTCCTCACTCCTCTGCATTACCCACTAAGTGCACCCAGTCCTTTAGCAAAGAGGATCCCATGGATAGGTTTGCCTTTGCTTGAGGCAGGACTAATCCAATCTACCTTCCCTAACTCATTTCCCATTTGCACTGTGAGGACTGTATCCTCTCCTGTGGTACACAGGGGGTGTGATTGAGCAGGGTCAGCTTGATTAGTAGAGCCTCAGTATTAACTCTGCAGGGGGCCTTTGCTAAATGCAGATCTGAATGCTTGAAGGTACCACTACCCATTGCTTTCAAGGGGGTTTTTAACAGCCCATTGTACTGCTCACTTTTCCCAGAGGCTGGTGCATGACAGGAACGTGATACACCCACTCAACACCGTGCTCTCTGGCCCAGGTGTCCCTGAGGCTATTTTTGAAAAGAGTCCTGTTGTCCGACCCAGTTCTTTCTCAGCTGTCATGCCCCAACAGGACTTGAATTTCAAGGCCCAAGATGATGTTTGGTGGTGGCACGAGGCACAGGGTACCTCTCCAGCCATTCAGTGGTTGTGGTGCTACGGTAAGCACATAGTGCTTGCCTTGGTGGGTTTGTGTGAGAGGGCTGTAATCAGTTGGCCAGGTCTCCACATATTTATATTTCAGACATTGTCCTCCATACACAGGGGTTCTACCCTCTTGGCCTGCTGAACCGTAGTGCATGTTTCACAGTTTAGACAGCCTGGCAGGTAATGTCCGTGGTTAAGTCCACCCAGCAATCACAAGCTCATCTGTATGTTGCATCTCTTCCCTGTGACCTGAGGCATCATGGGGCCACAAAGCCAGAAACAATTCACCCTTGTGTTGCCAATCCACATCTAACTGAGACACTTTGAACTTGGCAGCTTCATGCACCTGTCCATTGTGATGCTCTTCAGCAGTGCTACTCTTAAGTACACATACATCTACATGATCTACAGCCAACTTTACTATCCCAGGCAGTGATATCTCATTATAATTCAGCTGCCAAGATGGGTTTACCTCTACCCTGACAATTTTTCCATCATTTTAGCCACCTTCACAGAGTATCCACAAGTCAATGTAGAGGTGGGGTGTTTGCTATCTTGTTCAGCAATGTCTAAATCCAGCTGGACAACTTTCAGCTACAACCTGAGTTCATCCACCTTGTCTCTCACTAGTTTTTGCAGCTCTTTGTGTAGGAATCCATACAGCAGCTTTCACATTTTCGGTTTATTTGTACAATACAAATGGAATGAGTCAGTGATGAGAACATGTTACATTTTATTTTCAGGTGGTTGATTATATGGTGGGGCCTCCTCAGCATATGACACCTTTCCTTCCTCCTCCTTTGATGATAGTCCAAAATTTTCTCCTTCAGGCCAGATCATGATGGTTTCCAAGATTCCTGGGTGACTGGGATTTCCTGTTCAAGTCAGGTGTGGGATCAGTACACCCAGTTAAGTAACATCAGTGGCATGATAGGTACAAGGGTCTTTCCCTTTGAACATCCAGGACAGCACTGGCAGTTGGGGTGTCAGAAGAAGCTGTGCTTTGGTGCCAGTCACTTCTGGAACAGCTCAAACCTCTTCATAAGCTTCCAGCATCTCTTTTTCAACTGGGGTCTGGAAGGCCAGAGATCCTTTGTATCTCCAACTCCAGAACCCCAGTGGTCATCTTTGAGTCTCTCTTTTGCCAGAGACTCCAAGAAGGACCATTCTCCCTGGCTGCCATGTAGATAGAGAACATACTTCGCATCTTGTCCTTTTCTGACTGGCCCAAGAGCATGAAGAGTCTGCTATTTAATTTGTTCAAAAGCTTCTTGTTTTCAGGTCTCCACTTTAAATCATTCTTCTTCCATGTTGCGTGATAGAGCGGGCTTACAGTCTGACTGTAATCTGCAATATGTATCCTCCAGAAAGCCCACAGCACCTAAGAAAGCTGTGTTTCCTTCTTGCTAGTTGGTGGGGACATAGCTGCTGTTTTGTTGACCATGTCCATTGTAATGTGATGACGTCCATCCTGCCAATTTACTCCTAAAAACTAAATGTCCTGGATATGTCCCTTAGCTGGCCTTTAGGAGGAGTTGGATTATCTTCTCCCCTTTCTGAAAAGCTTTCTTGGCAGTGTTGCCCCACACGATGATGTTATCAATGTACTGCAAGAGTGCTGGAGCCCCACCCCTTTCCAGTACAGTCTGGATCAGATCAGTCATGGCAGTGGGGCTGTGTTTCCACCCCTGGGTCAGCTGGTTCCAAGTGTGCTGGACACCCCTCCAAGTACTGCTTTCCTGCCCTCGCCTCCAGTCCTGCCTCTAAGAGTCCATTCATAATTGCACCCAGTCTGGATGGGGAACAGGGAAGGATGATTTTCCCCAGCTTTTCATCCCCTTTTCCATCTTCAGGCCTGCTACAACAGCTTTTGATAATTTTGAATTTCACGTGTATGTTAAGGAAAGAACTAGGTTACTTACTTACTGCTAGGTTTGCCAGATCTCAGTGCCATCCACGCCACATTCAGAGTTATGGACTGGACAATGACCTTAGGCCTCAGGGCCCTAGCCATGCCCCATCGTGGCTACAGAAAAAGATAACTGTTTCTGTCCTGGCCAAAAACAGGACACAGTGTAGCAGTACATTTTGATAGTATAGGAGATCTCTAATTAGTATGGCAGTTGCTCAAGTGGAAAGGAATAGGTTAGCCTTTTCTCCATACTATAAATAAATGTGTAGATGAGCTAGTGAATTTTGAAACCCATGTATATTTAGTTATCTAAATTGTGATATATTGTGAACAACACGTGTTTCCGTAAAGCTCCTAGACATTCACAGGTGATTGTGCTAATGAGCTGTAAAGTGAGGTGTTATGCATCTTTGTTTTAAACAAGATGGAAGATGGCAAGCACATCTTAACTTCTTTTTTCTGCAAATTACTAAAATATGAGTAAAGAGCCTATCTTGGTGGAGGATTTATCAGCTTCTCACCCATGTTTTAGAAACTTAAGAATTTAGGAGTGAAAATCAGAAAGAAAATGCCCTATGACCATATGTTAACCGAGATGAAAAACAAAGCACAACAAAACAAAACACCATCTCTTTATCAAGAAGACAAATGCATTTTAAAACATCACAGTAGATAGTAGATAGAACTTTAAAGATTTAAGACCTGGTGATAAACTGATATTTGCGCTGTCTTTTCTGAAAAACAACAGGATGAGTTTGAAAAATGTCAAGTACAATGTTTACCTGCATTGTTTTAGAAGTTCATTAGGAAGAAATAAATTAATGCAAACATTCATTAAATGGTCACATAAGAATTCTATGGTCAAAACTTGAAGCTGATCTCATTTTCAGAGAGATCAAATTGGTCTGCATGGAGGAACAACAATTTTCTGGCCAAACTCAAGTATAAATAAGGAGTGTGCAAAAAGTGGAAGCCTAGAAGACAGGTGACCTGGAAAGAACATAGTGAGCAGACATAGTAGGAAAGCCAAAACGCATGTGGATTTGAATCTGTTGAACAGCAAATCATAGAACCATGTAGTAGTTTGGGTTGGAAGGGATCAGCTTAAAGATCAGCTAGTTCCAGCTACCTACCACAGGCAGGAACTTTCAGCTTGTGCTAGAAAGACTTGTATAAGCATACAGGAAATAAAAGAAAATCTAGAGGAAATGTGAGCTTGCTGTGAATGGTGAAGGGGCCCTGGTGGCAAGAGAGCATAGAAGACATTAAGGTACAGTATGCCTTCTTTACCTCAGTATTTACTAGAGACCATAGCCTTCAGCAGGCCCCAGGGATTGAGTAGAAGTCTTGAGTGAGGAAGACAGTCCCATAATGGAAGACAGTTGTGTTAGAAAATAGTTAAGCAAATTGTAGAGCCCTGCCATGGACACAAATGCTGAGGGAGCTGACTGATATCACTGATAGGCTACTCCTAATAGTTCCTCAATGATCACAGTAACTGGGAAGCATGCCTTGAGATGGTAGCCCTGTACTCAGGAAGAGGAGAAAGGAGGACTAGTAAGAGGCCACTCAGATCTCAAGTCAGTTGTTGTGAAGGTGATGTATCAGCTACTCTGGGGTAACATTTACAGCCATGTGTACAACAAAAAGGTGCCCAGAAGCAGTCAGCATGGGTTCACCAAAAGGAAGTCAGACTTGAGCAAATGATAATATTCTAGCAGGAGGTGGCAGGCTTGGTAGATAAGAGGAAACCAGTGGATATTTTCTGCCTTGACACTGGGAAGTCTATTGGCGCTGTCTCCCAGAATATCCTCATAGAGAAACTGAAGGAAGTATGGGCTGGATGAGCAGACGGTGAGGTGGATTAAAAACTGCTAAAATGTCTGGCACCAGAGGGAAATAAGTGGTGGCATGAAGTCCTCAATGGGGTACCTTAGGCTCAATACAGGGTCCAGTCTCATTTACTGTCTTCAGTAATAATTAGGATTTTGGGTTACTGCACCCTCAGCAAGTTTCCTGGTACTACAAAACTGAGAGGAGTGACTCATACACCAGCGGGTTTTGCTGCCATTGGCAGGAGAGGGCCAACAAGAGCTTCATTTAGTCAAAAAATTAAATTTCAGAGTCTGATACCTGAGGAACAGTAACCCCTTGTACATAACATGATAGAGTCTCTCTGTCTGGAAAATGGCTTTTCTGAGGCCTGGGCTCAGTGGACATCAAGCTGAACAAAAGACAGCAATTTGCCCTTAGCTGCAAAGGTGGGTAGTGATACTCTGAGCTGCATTAGGAGGAGTGCTGTCAGCAGGTAAACAGAAGTGATCCTTGCCATCTTTTCAGCACTGGTGAGGCCACGTCTGGAGTACTGTACTCAGTTCTGGGCTCCCTAATACAAGCAAGGCACAGACATATTGGAGAGAATCCGAAGAAGCACCACTAACATAATGAAGGAGCTTGAGCATCCCTTGCATGAGAAAAGGCCGAGAGAGCTGACACTATTTAGCCTGGAGAAGAGAAGGTTCAGGGGGATATGCATATTAATACTTGCAGGGAGGGTGCATTAGAGGACAAAGCCAGGCTCTTCTCAGTGGTCCCTAGTGACAGGAGCAGAACCTGAAACACGTCTGTTAACTATTAGTTGGTGACATACTTCTTTCCATTTTTGGAATCACAGATGGATAAGGAAGGCATTTTTAAAATTTTTAATTAATGAAGTAATACATTTCATAGTTTCTTTAGCGATCTGATTGCATTCAGTTGTATTAATTCTGGAGGACCGGCCCTATGTTGTTTTTCATTAAAAAAACAACTGTTTAATCTCTATCAGCTGTTTAAAGAGTTTGATTTTTACAAGGAGCTTTAGAAATCACATTATTTTGTTGTTTTATAGTAATTTCATTATGTTCTTATGGTCTTTTTTGATGTTACTTATCTCATATTTTCTGGTTATTCATTAAATATTCACGCTTCTATGCAGTTCATGACAAGCACGTGTATGGCATTTTCTGTCAGTTCTTCACAATCAGCCTGAAATATTAACTATTTTTCAACATATTTGAAATACATTTCCCTGTTCTTTGTTCTGTGATCCAACACCTAAGAAATTGGGACAGATTATCTCTGGTATGTTTTTTTTTTCTTGTTTTCAAAAACCTTAGAGTCCTCTCTCAATTGTTTCAGTTACTTGAAAATCTGGTTTCCAGTTTGCAAACAATAGCATCTTAAGTTTTGGATTAACTTGAGAACCAAAATATCTGTCACCCAGGTGGGCTTTGAAAGTAACTGTAGCCTCTGCATCTTGTCATATATATAATTTCGTAGTATTTGTGGTACTGCTTTGAAGCACATTGGTTGATAAAATATCTTGGAAATAATGCAAGTAAAGAATGTACTCAAATGTATTAACTATTAGCACAGAGCATTCACTTAGCAAAACAGTTTTCAGAAATGAAATTAATTATTTGCTTTGAAAAAGAGTCTGGAAGCTGATTGTGATGTGAACAAATGATAATGCGTATTATAATCAAGGTAGTTTTTATGTTTCCTCAGCTCTTTTTTTTGCGATAGAGGGTAGAGAACTCACAGAAGATGTTAATGTTTCCATATCACATACGATATCAGTTGCAATTTTTATTAAATCCTTGCTTTCGTTTGCATTCATACTTTGTATATACCTTAAGTACAGAAATTTTGTTCCTTTGAACCAGCAGTGGTTTTGCTGAAGTGTCCATCATCACAGTTCATTCACACAGTCTCATGATCAGTAACAAAGTCTAGCTGTGTTCATGAAATGCATCTCTATAGATAGTTTAGCTGCAGCTTTTTTATTTTCTCTGATTGAAAAAAGGAGATTCAAAGAGTATTTACATTACGATGCGTTGTTATACTTCTCTTGATGAGATTTTGTGTAATACTAAAAAGCAGATTCACTAAGGATCTTCATTACTAAAAAAGTTAACTTACTGCAACACTGATCACACATGTTCTGGTATCTGCTTTGGCATGTTCAGCTAGGTGGGATCTGGATCATGTCCAAAATTTTAAGTTCACATAATTTTCTTTTTTTCATATAAAAGAAAACACTTCTACCTTGTGCTCTTTTTTTGAGCTTTTATAGAACAGCCCTTGGCTTTAATAGATGCTGATCCAAAAATTACATTTTAGGGTGATAGTTTTTTTAATTTCTAAAGAATGCACAGTTTTGGTATATTACGTTTTGTTTGGGTGTGTTCTTTGTCTCATCCCCACCCCCTATGAAGTGTTACTGTACTGTATAATGAAAGTGGGTTGATGGTTGGGCCCTGACCACTCTCTCATTCGTCTACCCCAACTGTGATCTGGGAGACAGAATAGTAAAAGTGAGAAAACTTGTCTGTTGAGATAAAGACAATTTAATTAGTGAAGTAAATAGGAAGATGGAAAATAGCAATGCAAAGATAATCACTCACCACTTTCCACAAGGAGTATGCTTATGCCTAGACAGTCTCTGAGTAATGGCTACACCCTAAAAACCCTTCCCTCAATTTTTATTACTGAGCATGATCTTATATGTCATGGAGCATCCCTTCAGTCAGTTGGGATCAACTGTTCCTATTGTTTTCTTCCAGCTTCTAGGCCATCCTAGCCTAGTGTGTCTGAGCTTGTTTGACTTAAAAGGTGAAATTTCATCTTTCCTGCTGTTTGGCAGTGTCCCTTCAGAAACAGAAACAGAAAATGCTGTATTAGTTCTCCTCCAACTACACAACACATTTTCCCAGATAAATCATGACTCTCATGGTTGTACCTACATTTCAAAGGTCAAGAGAATAAAGGCATTCTTGTCGTGGAGAGAAGACACAGAATGGGCCAAATTGTCCACCCAAGCAAGACCTGTTACATCGTTGCCATGTTGGCGGTTAAATTTAGCTGTAAAAAATATATCACGGTTCTTTTACTAGATTAATTTAAAAAAAAAAAAGAAAGAAAGAAAGGCAAAGTTAACATCCTAGTAAAGGGAACATAGTTAAATAGAAACATGTATTTTGATATGTTTAGTGAAAAAGATGTTGCTTCTGGGATTCAGGACACTCATGCAACTTGGATTAGTTGATAACTCTGAAAATGCCTAGAAGCAAAGTGTCTGAAAGGAGACAATTTGTATATGTGACAATATTTTATCAATGTACTGTTTTACAGATGTTTTCTGCTGGTGTATTTAGACTTGTATGTATGCTTGTGGAGCTGACAGTTCTGAAGATGGTGAAGCCACTAAGAGGAAGAGAATTTACCCCTGCATTTTCTTTTTTTCAGTCCAAAGTTTGCCAAATAATGGCATTTTAGAATGGCACTTCCAGTTGGATTTTTGCCGGAAAAGGACAAGCAAAAATGCGTGTTGGCAAATGTAGTGAGTGAACTTTACTGCTTGTGTTAAATGCATGTAAATGACTGAACAAACTTTCAGCCATATGCTACTTTATCTGTGTAAATATCAGTTAGTTAGAAAAATGTGAAGAGATTATGAAGTGTCTAGGATAAACAGGTATCTGAAATGATATTGCTTTATCCAGATCTGTTACAGAAGTCTTTATCTTGACTTGAGGTTTTGCAAAATTTTGCAATTAAAAAGAAAAAAAAATCAGGCAGTCAGCTACCAGGTTTTATCATTTCTAACAAAAAATATCTAATCCAATCCAAAAAGAAGAGGACCCCAAAAGAAAAGCCTCTCTGACTTTGTGTCAGAAGACATAAAAACTCTGAAAAAGTTTCACTGACAAGATTTGACAGCATGTTTTATCTCAGTACTGTAAATAGTGGAATACTCCATGTTATGGAGGCTTTCAAAAGTATAACAAGTTATTGCAAAGCTTTTTCTTTTTTACCTCATCATTAGAGATAATTTGTTGCAAAAATATAATAAGACTCTGTCAGTTTAGAATTTAGGTGTTATTGTCTGAAAAAAGAGAAATTGAATATAGGAGTGAAATATTTCTGCAATATTAAATAAATTTGTCTTAATTGTTACAAGTAAGATTTGAACAAACATGTTTCCAAAGCATGTAATTTCAAAAGGGAACAAAATGAAGCCTAGATTAGAGCAATAACATTCCGTTTGCTTTTAATGTGGAGAAAAAACCCAAGTGAAGTGTTGCATAACTGATTAATTTGGGTTCTGTGGGTCATAGGGGGATCAGACCCAGTCCTCGGATTTCCTAGAGGATTTTATTACAGTCAGTCAAGAAACATGAAACTAAAGAGAACTAACTCTAGAGAGAGCACAGTCCTCAGAGGTTTAGATTAATTAAGCTTATTAAATCAGTGTGGATGGAGTTTTCAAACCAAGTGTAGCTGTTCACCTAGCTGATGGAGCAGATTACCATTAAGAAGACAATTCAAATGGCTGTTTGCTGACAAATCAAATCCTGTGCAATCTGAAAAGAATTCAAGTTCCAAACCATAAATAATTGCTGTCTACACAGACTTGAAAGTAAAAAGAGCTGGTGCTCTTTCTGCCTGTCAGTTATGTGTACAATGTCACCACATAAGATTTCAGTGCCATTGAAATGTTCCTTGCACTAGAAGGTCTTTCTCTTTGCATAGTTATGGTTATTTAAAGTGGGTAATTGTAATATATTTTGAAAACTCTTCTCAGTAATTTTTAAATTACTGGTGACATTTACAAACACTGTGTGATAATCTAGAGAACACTCTTACCTTTCTAGACTAAACAAGAACCAAATTATTCCTGCATCTTAGAGACCATCAGATGTTCTATTCTATTCAAAAATTGTGACCTGGAGGTGCACTTCTATCTTCTTTCCAGTCTCATAAACATCTTTCATGTGATCTTCAAAGTATTTTTTTAAGTATCTGTGATTCTGTATGATTCTTAAATCCTTCTTCTGAAAATCAAATGTCACATGTCTTCAAGGTATTTGTTTACAATTTTTAATGGCAGTCTATTCTTAGGAAGCAGTATATAAGCTTTGATGGACAAAGCTTTTCTCCACTTTCTCCTATTTGTGTCAGGGTAGAACATTGGCAGAAAAGCAAGAAGGAAAAGCCAAGTATTTGTAGTATCACTGTGAGCAGTCCAGGGCTAGGTGAAATATTTTAGTTCATTAAAAAAAAAATCTTTTTCATCTAAAGCACAAAGTCATCAATATCAGAACATATTTTTTGCATATTTCTTTCCAAGAGAATGATTGACCAAATTTCAAATAGCATAGGAAAAGCTTCTGAGTGCTGGTTATTGAACAGTTTGAAAGTTGTTGGTAAGTGTCAGAGCACCATAACGCAAAGAAAATCAGAAAAGGACGGGAATAATTGCAAGGAAACCATTATTTCTGTAAAGTCAGATGGTGTGATTCTTGCAGCTGTCCTGTGAAGGGACTGGAGTTGTGGGTGCCTTCCTACTCAGGATATTCTATAATTCTATGAAAGAGACCTGCTAGTTTTCCAGAAAAAACTTAGTCTCATAGTGGAAGTTAAAGAAGAGAGTTGTGGGAACACTGACTAGGGAACTAAGAAATGTACTATGTAGTTTAACTACTAGTGGACTTTACTTGGGGACCAGAGTTATCTTTAGTGTGTAAGGCTGGATAATGTTTTTATTTCTAAAGTAATCAAGGAAGTCATAGTATGAGTTCTCATTTACCCACTTTTTTTGGCACAGGATTCTAACTTTATTCATTTGACACCATTTGTAAATTTGTACATGATTACCACATTATTTATAAAAACATATATTTTAAGTTGTTAAAAAAAAAAAAAAAGCTTAAATCAAAGCTCGTCTTTTTACTTCAGAGCTGTCCCAGCTTGGGTAAGAAAAGTACTCTGAACTGTGGTGATCACTGAGACTAGAGCTTTTAGTTCCTGATGTAGAGCTGAGGTTTTAGTATAAACTGCAAAATCTGAGCTATATTCTGCCAGCAGGAAAAGAGACATGACCACGCAACTGATTTGTTTGGGTTTGAGGAATTCTGAAGCTATAATAAACGTATTTTGAATTCTGCAGATGTTCTGTACAGCATCCTTAGTATTAGATTTAGTAGGTTCATCCTCCTTGAAGTGTAAACAGGACATTTGATAAACATTTTTCAAAGTTAGAAGCATCAAAGTTTAGATTTCGTGTGTAAACATGAAAATCACTGCAAACGATCTGCAGATTACAAAGTGTGATGAGTTTTGCTTGAATTGAGTCTTTGTGAAGAACAACAGATTGTCAAAACAACTAAAATGAAATATATTCATAAAAATAAAAAAAAAAATCTGAAACAACCTCCAGAGTTATATAAAATTTAAATTATCCAGGATATGCCTTGTGTTTATAAATGCAGAAATGAAATACCAAGAATAAATTAGTAACTTTAGTATTTCAGAAAACATCCCAGTGTGAAGATCCTTACCATGCTGGCACCCTAGAGTATGTAACTGGTGCATGCATGAATCCATGTAGGTTCATGGGTTGTTTGAGCCACACCAGAAGCATTGTATCTCAAAAAAAATGAAATTAATTTCCAAAACTCAATTAATTTTTTTTTTTTTTTAAAACAACAAAGAATTGAGTATGTGCCTGAGGTAGAGTTCTTGTGGAATGCCATTCATGGCATTACATGTGTATGTTAAAACTTTTTGGAGTGAGTGAAGGGAATAGAAAGGGAAATCTTAGAATATGTTTGCATAATGGAAAAGCAGTTCTTTAAGAGATCCAGTCTTCATAGTTCTATTGTATGTTTTGAGTCAAAATACACTAGATCAAATAGATGGGATTAGCACTTGAAAGGAGACAGGAATTCTTCCCTGTCTTTAACAAACCCTCTCCTTCTGTGTACAGTATTTTGTGTGGCAGTATAAAATCTTAGTGTGTTAAACCTTAGCATAAAATATTAAAAATTTAGTATCAGTTCTGCGTGAGTTTTAATAGTTGTCCAAGAATGTTACAGACACAAAACTCATTCCTGAGATTAGATACCAAGATCCAGATTCTACTGGCCATACTATCTTGTTTACACTAGATGAAAAAATTAGGAAATTTGCCATGTTTTAATTTGGAAATCCATTTTTATTGAGCCCCCTTTTAATATACATCGTTGTATTATTTGCATGAGCTTCATGCGGAATGAATGCTTTAAAAATAACATGGGTTGGAAATAAATTATCTCAGTGTATTGTTTTAGCTGAAATATTTTGATTAAAGATGTATTCTGAAGGAATGAAGTTTGCAGAGATGATGGGGGTATGATACAACCTGTTTTTAATGGTTGGGAGGAGGAAAAAGGAGAAAAAATGTATAGCTTTTGACCCCATGAATTTGAAGACTTCATTCTATATAAATTACACCCTCTCAGATTGCATGGAAGTATAAGACATTGAACCATAGCAGTGTGCAGTAAACCTTTGAAATAAACTGATTTACACTTTAAAAGTTGTGCGTTTAAGGGCCAAGACAGGACACATTTGTTTGTAAATTATTTTCTTTCTTTTACCTATCTTAATCACTTAATGACTGTCTTGTTAATTTAGATTAATTTCTACTTTTTGTATAAGTTTTCTAACAGAAGTTGACATAAAAGCCTTTGTGGACAGGCATGATTGGTTCTGTTTCTATGGCAACATGGGTGAATAGAAGAATGATTTCCTTTTGGAACCTTTCCTAAAAGCTATTTTGTACCCTATAACGATATCTCTAGATTGCCATCCCTTGTCAGAGGTGAGCGGAGATCACATCGAGGGTCAGCTTTGTTCCTTGTGTTTATAGATTATCCTCTGCAATCAAAAGACTGCATTGCTCTTCTTTTTCTTTGTGGTGCTGAACCAGTTCCATTCTCCACTATACACCAATGATAGGGAACTCAGCAAGATCTTTATTTTTTTTAAAACATAACAAATAAACTACGACTAGACCAACTATTGTGCTGTATTAAAAGTGTCTCTGGCAGCTACTCTGAGTTCTTCATTTTTCATATGAGGAAATATATATCCATTTGTAAATAATTTACTTTATGCATCTTACTCTTTGGAAAAGCCTGAAATATTAAATAGCAAGTTGAACAGTTCAGTTCAGTGCTTTGATTAAGAGACAGATAAATCTTATTTAGTATTCTTGATCTTTATAAATCTTGAGTCTTAGTACACAGATACCTTTTTTTAAACTGTGAACATCGGCTACATTAATAGTGTAATTTTGATACATTAAATTATCTAACTACCATTTTGAGAAGTTTCTAGTCAAAGAAAGTCAAACAGTTCTTTACATTGTATTATATAAAAACATAGTAGTAAAGTTTGCTAATCATAGTTAATAATGATGAATATGTATGTAATTTCTCATGCTTCCTGCCCATAAAGATAATAAAAGACATACTTTTCTACTCTGACCTATGTGAAGGATAATGCCTGTTAATAAATAGTGTGTTTGTGAATCAAAGTACCTTTCTGTCTTTCTCAAACCTCAAATGTTTTCTGAAAGAGAATTTTATTCTTATACTAAAAGTGATTTTGAAGTTTCCTTCCTCTGTATGATGATAGCAATGCCTTTGTCATTTTTGGTTAGGTGTCTTAAATGAAAGTAGCAAAATATCTCTTTGTATCTCTGTCCTCTGCTCCACATTTGTAATTTTTTACTTTGTTAGCCATTTTTATTCTTATTGCTGTAATTCTCAAAGGTATTAGGTTCTGTGTCAGTAAAGGAGAGAGACCAGTGTCTGTGCCCTGCAGAGGAAAGGCAGCATATCAGACCATCTCCAAGGAAGAAAATCTTACACTAATGAAAGGCATGGGAATTTTGACTTTAAAATTTCTCTTTCTTTCAGAACTGCTGGCTTATTTGCTTGTGGAGAATATATAGTTGTTTCTTTTGACTGTGTCTATTTTTATTGTTTAAGCAACTTTGATTTGAAAATTTATAACTAAGATGTTTTTAATTGTTCAATTGAGAAGATTAATTGAGAAAATTAACACTATCAAGAGAGGTTAAGAGATTAGTTTTGAATGTCTTCTAGGGATATTATGTAAAAATTATAGTGGTAAACAGTGTCAGGTAAATAGTGTAAACAGGAGTCTTGATAGTTCAGGCAACAGAAGACCTGAAAGATACTTTATGCTAGCTGAGCTTTGAGGATTTCATGAGGAAATTAATTTATTCAAAATTAGGCCTAGGGCAAGCTGTAAAGTGTATTAAAAAGACTAGTAAATGACAACTGTGGTCCTTGTGGTGGTATCACTGTCTCAGTACAGATAATTGGAAGAAAATCTAGAAGCACAAAATAATAATTACAATGGAACTAATTGTTAGTAAGATACTTAAGTAAACGTAGAACTTGTTGAAGAGAAGCACAGGCAAGAGATAGTTGTCTATAAGTACAAAATAAAGATCTGGTTAACCTGGGAGTCCATCCAAACTAAGTGTTTGTCTATAATCTTAAATATAAATAGTACTTTTTCCCTGCTTCCTTTCCTCCTTTGTGATCTCACAGGACCTTTACATTTGGTACAAAATCATTTCAGTCTTTTGTCTGCCTGCATCCAGGTTTGTTTCTCTGCTTTATATTTTTTCAAGATTTCTTTTCTTTTTTGTGGTTGCATATTATCCTTGCACCTGTTATCTTAAGCAGAATATATTTTTTATGTAGCTAAAAATAATGTAATTTTTAGTAGTGTGATCCCCTACCAGATAGTAGGAAGATCTGAATAGGTCTCTTAGCAATGCCTGTATATTTTAGAAAACAGTTGTCAGAAAGGCAGATGTTTGTTGTAGACATCCCTAAACCATGGAGAGTATGTGTTACTAGATATCAGCATCTTACCATAAGACAGGTGAATGATTTTTCATTTCAGTGCATTTCCTCCTTCTTTTCTCTTGGTACATCTATACTATCAATTAAACTAAGTTTTCAGTGGAAAAATTGATAGTGGTGTGCTTAAGTGCAATATAGATATACCTGTGTAGAAAAAAATTTAATCTGCACACTTGTTATACAAGTAGCATTATGACAATAAACACCTTTTGCTTGGCAGAAACACATATGTTTATCATATTCAATTGAGCAATATTTGAACTACAGAGCACAATGAAATTCATTGCCGTTCTCACCATAAAGCTGTCATTGCAGCACTGATAGCAGCTGATTGTTCTACAAGCACATATCAAATCTGTGCTTACCTATTTTGACATCTGTTGATGGAAGCTTTCTTCTTCTATTTAAGCTGGACAATAACCTTGATATTCCCTGTGAGCAGTAAAAGCCTACAGATGTTGTTTTAAGAAGGATGTCTCAGCTTGCGATTTATACACCTGTCATAGCAAATTAGCAGATTAAAACTGATCATGAAACAAGCATTGACGCATTTGAAATAGATACTCTTATGACATTAAATCTTTAATTGCTTTGTTCACAGGCTATACATATTTTCTTGTACTACATGGATGTAAAGAAATTTATTACAGTTTATTTGGTGATAATTATGTTGTTCCCTTCTCACTCACCTTCGTTCTTGGCCTCTTCCTCCCCATAATAATCCTTTAGTAACATCACTTTTCCATGAAATAGAAGTGAGCTTACAGAATAGTTATGGGAAAAGAATGTTTAGAAACATGGACAGCTTTTTATCTTTTCTTTAGAACAGGCAGACATACTCGTTTAGGAGTGAATTGCGGCACCAGCCTGAGGTATAAGCAGAAGTACTTCCTATTGCTTCAGAATGCATGGTTGAAAATATTACAAAATTTTTCAATAGCAAAAAAGTAGAATAAGAAGTAAATGAGTATACCATTTCTCAGTTGAATCAACGATGAGTTTCTAAGCCCCAACTATGCACCTGCAGCAAATTGTTATTTTGCTTGGGTTTTTTTAACCAGTATTATAGTATGCATCTACGGTAATATGATGAAAAGTCACTATAAGTGAATGCATTTGTATGATAATTCTTTAATGACTGAGGCTAAGTGAATGCATTTGTATGATAATTCTTTAATGACTGAGGCTAAGTGACTAATGATTTATCTGTCTATCTATCTATCTATCTATCTATCTATCTATCTGTCTATTTTCCTGATGTCAGTTGGCAAGCTACTCCTTTGAAATAAATTAGTGTCTAGAAAAAAATGGGACTGGAGAATTAGTTACAAAGATTCTTCCATTACCTTTTAGCAGTGAGGTGGACCATATGAAGTAGTCGGGGGATTAAATACAACTGATAAAATTAAGGCCTTTGGCAAATGAAAACCTATTTCTGTAGCATCCCTAAGATCAAATAGTGATTTTACAGGCACTGTAATCCAAAAAACAATCATTGCTCAGGACAACCTCAAGTTCACTTACAGTCTCCAAATACAATTACTCATGTAGAACATAGTAGTAATTTTGAAGTGGTAGTGTAAATGGTTCCTAATTTGTGGTTGCTTTGCTTTGTTTGAATATAGTGACTATGATGTTCTTTACTAGCAACTGGTTAGGTGCTGCTATTCATATCATCAAGCAAACTGCAGTGTAAATGTGCACAGCAAAATTTTATCCTGAAAAATCTCTTCAGAGTCAGCAGATACATCTTTCACAAAAGTGGTTTTGTTATTTTAGATGCAGCTTTATTTCATGACAGAATTATGGTTGTATTTCCATTTGATTCAGTCTAGGAAAGTACACATACTCTGAAATTCTAAAGAAATGTAGTGTAAAATAAATCCATTGACTTGGTTAGCACTCTTTAATTTTAACAAATTGAGTAATTTCATGTTCTCCCGCGGTATTCCAAATTCCTGTTCACAAGACACTTGTTATCAAATGGCTTATTAAGAAATTTGCCATTAATGGTCACAGAAGAATAGTTTTGCTATATGCTCAGTAATTGATATGTTTAAAATTTTATATGCTGTCCTATAAAATTAAAATTTTAAGGGCTCTGTTTCCTCCCGGATTTTGAAGTTTTTGTCATGAAATTCAAGATTTCTGGAGATAGAAGTCAAAATTAATTTAAAAGACTCAGTGTTAGGATGGGGACTACCTCTAATTTTTTACTGCTTTTTTATTACTAGTTTACTGGTGTGTAACTTTGTTTTAAATCTTTTTCTTGATTTAAGCTATTCATGTATTAGTATCTTTAGATTTTAGCCAATAAATGAACTCTGTTTGCAGTACAGAAAAATTAGTTCTTATTTTGTATTAAAAATTAGTGATGTTTTCCAACAAACATGTCGTGCATTATAGCGTTTTCCTAACATATCATTTAGATCATCCTAAGGAAGGATGGATAAATCAGAATGCATCTACAATAGCTAAGCCTGATCTAGGTTACTGAGGGAGAAAAGTTTTATGACTTCAGAAACAGTAAAAAGCCTGGGATTTCCTCTATTTCTGTAATCTACTTATACACAACATACGATATACTTGTACTTTTTTGGCCTCTTGCAAGGCTTTCATTATGCTGAGAACCTGTCTTTGAAACCAGTTTCAACTTAACTAGAAGAAACAGCCTCTTGTTAGTATTCACATTCCGTGTTGTCGATGGAAAACTTCCTGTTAATTCAAGCAGGCTTGATTGGTCCAAATGAAAGAGCTGCTTGTCAACAGCTTCTGAAACAGTAGGTGTGCTAGAGTAGAAAGCTGGAAAATCATGAATAATTGTTTACAACAACTGTGAAGAGAAGTGTGAATACAGAGAAATCTTTCTTTGAAAACCTTTGATTTGACCAAACAGTGAAATTTGTGTGTTTTTTAAGGTAGTCTTCTTTTATTGGTTATGGAAGTATGAGAGCTAAAAGGCTTTCTTGAGTTTTATGTTTAGATTTTTAGGTATGCCAGGAAATGCTGCTGGCATTGTAAATGAAAACCCAAAACTTGCCAATGAAAGGAAAAAAAATACTGGAAGGATAACTAAATGAAGATGCTTCGGTTCTGTCGAGACGTTGCAGCAAAAATGAGAGGAAGAGGTTCTCTTCCAACCATTGCCTTTATAGCAGTCTGTAAGGCTTTGCAGGATCAATCACCAGACTCAACTGTTCCAATACCAACCTTAATTTTCATGTTAACTGGTGTTTACTGGTCATCAGAATTGCCACAGCAACCCTGTCCTGTCTCCATTTCTGCTGTTCTTGTCTGCATTTCCGCATCCTCTGTGGTTTTTACATTCCAGTAAGAAAACCTATTATTGAAGCTTTCTCAATACACAACTTTTGTGATAAAAGGCTAATATTATCCAGGAGATACCTGCCCAGATTATTGCAAAATATAGGTTCTTTTCACATCACCCAGTCCTTATACTGGGTGTATTAGACTTTATTTCACCCAGCAGTGAAGGTAATATTAGGATGAAGAGAAAATAATACCTGACCCAGAACAACTGATAAACCACTTTTCCTTTCCTGCAGGATTTTATTTCTAAACTAGCAAGTATTACTGGATTCAGCAACAAACAAACTTCCTCCAGACCTGTAACCTGACTCCAGGCTAAGCTGCTTACTCCTTACCTGTAAGAGTTCTGAATGTGAATGTATGACCTGATGACTTTTTCAGTATAATTTTTTCATTGGCGTTTATTCAGACCTTGATGTTCCAGAACTTGATCCAGACCCATCTGTTTTTCTGAGTTCCTATTGTGCAAATTTAGAATAATATGATAGTGTATGACATGGGTGTATGATGTAAAATACATTATTGTTCTTGAATTGGTACCACATTGGCAGTATTGAGTGCTGATGAGGAAATTAGTAATTCAAGTACTCAGGAAAGAGTGTGAGTGTTGTGTAGTAAATAATAGAATGAATTCTTGACAGTAAAAGAGCAGAGCGCAAATCTGAGCTTATTGCTTTGAAAACATGAGCATAAATTTGTAATTAATAGATTGGTGTGCTGAGGGGGTACCACTGCTGATCTCTTCAATTTTGCAAAAACAAGGGCAAATACATGGCTATTACTAAAGCTAAAAGAAGAACAAAGTCTGGATTTACAGAAGAAACAGGAGTAAGGACAGAAGACTGATTATGTACCAACACCCTGAATTTGGAGCTGAAATCATATGTTAATGTCAGATAAACACAGTCAAAATATGTTGCTTGCATTATATTTTTCTAATCCCTTTTCATTCTTGTGTCAGATATCATGAATTTTGTGACCTTCATCTTTTCCTTTGACAAGACCATATCAAACTATCAGATGATGGGATTGGAAGATTTTACTTACTGATTTGCCTAGACATAATTTGCTAATGGTTTTAGAAAAAAGAATATTTGCTGTCATTGTTTTCTCATGTGTCTAAGTAACAAGGAATGTTTGTGTGTCCAGTTCTGATATAAATTCTTAACTAAGTTAGGTAGTCAGTGACTGGAATGCATTCAGGGCAGTTAAGTGCCTGCAGGAGTGGAACTGTACAGATGCCAAATTTCATTTCTTAAGAATTTTCAGTGTTAGATCTTCATAGGATACTATCTGTGAACTCATTTTCCTGCTCTTGATGTGACTGTTTATGCTACTAATTATGAATTTTCTGTAGAGAATGACCAAGGAAGAATGATTCCTGAGAGCATACCTGAGAACTGTACCCAGTTTTTAATGTATTTTATTGAAGTCTTCATACTACATTCTTTTTGTTTATCTTCTCGTACCTGCCCTCTTTCTCCATATTGTCGTAGTGGCAGAGGTATCCCGAATTTACTAACAAAGTGGAAGGAAGGTGAGAAAAAGGGTTCATGTGAAAGGGAAATTGATGCCTTTAGTAAGAACTGTTGATAATCTAAGACATAAACCAGGAGAAGAATAAAAAGTTTGTTGTCAGGACAGTAATACCTTTTTGATAGCTTTGTTCATTGTCTTTCAATTCTGTTCTCCTGTGCTATTTCAGAGGATGTTCATAAGGTTTTCTGCCCTTTCCTTTGTGTCTCTATTGTGATTTAGGTGAACTTCAGTTTTTCTGAGGTGGGGAAAATTGGTTGCTGTAAAAATTATGTATTTTTCTGTTACTGTAATATATTGCTACATTTATGTGTTGTGGCTTCCAAGTGCATTGCAGAATAATGTATTTAACAATATTTAGAATATTTTGCTGTGCAGCCTCTGCGTTCTCCCATCTGGGAATCACGGAAGGGATTATCTGCATGGAATCACTATTATTATATGTGTCACTATTTGTGTAGCAAGTTCAGAACACCTCAGTACAGTGCAAGTTTTCTAAAACATGTAATTTCGACAATTTAATTTTTATTACTTTAGCTTTGTTGAAGGTTTATGTGTAGAATCACAGAATGGTTTGGGTCAGAAGGGACCTTTAAAGATCTTCTAGTTGCAACACCCCTGCCATGGGCAGGGGCATCTTCCACTAAACCGGGTTGCTCAGAGCCCCAGCCATCCTGGCTGTGCACACTTTTGGGGTGGGGCATGCACAACTTCTCTGGGCAGCCTCTTTCAGTACCTCACCACCTTCTGAGTAAAGTGCTTCTTCCTAACTTCTAATCTAAACCTGCCTTCTCTGTTGTTTTAAATCATTGCCCCATGTCCTATCACTGTCACAAGTCTAGTAGACTAGTGGCTGTTCAGCTTCACCAAGCCTGCTCTTTGCTTATAGTGGGAGAGACTTCACTGTCCCCACACTCACCCAGAGGATCTGAGAGAACTGGGAGGCTTGACTGCCTGGTGAATATTGAGGCAAGGAAGTGATAGGGCACTTCAGCCTTCACTGTTCCAATCATTACTAGTTCAGCCTGCTTGTTTATCATGGGGTAGACTCTCCTTGGACTTTCTTTTCTAACCTGTGAATTTATAGGATCTCTCCTTGTTATTCTTCACGTCCATTGCCAAGTCCTGTTCCAGATTTTCCTTGGGTTTCCTGATACCGTCCTTAGACGTTTGTGTCATATGCCCTGTTCTCTGCTCAGTTCACATGTCCCTGCTTCCACTGGTTGTGCATTTCTCCCTTACTCCTCAGTTTGAGGAGTAAATTCTTACTCAGCCATGCTAGTTTCCAGCCTTCCTTACTCAGTTTCTTACACACAGGATAGAGAGCTCTTGAACTCTTAAGAAAAGTGGTTTTAAAGAGCTGAATTTGTTGTGTTTGATGAATGGACCGTAGAGTGCTTTGGTTCACATGGCATGGGACACATTGCATATCCTTAGGGAGGAATGTGTATTTCAAATGTCTGTGCATTTTGGTGAGTCATATTTTCTGATTTTTGCTTTTGACTGTCAAGGTAAGAAAGTGGGAAAAACCCAGAAATAGTTTGTTTCCCCTGAATTGTGGGTCAGAAGGCAACTCCTATCACAGTTTTTCAAGAAGAACCTTAATTGAACTCTGTGTGAAAAGTTCAGTCTCTTCATGGAAGTCTCATGAGAGTGGTAAGGTTAGAGACTGCACCACTAAGGACAGGAAAGCAGTAAAGGATCAGGATAGTTGTAGTGAGTTACTGTGCATCTAAAGTGTTCTTCATGCAGTTATACAGGCTCAGTGAATCATAGTTAACTTTGTCTGGTAAAAGTAGCAGTTCATCTTTTGCAGGAAAAGCTTATAATGCTGATTGTTGTCATGACTACTGTCACTTTAATGTCTGCCTGCTTTACTCTGCAGAATAGTTCAATTTTGCACGACTTTTTGAAAACAATTTGTTTTGTCTGTCTTGTCCAGTTCTCTAGTATCTTGTGTGGTGGTTCACTGCTGATTTGCAAAATGGAAAAGCTGAGAATGTTAAAGAACTGGAAAATCATGGTAGACAAAGTTGAAGTTGTTAAAGCCTCATCCAGGAGGCCTTCTTCTTGCTCATTTTTTATCTCTTTATGTAGTCCTAGTGGTGTAAAACACAGAAGCAATTTAGCGTACTCAATCCCTGGGACTACTTGTATGCTCAAGATGAATCAGAGCATCTAGTGGATGCCATCTTTTTTCTCTCTACCACTGCAGTCTCACCACTGTGTTGGTTTGGCATTTGATGGTTCTCCAATCAAATTTTCCCCCTTCCAAGAAAAAGAGCTCTCTTGATAATCACTTTAATCTCCCGTTCCTTACTTCTATATGTAGAAGCTATAGCCCTGTGCATGAGTCATGTAAATCTCTTCCTGTGCATTCATTGCACTCTTGAACTTTTATGTATATACAAGGTAGACTTTGTTTTGGTCATTCATTTCCTCAAGTCTTTTGGCGAAAAGGTTTAGTGTCAGTGATGTATACTATTGAAACAGTACAGAGTTGAAATTGAGTTACTATTCTAAAGGCATAAAATGTATTTTCTTTGAAAAATGGTAAAATTACCTGATATGAAAAACCACTACTGTAAGACTGATAACCTGTTGCAAAGGAGCGGGTACCCCTAAGAACGGCAACTTGAATTGCTGTCTGCTTTATCTGGTGGGGGGAGAGCAAAAAAATTAACTATGCTCGTCTTCATCCTCCTTGTCTTGTGAATATTTTCTTTGCTGCTCTTTGTTGTTTGTTTAGAATGTTTTTCAAATACTCAAAATTCGAGGGATTTCCTATCTATTGTTTAGAATTCATCTTTCCTTGATGATACCTTTTATTTCCAGAATGTTCTCCTGATGATCAAGTTCCTCTCCTTTTTTGTTCCATCTCAATTTCCATATGCCCTTCAAAATTTGCAGACTGTTACATCTTCTTTCAATTTTCACTTAGCCAGCCTATAGCAGCATGCCAGTATTTAGCTCGGGGATCTCTTCCATAAATTTGTCCTTACAGAGCTACTTATGGTGCTTCTGCCTTTATTTTACTGCCTGCTAATTTACCTGCTTATTTTTGTTACTGAACCAAAAGATGCATTTCTTGTAAAATGTTACTGGGATCTTATAAAGTACATACATCTTTTAATATGATGTTTTATGCTACATCTTTTCATATCTTGTTTTATGCTACTTCTTTCTTCATCTGTATAAATCACAATTGTGTTGTTTCAATTTCTAGCTTTGATGTTGGTTAAATTATACGTACACTCCCTAAATGGCATGGGATCTTTCTCTATGCATCCAGCAACAACATTATTAGGGCATTCTGGCTTGATTTGATTGCATCTAATTTTTTCCTTTAGTTTTAATCATGTGAATAAATCCATATGTTGCTTTTTTATCTGTTGGTTTGGTGTTTATTAAAAAAAAAAACATCTCTTTTGGTCTATTTTTCTGTTGTTCTGGTGAACTGATGTGAATTTTCACACAGATATTTAACCTTAGCTTTTGGAATATCTGAATATAAGACATGCAGCTAATATGAAAAGACTATTGAGCCATCTCTGCATTTCAGTTTTCTAGTATTTTTCTAAACAATATGCTTTACTATTAGCAATTTATAGTAAAGTATATGAACATAAAGGGATTTTACAGATAAGTAGGCGTGAATGACTCAGCATCCAGTTTGTTTTTAATACATCTAGTTAGCAATTACACACTAGATACTTTCTATTAATTTAATTTTATTAAAGAAATCATGAATATAAGTTAAACAAAGAGTACCTGGGGAAGAATAAATTAATAAATTAATGGTCATAATGTGCCATGGAATCACTTACCATTAAACAAAATGTCCTGGTATTTTTGCATAGTTCAAATACTTTTGCATTAAGGATATCTTAATTCAAAACCCAATTCAAGATAGTTAATATGGTTTGTTAGATACCAGCTGTTAAGAGGGGATTTTTTAAAAAATGTGTGCTGAAAATTCCCTGGTCTCATTTTGGGAAACTGTCTTCATTTTGAGTTGTCCATTCAATTCCAATAAAATATCAACAAGTTTTCATAGCTCTTCAGTTGCAGTTTTGTAAATAATAACCTGTTTGCTTCGTTCTTGAAGAACAACATTTGATTAGTGCGTTTTATTGACACTGAAAACAGGCCATGTGCTCTACTTCCTATTTTCTCTTGCAAGCAAGTGAATGCCCTCTATGGTTTTTGAATGCTAAAAAAATTAAAATAGTATCCTACAAAGATATTTAAAGCAATGGTGCTTGCAAAATAGAAAGAACATTAATAATGTGTTTGCTGCTAGAGAAATATCTTTCAGGAGGGAAATAAACACAATGCAAATAAATCTCAGTTAATCTCAGTTATTATTATATGGAGATTAGTTGAATAAAAAGATAAAGATTCTGCCAGCCTTTTGCTTTTAAGCACCTGTGAGAAAGCTCTCAAGGGTATACTGTGTAAATATGAATTCTGTCACAAGCATGACTTTAAATATTTCATGAGTTCTGCTTCAAAAGCTTCTACACTGCAAACCACTTCAGTATCTATAATAAGCATATTTGAAAATAATTTTTATAAACTTGTTACTGTTTATGACTTGGCCTGTATTTAGGAAAGCAAAATTGTTCCCAAAATGCAGAAAATGTTAAAGAAAATGTCTCTTAGTGAATCATTATTAAATCATGCTTGTTTTTATTTTTACGGGACTTTATGGAGCTTTGAACTCTGTTGTTTCTCCTCATGACCTTAAAATGATTCCCCTTGTCTTTTAGAAGTTTGTTGTATGGAATGGTGTCTCTGAACTATGAGTAGCACACACAACAGTCTTAGAAACATAGTAAGACAGTTTTTCAGACTCTAAGGCAGTTGGGTGTTTGGGAGTTCCACTGCTGAAGCAGTGTTCTGCTGTACTGTCACTGGCAGGACTTGTGAGGCCACAGCTGGAGTACTGAGTTCATTTCCGAGTTCCCCAGTACAAGAAGGGCACGGACCTACTGAAAACTGTGTAGAGAACAGCCATCTCCCCAACAAGGAAGGCTGAGAGCTGGACTGGCTGTCCTGATAAAGAGAAGGCTTGGGGGATCTTGTCGATATGGACTAATATCTAGCATGAGGGTGTAAAGAAAATGGAGCCGAGCTCTTTTCAGTGGTATCCAGTGACAGAGCAATGGGTAATTGACACCACTGATCCTCTTAGGCCCGTTGTCTACCATCCCATCATTGTCCATGAAATGAAACAATGGGTTCCATCTGAACATGAGGAAGTACATTTTTTATTTTGAGTATGACTGACCACTTAGGCAAGCTAGCCAGGGACATTGTCCATGGCAGTCTCTCCTAGGTGGCCCTGTTGCCTGTTGGATCCGGAGTTTTGGACCAAATGACTTCCAGAGGTCCCTTCCAACTTTAACCATTTTGTGATTCTGTGGTTGATTTAAAAATTAAAATGTATAGTTGATAACATCAAGCGTGATTGGTCTACCTTTTCTCAATCTTCTAATGCCAACAAAAGTGATAGTGGTAGACACAGGTGAAAAGTAAAATCAGGCTTTTTGCAAGAAGTTAGGGTAAATTCATCAATCAAGTAGTAAATAACATGTTCTTGCCCTTCTTAAAATCATCATGTGATAGATCAATTGAGGTAAGTAAGTGCTCTCAGATCTACTTCAAATCAGCATCAATAAGGACTGTGGCAGCTTATTCTGCAGGCTAACAAAAAAGGAAAGAGCTTCATAGCAATACCCTGTTTTCATTCAACCATAGGGGGGTGGCTGTTTTGCAAATTGATGATTGCAGTATTCCTCATTAGCTAAAAATATACCTAGTGTGCTTTTTAGGGGGCTAACTTTTGACATTTTCCAATTTTATATATTTTTTTTTTTTTGCCACACAAGTGCAAAAAGACATACTTAATGAGCTATAAAGCTTCCCTACTTGACTCTGAGAGCTGGACATTCTAAAGAGAAGCTGAATCTTGCAAAATTTAAATGGCTTAGAGTAAGTTAGCACAATGTCAGAAACAAGTATTTCTAATGTCATAGGACACACAATCTCTAATATGTGAGAAGTGCAGTACTTCTCAGACAAAATCCGAGTATATGAATTCATTTGTATCTTCCATTCTCAGATGACAGACAGGTATAAAGCCTGTGGCTGAGAAGATGGGAAGAATCACATTCCTTTACCACCTGGCAGCATTCCTCCTAATGCAGTCCAGGGTAGTGCTAGCCTTCTTTATGACTAGGGTAAACAATCAGGATGTTAATATCAGAATTAACTTGGATTGAAAGATTAGAGACATCATGACTGTTGAGAGACTTTCTAGTTGTTCTGTGCTTTGCATAATAATGCATTTGTAGGAAACCTCTCCCAAAAAAACCCTTAAAAATGTGTATATACATTTATATAATATAGAAAGAAGTAAAATAATTTACCTAAAAAATACAGCTATTTGCATTTTGATAGGTTAATGTTAAGTGATTGAAAGCACTATTTTAAAATTCTAAATCTTTTGCCGCTACTGTTCATGAGCTACAGGTCATACCCAAAAAGGCAGTGTTCCTTCTTTCACTTTTGTGGTTTCCTGCTTGGATTTGGAGTTTTTTTCCATTTTTCTTCTTTCATTCTCTGAAATTCGTGATTTTGATGATTGATCATCATTCTGCTCCTTTTTTTTGCAGTAGGTGTTCTAACAGTTCTTTAGCAAACTGCTGGAATCTGTTTGCAGTCAAGGATTGTCCCTTTTATTAGGAAAGGGGTACCTAACAGGGTGCAACGTGTTTGTACAAAATTCCAGCTGTTACAAAGGTTCTCTCAGGGTCTCCTGTAATTTGAAACTTGATACAGATCTGACCTGAGACTGATGGTTAGTCTGTGGATGCAGTCCACAGAAAATATGCCATATTAATACAAAATACATAATAATACAGGCGGCTTTAAAAAGGCAGTTCGTGAATATTACTGCACTAACATTCACTACATGAATGACCATTATGAAGAACTTGACATATGTGTAGAAGACACAGCCTTTCCAGAAGGACAGATTAGTCCCTAATCTTTTTTTCTCCACATCACTCTAATGGCAGTGTTGTAAAAGCTAGTATAAAATTAATCAGGGAGTGAGAAATACTTTTCAAATTGGTAAGGGCAGTTTTAATATAAATTTGTCAAATAAACAGACAAAAAATCTTAAAATGGCAGAGGCAAAAGAACATAGGAGGACACAGCATGCTAGCATGAGTTTTGCCCTTGCTAGGTCACTCCACTGAGATACTCTCACTAGGCATTGTTTAATAGGTTTACTGAACTACTGATTAAGAAAATCAAACAGTACAGACCTTAAAAACCTTGCCATAGTCATGTACAGTGAGAGCAACAGAAGTGAATTGGTGTTAGGACATACTTACATTTAAGAAATTTGTCTTAACAGTTTTCAAAATCTAGTGAGAGAGGTTTGGTTTGTATTGGGTCGTTACCCAGTTAAAAATAACCTTTCCAGGTCATGTCATTTTGTTTGCCGCAGTGAAATAAGTTTATTTCAGCAGAATGAGGCCGTTATTAGCTTGGCAGAGTCCACTTGTCAGAATTTTATGGAGCAGAACACCGTTTGGCTTGGAAATTCAATAAATACTGTAATGTGAGAGGAGTTAAACTCCAAGGGCTGAAGGGGCACAGTCTTGGGAATTTGTCACTAATGCATTGTTTAACACTTCTATTGAGAAAGTATCAGGATATATGAAAGAATGATAATTAAAAATCAGGCAAACATGTCTCTCATGATATTAGGTGATGTTAAATATATGGACTGAATATAATTTTTCAATATTGAAGCAGAAGAGCAGTAATGTCAAAAGTGAAAATAAATGCTTTGCACTTCTGTTTTTACCTACTTTATTTTTCCTACATGCAGTTCTCCTAACATTGGGATTAGTAAAAGGGATGGTTTAGCATGGTTAGAGGAGATATACAATTAAATGTAATTGAACTATTATTGTTTAAATTAGCATGGGAAAAATTTGCTCTGTGACATGTATTTATCTGAAGTGTGGGAGGCTGATTTTCTGTCTCCAGTGGGAGAGGAGTAGGAAAACTAATTGCTCTCCCTGCAAGGTGAAACTATGCAATTCAGTCATGTAATAATTTTAGAGGCAGGGATGAGGTAGTCAGCAAAAATGGTTGGGGTGCCCTCAAGCTATCCAGACTTTCTGCTTGTACTTGGAACACTGTCATTTGAAACAACTCTTTTAAAGTATTGCCTGTTAAAACAAAAAGATTATTTCCAGATGTATTAATTTCAGGTTTCCAGTCCTATATGGTAACATTTATAGACAGTGAGCTAAGTAACCATTAAACATATGGTGGAATATTGATTATGCAATGTCATTCTGTCAAGACTGCATGTTTTTATTAAATATGTACATATGACATAGGAGTTACTGTCTGGATACTGAAATTCTAGCTGGAATGCTATATTATGTACCAATCAGGTGAAGCTATTTTAATAATTCTGCCAAGTAATAATACCAGGTAATTTCTAGAAGGTGAAGGATTCCCATGAGGAAGTCAAGTGTTTCACCACAGCAACAAACCATTGTTGACACATTCTGAATTATATTAACTGTCTTTTCTTGAATTATTTTTCAGCTGTTCAATTTGTTTTTCTTTGTCATCTACAAATTTTGGAGAGAGTTAAAATTGAAGTTGCCTTTGTCAATTCATAGCGGTTCCTCCCTTTGTAATGTGACCAAGTCAAATGAATATACCGTTGTTCATTTGATAAAAGTAGTACTACCTTCAGTATTACTTAGATAATGCTAACATGCATCTTGGTATCACTGTGCAAGTGGTGCCTGAGAACAATAGAGTGTTCCATATTTGTGCCTAGTTTTTTTATTATTTTTTCCATTAGTATGCTTGTAGTCGTTTTTGGTTTTGTTTTTTTTTCCTAAACTGTTGTGATCTGCATCGTCTTTTCAGTCTGAATACAATTCTCTTCACTGCTCTTACTTGTGTGATGCAGAAATAGGTGTGTTGTGGTTGATACATCTGTACGTACTATTCAGACAACTATCCTGAAGGTTATAGTAACTTGTAAGTGTAGTTCCAGGCAACCCCTGGAGAGTAGTCTCTGAACTTTATCTCACCTAGTATAGGATGCATCTCTTTCCTTTGCAAGTGTTCTCACATTTACTGTCAAACTAAGAGTATGCCTTGAAGTTACTTACTCATTGAATTGTACCAGATTTCCACTAGTCCTAAAATGTGTGTCTAAATGTTGAGTCTGCTGATTCATATGTTTTAATCATACCTTTTAATGTGAATGAAATAGTTTTGCAGATCGCTTGCAGTATACTCAAACCCCTTTAAAATTATACTAAAATATTTCGTAAAATAAAAAGCAAACACATTTTAATGTCCAGATTAACTGTGTTTGGTTAGTAGATATAACTCTAGTTGGACAGAGAAGAGATCATTCACAAGTTAGTAATTCCCAGAAGGCATTTTAGCTGGGTAAGATGTGCACACTTATGGTATATGGACACAGCTTACCAAAAGGATCTGTTCAGTGATATCCTGAAGCAGCAATAAACAAACATACCAGAATAATTGACACAGTTTACTGGCATTTTACAGTTTATATGCTGTCACATCTGTATTAGTTTTTGGCAGTATTAGTTTCTGGCAGCTGTGCATACTGGTACTAAAGAAACCCTTTTTTTCTGTTCATTCAGTTAGTGCACTTAATGTTATCTTGATATTTTGTGGGGTTTTTGATTATTACTAAAATTAAAACTTCTAAATAATAATTTTTAAAACCATATTAGTGCAGAAATTTTAATAAAGTAAGTTAGCCAAAGAAAGGTTTTATAAAGGTAGCATGAATTAAATACACCAGGGAATTAAGAAATGATGACATTACATGCTGCTGGGTTTTATTACTATTTACAGAATACTTTCTATTGGATTTAGAATGAATTTTTCTTTGATCATTTTAGTCTTTCAAGCTTCTTCAGCACAGGCACATACTCTACTTAGATCCAAAGGGCAGGCAGAGGTTTATAGTTAGATTTACTTGATCTCTTGATGCCTTGGCTTCACATACTACAGTTTGGGGTATTTTTAGGGTTTGTTGTTTTGGTTTTGTTTTTTCCCCCTCTCTTTTTTTCTTTTGAGGAGGGTGGTTGGTTGGTTTTGTTGTTGTTGCTGCTGCTTTTTGTGTGTTTGCTTTTGTTTGTTGGTTTTGGTTTCAGTTTGGTTTGGGTTTTTTGTTTATTTTCAAAGTATATTTCAGCTCTCCAGGGAAAAAAAGAAAAACGCTTGCTTAGCCTAAGCACCTGAACCAACTATGTCTGAAATGATCTGAATATTTTATCCAGGCAATATTGAATTTATACTCATTATCAGTATTATAATAGATTTATGCTTTTAGAAAGAAAATCATATTAATTTTTTTAAAAATAAAGGTGTTTCTAGATGTTGTTTGCAGTATTCTTATTGGGCATTCTGTGATCTGTAGCTGCATCTAAGTGGATGGCACTAGGTGAGGGTCCTCCTTACGTTTATGGCTGCAACAGCCACCTGCTTGATTTATTTGTCACGAACAGAGAACTCTTTGGCATGTGGTCATCTTGATACCTCTGTTTTGGTCTGGAACTGGAAGAAGGGTGGTGTTTGAAGAGGAATATTTCTAGTACTGCTAAGACCTTACAGTTTCATTTTTTCAGCCCTCATAAGCATTTCTTTTTCTTAGATAGTCGCCAAGTGTAGAAGTGGATCCCAGTGTTGCAGTAGTTAAAAGGAGTACAGAGAATATGAATGTTGGAATTTGACTTCATTTATAAGCAGCACAGTAGTGGATGCAGTGCTCTGAAGCTGACTCTGAAGGATGTTATGGATCGTTTGCATGTGGTTCATTGTTCGTGGCAGCCTTCTCAGTATGGGCTGAAGTAGAGGTGTGTTGACAGAGCTGCTGTTGCTGAAGCTGTGTCATATTAAAGGAGCTACGGCAATTCTTGTTATGCACTCCTGGTTCATTCTGGAGTGACTTATGGTCTTCCGTACCTACCTTGTATCAGGTATAAGCAACTAGGAATCAATATATTTCTATGCCTTAAACACTCATTATTAGCACATACAACAGTCAAAACTCTGCCAGTAGTTATAGTGTATTTCTACAATTGCTCTTCTGCTTTATATTCTCTGAAATTTTGATATACTGTTGTGTGAACTGACATAGCCTCTGAATAAGTTGGGGTGTTTTTTTCTGTTTTTGTTTGCGTTTGGTTTTTTTTTGGAGGGGGGGGTTGGTTTGGTTTTTTTTTTTTTTTGTTTTTTTTTTGTTTTGTTTTTT
Source organism: Lanius collurio (assembly GCA_020086605.1). NCBI lineage: Eukaryota > Metazoa > Chordata > Aves > Passeriformes > Laniidae > Lanius > Lanius collurio. The sequence goes on from JACBWW010000008.1 coordinate 8,121,120, forward strand.
TTTGTCTTTTTTTTTTTTTTTTTTTTTTTTTTTTTTTTTGATAATTAGTTATTTTGATTTCTGTCTCCTGGAATCTCTTTTCCTACAGCTTTTCTGCTGTAGTTGAGGAAGAGCTCTTACTTACATTAGGGAGAGTCAATCATCTGGAGACATGTAAGTTTCAGATAGTCATTAAAGCACAACATAACATGAAGATGCAAATGTTTAGGAACCGGTTGATATATTTTTATGATACAGGGCTTGTAGGTCTGTGATATATACATAAAACATGTCTATATATATATAGGAAGGAGTATACGTACTTAAAAATGTCACCTGTTTGAATCTCAGAGTGGTAACATACTTGATTGTCCATGGTAATGCTTTTTTTCCAAACTGCTTTGAAGATTCTCATGGGTCTTAGGACCACCAGGAGGCATTGCTGTAGTGGTTTGAAAATGCTCTCCCTAGCCAGAAGAACCAGTTGTTTGAAGTCAAGAGTAAGAGGGAACACATCTGTGTAGACAGAAGCTGGTCTTTTTCATGGATAGTAAATAAAAAGTCATTCTCACAGTTCATGTAACCCTCACCTTAATCATCCTTTTAGCTCGTTCTAGGAGCTGGCAACAATTATCCACCATTCTGTCTACTAGCAACTTACTGCTTGTCTCTGGAAACACAGTATGCAAAGTTTAGCTTTACATCTTTGAAAAGACATTAATTTTCCGTGTCCTTGTTTGCCTGTGGCTAAATTTAGTGAAACTTTAACGAAGGCATATGCTGAATGAGGAATTAAAAAATTTTACATGGATTGTATGACTAATGACATTGCTTAGGACAAGTACATTTGAGTTTTGTATTCTGTCAATGCATACTTTGATATAAATGCCCCAAATGCTGTCTAAACAATTGCAACAGAAATGGGAATGAGAAGTGAGAACTTCAGGGTGTGAAATGTGCAGACTGAAAGCATACATGAGAGGCACACATGCTTTTCAAACATGACAAGATGCAGAAAAAGGGTCTGTGATTTTAGAACCTAGTGAAGTGGTACTAGCATTAAAAATATTTAAATAAATCATATTAATAATAAATACAATAATTAGAATAAATAATATTTTGCTTTGAAAAGGAAGACCAAGTTCCATGTTTCTCAATCTACTAAAACACTTCTCTCATATTTGATTCTCTGAAAGATTTTTACGTACTGTAACACAAAGCAGTATTGTGTTGAAGAACCAGAGCTATATTTGTAGAATATATGCCTATTTGTGTATGTTTGTGGGCCATTCTTTTAAACCATTAATTCATATAGGAAAGATTCCCTTGGTTAGACTGGTACAACGTGGATAAGGGAGCAAAAAGTTTTGATACATGCTTAACTTCATGGCATCAAAACTTTTCCTAAAATTAATGGGAATACTCTTGCTTTTAAATTTCGGTAGGTGATGTGTTAGACTGTGTCTGAAATAGTTTAGCTGTTTTGCAGTCACAAGGAATCTTTCATTAACGTAAGATACTTAGTTTGTGTTTCCAAACCCAGATTCTGCATGTGTGTATGTTCTCAGAAAATCACAATGAGATAGATGAAGAACACTTGAAAACACTTAAAATTGTCTGGCTTATCAAATACTGCAATGTTATATGCAGGTTGACTGAAGTTGTGATTAGCAGTTGGACCGTTAGTGAAGCATCTTGATTTTGCTCTTTCACAATTAGGTCATAATTTGCAACTTTTCATTGCACTATTTCGTGTATTGTTTTCATTGTATTATTTCATGTTATTTGGCCTTGTAAATGAAATCTAATAGACTTAATATGTAGTGTTGCTGATCTTAAAGAGATATTATCAGGGTCTGCAGATCATTATTATTCTTCCCATATCAAATATGTAAACTCCATTGTAGAAAATACTGTTTTTGAAATAACAGGATTTGTATTGCTGCACAAAGTTTTGGAATATATCTCAAAAGGAAGAAATGACAGCCACATGTAGGTGTAACTTTGAGAAGTATGAGTACCTTGTACCTTCCTGAGGACCCCCAGATTTTATTGCCTAAATAAGAATTCAGTAATACATGTGTTCATGTATATGTGTGGTATTTGGTTGCTGTTGGGAGGTTTATATTCATCCCCCAGACCTCAGAAGATTACTAGAGTTTGTATGATAATTTCTGTAAGGGGTCCTGGAACTGCTTGGCTGACTTTCTATAGCTTCATGATTTGAAACTAGTGAGGTAATTCAGAAATATCTGTTTTGGACTCAGCCTTCCATTTGCTGTAATTTTGAGAAACTTTCAGTTGCCTGTGGAGGAATTCTCTTGACCTGTGTGTAGTTTCCTGATCAAAAAGTCAAGACATTACCCTGTTTTCAAGTTCCCTGTATTCTACTCATTGAGTCTTAGTGGATGTTTTTTTAAGCGTATGGGTTTTGCATTTTGATTTGGGTTTTTTTTTGGTTGGTTGTTTTTTCGTTGTTTGTTTTGCTTTCACTTCTGTTGGGTTTTTGTGTGTGTGTAAATTGTATTTAGAAACCAGTATAATGCTTTTTTTTTACTATGTGGACTTGCTTTTTAAGCAGTTTATTTCAGCCAAATGGGGTATTTGAGGTCATCCACACTTCAGGTGGAAAGAAACACCAGTTGACACCTCTGACTATTTAAGTTTTGTTTTCATTATTATTTTAGCTTTCCAAGTTTAAATAAATTTCTGCACTTGCTAAATAAAAATTGAAAAAACTAACTAGGAAAATGTTGAGATTAAACTTCATTTTTTGAAAACAGTGTTGATGCAACATTGTCCCAGTTAAGACTAACAGTGACATTAAACTGTTAGCTTTATACTTGATATAAGCTAAAAATAGTCTTTTAAGTTTGCAAGTTTAGATATCACTGTTCTATTCAGTTTTACAGAGACAGGAGAGAATCAAAGAAACTAGCTATTTATCTGGCTAAAAAGCTGACTTAAAACTACACTAAGCAAAAAATTTTCAACTTTTAGCATTCATAAATTATTGTGTTGTATTGTAAAAATAAATGTATGAAAGACCTCTTTGTTTCCTCTGAGACAACTGTGTGAACCATCTCAAAGGACTGCGCTGTGATTGGGTGGCAAAATACAGGAATACATAGCACATTTTACTCTCAGCCTTGTTTCTTGTGATTGATAGATAGGTTGACAGATGGTGTTTCAGACCATGTTCTTCGTAGTTTTCCAACAAAATTAGACTTGGTTTTGATTTTAAGTTCTGTTCAAGTAGACTACCATTGGCACTGTTCTGGTGCAGAGATGTTTAATCTGAGATTTTTAAGGAAGCATGTACTGTTCACCAGGTAGTCAGCAATCCTTCATGGCAAACACTTAAAATCACTTGGAGCAGACCATTGTTGTCATGTAGTTCACCTTTTGCCAGTTTTAGTGTGGTCAGGTTTCTACTTTTATCGGAGAGTTTCATGTTTGTGGTTAGTGCTTGCTGCTGTGAGCAAAACGTGCTAGTCCAGGTTTTGACAGTAGTGTGTAGGTTGACTATTTCTTTTGTGAGATAAGGAAATAGAAAACAGCTTATTAAGAATCTGCTTTCTTCTTGTCAAAGAAGTTGGCAACAGTAGATGGTGCAAACAAATGGTATGATTTGAAAATGCAGTTCTATAATTATGAATTTTTTATAATTTATGATCAACTTAATATGAAAACATGACTTTAAAATTAGTTTATATTGGAAATTAATTTGTTTTCTGACACCTGTTATGAGATTCTTTTAAAATATCTGTTCTAAAATAGCGTGGCTTTTACAGTATCAAAGAGACAGGGTAGTATGTACGGGCTAAAAGGCTGCTTTGTGTTGGGATTTTGGGGAGCATGTTTTTTGTCAGTTGCAGGACAAGTAATGGAAATTGTCCAGCCAGCTGAATTCCATGCTTTCATTTTAGAGCACAGCCTTATTCAAAGGACTTTGCATTCAGAATTCTTCTACCTGTATTCTTTAGAATATAGATGAGATGTTGAATTTTAGAGAGCAAGGATGGTATTTTCATCTTTTGGCTTTTAATGCTAATATAATCAAAGCAAGATTAAAAGAAACTCTTAAATCAAGAGACTGTCTTTCTTTTGATTCACTGATTTATGATTCTAAGTGATTCTATGTTCTTGACAGACTAGTTTATGTCCAAGGCATTGAAATTTACTCCAGGTAGTTTTTGCTGCACTGTTACTGCTTTAGTAAATAACAAAATCAGGGAAATGCCCCAAAGTATTAAAAATTATTTATCTGTTCTAATAAAGATATGCTGAGATCTGTAAAAAATACTTTAATATTTTTATATCAGTTATTGTAACTATTAGTAACAGTTACTAGTTTGATATTATTTTAGAATATATCAGTAAAACATAATTTAAAAAAGTTGAATGAACAGCCTTTGGAATTTTACAGATAATGGTATTGTTTCATGCTCCCTATAGTCATATGACCTTTTCAAAATTTAGAAATAATTTGCAATTTTAGGTTGCTTTGTTTTTGTGCCAGTTTAGAACTAAGAATGAATTTCTACGTCTTACAGACCTGCAATGTCCAAGACCCATGATCTGAATAATGACTTACACAGAATGAAAGAGTAGTGTAGAATTTTGCTGCCATTCCAGACATTTCAAATGAGACTTTTCTCTCACTTTTTTACAAGGGATAGTGATACCTATTTCTTAGGAAAGCTCTAATTGATAAAGTTAAGCTTAAGCAAGTTTTTCTTCTTTCCAGGTAGAAAAAATATTTACAGGACCTTGGGTCACTTGCATGATTTTGTAGTTCTTTCCTGGCTTAGTTGCAAAGAAAGTATGTATTAGGAGAAGTAACACATCTAAGCAGTTTTTTTCACCTGTGTACTTTTACACTTACCTGTAGGAAGAAGTAGACAAAACAATTCAGAATGACTGTAAGCATTAAATAAACTGGAATTGGATCTGTTATTAAGTGGAGGTCTCTCTGAGGTCTAAGCATCATATTTATTAATTATCCTAAAAATATATATATCTGTTATATAAAAAGGAAATAATTGCACATCCACATTATAGTGTTACAGTAACACTTTTGGAATAATATATAAAGTAAACAACATATAGATTTGTATAAACACCATTTAAATTTTTTGTGTATCGCATCTGCTGTCACATCACTTTCTGCTGTTAAAAATTCAACTGACTGGTTAGGTTCTTTGTAGTGAGAACATAGTGGAAACACTCTGGAGGATTCTCCAGAAAGAATTGCTATCAAAAGAAGGCACATTGGGTAAGAAGTATTATTTACCAGATTCAGTCCACTACAGTTTCTTTGTTTGAAGGACATGTATTGAATCTTTTAAATTTAGCTTTATATATGCTTTTTTCATCATGTCAGGCTTGGGAAGTGAATATTGTTAACTGCAAATAGTTTCTCTGAGACAAGGGCAAGCTCTGTGGGCAAAGCAAACTGCATCATGGCCTGTCATTCACACTTCAAGTAATTGAATTATAAAATAGTGATTTGACTCTGACTGTTGATGTAAAAGGTTTTGGCTCTAATGCAAGTGTCTTACCTAAAGTATTTTCTTTTTAATTTTAATATGATGATTTATGGATGTGTAAGTAAATATATCTGCATGTCTGTAGAAATGTGCCTATGCAACTAGATATGTCTATGTGCAAAAATACAGATTGACCACATACATACTCCAGGCATTACAAAAATTTTGATTTAATGTGTGACTCAAAAGAGGCATGCTGAAATCACCTTAAGGAAAAAAATAAAACTTTCTTTTTAGTTCATGGTTTATTAGAAGAGCAATTGAATTGGTGTGCATGCACCATAACAGGAGACAGTCTTGCTAATAGATGTATTTTTTTGTCTAATGAAAGGTCTTCATGAGTGTCATGGAAGAAAAATAGGTTCTGTTGTCAGTCGTCTGTTAGTCAGGCTAATAATTCCTATTTCTTGCAGATATGTTGTATATAGATAACTGTGGTGAAGACTGACATCACATTCTAAAGTGGATATCCAGTGTTTTCAGGATATGGAAGTAAGAATTCTTTTACAGATCTATTTTCAAAGTTTACTAGTGTTGCAGTATTCAGTAGGATGTCCCCATCCCTTGCTTAAAGGTGAGGGGTTTTTTTCAATCATTATAAAGATTTTTAGACATCACTTAGAAATTAGAGAACCATCCTTCTTTGAGGCTGTGGAGGGATCAGTCCATTTTACCTCAGCTGCTTCAATATGAAGATTTTTTCAATGTTTAGTGACCTTTCTGTATCTAAGTAGAATATTGGGTGTCTTAGATTCAGTTAGGATTAGGGTCCAATATTGTGTCTGTGATATTGAATCAGGAGTATTTATGCATACAGAGTTTGCTCATGATTGCAGATCTGTTAGTAAGCCATAATTCATTTCCATGGATAACTGCATAGTGATAGCATAGGAGTAGACACAGTTGTATGTCTGTGCAGTTGGAGATTCCTACAGAAAAGTATCCTAATCTTTCTGGGTGCTGGTATGTTACCCTCTAACAGGTTACTTCCAAAATATATTCACATACCTCCAGTCTCTATTTTCTAAAATACATTTTCAAATGTGCTTAGTTTCTGAGGGATTTCAGTGTCTCAGTTCTCTTGGATCTCACTGTGAGGAGAAGGTAGGAAGCACTGAGGCTGACAGACAGAAGTCTACTTAACAGAAAACAATATGAAAAAGAACAGTATGTCAGTGGATTATTTTTAAAATTATACTTCTGTAATTAAGTAGCAGAACATTGAAAAAAAATGATATAATTGTTTAAGACATTTAAATAGTATCAAAAAATGTGAATGTGAGTACTAATATCAAATACCTATAAATTCTATGTGAGAGTCAGAATTGCAGAAATTATTGTAATCGGTTTGATTGTGATACATTATTTTAAACTTTAATGAGTTTTGAATGAAATTCCACATTTCTACATTTGGCAGTTCTGTACAGTGATCTGGTTTAACATTATTCAAAATGATAGTTAGTGTTCAAAGCCTAGGTATCAGCATAAGATTTTTATATTTTTTATTTCTTTAAGAACTTCAGGAAGTATCTTTACCTCTTGGAGGAGGTTTAGAAAAAAACCAGCACAATATTTGTTTGAAATCATTTGAGCAAGATTTACATTTCAATTGGCATATATCTATTGCTGGATACCAAATTCAATGCCAAATCAGATGACTGTTTTGACTGTTGTGTAGATGTTCTTGTTCAAGATGTCAGTTACAGAAGTAAAGGCAACTTCATTGATAAAAATAAAAAAAATGATGATACAGTTTAGGAAAAAATGGATTACACTAGCACATTCCAGAACATTCCATAATCCACAGATAAGATGTAAAACAAACTCTATGTAGATAAATTCAAGCCATCCTCCAAAATTAATTGCAACTTTTAGTACTTGAATAAATAAGCATACATCTTTTTCCTAGATCCCAAGTAGTATTTTTCCACTGGCAAAAATACTGGTGGAAGTTTGGTCTGGAAATTTGGATCTTTCATTGCACCATTTCAGATAAATTTGATTGATATGGAAGTGTCCGTGTGGTAGTGCAGTATTTTTAACATGATTAAATTTATGTATCTGGGATGCTTATTTTCTGGCCTAAAGATTATGCCTAAATATTATAAAAAAAAAAAAAAAAAAAAAAAAAAAAAGAGGTGCATTGGTTAGCATGTAGAAAGAGCAGTTCACATTTATTTGATATTTAATGGATCTGACTTGCAAAAAATAAAATTAATTCATGAAGTAAATTACTTTATTTTTGGTTCCAGAGTCTTTGAAAAAAGGGGAATGCAATAATGACATAGTTGTAGTAGTCATCATGGTTTCCACAGTACTAATGACTAGGAAATGATTGTGAAGTAAATTTTACAAAGAGTAAGGTAACAGTCTGCATACTGTGGATTTCAAAAGGCATGATAATCTCATCTACAGGTACCTGAACAAGACCATCTTTATAGGCTTTATATTTTGTTTAAGGCATAAAAAAACCCCTACTTTCTTCCTTGCCTTGTCCTTTAACCTATGACCTGCCTGCTTCTGTTCATACAAGCATCATTAATGTTGTGCTGGCAACAGTGGAGGATCTACTGTATGCAGAGATTAGGACTAAGGAATTCTGGTTCTGGATATTAAGGGATTAGAAATTGCTTGGGATACATATCCACATTTTCTCACTTAATCCAGTTGTTTCTGTTATTCAAATTTATAAATAAATAAAATCTTAATTCTCCTGTATCTTCTAGCACCTGAGGTGAGCAAGGCATTCAAACTAACACATCAGTTAGACAGCTGAGTAAGTTTCTTCAGCAGAAGACCTCTTCTAAAATTGAGGGCTTGCATGTATGCAGAGCACTAAGGAAAGGAAATATTCATATTTTTTTCGCCTGACTTCTAACCCTTGAAATCAAAAGCATTTTCCCTACCCACTTATTTGCTGTTAGACCTCAAGAAAAATGACTAGCTTTTCTTAGCAGAAGGTGGTTTTAACAACATTATGGTATACATAAGAGAGAGTCTGAAACATATGCCCAAACTTGGATGTGGCACCAACATTTTTTTGCCTTTTTAGATACACTGCTAAAGTTACGCAGAACATCCATAAAGTGTATCTTTCTTTACAGTTTTTTTTCTTTTACAGTGAAGAAGTAGGATTGGAAGATGTTTTGAAAAAGGTTCCTGTTTACTAACAACAAGGTCCCAAAGTCATTCACATCTGTATACTTCAAATTAGGCTTTTCAAGCTATTGAAAAATTGGTTACAGCTGGCTGCACACCCTGACAGTTGAAAATAAAACTCCCATACCAGTCATAACTAGCAATTCAATTTAACTTATGCACAGTGAGAGCAACAAAACGTAGTTTCTTTCCAAAGAGGCGACAGTGCAGTCAGAACTTCTACAGCTGCCTTTCATGCACTGATAATTAAAAAAAATCAAAACAAAATCCCTAACTGGAAAATACACCCTCCCTTTATAATTATCTATTTCAAAGCTGTAATCGAGCATTTCATTATAAAGATGCTAATCAATCCAGAACAATACTCCTGGGACAGCACACACACTCAAAGACATAACAGTTATAATAGAAATGCTGCAGAAACTTTACTGGGTTTGTAATAGTTGCTCAAGCATTTCTGTTGTGAAAGATGAAACTCCCACAAGTGCCTTGCAGTGTTCCAACCAGAATGTCAGGCTCATCTTCTAGCCTTTAGATGTGTTGGAAAGACAGTACTTTGTTATCTGTAGAATAATAATAAAATAAGCAGAATGCACTAATATAAATAAAAAAAAAAAATCATGAATCTAGCCAGGTTCTTATTTAAAACTAATGATTGTGAGTAAATGAAGACAAAACTGGAATTATCTTTCTAGGTTCTGTTTTAGATTTTAAGTTATTTAACATACCATTATTTGCAGCACCCTCCAAATTTTGTTAGAGATTTTATGTCTATGAGATAGTTCTAACACTCCAGAGGAAAATTTGAGCTTTGAGGTACTACTGCTAGGTATAGCCCTCATTCATCTCGTTTTATGATCAGGTGACCCATCTGGTAGATGCGGGAAAGGCTGTGGACATTGTCTATTTGGACTTCAGCAAGGCCTTTGTCACTGTCTCCCACAGCATACTCTTGGAAAAGCTGGTAGCCCGTGGCTTGGACAGGTGCACCCTTTGCTGGGTTAAGGATTGGCTGGATGGCCGGGCCCAGGGAGTGGTGATGAATGGTGCTGCATCCAGCTGGCAGCCAGTCACCAGTGGTGTCCCTCAGGGGTCTGTGCTAGGGCCTCTTTTGTTCAGTATTTTTATTGATGACATGGATAAGGATATTGAGTCTTTCATTAGTAAATTTGCAGATGACACTAAGATGGGAGCTTATGTCAAGCTATTGGAAGGAAGGAGGGCTCTGCAGAGAGGCTTGGATTGGTTGGATGGATGGGCAGAGTCCAACAGGATGAAGTTCAGTAAGTCTAAGCTGAGTTCTGCATTTTGTCCACAAAAATGCCCTACAACATTACGAATTGGGGACAGTGTGGCTGGACAGTGCCCAGGCAGAAAGGGACCTGGGGGTGCTGGTCGACAGCCGGCTGAACATGAGCCAGCAGTGTGCCCTGGTGGCCAAGAAGGCCAATGGTATTCTGGCCTGCATCAGGAACAATGTGGCCAGCAGGAGCAGGGAGGTCATTCTTCCCCTGTACTCGGCACTAGCGAGGCCACACCTTGAGTGCTGTGTCCAGTTCTGGGCCCCTCAGTTCAGGAAGGCTGTTGAGATGCTTGAGCGTATCCAGAGGAGAACAAGGCTGGTGAGGGGCTTGGAACACAAGCCCTATGAGGAACGACTGAGGGAGCTGGGGTTGTTTAGCCTGGAGAAAAGGAGACTCCGAGGTGACCTTATTGCTCTCTACAACTGCCTGAAAAGTGGCTGTAGTCATGTGGGGATCGGTCTCTTTCTCCAGGCAACAGCTGACAGAACAAGAGGACACAGTCTCAAGCTGCGTCAAGGAAGGTATAGGTTGGATAGTAGGAAAAAGTTTTTCACTGAAAGAATAATAAAGTACTGGAATAGTCTGCCCATGGAGGTGGTAGAATCACCATTTCTGGATGTGTTTAAAACAAGACTGGACATGGCACTTGATGCCATGGTTTAGCTGAGGTATTAGGGCATGAGTTGGACTTGATGACCTTGGAGGTCTCTTCCAACCTTGTTACTCCATGAGTCTGTGTGATTCTGTGATTCTGTAATGTGTATAGCCTTGGGATTTCCACAAAAGATTGACAGTCACAACTTTTTTTTTCATGTGGAATTTGAGTATCTGTGTTACATGGGTGACGTTTTTCTAGGGAAGGGAAGACATAAACCTTTTTCTGCCTCTGTTTGGGAAACAATGCTGTGGTAACATGGATGCTAATGGTGCTCATATACAGTCAGTAAAATTATATGGCATGCTTCCTCCAAGTCTTATAAATAGTTTTGTTTCATGTTCTAAAAGGAGAATTAATATAAGCTGAGTCTTTAAAAGTCTTGAAATATTTTAATGTGACTGTCTGAAGACTTAAAGTTACTGTGTACTTCTGGAGTATCAGTCTATGGTATTTTGTACAGAACACCAGGGTGGAATTCTAAAGTGGTTTTTGGTAGCCACCTCTATGAACTTCTTAATATTTCATTAGATTCAATATTTTCTCTGTTGGATTAGTAATGAAACTAGTTCTCTCCTTTCATTAGTTCATTAGTTTAATTTCATCATGGCTAATATTAAGTATTGTGTAGCTGAAGGTTAAACTCTTCATTTAGTTTGAATCTTGAAGCAATATGTTTACTGATTACTACTTTGCATCTAGAAATTCTGTAATTTCTGTAAATGAAAAAGCTGAAAGCAGAGAGAAAATGAAGAAGTCCTGGAAGTCTTTGTGTATGAAGCACATGTCTGAAAGGCAGAGAGGTTATCTGTTCTTCTGTCTTTTCATAAAAATTTGAACTCTGCAAATCAGTCCTTTTTGTAATGGTGTATGCTCAAGCATGTATATGTGTATGTTCTTAAACATTTGCTTTACTGGCTGTTAAGTGCATTGTTTTATCTTACATCTGTATTTTTTAATTCTTTCTGATGCTGAGATTAGGAAAGATGCTCAAAATCTGAATGAGAAGGAGCTGTAATCTAAGACACTATCTTCTGTGTTTTCTCATTTATTTATTTTTTATGAAAGGTGACAAATATAACTAGGATAATAACCTTCCTTTTGTGTCATATCTTCAGTCCATTTCTTTTTGATGACTTTTGACTGTTCATTTGGAAGACAAACTATGAGTAGTGCCAGCAGTTGGTTATTTCATCAATTTAACCTTCTGTAATACTTCTTTCTCTGATTTGTCTTGCTCATTTATGAAGGTAGATACAACAGATTGTTTCAGAAACTGTGTCATGTTCATAAGCAGTGAGAGAGATAATTGAGCATATGTATGAACCAGTAGTATGCAGGAAGTTCTTTAGCAGGATGAAGCTGCTCCACTATATGGGTGGAAAGAAAAATTGCTAAATATGGCATCAATCTATAACACTGGAGTGGACTTGCATGCCCTATCCTTGTCACAATGTACTATTGGTATATATGGTATATAAGTTGCAGAGATATTTCCACAGCTGTATAGAGTAGAGTTCAGATTTATTTTCTCTTATACCTTGTATGAAAATTATGTTCATTTGGGTGGGTAGCACATACTCTCACTTTCTTACTGAGAACTGACAAAAAGAGGCTGCAGTAGAAGAAGAAGGTTACACAATGTCATTGTATGCACATTGTATTATACAATGCCTATTCATATGCAATTAAAAATTAGATTAGAAATTAACACCTTGTTGCTAAGGCCAGCATATGTGTAAGAAAAAACTCACAGTTAGTTTTTCGTTAATATCGTCAGCCCAAAAAACATGAGTGAGGACTTAGATTTGAAAAATTCTTGCTGAAATGTTTCCTGAGAAGAACATAAACCCAGTGAAGAATATATGGAAAATACATAATGCATTTTAATCTATTCTAGTACTCTGTAACAGAGTTGTAAGAGGATGAACTACAGGCCTAACGGGGATTTTTTTATTATCATATTCTTGTAGCTAAGACATTTGAGTGCCAGGTTGCCTGGGCAAAACAGTGTGAACGAAAGCTCTGGGTATGGGAGCTGCACCACTTCAAAGTGCAGAGAGAAAATCTTAGAAGTCAAAAATGAGAAAGGAGTGCATGCGTACTGGTTAATGCTTTGTTCAGTCTCCGATTGTTGGGTTGTTTAATGTTTAGGCCTAGGTTTCACAATGGAAATCTTTTGTTGATCTCAGCTGTATTTCACCAGATCAAATACAGGGTCTGTGGGGATATGAACTTTCTGCTTCTCAGTTCTCATTCGAAGGAGATTGAGGGAGAGGTTCTCTGAAGCACCTGAAATGCCACTTCAAGTGGCCCTACTAAGCCACTAATTTCTTCTAAGTACAGATAAATCTATAGTAGTTAATGAAGTCTGAAAAGAAAAACATACTATGAACCGTGCTGTCTGGCTGATGGTTTTATGATTTTATTTGGTATCAAACTTGCTTGTCAACATTATGACATTAGTTCAGTATCCAGAAGTGTACCAGTTGGTACTTTCCTTAGTTAGAAAATTTCAACAATAGAATGAGTACTTGTAGGTTATTGTTGCCTTTTAACTATTTTTTTTTCCCAGAGTTTATGACATTACTTTTACTTTTTCTCTGAGTGTAGTAAAACATGTAGTATATTACAAAGATACTTTGTAGGTGTCATCTTTTTTCCAAAAGAAGACCTGTGGACAACCATGCACAATTATGCCATATCTTAGTATGGGAAATGCATAGTGCTTCTGTTGCTTCAGGAAGTTTTTGTCTTTTATTACCAAATAATTTTATAATGCCAACTACTTTTGAAAAATAACCATTTCAGCTCTTCATCTCTTCCTCTAATACAATTGTATTGCCATCAGCTACATTATAATAAAGTGCAGTCAGGCTAAACTAGCTGCAGCTGGATTATTGTCCTGTGTGTACTGCAAATTCAATGTCTCAGTCAGTCATGCTTCAATCTGATTAGCCAACAAGTATATTGGATAGTTTTGAAACAAAGCTATTAAGTGAAAAGAAAAAGAAAAGCCATAAAAGAAGAAATTGCAGGGAACAGAGAAAAAAATGCATTGTAATACTGAATTTGACCTGTTAGCTCCAAACTTGCAAATATCTTTCTAGTTTTATTTTAGTATCTGTGATATTTGGTATACTTCAACCATGCCTGGTCCTAAAGGAGAGGAATAACCTGAATTTTTCACCATTTTCCTGCTGAAAAAGATGCAGAAAGGGCAAAATTTTTCAGAAGATAAGATGCCTCTTTAGATATGAGCAATGGTAATATGTCTGTGTCATGTGCTTAGCAGTGGAGCTGTAGAACCATTCTTGTTGCTAGGTCATCCACATACCTCCTAGCTCTGTGAGGGAGCAAGCCACAAACAGATGCAGCCTCTGACAGTAACTGTGGTCTTAAAACTCAGCTGCTCATGGTAGAGTCTAGGTGCTCTTGGTAGTTGTGCTTTTTCATAAAACTGCTGGGAGCATCTGCTTGAAAGCTGATTTTGGAGCCCCTTTCCCTGGGAATGTCTGATGAGTATGTTGTTGGCATTTTCCAGAGCATGACAAACGGGACAGGGACAAGTGTTCCAGGTGCCTTTTTATTTTTTTTATCCGTCTCACATGCAGAGACAGAGATGGTACAGAGCTCACACTTTCCCAACGACATCCAAAGATTTCCTAGTTGCAAAGCATTCTTAAAAGCTTTTTGGCCAATGGCGGGCTTCTAAAAGTGACAGACATCTGTCTTAACCAATCTGTAATAGCAAATGTACTCCGGTTACACACAATGCTGGTTTGTTATGCCTTTCTAACAATAAACACTAGTTCATTATTAAATGTACCTGTCTTGCTAAGCGTATTTTATTTTGCAACTTCAAAATCTATTTAGGCCAGGCCCAGAGACTTTTAACTATTGTCTTTAGTGTCCTTGCTGCTTGTAATTGTATTTTCTTCTTGTTTTCCCAGACAAGGCTGATCCCTAAATGCTTCTGCTTTAATTCTGAAACCTCCTTTTATTTCTCATACCTAAGAGCCTTTCACCTTTTGTGTTTCCCCACAATTTCCCCTCTCAGTACAACCATAACAAATCCTTTTTACTTTGTTGCTTATTGACTACCTTGCTCCTCTACGAGAAAGCACTTCTTCTGCTTGCTGTAAGCAGTGCTATTTTACACCACAGCAGTTTTAATGCTGTGAAAGATCAGGTCTATTTCAAGAACGTAGGTCAAATCCAGCATTAGTTGTTTTGAATTGTTTGAATAAATCTCGTCCGTTCCAAGGCCTTAGTTCAAAGCCTTCATCTATAACTGCCTTTGTAAGATTCTGAGAGCTTTCTGTGATCCCTTTTCTTACATCATTTCCTTGTATGACAAAAATTTCTGTAACAGATTTGTCTATCACTCGTCACACACACTGAAGTATACAAGACACAGCTATCAATATCAGTACCGCAATCATCAACACATATAAACCTGTCTTGCAAAGCTCCTTCAACCAAGGTGCAGAGCTCAATCTCTCAAACAAGCTGACTAGCCGTGATCCACTGTCTCTTTGAATTTGAGACATTGGATCCTTCAGCTTTTGTGTACTTTTGTGAATGGATTCAGAGTGATCAGACAAGTTCATACAACACAATCCTTCAAACTTGTCTGCTTTAATTCTGAAGCCTGCTTTTATTTCTCACACCTAAGAGCCTTTCACCTTTTGTGTTTCCCCACATATGTGGTGTATGGCACAGTGGTTCTGTGAATGTTTTTATATGTCGCTCACATGCTCATAGATTTAGCCTCTTCAAAGAGGTGGTAGCTGCACAGCTCCAGTGTTGTTCAAGTAATGAAACAGAGAGCCAAAGAAGATTAATAAACTGTGTATGGAAATACTCTACAACTAATGATTTTTTCTTTTACTTTTTGTTATTTTGAGGCAAAAAACTAAAACGAAAATCAGTCTGTAAATGTTTTTGCATAGCCACAGTAACTGTATTGTTCTTAAACCAGATTTTGGAGGAAACAACAGAGTCATAGAATCTAAAAAAAATTATGTTGGAAAAGACCTTTGAGTCCAGCTGTTAATGTAGCAACAAGTCCACCATTAAACCATGTTTGTGTGTCTTTTAAATATCTCCTGGGCTAGCAACTTCCCAAGGAAGACTGTTCCATGCTTGGCTACCTGTTCAGTGAAGAAATTTTTCTAATGTCTTTTCTTAACCTCACTTGGCACAACTCAAGGCAGTTTACTCTTGTTCTGTTGAGAAGAGCCTGATCCCCCACCTGGATACAGCCTCCTTTCAGGCAATTGTAGAGAGTGATATGGTCTCTCTTGAGCCTCCTTTTCTCCAGGCTAAACATTCCCTGCTCCCTCAGTTGCTTCTCACAGCACTTGTGCACAAGACCCTTCAACATCTCCATTGCCCTTCTCTGGACACACTCCAGCACCTCCATGTCCTTCTTGTAGTGAGGAGTCCAGAACTGAACACAGGATTTGAGGTGTGACCTCATGAGTGCTGAGTACATGAGGACAATCCCTGCCCTCGTCCTGCTGGCCACACTGTTGCTGATACAGGCCAGGATGCCATTGGCCTTCTTGGCCACCTGGGCACACCTTGGCTCATGTTCAGCTGCTGTCACCAGCACCCCCAGGTCCTTTTCCTGTGGGCAGCTTTGCAGCCACTCTGCCCCAGCCTGTGGCACTGCCTGGGGTTGTTGTGACCCAAGGGCAGGACCTGGTACTGGACCTTGTAGAACCTCACACCACTGACCTCGGCCCAAGGATCCAGCCTGTCCAGAGCCCTCTGCAGAGCCTTCCTACTCTCCCTCAGAGGATCAACAGTCAACAATTGCACCCTACTTGGTGTTGTTTGTGGATTTACTAATGGTGCACTCAACCCCTTCATCCACATCACCAGTAAAGACATCAAATAGGTCTTGCCAAATACTGATCTCTGAAGGACACCGCTAATGAGTGGTCTGCTTATTCCAGAACCCTTAGTGCGGATTTCACCTTGTTTCTCTTCTAAGGATGAAAAAAGAATAAAATAACAGAGTAGCCAAGATATTTAGTTATCTCCTCTTTTTTTTAAAGCTATTGCTCTTTTTCCCCCTCTCTGTCTCTGTCTTACTGTCTTCTTCAGCATTTGGTTTGTTTATTTATTCCTTTGTTACATTTTTGTTCACTTGATTTGGGTTTTTTTTGATTGTTTTTCTGTTTGTTTGGGCTTTTTTGTTTTTTGGGGTTTTTTTTTGTAGGTTTGTTCATTTTTATTTTAGCAACTGTCAGAATAGAGTTTACTTTCTTTAATTTCGCACAGGGACAAAGTCGGAGCAGGACTGTTTCAGAGTTACTGTAATTTACAGGAGTCAAAAGCGGGGAATTGGCAAAGTTTGTATTTGTTTGGACAAGAAGTCAGTCTTAGTAGAAGGTATTTCATTTATCTTCTCAATATCTGTAGCTTTGTAACATGGTTTAAATTATTTCCATAGATTCTCAACAGTATATAGCTTTAATATCCAGCAACAGATAACATGGTATTCTTTTCTCAACTAGCAGGATTGTTTCCAGCTCAGCATTACAGCTATTGCCAGCACAAAGTTTGTTTCTCAAGCCATTATTGGAAGACACAAAGTTAAGAGGTTAGGCAATGTTCTAGTTAATTGTTTCTGGATCATGTGTAAGAGAAGTTCTTACGACCTGCAGAAGTGACTAAGATGGCAGAAGTTTGTAAGCATTGAGACACCTGTCTGCTTAAAATTGGTATTTTAATCCATAATTTAGAATGGAACTGATCAGGCTAGGCAAGGTTTTCTGTGTATGGTTTAAGATTGCATATGAACCTAAGTATTTTTGTAAGTAAAGAGGCAAGAACCTTTAAACAACTTTCTATATGAGAAAAACATCCCAGTGGTGTGATTTCAAGGTACTTTACTGTTGTTGAGATGATTTATTCACTAAACAATTCGATGTATTTTTTCAGTTGCCACAAATCCACTCTGTTTTTCATAGTAACAGAGGAATCCTTGTTGAAGTCTAACATAGAATTACTATGTAGAGTCAGATTGATTTAAATTGTTTCATAAAGGCAAAATTCCACCTATCAGTGCAACGCATTTGTGCTTTTATAGTGATGTTGTTCAAACGCTTGCATGACATCATAAACCTATTGTTATGAAGGGAAGCTCACTCATCTTGGAATAACTGTAACAGAGAAATTCAGTAATGATACAGACAAGCATTAGAGCATATTGTTGTCCAGAGACTGGTAAGACTAAACTTTTGAACACTCAGCACAGCTGTCCTTTAAATTTCCTTAATCATATGTTTGCATTTTGAATTTTTAAAGAATAAAAGCATAATGAAACATGGAACTTTTCCAACAGGTCAACTAGGAAAACATTTCTCATGTTTAAACAATAAAAGAGCAAGCAAAATGTAGAACTTCTGCTTCTGCCAGTTGCCCTCATCGCTTTGGAAAATACATTTAATTCTCTTTAAAAGATATTGTTTTACCCAGAAGTATTTCTGAATTGATTTTGATTAAAGAGCTTATGAGAATTAATTTTATGCATTATTTTCTGTTTTTTCTAGTAATGATTCAGCTGTCAGTTTCTTGCACCAGAACTTGTCCATGAAATTTGTTTATTTTCTTTTTTAAGTAAGGATCATGGTTGATATGCAAATTTAGGAAGTATTCGCACTTTTTTCATCACTAATTCTAGTAATATTATTTTAAATTTGTTTTTTGTATTTCTTCTCTTGCGTTTGCATGGTATTAGAAATCTGTGTCTTGGATGTAATTCAGGATTGTGGATGTGATGAATGAAGTGTAGAAACAGAATTTCAGCGCTGCCTTCTATTTTAATCTTCACTGCCATGTATTCTTAGAGAAACATTATTGTTTCATTGTTTGTTTCTTTTTAATGTGAGGTGTATCTAGGTACTTTCCTATGGGGAAATATAGGGGATTTCTATGGGAAATCCTTGAGACAAACCAGAGATGACCATCAGCTAAAATCCAATCTCTGAACAATTTAAGACTTTGGAAAAGCTGAACTGGAAATCCTGTTTGTAGCCCAAATGAGCTCTTACACCTTTATAATACCTTTCTTTGTAAGTTTAGTAAGTTACTGTTTGCTTCATTATTTTTCTCAATGTGGCTTCCTGCATCTGTTATGAGTTCTTTTTTGTCCATGTTCAAGTCTTTTGACAACTCTTCCCTGCTGAGCTGAATTTTTGTGTTACCAAGCATTTAAATGCACATTCAGGCATGGAAAAACAAGCAGATTAAAAAAAAAAATTAGTGTATACTTTTCTTCTTTTAGTGGTTTCTAAAATTTGTCTCCAGGTATGCATTTCTTATAACTGTCTTGGAGCAGGAATTATCTTATGAGTACGATGATAGCACCTAAAAGATTATTTTTGCTGCTAAAGTAAACAGACTGCAGGGAAGCATTTTGGTGTTCAGATATTTCATTCACCCAGTTGATCCTTTTGAGGATAATTGGTTCACATGCCTATGCCCTGGTACTATCATCTACTCTGCTCCTGCTGTGGAGAATTCTCTTTTGTCTCTGCTTTGAACACTCTGGAGAGCTGCACATCTGCACTTTTACTGATCCTATTAATAGACACCACTAATCAGGGAAAATCTATCCTCTTACTTACTTATGTGTTATTGTAAGATGTATTACCTAGTTTCGTAGATAGCTCTTTTAGAGATACTGGAAGAGTCATTTTTGATTATTTAATACAGCAGTTATGCAGCACTTCACCTAAAATAAAAACAGCTTTTATTAAAGTTTCATAGAGAGAGATTTTTTCTGAAGAACTGTTGACCTCTGTGTAGCTATTGTGAACTTCTGCCAAGGAGAAGCCCCATCTTTCTGCCCTGGTGCAGTGTGAATGTTGTAATAAGGGCTACTAAGAGAGTAGCTCAGTCAGGATTAGTTCTGCAAGGTAAGTATTGGTCCTCTGATGACAACAAGGCTAGTGTAACGTGGTGCTGCAAGTGCTGTTTGTATTTTCACTGTCTTTGTTACCACTCTCTGGATATAACAAACCATCGTCAGGAGGAAACAGAAAAGGAAAAGAGCTACATCATTTAAGAATTAACAATGCTTTAGATGAGCCTTTCACTTTGGAACTGCTGAGATTGCTTGGTGTGGAAGATGATAGTTGTCTTGATAAGTTCATGTAGTCCTTTTAAAGAATTCCATCTTCATGTCAGTTTTCACAAATAAACCAAGTACAGACCTACATACCACATGATATGATCTCAGTGTTGGTACAATTGTCAGTAGCAGGGTCTGAAGGTTTGTTTTCCTTGTGGATGAAACTAAGGCTGACTTTTGTAGAGAACCTTGATAGCACCTGAATATCTCTTGGCTTGCTTCTCTCTGTATGTTACCAGCCCATCACCTGTGTGCCTCCATTAGCAGTGTATCTTCAACTCACTTGAAAGAAAAATAACTCAACTGCCATCCTTATTCAAGTACTTCTGTTTCCTTGAGCTAAAATACTGAAAGTTTGCTTGAACGCCTAAGCAGGTAAAGAGAGAGATCAAACAACAAGCAAAGGGTCTCCTGGAAACCTAGGTGTATTTATCAGGTTAGCTAAAGCCATGACTCTCAGAAATTTCAAAGAAAGGGAATACTGAGGGCTTTCTTTGTATGACCTGAGTGATAATGAATATTACCTTCAAAGAAGAGACAATGAGTGCAGTATTTCCAAGTGGCTATGTGAGCATTTAGAATGAGATAATGGGATGAGGTTTTACTTAAAAAAAAAAAAAAGGGGGGGGAAACTTTTTTCTCCTCAACCTGTTCTTTGCCAGGTTTTGTGATGCATCCCTTCATTTGTGGACAGCTTGTAGAGGACAAATCCATATTCACATATCAGGATAATAAAGTTTATAAAATTCTTTTTTTCCCTAACCAGACAGTACTTTTTTTCCTTTTTTAAAATTTTTTAATATTTTTATGGGAGTGCTTGAAATGTGTGAAAATACTCTCCAGTGCCCCATTAAAAAAGTGTTGTGTAAAACAAATACCTTCGTGGTCATCATTATTCCCCCTTCTCAGCTCCCCTTATTAATTGTCACTATATTTCCTCTCTGCTTCCTTCCCTGAAAGGAGTAGGGGAGTACCCACCACATTTCTCTGTTCACCTTCACACATCAGGTAATGTGGTTGTGTGCTAATGAAAAGACAGAGATAGTTCAGGGCTCCCCTGAACTCCTGCATTCCAGAGGACGCAAAATAAAAATCACCCCTTCCTTAAAAGTACATTTCATACATTTCCATCTTTGTGATAGCATTGGAATCATTACACAGCAGTTGGCTCTGATACGCTTGCACAGACACAAATTGAGTCCGACAGGACTGGTGTCTCATGGTCTTTGCTGTCATTTGAAATGCTGGCATGAAGATGGTAGCGATGAGAGGGGAGAGCTGGTGCCTTTAGCATTTTGCCTATGAAGATTTCTTAGGCTTGTATTTTTTGGTAGCAGTAGCTGATTCAAAAGATAGTTTTGCAAAAGGGATTCGTAATATAGCATAGAATTCTACCAGCTGCACATGTCTTTTCTTCCTTGAGTAAATTCTTTTGAGCATTTCCCTGTACTGAAAATGGGCTCTTTATGCCACCCACAAAACTATAAAATCTATTTAGTGGAATGATAATTAGTATGGTTTTTTCTCTGCCGTCTTGGTTTTCATCTTTACTGCATGGAAACCACGTGTATGGTAATGAAGAAGGTAGCATCAAACTTAATAGAGCTTATATGTTGCAGATCCTTCAGAAAGTATAATTGCATTTCATGTTATTTTAGTGACAATGCCAGGCTGCTTAGGTATATCTCTAGTATTTCCTGTCTGAGGGGGAAGATATTTTTATATTCCTTAACTTCTGTTAGTGTGGCATATTTGGACAAGGATAAGACACTCTTTTTTTCAAGTCAGGTACTTGAGCTGTAGTTCTACCACTGTATCATATTCAATTATGCATTGTAATAAATGAGATGGATTGAACTGAGATCTCAGCCCTTTATTCAATGCCAGCTTTCTAGTTTTCTATTAGGAATAATTCAGATATGTACAGGAAATCAAGACGGGAATTTTAACCATTGAAAGCTGCTGAACTATGCAATATGTTAATAACGTCCTGAAGTAGATTTTGCGGTGTTATTCTTACCAGATGCCAGGGCATCAACTCACTGCATGTGGATTTATTATGGATACCTAATCTGCTTTGATTACCTTCTTGCAACATGATTTCCAGTGACGTCTTCATCAATAATACTAGTTTTTTTGGTTCAGAAGATGATGTTGAATAGAAGTAAAGATTCAGGATGTGACAGTTGCTTAACTGTGTGGTAAAGGTACACTAAGAAATGTGTTGTAGCAGTGGTAACATATACTGTGTCTTGGATCTTGTGTATACCAATAGCCTGAAATTAATAATGTTTCTTTTCCTTTCTGCCTTACCCTTTTTTCTTCTAAAGTAATTTTGCCTCAAATTGTGAATACATTAAAAAAAAAAAAAAAAGAAAAAGTCTGGCCTATTTTTGCTAATTGTATTTTTATCTTTTCACAGGCTCTGAAAATACTTCATCTGAAATTTCAGACTGGACAGACTCGCAGTGGCTTCTAAGCCAGTGAGAACAAGGCTGCCAAAGTATGCTGGTGCCAAGCTGTCGGATGATGCACGTAGTCAGGCCAATGGTGGTGCTCCTGGGCTTGCTACTTTATGCTGATGCTGAAAGTAAGCGTATTATTCATTTATGCTTAGGTGCTGGCCCTCATAAATGGTTTTATATTCAGCTGGTGGTTACTAAGAGTGTAAGAATGAGTTTCCTTTTGAGTGATTGTTAACACAACTGCAAGGTCCTCTCTAGATCACAACCAGTATTTGAAAAGTTTATGCAACTTCCTTATTGTTCTTCTTCTTAATGCCCGTTTTCGTAAGCATGGAGCAGTTCATGCTGAGATGGTGGCAACTACTACCACGAAGTTACACAATCAAAACAAGCACCAACTTTGCTTACCAGACATTGGTCAAATACCTTAAAGACATCTGTCATTCTTTGAATATTTCTGTCTTAACTTTAATTAAAAAAAAAAAAAAAAATACATCCCCCTCCCAATTAATATCCAGTCCAATTAAAATTCCAGTCCCTTTGTAACTGCTGCAACAGTTGTTCTAATGTATTATTTCCGACAGCTGTCGCAGAGTACAGTATCCAAACAAATCAAGCAGAACTGACAACGTAGTGGCTGGCCTAATCATGTGACAATTCAGTGAGGAAAGGCACCTATGTTTACGTGTACTGAAGGGAAACTGTTGGAGTTTGGTCAATTAATCTATTAATGGGAAGATAATATCTTCTTTTTAATTAGGAAATCATTAGGTCTGCCTTGTTTACATGTGTTCCTTCTCCCAGGTTTCCTGTGGCTTCTTGCAGAAGTAATGTGCAAATGAGAAAAGCCATTTGCTTTCCACCTGTTGATCTGCAGGTTTACTGCAAGCTGACTGTTCTGATTGGCTACAAGCTGACTGTTAACATTCATTTCATTGAGGAATATTTTCCCTCAATGTCCTACGTCCAGACTCTATGCAGATACATGACTAATCAATAACTTTGTTTCAGCTCTGTGTTTAGAAGACTTCTGCTTTTTTCACACATCTGTTAAGTAGGAACACAGAGTAGTAGCATCAGCTTCAGTAAGGTCGGATGAATCGGTTCTCAATAAATGCATACAGAGGAGTTCCTGATCACTCCACTTATCACGTACACTCCAGGTATACTGAGTCACAGCAAGAAAAGAGATACAAAATTTTTTCAGTTTCATGCATAATGAGCTTTCCTTCTTTTAAGTGTAGCTATATGAAAGTGAAGTAAAAGAAGGAAAAAAAGGATGAAACATGCATGTTTTTTGTGTACTGACAGCTGAGATTCTTTGGCCCCTTTCCAGTTAGATAATGACCAGCTGGGATGATTGTGTGTAAGGTGAAGCCAAGGACATTTTAACACTTTAGCCAGCAAATAATTAATTGGGAAGTGGGCCCATATGCTGGATAGTTTCGTAGTTGTAGTATTCTGCTTATTTTAAAAGTTGTAAGAAGCCCAAAGGTCAGTTTTTCGTGACAATTTCCCTCAGAATGAGATTATTATTCTTAAGTATTTAATATGCACCAGCTTTTAAGTTGCTTAAATAGTTATATGCATTTATACAAATGGTAGACAGTATATGGTATTAATAAAATTGTATGTCGTCTATATGTGACTCCATATAATACTGCATTCATACTAGGAGTGGTAAATGAATGCTCTATTTTACCATCTTCTTCGAGGGTCACAGTATAGTCACATTTTAATCTTACACACAGTACTTTATTTGGGAGACACACTGAATCTCCACAGTTATTTTATGGCGTGGGTGAGAGATAGGACAGCATCCGTGAGCCTTCTGTGTGCAGACACACAGAAAGATGTGTCTTCTTCCACGCTTATCCCGTCTCACTTGAAGAAAAGTTCCTGCTGTGCTTGAGTTGCTCTGCCCTCTTCTCTTGTAGATGCTCTTGCTCCTGATTTGTCTTGCTCTTTCTAGAAGGTCTCAGACTGTACTTTCACCTAGAGCTTTTCTTGAAAGTCTTCACAAAGAGTGGCAGGACCACATTACTTCATTTTAATGGGGAGAAGACACAGAAGGTGAGACAAAGGGAACAAATAATTTTTTTTTTTTTTGTCTGTCACCCTGTAAAGGCCATGCCTTCCTTCTTTTGCCATTATTTTTCTGTTGCTAACATCAAGGCACTACAGAAGAGAAGGTATATCTAAACATTGACACTGCATTCCACACTTTGTGTTGTAATTGCAAATGGGTAAGGAAATCATCATAATCTTCCAGTCTCACCGTCAGATCACTGTGAGTGGGATCCAAGTACAAGCCAGGTTAATGCTACTGCAGAAGTTTGTGGTGGTAGTCCTTAGTACTTTACGGTTTACACACAGCCTTCACAGTTGAGGGAGGGAATGATATACCTTTGTTTTTCTCAATCATTGTGAAGGACCCAAACACTGAAATGTGTTGGCAAGGGCTGATAAACCTACCAGGTAATGGGTATGTGTGCAAACTAGATTTGATTCTTACTCTTCATCCAGCAACTAAATTTATGCTTGACTGAGAAAAGTAAGCAACATTGAAAGGTGGCAAAACTAAATTTTGTGTTTTACCTTTTGTTGTTAATAAACCTGTAAGCACAAGAAGTGAAAAATCTCAAGGATTGTGAGTCTTTTTTTAGATATTTTCTTTTATGTTTGGTGTTTGTAGCTTCAGTGCACACTGAGAAAGAGTAACACACATTGAGGAGAGAATGTACTTGCTTGTTAGTCTTTACTGGGGAAGAGCAGTCTGCTAGTTTACAGTCTTTTCATTGGGTGGGTTGTTCTCGGTGATGTAGATGGCAATGCTTCACCAGATCTGCTGAGATACTAGTAATATAGCTTTGTTTGTCACAAGAAAGGTACTGGGTTTTTTCATGTTTTTTTAAGATGAACTGAAAGAACAGTAACTACCTAAAAGCTTTATGCAGGTTCATCTGTTTAATAACAAGAAGCATAGCTGTTTCAGAGACTCATACGTAGCTATCAAATATGGTACATTGTTATCTGCTTCTGTCCTTGCCAAGGGTCACTGAGCTCAAAGAAATATAGCAAATATAAAATTCTTCTGAAAGTGTTATTCCTGGTTTTTCCTAGTATTCCAGCTTTTGAAAAATAAGAGTTTAATGTCTATTAATTGAATCAAATTATTTTTCTGCAGATAGTCTCCGTCCTGCTTTTTAGTAATTGAGTTTATTTTGTGTGTCCTGTTCCTTTTCTACCCTGGGAAAGGCCTGATCCACCAGCATTTTTAAATTCTCTGCTGCATTCCAGTAATTTTGTCTATTTAGTTCTTTTCCTTCATTCTTGGTTACACAGCTTCTGCTCTGGCATTTTTCTTCTGTTACTTCTTTGGGGATGCTGTTTAAGGAGAGAAGCAACAATTCTCTCTTCCTTCAGCGGAAGTGTTTGCAGCTGATGGTGAAAAAGCTAATAGAAATACTAACTAAAAACCATGTATTTGTTGTATATTCCTTCTATTCCCAATTATTTGAAATGTGAATAGTGCTTAGTTTGTTATCTGGCTTCTAATGCATATCATGACAGTTACCATCATGCAGGTAACCACTATATCATCTTACCATTATCTTTTGGCCAGGATTAGTTCTGACAGGATAGTGATTACTTATAAAAGATGTTGGGGTAATTGATACAAATTCTTATTTAACAGGATGTAAAGACAGTAATTTAATATTGGTGAAACCGATTTTTCCTCTATATTTTTTCTTTTTTCACTTTATTTTTTCATTTTGCTTTTTAGGGAATGTGTGTGTTTTTCCCTGCTAATACCACCCTTTCTTTTTAAGAGCTTTTTAAGTTCTTCAACTAGCTGAATAATATTCATGCAGTCCATATTGAATTTTTTCTCTCTACCAACTTGTCTGTAACACTAAACTACCCAACAGATCTTTCAAAGTAATTAAATTGAAGAAATCAGTTATTTTATAGTAATTCTTGCAAGTGGACATACATGGTTTATAATAAAAACCCCCAGTGGTCCAGAATAAGTTCCTAAACACTACATGCAGTGAAGCCCAATATGGAAATTATTTCCTTTTTTCTACATGTACCTTTGATAATTAGGACTGAATTTTTTCAGAGTAGATTAGAATTACATTCAAACTGCAACATCTTTGAACAGGTAATTTCAATTATTGCTTTCAATTACGGTCAGTGACAAGAAAAACTTAAAAGATAAAATCTTTCTGTTCTTTATTGGTAATTTTTAAAGCGTCATCTATCTGTATCTTAGTGCTGATAGAATGCATTCCATGTAAGATACAGCCCTTTGGTTACATTTCTCTTTTTTTAAATAATGGTGATGTATTAAAAGACAGTTGAAGTATCAGTTGGCATTTTTTGGGGGGGAAAAAAAGCTTCCCATTTTCTTTTATATTCTTTTTTTTTCCTCAGGAATTCTGATATGCTCTCTTCAGTTCAGCCCTAGGAAATTTTTCAGTTGGTTTGATGAAAATCGGTAAAGGCTGTTGCAAGAGTAATTTTATATTGCACTTGTTAATTACAATATTAATAATATTATGATATTAACATATGTCAAGTAAATCACCCATCAGTTAAAGTTTTAGTTTTAGGGGAAATTGGGACAGCTAGTCATACCAAACCATTCTAGATGCATTCATTTTGCTCTGCAGCAAATTGAAGGCTTTGGAATAAATGTGATAGTTGAGATTAAGAGTCAGGGAAAATGAAAACATTATGCAATCATTCCAAACATACTGACTTATCTGCAGAAACTGCAGGTAATACAGCTCTTTGTGTGAGCTAGGGCTTATCCAGCCCTTATTTTTAAAATCCTTACATTGAAGCAAATTTGAATAATTTAGTTCCAGAGGTAGCCATAACTACCACCATACCTGTTTAACATGGTGTAAATTATCAAGTATTAACAGCAAAATTGTGAGCTGCTTGAGGAATAAAAAATTTCAGTATCAGTCATTTTTAAGAATGTGTTTTGGTTATCTCTAAATCTGTTCATAAGAAAACATTTTTAAATGTAATATGAGAGAATTGTGTATTTTGTGTATACGTGTAGATTCAGAATTAAATCAACAAGGTTTTGGACTTGAGAAAAAAATTGAAGAAAACTGTAGCATGATTCTTCTGAACATTCTTCTGTATACATCTCTGCAGCTCTGAAGATTACTGCTGAGTATCTTTCAGAGCTGTTGCTAATTCAGATAGTTGTATATCTCTACCTCCCAAAAGCAGAGTACTGAACAGAGCTGAGTTGCAAGCTTGGGAGTCTGAGAAGCCTTTAAGCCCTGGCAACTTCACCTCTATCTGACTGTAGAGGCAGTGAGGTTCCCCCATGCAAGAAAAGGCTGTATCTTTTGAATTTTTTTGAGCATATATAAAACCAGAGTCAGAAAATCCAGAGTCTCCAGTCTTCCCACACACCCAAAAATCTAGATAAGTGAACTGTATTTAAATGGCCTTACAGAGTTGGACAAACCCACATTATTTAGATTAATGTTATCTGTCAACAGCAAGTGTTTTTGGAGAAACTACAGTATGGGTAGTTATCTCACTGTGTAATTCCCTGCAGCATCAGTAATGACCACTGGCAGATAAAGGAATGTGAGTCATTAATATTCCTGTGTCAGAACTGGCAGTGAATTCCAGTGTCTGCTGCATACTTCAAAAGTTTACTAGAAATGCGTATGGTAATCTCAATATAGGAAGGCTCTTAGGGGAAAAGGAAGAAGAAACAATAGTACAGAAATGTTGGTTTGTTTTTTCTTTTAGGTTATATTCAGACAGACAACAACTGCTGTGGTATTTTACAGTGGTTTTACCCCCTGTCTTAGCTCTCACTGGCTGAAATAGAGATGAAATGTGGAGTAGCAGCATCTGTTTCAGTAGTGAATTTCTGACATCTTTAGAAAATTAAAAGTATCTGAATGTGTGTAGAGAGGTCACCATTCACTTTTGTCCACCCTATCTTTCAGTAAACTCCCTTCCCCCCAAAATAACATATGAATTGGATGTTTCTGGCTGAAGCAGTGTCTGCTTGAAGCGATATTTCTTCAAAACAATTCGGAAAATAATTTTTAATCTAATTCTTTCAAATTCTTGTGAATATGCACAATATTTTTAATGAATTTTTATTGGTACAAATTAATTTGAAAATTTCTAATTTATTTTGGCTGCTTCCTTCTAAAGGTAGCTATATGGAGAATAAAGTTACACCTTGACTTTGAATTGCTATAAAATAGTTTGAAACATAAAGTTGTATACAAATTGCTAATGTGTCTTTGACTGAATTACACAAAATTGTAAGGTACATGTTATGAAAAAAAATGATAGCAGAATTTTTTCTGTTGATTACAAAGTTCATGTTATATAGGTGAGGAGAATATATTGATAAAAGGCAATTAAAATGTGAAATTACTTAGAAAGATGAAAATATGTGGCATATGGTCATTTCAGTTTACAAGAAATTCTAGAACATGACTTTAAACACTTTGGACATGGTCCTGCTATGCAAGTAGTAGCAGAGAACAGAATTTCACAATGCATACCACATTCTCAAATTCCTACAAAACAAATTTTGAGAGCCTTTTCCCAAAAAGGCTGTTGTCAGGAAGAGAACTCAGTAGAAGTTTAAAATTTTTTCTGTTAGGATGTAAATTCTTCTCGTATATGTCTTTGTGCAATCTAAGTGGGTAGAGTTTTGTTCTGGTTACTACTAAAGAACTGATTTTTAATTTACTTTGTAAAGCTTTCTGTGGTTTCTACTTCAGGAGCAGTATATGGATGGAAGAGCGCTTCCACTGCTAATAATTTTATTTTAATACTTCCAAATTTGAAGAAGGAGGCTGAAACAATAATGGAAAGTGATAAGAAATTTATTTTGGCACTGAACATTAATTAGGTATGGGCATTTCCAGGAAAGTTCAACCTGTGTCATTTTTTTTCATCCAAGAATGTCATATACACTTCAAAAATATGTAAAATTATTGTAGACAATATGGGCAGTTGATGGCTGGACTGAAAAGAGAAGTAGTTGGTCTCCTGTTCTTGTAAAACAGCACGCATTTTACCAGCAACAAAGAGCGCACAATATCTCTAAATGTAATATAGATTTTGAAAATAAACAATTTTGTGTGCGTGTGTGAAAAATTCTTTGTGTTAAGATGAGGTTGATGGGTCTAACATCTTTTGGTTGAAAAGCAAAGGTAGAATGAATGTGAATAAAAAGGAAAATTAACCCTACAGATAAGGGCATAGTGAGGCAAATAATGCATGGAAGTTTGTCAGTGGTTTCTGAAAAACTGGAGAAAAAGCAAGGAAGAGAAGAGCATAGATTAAAGACTACAAAAATTCTTTATCATCTTTATTAATAATATTTTTTAATAAAACTGAAGGCTTATTTCAGCTGATGGATACATACTTTCTTCTGAGAATATAACAATTGTAATAAGAGCTTTGCTCAATAAATTGGAGTTTAATGGTAATTAGTGGCTAATTGTGGTCAATTACATTGAAACTGTTGAAACAGTATATTAAATGTCAGTTTGCTACTATATATCTGAATATTCTCAGATTCGGATTTGATGCATTTTATGGACAGTAAACAAGGTGCTAGACTCATCACAGAAGTGACAAAGAATCCTTTTTTTTTTTAATTGTTTTTTTTTGATGTAAAAAAATCTAGTTTTAAACCTATGGATAATTCTACCTGGGGAAATAGGACGAGGAGGAAATCATAGTAAATGGTATAAACCTTAGTGCCCCTGTGTCTTGCATACTTGAATGCAGTCTGATATACCTATCTCAAGAAAACACAACTTGTTTGGATAAAATGCTTTAAATGAGAGCTAAAATGGTCCAGAGAATGGGACAGCTGCCATGTGAGAAGAGACTGTCGAGACTGAGACTCTTTCAGTTTCAAGGAGGGTTGGCAGAAGTGGGTTGTGGGGATTATGGCTAAGGTCGGAAAAATTACAGAGGCAGAGAAGAGAATGAAAACAGAATGGATATCCAACTACTCCATAATAATGGAACTGTGTAGTTTGGGGATTTTAGTAGAAGATTGATTAAAAGCCGGTAAAAGATGGAAACTACGGTTCATTTTTGTGGAGGCAGACAGTATTTATAGTTGTAAAGAACTTAGAAAATCCATGTCCAGCAGATCCATCAGTTAGTACTAAAAGAACAAACAGGACTGCCATCTTTAATGTACTTACATATATGAAGTGAATGGACCTCAAAAGTTGCCCAGGCTAATGTGCCCATATATAGCATGTTCTCTTGACACTGCTGGGGATGTGATAGCAGACCACAAAGACTTAGTGTGTCCTGATAAGGCATTTGCTATAGTCTTACACTCAGAAATACATATGGTTTTGACAGACATTTACAGTCACTTTTCCGGAAAATCTGTTTGGAGGTTCTTGTATGACAGTGTATCACAATTACATCACGACGTGATGTAATTGAAAACTGGGAAGTGAAATTAGAGGCCATGGCAAGCATTTAAGCAAATGCAGTTTATAATTTTGGAAAATTACAGTATTACTGTTACCAATAACAGAGCTCACATATTTGCCAGCTATATGTGTGTGTGTGTGTGTGTGTTTTTGAGTGTGTGTTTGTTGCTCTGGGGCAGGAGACACAAGGATTATGTATTTTATGGGATATCTTTTGAAGCTTTACAATTCAAAGGTGAAGTACATTAGTGGAAAATCCTAGTCGCCTTTTTTTCTCTCTTTTATAAATTTTCATCTTCAGACATAGTCTTAATGTGAAGAAGTAACATGTTCACTGACCTTTTTCAATATCTGTGGTCTAATGAAAGTGACTTAAGGGTTGTAGCATCTAAACATGTATGCATTCTAAAATTGGAGGTAACCTGCAAGTCAGAAAAGGTTCCATAATAAGGAAATGACATTGTAGCTACTCTTAAGTCCAGCTTTTGAAATTAAATAGATACAGATTCCCTTAAAAATATTAATACATAGTTCCTTTTAAAATTAAATGTCTCATACAGAATTAATTTAGATTTCCTTAAAATAATTTGGCAATGCAATAATTAAAGATAAATTAATTACTAAAGACATTTATAAAATTTTAAGTTAAGTAAACATGATTCTCTTGGATTGATTATTTGCATTCTACTTAGCAGCTCAGTGTTGTTTTTTATCAAGAATTATAGAATTCTAGAAACACTACCATGAAATGAAGTGCTTTGGAGACTCATAAGTATAATGGTGTGGGTAATGTGAATGTATTAAAAATAGCTTTTGGATTTAAATTAAAAACGTGAGGGATTTTCCCATGGCAGAAAGTCTCTAGAAAAATTTTCTCAGTTGTACACCATTTGACAGCAGCTCAATATCCACACAGAGCAGGAGCTCATTTGATGTCTTGAGAACTTTGGGACAATTCATAATTGATCTCAATTTAGAAAACTGATGGATTATGTATAAACAGTTTTGAGAGACCTCATCCTTAATCTAACCAGATTTTTTGTGCATCAAGTGTAGGATATGAGAAAAAAAAAAGGGGGGGGGGCTTTCTTTTCAAAGCTGTATTAGAGTTATTGCTAAATACTAGTAAATGCATTTCCAATGCTCTTTCAATTTTATGCTTCTTTTTTTTTCTTCTGAATAAATGTGAATGTTTTAATGGAGGCCAGACAGGGTTTTTAGAAACACATGGCTGTTAATTTTCTTATTTGATTTTGAAATGCAGAATTTGGATAGATTTTTTGGATTTTATTTATATGAAAATATTAGAAATTCTTTGCCAAATTTTTCTTAGATCCACAAGCACTGCAAGACTTGTTTACCTTTTCCAAAGCCAGAAAAATCTACCTTTTGTCTAGAATGCCCCAAGCATTGTTTTCTCTTCAGTATGGCATACACTGTTTTTTTTTGTATGGGATCTTTTCTACATGTGCAATTAAGTGAGAATTTATAGATGCCTTTGTTAATAAATACTGATTTCTGTCACTGAGCAGATTTTCTGAGTCTTTAGCATCTGATTTTTTTTGTGTGTGTGCATTTTTTTCCTTATCTCTGAGTGTGTGGCTCAGTGTCTTACTGCAAAATACACTTTAACCTTGGGGGAAAAGATGCACTACTCTCAGAGCCTGAAGATCAAGAGTTTGTATTTCTTTGATGTTAATAGATCTGTCATGTCTTTTCATTTTACAAAGAAAGCATTTTGAAGAATCAGTGAAAGTAAAAAGGGCTCTCTAATGTAGGAGGACCAAATCTACACCTCTCAGATTTTAGTGTGTCAATGTGTGGCCCTTGCAATCTTTCTTATATCAAGACAATTTTTTTCTAATTCCATATTAGTATTTTCTTATTACTGTTTTACTTCCTAGGTGGTGAGCAGAACATAAAACTGCAACTGTAACTCATCAGAACTCTTCTTCTTGAGCTATAGGTATCTTGAAACAGTAAGGACTACTATCTCTTGTGTGTAGATCAGTTTCAAAAAACATATTTGTTAGACATCTGACTGTAGGACAAGGAAAGGTCTGTAGTGAGATCGTCAGATTCAAAAGAATATTGTGTCTTACGTTTTTTTCACCAGAGTCACCCAGGTGCCCTATCCAAAGATGACTTTCTGGAGATAAATTCATAATCTTTACTCATAGTCTCTAATCAAGTATTTTCAGACATTACAGGTAAATTTAAATTACTTTTCAGGTTTGGGGGGTTTTGTTGTTTTTTTGGAGTGTTTTTTTTTTTTTTTTTTGGAAAAAGAAGTTGCAAAGCTAGTCAAGCACTCCTTGCTGTTTGGGAGAATATTGCTAGGAAGGTTCAGGGCAGGTAATGCATAATTTCAAGGAAAGCTGATGTCTTTGACCACATAGTATTGCTACAGGCATTGGGATCTCAGTGGTATCACAAAGACTGACTCTTTTAGAAGGCTACTGAAATTTGATTCCAGAAACTGATTCAGAAAAATAAGAAGGTAATGTTTCCTACAAAAATTCTGATTCATTTATACTCAAATATTTTGAGATTGAAGTTTTAGAAAGGATCTCAAGCTCTCTGACAAAATACTTCTTTGATATTAATTTCTGGTTGCAACACTAGTGGTTTCTTTAAGTAAAATAAATTATGCTATTACTCATTCTGGTGGGGAATTTTTATTCTTTTAGTAATTTCTCTTTAGAATGCAGGCATGGTCCAAAAAAGACATTTAATATAGAAATGATTTAAAGGTGAATAAGAAACAAAATCGCAAATACCATTTAACTGTACATTGGATTTTAGGGTAATATAAATCTCACCACTGGAGTGAGCATCTCTAAATGCTCGTAATTTAAAAGCTTTTAATGGAGTGGGCAAGATTTCTCTGATAGTTAATGCATTTTCCTTTTTCTGCCAAAATACCTTAACTTGCACAAAGTCAGCAGAGTGTATGGTCTAAAAACAGTGTTTATTCTCCAGTAGTCTTCTTTTTATTTGTCACAATCTGAGTACCCAGCTCCAAATCCTGCCCAGCCTTTTGGGCGACAGTTGTCCTTACAGCCGCTCTGCTGGGTGAGTTACCTCGTTCAGTCTGTGGCCCGGTTTGCTTCAGGCAAGGCTGGAGTGCCTTCCAACTGGAGTTGAGGGGGGATGTTTTCTGCTTTGAGAAGGCATATACTTTTTGCTGTGAGAAAGTACTCTTCTGCTGATCTGGGTGGAATGCAGAAGGATTGCTATGCACCTGCAAAGACCAGCAGCATGCCAGGCCTGAACTTCACGCTCTATGTTCTTTGGCACCAGAGTGTGATCTTGATTTTTCAGCTGTGTGTGGCCTCACCCTCTTAGTGAAACAATTCGTATTTCTTGTGTTCTTCGTTTATCATTTGTGTCTCTTCCTATGAATCCATTTTCCCCTTCAGCTCTCTTTATTCTTTCTCATGTTAACTTCCCCACTCCTCTCTTAATGTCAAAAATATGCACCAGTTTTCATAAGCACCCTTGGAATCTGGTCCAGAAATATTGTCAGTCGTGCATCACTAAGTAGAAACAAAGCAGGAGCATCCATGTGACAATAATAGACTGAAAAATTCATCAAAGAAATTTCATGTAAGTTGCAAAAACTCATTAAAGGTTAGTGAAGTAGCATTACAACCTAAGGTTTAAGCAGTAGCAACTTTGCTTTCCTCATACTCAAATGGACCAGCTTTCTCTATTTCTGATTTTCAGTATTTCACTTGACCAGCCTGTTTCCAAAAATCACAAAGATCCTTTCAATGGTATCTGTGTTGTACAATCAGACAAGCAGTCAGACAAACAAGACTTATTATCTGCTGATCTTTCAGTACTTTCAGTGAAGAAAAAGTAACCTCTAATTAATGACATAAAAAGAAGCCAAACTCTATTTTTTTATCTGTCTAGACTATACAGACCTTCTCAAAAGGGACTGTAATTGTGCACAGGTATTCTGTATTTTAAAAATTACATTCCATCTCTGCAAAGAATTTTAAGAATTGTCATTTTGTTAAAATATACCATATTACCCCAATTTACTAGACTGTGGAATCTGTAGAGTTGCTGTTCTGGCAAAGTTCTTTTTTTTTTTTTTTTTCTTCTCTGTATACTTTTATTTGAATGTAACCTCTATGTTTCATTGATTCTGCTGCAGTTTTTCTCCTACTGAAGTAGCGCTGCTGTCACACAAACTACCTGTAAGAAAAATACAGTTCTCAGGGTCCTAGCCTAAAAATTGGGAGTTTGGAAAAACTCATGGTTTTTTGGATTGTAGACTTGCTGTTGCACATTATCTTAATTAGTCTAAGTAATTAAATCATTAAATGATTGGCATTTATCCCTTGCTAACAAACAGTAAAGCTTAGTGCTTTTTTTCTTGATCTTCTGAGACCTGCTATTTGAGTTCTTCATGCAACTCTTCATTTGTGGCATTTGTGTTGTCAAGAGGCATGAAGTCAGTGCACAGCACTGTAACTCTCCAGCATGAGCAGCACTTGGAAGGGGTTAACCTAGCCCATTGATTGTACTTCAGACAAACTGCATCTGATGTGTGTCACCTCCGTGAAAAAAGAAAGACAGCACCAAGCTAACTTTAGCTAATTAATGCTGGACAATGAACCATGTAACTTGAATTCGTTGTAGAGATCTGACTGACTTTTTTAACAATAAGTTTTCATTACTCATAGTTTTTATAGGAATTCCTTTGTGGATGTGTATTTCAATAAAAATATTTTGGGTAGAGAATGGTTAATGTTTTGCTTTAATGATACCAGGTTGGACATTACCTGTCCTTATTCTCAATTGTCATGTTAAGTCTGCATCCTAAATTCAAAAATGCAGATTTGTTTCTAGTAATTTTTGTTGGCTGGTACTTCAGTAGATAATACTGTATCAGCTAATACTTTATGAGCTAGTACTGCTTAAACTGCTCTTCAGCTCATGCTGATCAGCTAGAACTGAATCAAAATAGAGATCTTTTTAAAACTACATCTTTGGCAGTGGCTGATTTCTCAGGCTTATGTGGCAGTTGGCAATTTTATTTCAAGCAACATATCTAAGATACTAGAGAAAATTCCTTCACCGAAAGAGTTATGCAGCATTGTAACAGGCTGGCCAGGGAAGTGGTTGACTCATCATCCTTGGGAGTATTTAAAAGATGTGTAGTTGTGGTGCTTGGGAATATTGTATGTGGTAGACTTGGCAGTGTTGGATTAATTGTTGGTCTCACTCTTCTTAAGTGTCTTTTTCAACCTAGATAATTCTATTATTCTATCTTGGAAACTTCTTCTGTGTTAAGCACTTCATGAGTTTGGAGACTTCTTTCTAAAATTCTAACAAGTATTCCATTAATCTGTAGCTGAATGTCCATAGTAACCTTTTTTTCTTTTGCATTTCCTCAAGAATTCATTTGTATATACTTGAGACTGACATTCGCCCTTGGGCTCAATAGGAAAATAAAATTGAAATGGAGAATGTCTTACATTTATGTCCCCATGGAAGATATTTTATCCAAACCTTTCACAAGGTACTGATTGAAGGGACCTGGGAGGCATGGGCTTACAGGAACCTCATGAAGTTAAAGAGAGGGAAGTGGCAAGACTTGCCTCAGGAAAGGAAAAACCCCTGACACACTAGAGGCTGACCAGGTGAAAAAACAGCCTGAGACAAAAGTTCAGGAAGTTCTGGTTTACCAAAAGTTGCCTATAAATCAGTGATGTGTCCTTGTGGTAAGGAAGGTCAACATTTTTCAGGAATGAGGTGATCCTTCTCTTTCACTCAGCACTGGTAAGGTACATCTGGACTGCTGGGGTCAGTGTTAGGCTCCTCAGTAGAAGAGGCGCATGGATGTGCTGGAGGGAGTCCACTGAAGGCCCACAGAGACAGTGCTGGAATTGAAAAATTGTCATACCAAGAGAAATTGAGAGCTGGGACAGCTTGGCCTGATACGAGAAGGCTGAGCCAGATTTTAGCCATGAATATATAAATATACCTGATGGTAGAGGGTAAAGATGTGGAAGCAACACTCTTCTCAGAGAACTCTAGTCGATAGCACAAGAGGCACACGAAATTCTGTTAAAACATAAGAAATTTTTATAATTGTTATTGGTTATGCTGTTATTACTGCTATTACTCAAAGACTGACTGAGCACTGGAATAGGTCAAAAGTGTTTGTGGTCCTCTTTTTTGGAGTTACTTAAAATAGAGCAAAGCATGACTCTGGGCCAGCTTCTGTTGCTGACCCAGGTCTTAGCCAGGTTCTGCACTAGGCACTCTCCAGATTTAACTGCCAGCTTCAGGGAATTCATAGTTCTGTGAAAATTGTCAGGTAAACCTCAGTGTGCCCCTAATATTTTTTATGTTGCATTTCAGATGTTCTCTGGGCAAGTAAAGTATTAGTAAGCCTACTAATTTTATA
The DNA here is from genome assembly GCA_020086605.1 of Lanius collurio. Classification (NCBI taxonomy): domain Eukaryota; kingdom Metazoa; phylum Chordata; class Aves; order Passeriformes; family Laniidae; genus Lanius; species Lanius collurio. The sequence goes on from JACBWW010000008.1 coordinate 8,158,295, forward strand.
AAAATAAGTATAAGAATTTGATGTCTTACATTATCGAAATACTTTTTTTTTTATTTACTATTTTTTTAACACATCAAAGAGTGAGAGGGAAATTGGCAGATTAATAATGGATTAGATTTCTTTTGCATTAAAAAAATGAACATCACAGTATTCACAATGGAAAGCAAACCCAAAATTTGAAGTGTTAACACAACTATATGCAACCATGAGAGAAGAAAACAAGTAGGAAAGATACATACCATACACATCTGGAGTCTGCCCTTTCAAATTCTAGACACAGCAGTTTTATTCTACTTACAATATAGTAAAAAAATTTGTGACTGGGGTCTAGGAAACCTAGTATTTATTATGACTGAAGATATAATCTCTCTTTTCATAAATACACCTTTAGTTGTCTATATAATAAATGCTTTTAAGTATATAGGTGAAATCCTGCACAGGATTAAATCAGTTGGAAAAATCCCATTTAAATTACAGAGTCTGGAACTTACATCTGCCTGTAAATTTACACTGTGTGAAACGCTCCGTCAGAGTTCCAGAGGCAGAAAGTAAATTATTGGCAAATTAACTTGGTATATTTAAAATAAAAGCTATAAAAGTTAACTAGGTATCAGTTAAAAAATAAGACTATTGCACATGCTCAGTACATACCAATACTTAGTTTTTAACTAGGCTATTGGAAGTCCATTGAATCAAAATGTCTACCATGTGAACAGTGCCTTTACTGTTCTACTTTCTCAAGTATCTTTGTTGAAAACCTACTGATTAAACAATTAGTATCACTTACTACTTAACTACAGTAAATGTACTGTGAGTTTAGTTGGAGTTGTTCTAATAGTGGAGGGGGGGGAGATAAAAAAGGAGTGTATATTTTCCTACTGAATATCAGGCAAAACAAATTTTCATGTCAGACAAGGTTTGTTTTCACTCCTAAATCAATTTTTATTAGTATTTCTGCATTTAATTTTTACTTTCTTGACTTTCTAATGAAGTTAGAACAGAAGAAAGAGTAATATTTAAAGATGGGTGACTATACCTAATTATTTCAGTTGCACAGCATTCTGAAAAAAATGCTTAAAATGAGTTGAAGGAGAACTCCTTAAGTTCCTGTTATTTATGTTTGTATGTGTCAAGAACTATAACCAGCAGGTGAAGGGAGGTTATTCTCACCTTGTACTCTCACCTTGTATGTTCTTGCAAGACCCCACCAAGCCTACTGCCCCCTTGCAAGACCCCCCACAAGACGCACCAGCTCAGTGGTCCCCAACATTAGAAGAATGTACATCTGTTTGAGAGAGTCCGTAGGAGAGCCACAGGGATGGTCAGAGGGCTGGGACAGGTGTCTTATAAAGACAGATTGAGAGAGAAGCTGGGGCACTTCAGCTGGGAGAAGAGAAGATTTTGGGGAGACCTTAGAGCATTTTCTAGTACCTAAAGGAGGCCTACAGAAAGGCTGTAAATTGAGTTTTTACAGGTGCATGTAGTGACACGACAAGGAGTGATGGTTTTCAGCTGAACGAAAGTGGATTTAGAACTGGGAAGAAATTGGGAAGAAATTCTTTACTGTGAGGGTGAGGAGGCACTGCAACAGGTTGCCCAAAGAAGTTATGGATGTTGCAATCCTGGGCAGTATTCAAGGCCAGGTTGGATGGGGTTCTGAACAACCTAGTCTGGTGGATGGTGTACCTGCCCATGACAAGGGGGTTGGAACTTGATGATCTTTCAGGTTCCTTCCAACCCAAACCAAGCTATGGTTCTGTGTTGATGTCAAATTTGTATAATTATTAGTCATAAAATGTTTGGTTTTTTCATCTGTTCACTCATATTTAATTGCTAGTTTGTTTTCAAAACTGAATTAGAAGCCCAGTGGTGATCAAAGCTTTGTAATATAAGGCATTATTTCTCTCACTGGTTGGAAATAATGAAAGTACATCACAATACATCTTGGCATTTAATGGCTGACCTCTAGTGTGCAGTGAAGCCAGGCAATTTAATAATTCTGTTTGTGAAGAGACTAAGTAATTATAAGAAGTGGAATTTAAGTACATCAAGGTGGTAAGAAAACTGCTTAATGATGGTGAAAACATTTATAAAGTGAATAAAAACGTTCTTTTGATCCCTCTAGGCTGTCTCTTTTTCTTTGCCATAAGAAATTTGAGGACTGATCACAAAGAAATGTGAATATTTTTGCTTTCTTTTTGAGTGGCAGAATTCCATGGATGAAAATACTGTTCTACAAGAATGAAACTGTTCTTTTGCGTTTAATTATTCATCAGTGAAATGTCACACACACAGCAAAAAAAAAAAAAAAAAAGAAAGTAAATGTGGGTAGTTTAGACTAATTGAAATGACAGATTGGATAACAAAAGATTTGAAGGCCTCGACTGTTCCTTCTGGTGAAAATAGTAATCCTGGGGTGCTCCCTACAATACAGAATCATCTTTGAATAGGAACTGATGTTTAATGGTATGATGTTTCCAAATAATGACTAATCAACTACTACTGCTCCCTTGGCCTTTTACTTAAATGGAAAACAAAAGGACAGATGCATTTTCTGTTATAGAAACTGATGGATATCCAAAGTACAAAAGAAAGTGTTTCTGTAAAATTTTTGTGATTAAAAAAAAATAAAGAATTATTTGCTCTAGAATTCTGGATTTGAGTGAAGAATATTTATGATAAATAAATTAGTTTCAAAGATTAAGGTAAGCTCAAAAGCGATGAAAAAGTCTCAGAAATGGATAAGCAAATTGTCAGATTAAGTTAGAAATGCAAATTTTACAAATGGATGTAAGATTAATGTGGAGAAATTAATATATTTGATATCTGTTGCAACCTTTTTTTGAAATGTAGCATATTTATGCTGAGGTATGTAGAATTGTGCATGTTAATTACCACTGGCTATTAAAAAAGGAGCTCAGATACAGACCGTATGTAATAGTTAACACCCATTTATATACTAAAGGAGTGCTAAAATTTATTAGGGTAGTATCTATGTAATATGTTTATAATTTAAGAACATTTTTCCTGTAGGAAAAGGAAGGCTTGTGACAACTTGGAAAGACAGTTTAATGTTCTAGTGTATATGAATAATACAGTTTTTATTTCTATGGAAGCATGTAGATTACACAACTGTTCTTATACCATTTACATTCACAGCAATCTTACAAATATATGTGGTGTCAACTACTCTCCTGCTATGCAACAACTAATATAAAGACATCACAATAATAGTTAGAAATCACTAAATGAAATGCATTTTCTGTTGCAATACATACACTTGTTATTCATGTTATCCTCCTGGCATTCACCTCAGCTACTTTTCTAAGTAAAGAATAGGATTAAATCAATTACAAATGAAGCATTGTGATTGAAATATAATCTGAATGTTGAAGATACTTCAAAAAAGTATTCAGGAAATAAATACAGTGATGAAACTTGAGAAATGTAGTAATATTGTAGCATCCTGTCTTGTAGTCACATCAAAGTGCATATACTTTGTATTATTTTCAGGTTTTTCAGACATTTGATACAACTTCTGCCGTGTCTCTTCCTTTATCCCTTTTGTTATTTTCTTGGGATTAGGACAAATGTCTTAGACAGAGCTGCTTCTCACAAATACGGGTTAGTAACCTCCAAGTGCAGCTGTTAAGCATCTGTCTAACAGGCACAGAGCTATTCTGGTAGGTTTAGTAAAGAAACTGAGGGATCCATTTACAGCTTATTTTAATTTAATTTTGTCAGACATACACTGATTGACATATTGATTGGATATAAAATTATTGTTCCAACTTAATAAATAAATTGGTTTATAGATATTCTGAGAGGCCCAAGTCATGCAGGAACATGGCAGAGTAATGTTTTCAAATAATATTATATTTGGTGTGATGTAATAATATATATAATAAATTATTTGGTGTGAAATAAGACATATTATTTTTATAGTGTTTATCAGCAGCCTATGGTATATTTTAGGCATAGAGTAATAAATTTCACAACAAATTAATTTTAAAATGTAAAATACTGAATTTGCATAATAAAATATCTTATAATAATTATAATGATACAGACATCCCTGATAGGTGCTATCTTTTATAGAATAGATATATTTTTATTTCATTAAATAAATCATTCTACTATGAGGTCATGCAAACACTTCTGATAGTAGTCCGACTTCTCTTGATAGCATTTCTCTTTTCTCAGCCTGGAAAGTAATTCTTTGTGCATTCAGTCACTATTTCTCTTTTGCTTCTGTGCCAGCTCCCCTGTACCTTTAACACAGTGTCTCATTGTCAGAGTCTTCATAGAAGTGATTTTTCTCCTTTTGCCATATTGTGCAGTACACGTCAGTGCTACAAGACATCACAGAATGAAGAGGTCAACCCATGGTTACACCAGATGATGCAAACAGCATTTTCTTTCTGTTCTCCATCATCTGTATTCCTTCCTTGTGTTTGAGATATGACAACTGTAACTGTCGTGACTAACTCAGTTTATTTATCTTTCTGGTTTTGCCCTTTAACATAGTTTTGGACCAGTGGCAGCTGGAGAAACTACCTCGGTGGTTGGAACTTCCTGTAGTGGCATGCATTCCTTACTTTTGTGGCTTCGGACACCAACTCAGACTGCCACGTATTGAGAAAATTTTACAGCCTGTGTAACGAGCTACTGTTTCTACTCCTGTATTTTCAGCTGGGTTACCAATCTGCTAGAATCCTGTTGGTCAAGATCCCCTGAGAGATAGAGTAAGGTCCAGAGCAATAACTATTGGGAAAGGCACTTAGCAGGGACACACGGCTTATGTGGATCACCTGACAATTGCTTCTTTCTCATGTCCTTTCTGAAGGCTGCCAGTATCAATCAACAGCAAATGAATATAAGCAAGCAAAAATTTTACTCTGTAGAGACACCTATGTAATAGTACTTTGAACAGAACTACACCAAGTACAGATTTAAACTATCCATAAATATTAAGGAAAAAAAAGAGGCACAGAGATAGAACAGGATTATTCTATGAGTTTTATTTATAAAATTGATGCAGGATTTTTAGGAAAAACAAGACAACTAATTTATGTGACACACATATGTATTAGTTTAATTATTCTAAAACTTTCATTTTCCTTTTTTTCATTAATTACACCTTTTTCTTAAACATTTTTGTTTGTTTTTTTTGGGGGGTGGGAGTGAGTATTTACCTCGTAAGGTCTATATTTTTGTAATAGAGTCTCATTCTAGTAGTATTCAAAAGGGGATTTTCTCAAGTATGTGAAGGGTGGATGCCCATTGATTTTTACCAGGCACGGTGAGTTTAAAAATCCTATGTAAATTGATCTGGTGAATTAAAATCACTGACAGAATCATTAGCTGAACATGAAATAAGATGAGTATCTGTTCTATTTGGATTTGATGCTCTAGTTTGTCATGGGGTATCTTTCCATTTCTCATAGTTCAGAACAGGCAGATGTTCTGGAAATGGAATCTCAAAAGGAAGTTTCTAGGACATGAATGTGGAAGTGGTGCATGGTGTGCTATAGAGTGGTAATATTAGCCTATTTCAACATTGGAATAAATCACTTAGAGAGCTCTAAACCATTGAATTTCATCTTGAATTAGTTTTTGAAATGATTCATTTGATAACTCATATTATTTCTAAAGTATAGGGTTAGGGTTGATGTATAGCCTACGCTTAGTTTTGTTCAGTTTGAACTACAATTGTTATTTTAACCTTGTAGATGCAGCCAGTAAAGCATTTAAAAAGGGGAAAATGAAGGGGAAAAAAGGACACTTTTAAGTTGTCTCTATCACATTACATCTGCATAAAAAAATTTAATCAGCACTATTGAATGATTAATGAAAAGGAGAGTGGCAGCCACCCACCCAGAAACTCATCTGCCTTTGAAAAGATTTAATTTAGGTGTTGGTAGCTCTCTGTTATAGTTCCTGATTTTCCTGACATTGCATTGTTCCACTGGCCCTTCCCTCTGAAGCATTTTCGCACATTTATTCTTTTGCTCCTTAAGATCTGCTAAATCGTAACTGTTTGCCTGGTTCTAGTTGAAAGATACCAAGAAGGATCCTAAGGGATGAACAACCACTTAAGACAGTAAATAGATTATTGTCCTTAAAATGGTAAATTGATAAGTTGGTTTCCTTTGAGAGTTAGTTGTTTATAACCAGTTGGGCTGTGACTTACAACTCTGCTTATCATTTCAATAAACCTTCTCTTCTTTTGTGTCTACTCACTAGTCTCTTTGTTCTCCTTTCCACAGTATTTATCAGTAGCAGTTAGCCTTTATTTTTGCGAGCTTATTGAGTCTTCTTTGAAACACACTATGTCTTATTCTTACAGTGGTACACTTTATCTCTGTGTTTTCCATGTGGAGTGTACTTTGTTGCTCGTGGATAACTGAAATCTATGTAAGCTTTAGTATGTAATATTGTCAAAGAATAGAAAATTTTTTAATGTCATTAGCATTAGTTCATCTCCAGCTCTGTGAGGAAAGTGTATACGTATTCTTTCCAGAAACTTCTTAGCCTTTGAAATAGCTGCATTTCTTTGGCTTTTCGTAGTTTCATGATTAATTAATATGCATTTGTATTTTATTTGATGGATATAATATGCACCCTTTGCAGTTGTCTTTAAGCCTTTTACCTTGTACTTTTTACAGTGGAGACTTCTCTTATTTCAGATGTTTAAGTACTTTACATCCAGTTTCTTTAATATGGTATTTAGATCCTTTTCTATAATGGCAACAGCTTCCATCATAGCAAAAGGCAATTCCTTTTAGCTTTGTATCACCATTAGCATGTTTCATTAGCTAATTCTGTTTTCTGCAGCCAAGTGAGTAATTAGAATTCTTAAGGTCCCAAAGCTGGTCCTGCAAGAATAGTATTACAAATCCATGTAGCTTTATAGCTAGGTTTTTTTCCACTTAGTTCAGGATAATTTTTTAATGTTTTATGTTTCTTAAAATAAAGTTTGTTTTGATTTTAACCATTAATTTCCCATTTCATGATGATTTGTTGAAGAATACAATCTCTCAGTACAAACATATTAGTAGTATTGTTTTCCCATGTCTAAAAAGATCACGTATTTTATCAAAGAAAGAGTGGATTCATTTAGCATAGTCCAGTTTTGATCAATCACTGTTCTGATTTATCCTGGTTGCATTTTTTTCTCTGTGTTTTTGTCTATTATTTATGTTAAAGCTCAGCTGCAACACATATATATGTGCTTATACACATGTAAACTGTTTATGTCCATAGATACAGCATGAAACAATATAGTGACATGAAGTATTTTTTCTTATGACCTATGATTGCATTAAATAGAATCTTTTATTTTCATCCTCCTAGCGACATTTTGCCATCTAGTTGTTTTTCTTATACAAGATGTTACAATCTAAGGCTCTTGGTCAGTAGGGAACTCATGACATGGCTTTAAAGAATGTTCTTACTTGTTATCATGTAACTTCCAGGTGAATATAATATGTTGCTTAAATTCGTATCTGAGGGTTTCTACTGAATTCAGTGACATTAAAATGTGTTTCATGGTAAATGTCTTTCCAAATGCATCATAGAATTATGCTGATATACGATACACAACAACTGGAATTGTGTGAACAATCTCTAGAATTTTATCAGTGCTTGTCTAGTGCATGTATAGATTAGTTTAACCTCTTCATTAAGAGTATACACTGTATTAAGAAGACATTTCAATGCTGTATTTCATTAGTGACTAGGGAAAAAAAAGGGCCACTCTTGTCCCTATGTAACTAATAATGCTGTCCAGAAAATGAAATATTTACTCATAAAAAGGAAAATATTAAATTATATATTTGAGTTGTACCTGGATTTTAATTTTGCAGATAAGGAAAGAACTCTAAGTCTCAGTAAATTCCATTGCTATGCTTAAGTGTGGTTGGTTAACCTTGGCTGGCTTATGGGTGCCCACCCAATTACTCTGTCACTCCACCTTCTCAGGGGCAAAAAATCATTTCGGTCAGGCCTTCAAAGAAAGTATAAGAGATGTTCACTCAATTTGAAGTGCTGCTGCAATATCTTGTGCTGATGTGGACAGGATTCGAGTCAGAATTTGTGCCTGCTGTGTCATAGGAGGTTTAAGTTAGTCATCTGAGTTTGTTAACAGGAAATAGGAAACCAGAGATTGGTTGGGCACTGAAACAGGCTCCCCAGAGTAGCGGTCATGGCCACAAGCCTGACAGAGTTCAAGGCGTGTTTGGACAACGCGCTCGGGTACATGATGGGATTGTTGGGATGTCCTATGCAGGGCCAGAACTTGAATTCAATGGTCTTCATGGGACCCTTCCCAGATATTCTGTGATTCTGTGGTACTATAAAATTGGAATTTATAGACACTTTGTAGCAATGAAAATCTCTTGTGTTGTGTTGAAGTGATAAGCGCATCTACTCCTTTTAATTTACTTTCTCTTCATTTTCAAAGAATTGAGGAATCAGGATTGTTTGGGTGAAAATGAATCTTTAAATATGAAATAGTCCAATCCCCTCTGCCATAGGAAGAGATACCATCAACTACATCAGCTTTCTCAGACCTCCATCCAACTTGGCCTTGAACATTTCAAGGGATAGGGCATCCACAATTTCTCTGGGCAGTCTGTTGCAGTATCTCACCACCCTTATGGTGGCTTCCACTTGATGTCACTGTCTTTGGATGTGGCCTTCTAGCCAATTTCTAATTCTTCTAATAGTACATCTGTGAAACACGTATCTTGCCAATTTTGTGGGAAGAATGTTGTGAGGGGCCATGCCAAAGGTCTTATAGAGTCTGCATAGATCATGAGTTGCTCTTCCTTTGTCCACTGACAGAGTTATTGTAAGTAAACTAGTCTGGCAGCATTTGTGCTTGATATAACCATGTTGTCTGTCTTCATTTATCTCCCTGCCTTCATTTGTCTTGATACATCTTCCAGGAAGACCTTTACCATAATTTCACTGGCATGGAGGTGAGACTGATTGGCCAGTAGTGCCCAGGTGTCGTCCTTTTTTACCATTTTGAAAAATGGGCATGATGTTTCTCTTTTTTCTGTCACTGAACTTCACTTTACTGCTGCAACTTTTCAGATATGATCCTGAGTAGCTTGGCATCTCCATCTTCCATTTTCTTCCTCAGGATCTGGGGTTGTGTCTGGATGGGTCCCATGGGTTGCTCAGTACTTCTAATGTGCACTTTTTCTCATAATTTTCTTCATTCTAGCTTCTAGCATTCAGGCCTCTTGCAATCCCTGGAAATTAAAAAAAAAAATCACCTTTTATAACCAACCTTCATTTTCCTTCTAAAACAATGGACTATTTTTTTTTTTTTTTAAGGAAAAATTTAAAATTTTCCTTAAGAATTTCTATATTTTTTCAAAGAACTCAGAGTGAAATGTTCAATCACAGCTTCTTTATCTATTCTTCATTCTGTTGCATTTTTTTAATTTCAGGAGGCAATATTAAGACTCAACTTGTGTATATCAAGAACTTCTTTTTTTTTGTGGTTTACAATTCATTTCTGTCTAAACTGTCATTTAAAATGCAGTATCTGCGTTGCTATTTTTATATGTATTTTATTTTTTCAGTGTCCACTGAACTGCAACTTTCCATTTAAAAAGCTTAGGAGCTATTCAACATTTTGCAATCAGAAAAAACAGCTGAGAACAAAAAAAGATAAGAGAAGTCCATTAGAAATTTTTGCAGGACATCATTCTTGCATTTTTAAGAAAAAGTTTTTTGTTTCAGGCAAAAGCTGGAGCCACTTACAGTGTGAAAGTCAACTGTTATATCTTTATCTTTTTCTCCCTCTCTTCTCTTGTTGTAAAGGCTGGAGGGCTTTTTTTAACTTCTCTTACTTCCTGGTAGCTACATGAGACTAATCTTAATAGATATTCTTGGGATCTAGTCAGATTAGTGTTTGCAAAGTGTATTTTTCTAATTTACAGAACATTTGATGGTACTTACTTTAGGAGATGGAATTGCAAAAAACCCAACAGTATTTCATACAATTTAAAATGTATTCTCACATTTAATAGCTATTTCTTTCATATGAAAAATAGTCAGACAATCATTTGTGTCAGTTGACCAAATATTGCGTGTTATCCATGAGCCATCGGTGTGCCCTTGTGGCAGAATGGGGTGCATTAGGAAGAGCATTGGCAGCAGATGGCAATGGACAGGCAGTGATCCTGTCCCTCTACTCAGCCCTGGTGAAGCCTCACCTGGAATGCTGTGTCCAGTTCTGGCCTCCTCGGTGCAGGAGAGACATGGAACCCCTGGATTGGATCCAGTGGAGGGCTACAAAAATGATTAAGGCACTGGAGCATCTCTCCTGTGAGGAAAGGCTGAGGAACCTGGGCCTGTTCAGTCTCAAGGAGGCAACTGAGAGGGGACCTCATCAATGTCTGTGAGTACCTGAAGGGAGGGTGATAAGAGGATGGAGCCAGGCTCTGCTCAGTGGTGCAAAGCAGTAGGACAAGAGACATGGGGCAGAAACTGATGTACAGGAGATTGCACCTGAACATGAGGAAGAACTTCTTTGCTGTGCAGATGTCAGTGCAGTGACACAGATTGCCCAGAGAGATTGTGGAGTCTCCATCATTGGGAATATTGAAGAATTGTCTGGATGCAATCCTGTGCAATGTGCTCTGGGATGATACCACTTGGGCAGGGAAGTTGGACCAGATGACCTAATGGCAGTCTCTTCCAGCTGTACCCCTTCTGGGATTTTGTGATTAGCTTCACTTGTTACTTTTTTGCAGTTTGGTCTTCAAATTCAGAAATGACAAGTTTTTAATCCTTGTATATCATATGAAGTATAGCAGCCTTGTCAAACAGTAGTCTTAATTTTATACTAAAACAGTGTCTCTTTGTGTCTCTTCTGATTCCTTCTTTGTAAGAAGACAGTTAAAGCTTACTGTCTAAAAAAGTTTAATATTGAAGATTGAGTGAAGTGAATCCTGTGTGTACTCTCAAGAGTTTTTGTAATAAATAAGGGTTTAATTATTTTGGGCAGCAGATTCTGAAAGCTATTTTGTACAATTTTCTTTCTAAGGTATGTCAGAGTGTTTTTGAGAAGTAAAGAATCTGGGAAGCACTTCATGCTATATTACTTGATATGTTTAATTCAGTAATTCTCATTCCTTGATTTTAAAATCTTCTAAAATTCTTTAAAAATAAAAAGATTTTCCGTTCTTCTCCAAAATTCTAAATCAGAGGTAAAGCTATTATTCTTGTAAGTGCCATGAAATATTTTGGCAAACTGATCTAATTTCTTTTCTCCAAAAACAAATTTGGAAATATACCTCTTGTCCTTTGCTTTTATGTATTTGTTTGTATGTGTGTGTGTAAATTTTCATGTCTTGAAAAAAAATTTAGTTTAGTGTTAACAAAAATGTGGAGAGCATAAACCAGTCTCTGATTAGTAGAAGTGTAACTTAAACCGAGCTTCTGGTGCTTCTGTCTTGCTGCAAGTTCATTTCTATGACATATATACAGAGAAATTCCTATATTAGAAATTTAAATATTTCTTAACCTCCATCTACTAGTTCTTAATAAGAAATTTTTGAAAATATTAACCAAAATATCCCAGATGCCAACTTCATGTAAACATGTACATGGTACAAGTAAAATTTCTAGTTTCCTGAGTTTGGAGTTTCACAGTTGTAGTAGCATTTTGGTTACTGCTGAGTCTTTTAGTGTAAAACTGATTCATCATGCAGCCCCTATTATCCCTTCTTTATACCTACGTAATTCCTCATTTGTACAGTCTAAAAAAACCCAACCCAAACCAAACCAGCATTCAGGAATACTATGTATTCGTAACATCCCTTTACACGAAATACAAAGATTTTAACCTGATGTTTTGGTGGACAGCTTGTTTGTATTTTTTTAGCTTCAAAGCCTTTCCTGTTCTGCCAGGAAATATATGAGGAAGTAGGCTTATGAAACAGATTTTTAATTTATACATTTTCTCATTTTACAATGAGAATGTTTTCCACCTTCTACCTATTGCATGTATTTTTATGTCTTTGTTTTATCTTTCCAGCTCTAGAAAATTTTTGCCATGTAAATTTCAGCTAGTGCAAAATTAAGTGTAACATTTAAGTACTCAGGCTAGTATTTTATGAAGTGCTGTAGAGGTTGTTCTGAAGTATTTGAAACAGGAAACTAAGATCAAGATCTTGAGGTGTAACTAGTCCTAGAGTTCACTAACAGTATGTAAAATTCCTTTTTTCTGATTCAGCAACATATGTTTCCAGTGTTGAAAAGTTGGTATTTATGGCAGTCTTCACACAAGCCCACTAATTTTCCACAGAGTAAAGAAAAATTCTCAGAATGAAAATGTTCTTTGTGAATGGTTTGAATGAAGCTATCATTCATGAGGGCTCTTTGACATTGCAGCAGCAGTTGCTAACCCTTGGATCAAAACATGGTGTAAATATGAAGTATGGTTTAAAATGTAAAGTACTTCTTTTACGGCCTTCTTTTTATGTAAATCAGTGGAAAAATGACTAAAAAATATGAATATTCTGATCAAAGTCCTGAGGAGTATTGGGAATATTGCAAATTTTACATACCATAAAGTTGCTGGACAGTCTAATGCTGGGAGTGACTACTTCCATGAAGAGAGAGAAACATTTTGTAACTGATAAAACTGGGTCAATGTTTTAAGGTCTCAGCCTCATTGTAAATATACTTTAGTTTAGCTAAAATCAGTGACTCATGTAGTTCTCTCAGTTTCCATTAGATCAAACAAGGAGAGGAACAACAGACTTTAAATGACAACTGTAGTATTCTTTGCACAGTTCTCATATTTCTACTCACATGTTTGCCAGCTATAAGTAATTTTCTTCCAGAACTGATGTCTCATATATTTGAGGAAAGATCATGGCATTACACAAAAAGGGATCTGTATATAGAGTTAAGGAGGGAGCAGTTGTTCTGTCTCCATGCATTCATCACCATTCAATTCCAACATGTGACAGGGATTTTAAAATGACTACAAGTCTAGTACCTAGTGCTGCCCAGATGCTTGAGTTCCTAAGTGAGTTTGGACCAGGCTCATGCACTCCAAAGCATCAAAGTTTCATAGTATTTCTATGCCTATGAAGTTTCATAGTATTTCTAAACTAGTATTGTCATCATTTTTCTTTGGACTGAAGAGCTTTACAGTTAGTTCTGCTTTCTCCTTATGGCACCACACATCCCTACTGAAGTTACTTATATTTTATTACTGACTACACAACTCCAGTAGTGTCACTGGTGCGGTGGGTAGTGCCTTTTGTGGTATATAAGAAAAGCCCATGCTTCTGGAGAGCAGTTACTGCTTTTTGGGAAAGGCCAGGTAAAGCTTGGGTAATATAAAATGAGCTGTGAAGTCATGTACTTCTCTCCTGAGCAGCTGCATGTTTCTGCTGTCCTTTCAAAATGACACACACACGAGAAAATCACTATAGTTCTAGCATAATGGTCACTAGTAACAGTGTATTATTTGTGCCCAGACACTGGCTGCTGTGAATAATGGAACTTCTCACACAGAAGTCTCTATTATAAGTAATTAAGGATTAACCGGGTTCTTAAATTTTCATTCTGAATTGCGACCTGGAGGAACCATAAGGAAAAGCTGTTGCATCATTGTAGTTTTGGTATTTCTTCTTTCTAGTGCAGTCTGAATTAGGTACAGTTTTCTTTCAGAGATGATTTTTCTTATCTTTTTTTTTAAAGATGATGAAGTTGGGAAGCTAACTTATGGGCTTCTGACTTATGGAGGGCTTAAGAATATCTTTTTGGTCTGAAGGAAACAACTTCAAATATTTGCTGTTTCTAGGCTCTGGATATGCTGCTTGGTAGGTTTTTGACACATTTCAGAGGGTCATTCGGGTTAGATCTGCACATATATGAAGATAAAGTAACTGAGCATCCAGCTCAACAAAGTAAGAGAGGAATTGACCGCCTATTTTTTTTAAATGAAGTATATAAACTGTCAACACAAATTTGACTGAGATACATTATTATATCCTGGAGACTGTGAACAGTTTTTTTCTCTCTGTATATTTTTATAAATTACACATCTTCCCCTCCTTTTTGTTTCCTCTAAGACACTAATTTTTCTGTTTATTTGTGTGTATGTGTGAGATTTCTCAGTTCAAGATAAGTGATGATTGCCACTAGTTGGCATATCTTTGTGCTGTTCCCAGTGTCCAGGGTTAGAACAGGTTCAGTGAAAGAGCCCTTTCTTTTAACAAAGACTAAGGGGTATGTGGTAAGCATGTGTCCTGCTTAGAATCCAGAGGAGTAAACAGTGACCAGAGGGTTATCCATGACTCTTTTAATGACCTTCATAAAGGTATGTCAGAAAGCTGTTTTGTTAGGCTGTATTGGTAAGTGTAGTGAGCTTTCCAACAGTGTTGAAAGTGGTTAGATGGTGAGTTGGCAGTACTCAGAGTCATGGGATGAGCCTTAAGCCTCAGTGTAAGGTAGTGAGGCAGTTAGATAGGAGAACATGAGTGAGGGAGAGGCGATGGAGACTATCAGGTTGTCTGCCTGATGACCTCAGCAAAGTCCATTAATGGATCCCCTGTCCGAGCCACAGGGTGTCTTGGCCAGCAGTCTCTCTACTGCTAGCACTGACAGTGCCTTGAAAATTTATGTAACTCTATAGAAAGCAGAGTGTGACACTGCATTGGACGATGTACCAGAAGAGCACAAACATAATACTATTTCTGGGTCTCATCATGGGAGTGTATATTGTTTGAATTACGTTAAAAACCCCAAGATCCCTAAAACAGATGTTATGCTATTTAAGAAGTAATGGCTATGTAGAGTACATTTTTTGAAGGGGGAACATGAAGCTTGATTATTCTTTTGATGGAACTGACTGTGGGAAAACATATGAACGAAACGTGTTTTATCACTGTATTGATTACATTATGCTAGTTAGTTGAAAGTTGATGTGAGAACATAAATTACTTTTTCAGCTTGCTAGGAAAAAGTACATAAATTTTTCCTTGAGAAATCTTGTCTATCTGCATTAGCTTCCATTTTTTCTGGTTCTGGTGTTACATTTCCATGTGATAATGAAGGCAGAGTCATGTGAAACAAAAATTCTGACCAGAATAAAATACAGGATGCTGTAACCACCTCAGCACTTTACTGATGAAATACTCTTTGCATAAAATGAAAAGAATTGTGTTTGTTTTTGGACCTGAAGGTTCAATCTTCTTACATAAGTCGCCCTACTAGAGCTATAGTAAGGAAAACATGTAGCACTCTTAAAAATGAGAAATATTTGATTCATTATTAATTAAATTCCCTTTTTAAAATTACCATTATGTACTTAGACCAGGATGTTTTGTACCTTCTTTAAATGGGTGTATTTTTTTGAGCTGTGTTATTGGCAAGACCTCTATTGAAATTTTTGACTTTCTGTCTATGGGTATGACAGAGATTTGAAAAAAGAGGGGGCAGAGAGCTTGTGAACAGTTCTGGTTGCATGTAGGTTTGCATAAAAGTTGAGGAATTTGTAGGGAGAGGCTTGTTTATTCTTGCAAGCTCTACTTGTGATTTCTTAGCTTCTTTTTTTTTTTTTTTTTTTTTTTTTTTAATTTAATAAGCAGCCTGACAAAGACATAAGAAGCTAAGGAAATAAAGCATCATTTGACTTTTACCACAGAAACTAATGACTTTTCTATCAGTAACTGCATCAGAAGTTACCAAGGCCCATTTAGTCATGCATGGTAATACTCATTTAATTAGAAAATAAAGGTAAGGATTGTTGTTAAAATAATAAAATGCCACTTTTAGCTAAGTGTGTAGTGTTTTACTGATGCTGATTGTATTTTCAAGAGTGCAGTTATTTTTAACAGTTATCTTTTAAAAATGACATATATAGTATATTGGAATTACGTAACATTTTTGCATATTGGAATTTAAGCATAAGACTTTGCAAGGATTTGCAGTGTGTTATTAAACTCTAGTTAATTCATAAATACTGTTTTACTTCTTGAATTTTGAACAGTCTGTGATATTCTTAACAGAACCCCAGCTAAATAATACCAGCTGTGGACAGTGATTAATGCAGTGAGCAAGGAAAGCTCAGCATGCATGAAAGGAGAGCATTACAAGGACAAAGCAGACACAATGTTGATTGTAATGAAGCTGGATTCCCATGAGGGGTAGCATCATAATATTACTTTAATCTCTTGCTCTTTTTTTTAATTTAAATTTGGTATTGGCCATTGACTATTTCTTTTCTAGATTATGTTTATTTATTCTTGGGTGCATCAACTAACTTACTTAAAAAAGCAGTGTACTTTATAGAGATTGCAGATAAAGGTTTAAAAGTAATATTAGGTTCCTGCTTTTAAAGTGACGTTCATATTTTCTTTTACTGACATGTAGTGTTGCATACACGGTATTGATTCTACTGGACTCAGTTGTTCTTCATCAAAATCACACATTTTTTTTATCAGATCTTCTAAGAGTTTTTAGTTGTGATAGGGTGCCTAATTTGTCCCATCCTGGCTTGACCCTGAATTTTTTTAAGTAAAATACAAATCAGATAAATATTGTGGCCAGTAAAACTTGAGGGCTTGATCACAGAAGTGGTAAAAGCTCATTCCTGTTATCAGGCAGTAATCAAGTAATGTTATAATGAATCAGCATGAATTATTATGTTTACAGCAGTTCTATTATTTTGTGTAAAACGATGATAGTCTATGTTTTGTGAACAGATATTGCAGCTGCAACTACTCAGAGCAGAAATGTACAGTATCAAGAAGTCGCTGAGTTTTTCTATTTGAATAGTAATCATCTGTCTTTATTTTCGTGATATTTATTGTAAATTGCTGTCTCTTCTATCCATTGGTGGTAAATTTGAAAATAAAATAAAACCCACTAGTGATAGGCCTGGGTTTAACCAAGACATTCTACAATAAATAAACTGAAGATATTAAGTGCATTGAAAATGGTGCACCAAAACTAAGATAGTTAATGTGGTTTTACTTTAACTACAGTTATTTTAATTGGATCAGAATTGGAGAAACCTAAAAATATATTTGACATAGTAAGCATATTTCTTTTTATGAAGCTAAATCAAGCTTGACTTTCTACAATTTATCATAAATCAAATTTACTTGCTAAATAAGATGGTCGGACTGGATGATTGATGGTTGGACTGGATGATCTGAAGAGAGTCTTCCGACCCTGATGATTCTGTGATTCTGTGCTAAGATGTACTTATCAGGAATCCTAGCTGAACCTTCCCATTGCACACAGCTTACTGTGAGAGAAACTGTGCAGCTGCAAACAGTGGTAGGAGTTGTTTTTTGGCTAAAAGTGTGATGATACATACATACAGTTTTATTCCCATAGTACTCCACACCAAATCTTACGTTTTTTTCATTTCAACTCCTCTTCTCTTACATCGGACTTCCCAAGGTAATTTTTGTTTAAGACCATTAAGCACAACTGTTTTTTTCATGAAGTCTACCATTAAAGAAAATTAATTTTGCCTGTGTGTTCTTTATTGCACCATGACAACCACTACTTTCATTATACTCTAGTGGGAATAATAATCCTTCTGACTGAAATGCAGTGTTTCAAACTTAGGTTATTTCAGTGCCTCAAGAAGGTATTCTGCAAAGACTGTTTCCCATTGTATTTTAGTTCATCTGTGGTTGCATGGGTGTCAGAAATGGCCACTGAAGTAAGTTCGTTTCTTTGTGGAAATAGATTACATTAGGTCACGTGGAATGATCCACTGATATTACATAGGTAACTATCAGCAACTCTGAGACATTTGTAATGGTCACTTCCTACTTATATGGTTGGATTTGAATTTAGAGAAATGACACACTGCCATTTTCTGAGCATGCCAATAACAGTCTAGCTCAGCATGTCTCAGATTAGTTATTCTTTGCCTTTATTTTATAATGCAGTTATTTTTATATTGGAGTGCCTGTAGATACATTGTAAACTGAAAATATTATTTCAAAATATTGTATATTTACTCTGTTTCATTTGCCAAGCTGCTTCCTAGGTGAGTTTTTTTTTTCCTCTATAAGATACTAATAATTTTCCAAAGAGCAAAAGTGTGCAAAGTGACCGTCAATTGGAAAACAAAATGAAATTGCCTTTTAACTGTTTAATCTAGGCACTTATATGTCTTCGGTCAGAAAGTTTTTTATTTATTAGTAGGTAGTATTAGCAGTGGAGTTTTGTGTCCACGGATAATGGTGAATTTAAAACACAGCTAAAGTTGAAGAGCATTTGATCCCTCTTTAATAGAAACTTTCCACTCCTTAAAATGGGGTTTCTAATACGCCTGGGCTGAGGAAATAAAATGGGAAATGAAATAGGAAACGACATGGTGTATATTTTGAACTAGGTTTTGTCCTTCTTCTAATGGATATTGTTTTCTCAGCTCTAAATATATGGCCCATAAAAGTGACCCAAGGGAGCCAAACCTTTTATGTGTTTTAATAAACTAAGTGCTATTATAAAAGAACCATTAATGGTTTTATTTTAATTCTAATTGGATATTAAGAAGTACTGACTCTAAATCATATGTAGCTTACTACAGGTTTGGGTTCACAAGTAGAGGAGCAGAATATAGTTTATGCTTACAACAGTAGTTGTAGGGTCTACATTTTTGCTAATTACTGCATAGCATTTCATCACATTTTGAAACACACAGGCTTAACTTTAAAACATACAGCAGAATGCCATTCCCTTGTGAAGCAATGAGCTCTGCAGCTTTAAGTGCATGCAGATGAGGGGATAACACAACACAAGCTGGGCTCGCGTTAAAAATAAATAGTCACAAATCGATACTTCTTTTACTTACGCAGATTGTGCAGATGAATGCTTTTTCAATCACATGTTCCTATTGTGATACAACCAAGCAAGAACTGACAGAAAACAGTTATTGGACCATCCATGTTAAGCAAGGCTAGAGGTTTTATAATTTTCTGTTACTAATCATAGAGGGGGATCATTTCTGTTTCTTCATGTGACAGAAGATTTAAAACCCAGGGATTTTGCCTTCCCTGTGAGTTACTTCAAAAATTTTTTACGTTCAGAAAATATTTTTATTATTACCATTTCTCATCTTTTAAAAACTAAGAATTATTAAAACAAAGTAAAGAAAGACTGATGCACATAGGGTTTTCTGTGCTATTTTCCTGTTCTGTGAAAATTACATGAGTTTCTAAAAAAACATGCAATTCAAATGCAGGCCTTATTTTAAATTAAGTGAATTGAAATGGGGATTATGCAAACTTTCAAGTTCTTTTTTTGAAAAAAAAAGTTCCTAATATATTAATTTCTACAGATCAAATTCAGGCACTGTAAATTGTGATCTGTTAAATTTCCTTGTTAGTCATGGAAGATGAACACCTAATTTAAGGAGTATGAAGCTCTTTGCATTTTGATAAGCTTTGAAATAGATAAATAAATAAATATTTTCTACCAGTAACAGAACCCCTAGTATAACAAAATAATGCAGCTGACGAGTAAGTTTTTTTCAGGGTTGTTGCTTAGATTTTCTTGTTGCTGTCATTATGAAATATATGAACTAAACAAAGTTTATTAAACTTCTTTTGTCTTTTAAATTAATTTTTTTATCTATTGTAAGATGCACTTGAATTAGGACTTTCTGGACAGAAGCATAATCAGTATTAGTTTGAATAATTGAACTGAAAAGAGAAAGTCACGTTACAAAACTCAGGAAGATGCTAGGGGGAAAAGAAGTTAAATATCTCTGAAATTTTGATTTTATTGAGTTGAAATACCCAGACAATGCTGAAGACCCATATGTAATGCTGAATCCTTTTTTGGGAATTAGTGTGCAACTCAGATTAGTTTTCACTGTAATTATGGCTTTCGTGACAGATGATGAAAAGTTTACTGAAAAGTCAATTACATAAACTACTTGAATCTCTTGGAGCTTAATTATAGGGTCCACATTCTAATAAAATTATTTTTCAAGCTTCATTGAGAGGACCTCACCAAAGTCAGAAGACCTACAAGTAACTTATTAGTGAGTTATTTCAAAGGTTTTTGTAATGTTACATTTACTAGCTTTGTGAAATTACAGAAATTGAAATGGGAGAGACAGAATGATGATGTTCTACAAACTTTTTTCTTTCAGAGATTGTGACAAGGGAATGATTCTGTTGAAAGAACAGCTAAAAATATGGAATACTTCAGATGCACATGCAAAAGCTTTTTTAGAGCTTATTTAAAGGCTGTACCATCTTGTTAGAAAGAGGATAATTTCAAATGGTGTTTCATTTGCTTTCCATCATGATCATCATCATTATTACTATTGTTATTGTTATTGTTATTGTTATTGTTATAATTTTTGTTGGGTTTTTTACTGATTTTTTCATAACTGAATTGGGATCAGATAATTTCTAATGTTTGTAACTAATTGTGCTTAACCTAAATTATTAAAGTTAGATTTAGCTTTTTGGAAGTGAATTCCTTCCACATGGGAAAAAGATGAAGTATGTCTAAAAACGTTAACTGTTAATTTGTGAACGGTCTGCTCTTTTATCAGTGAGAAAATAAAAAAAGCTACACATTGCTATGTTTTGCAAGTTTCAACAGCTTCGTTTTAAGGAATAGGTACTAGGACAGAGTAGAAATTTGGTTGCTAATGGCCTAAAGTCTCAGAAGTTGTACATGCGTAATGCCTTAATGGAGAGTATTTAACACCTTAACATTTTCTTCAGTTTTATGCTGAAGTAACAACGAAGAGATCTGTGAAAACATGTCTTTTAACTTCTTTTGAAGCTGAAAAACAGGTGACTGTGTTGCAAGGAGTTGGCTTCCACTGCTAAGAAAGTGCAAGCCTGATCTTCTTTATTCTTTCTGATCATGTTAAGTATCCTCATGTGACAGAAGTAAGATCATGCAAAATGGTGTATTAATGAGAAGCCAGCTAATACAGGATATTATGTATCGGCAGAACCTCTGTGTCTGACTTCTGCCTCCTACTTGAAATTAGGAACAGGTGTCCAGGATGGGTATCCATCCTGCTCGTAATATCTTATAGCTTGAAGTTTGTGTTTAGGCTCTTGCTGGAGCTGAACAGGATAATGTCGCATGCAGATGGCAAAGGCATGCGGGTTGTTTGCCATACAGCATAGTATTTTATTTGTATTTAAGAGATGGAACTATTTGAGTCAGGTTTATTTAAAAAAGGAAAGCCATCAGGTTTTCATTGTCTGCTGTGTGTGAATGTAAATGAGAAAGATGTCCATTGCTGTTATATTGCATCATGTGCAGCAGTAAACTGGAGTAGCTGTTGAAACAATGTCTGTTAAACACTAACTATCAATACTACAGTTTTATTAGTAGTAGAGAAAAAAGAGGGAACTTGTCATCTGTGACTTTGTCTGATATGTTCTCACAGCTTGAAGTTGGTGGAATATGAGTAGAAAAGAATGCCACAATTAAAACCAAAATATGTTTGTCTGGATTGGCTAGCTAGTTACATAACAGGCGTCTCTATTGCTTACTGTGTCTGGAAGTTTTACTTTATGCTCTTTTGTTATGTCACAGTATTAAGTAGAAGTCATTATTCCTTTGAGAAAAGGTGAAACTTTAAAAAAATGTGTATGTGAATAGACATGATATTCCAGAAGAAATATTTTTGGATCTTGTATATACAGTATGAGTTAAAAAGTGCTAGCACTGGAATAAATTTGAAGCTAAATGGTTGATCAATTAGTTTCAAAATGAAAAATTTTAAATTACTATTTCATAATAAAACGTCCTGTGGTCCTAATGGAATACAATGGATTTGTGGAAAGAGGGGGGGAATGGTTTGTAGCAAGATATAGGAGTGGGAAGATATGAACAGAAAATATGTCATTTAGAACCAAGACGAATGAGAAGCAAGATCTGAGGCTTATTAGAGATACAGCCTTGGTAGACACTGTAAGGTTGATAGAAGCTGTGGAAGGAGAAACCAAAGGAAAGAAAAGCAGTGAAGGTTTTGTTCTGCATAGCATGAGAATTAATCCAGGTTTCATGGGATCAAGGATTTCTTTGTTTTATAAGAAATAGTCTCTAAACTGAGTAGAATAATGGTTGGCTGTCTTCTGTCTTCAGGCAGACATACCAGCTTTAGTGATTACAAATTGCTTTTTGCTGCTGCCGCTCCTACATACCAGCAGAAGTGTGTGGATGACTTGGAATTTGTAGAAATACGTACTATACTGTAGAATTCCTCTTTCTAATAGGAATAAAAAAATCAACTTTTTGAAGATTTCTATGTTTTCACTTAGTGGGAAATGTTAAAATCAAATATATTCTTGTAACTATTTCCCTATATGGGTGCAAGATGATATAATTACATAGGCTTTCTTTCCCTGGCCATCTGCCAGGCTTCAGGCTCAGCCTCTTTACTGTAAGCCCTTTGCATCTTTCATTCTTTATTGAAATAGTACAATGAATAAATCAGGGAATTGTGAAAAGTAAAAGCTTAGGAAGCTCTTGAAAGATGACAGTGCTATAGAGTACAGAGACACCAGGCAGGTTGTTAAGCAGAAGGTAAAAAGTAGTCACTGTTTGTACTAGGTAAAGGTTTTGGTAGTGGGGACCCACAGAAGCTGATTGAAGTTTCCCCCATGTCCAGCAAAGCCAATGCCAGATGGTAGCAAGATGGACCTGCTGGTGGCCAAAGATGAGATCATCAGCAGAATTGGTAGTGCCACTGGAATAACAGATTTAAGAAAGGGAAGGAAGTTGCCATGCTGAGGCAATTGCAGCCAGAAAAGTGAGGAGTGGGAGTATGTGAGAGAAACAGCCCTGCAGACACTCAGGTCAGTGGGGAAGGAGGGTGTGGAGATGGTCCAGGCAGAAGAGCAGATTCCCGTGCAGCCTGTGGTGAAGACGATGGTGAGGCAGCTGTGCAGATACCCACCTGCAGCCCATGAAGGACCCCATAATGAATCAGGTGTTCCCAAGTAAGGTGGTGTCCCTGTGAGAAGCTCCTGCTGCAGTGTGTTTGCTGACAGAACTTGTGACCCTGTGGGGGACCCATGCTGCTTTAGACTGCCTCTGAAATACTGTACTCCTTTGGAAGGACATGTGTTGAAGAAGTTCATGGAGTGAACTTCCTGTGGGAGGGACCCTACACTGGAGCAGGGGGTGGAGGCTGAGGAGAAGGCAGCGGCAGAGACAAGGTGTGATGAACTTAGAGCAATGCCCATTCTGTCTCTCTGTACTGCTCAAGGGCAGGAGGGAGACAAAAGCAGAAATGAAGTTGAGCCCAGGAAGAAGGGAGGGGAGGGGGGAAAGGTGTATATAGGATTTGGGTTTATTTCTCATTAACCTACCTTGATTTGATCGTTAATAAATACATTAATTTCTCTGAGTCTGTTTTGTTTGTGACAGTAACTGGTGAACGATCTCCCTGTCCTTCTTGTAACCTGTGTGTCTTGTTGTATTTTCTCTGCACTCCACAGACCAAGTACGGGAGTGACAGAGGTTTTGATCTGCACCCAGCCAGGGTCAATCCACTGTGCTATTTGACCGTGTATATGTCACATATATGGCTCTTTTTGAAATAAGTAATGTCTTCATGAACAAGATCAATTTTTGCTACTACAGTTTAATGGCAGCCTAAATAAATATTTGACATCAGCAGTATGATATGTTACAGGCTTTTCAGGAGTGAAAGAGGTCAATGACAGTCATTAAATATTTAAGCTTTAAAATAGTCTCTTGTGGGAGTCTTCATATGTTACAGTTTGAACAAAAAATTGGAAGTTCAGAAGCATGCTGATCTGTCTGCTTGCAGACTGCTATGCTGACAGATGTACCAAAATTCAGATTCACGAAACCAGTGGTGTTTATCATTATGTAGCATAGCTTATTTGTATCTCTTTTACAGCTCAGAAAGTAAATGTGTTACTACATACTACAATACAGTGATATTTTGTAGCAGGAGAACCGAAGTCTCAACTGCTGTAAGCTATTAAACTGGAGATGTAATGTATTGGCTGGGATGTTTATTTCACTGGAAAACAGAATCTGGAGTGATCTGAATGATGAGTATGTAAGAGAAACTTCCTAGCAGATAAGAATCATAGAATGGTTGAGGTTTGGAGGGACTTGGAAGGACGTGTAGTTCAGAACCCTTTGCAATGGACATGGATACCTTCCATGTGGACTATATTGCTCAAAGGCTCATCCACACTGGCCTTCAGCACTTCCAGGGATGGGTCCCATGCCTCACTGCTCTCAGAGAAAGAATTTCTTTCTTAAATCCAATTTAAATATACCCTCTTGTGGTATAAAACCTTCACCCCTTGTCCTGAGACTGCAGGCCCTTGGGAAAAGTACCTCTCCATCTTCTTTTAAGACCCCTTCAGATACTGGAAGGCAGCTATAAGAACTCCCCAGAACCTTGTACATGCTGAACAACCTAGTCTCAGGTTCTGGTATGAGATTGAGCATTTTGGGTATCTACTGGCTGCGATACCATGTTTCCTGAACTGAAACAAGACATTAGATTTCTGTTACACTCAGTGGACAAAATGAAAAATAAAGAGTAATTTCACCCTAAAACGTGAGATTGGAGTCAGTTTCCTGATTGAGGGAGTATTTTGTGTTGGTGGTTACAACTTGAAGACATACAATGTATTTACTCTAAGCTCTTAATTTCTCACTTCATTGAGATGTGTTCTTTTCTTAATAAATGAGATCACTGACTACCTTTCAGTAGATTTTCTGCAATTTTCATATCTATGAGTCAGCAGCACATAGCTTCTTGTGAGTCAAGCTGATGAATGTTGTCCTCTGATAATTCCAAACTGGAGTGCAGAGATAGTGACTTCTTCTAATGATATTTTGTTTTGGAGGCCATTTTACAGATTTGTGAAAACCTGAATTGCAGACTATTAAGAAAGATAAGCAAAAGTTTAGTTTTCTGCAGTTATCCACAAAGAGACTTAGTAATCTTCCCTTCAGCTGTGTTTTACTCTGCTAAAAATGCAACAGTTGTTAGAAATTTAGCAGATTTGATTTTGATGACGTTCCTGCAGACTAAAACTCTCTCATGCTTTCAATGGATTGTGTTAAGTTTGGCAAGAGTCAGCTGTCTGGCCTTACTTTGTACATTGACTATAAACATTTTAGGGGGTAAGATTAAGATTGTAAGCATTCTTTGAGAAAGATGATGCTAACTGTTTCTGTTGCATATAGCAAAGTCAGATCCTATTTTATAAGGGTGCTGAATGTTCTGCAAATACCAAATAATGCTGATTTATTTGTTTATTCGTTTGTAATGTAATTCCTGTTCATCCTGGTTTACCCATTTATTAGCTTTAATTCACTGGAATGTTTCTTGATTTCTTCCAAGATTACAGGGAGGACTAACAGACCTTGAAGAAATTGATAATGTCGGTCAGTAGAGAAACTTAAGGCCCACCACCAATGTAACCTGGACATTTATGAGGACTTTTGAAATCTGGAGACATGATGAAATGCTTCAAAGAATTGCATTTAATGCGTATGGAGATTTCTTATGTAAGGACACACGGATATGTACTTGGCATCACTTCACAGGGAATACTTTCACTACAGGCTGTTAGAATTTGTAAATTCCATGTAAATTTTTTATGCTGTAGGATCAGACCTAGGTTTACCAAATGCATGAAAACATCATAGATTTCCTTTCATTGCTACAAACCAACTTTGCGTACTCTCCTGTATCTTGCCATTCAAAAAATCTGAACTCTAAACAAACAGGGTATATAAATTTGAAATGTTTGTATCTCTTTCTCTTCTCCTTTTAGTTCATTACCTTATGAATATAACTCTAGAAATTAGTTATGATTAAGAGAAATTAAAATTAATTAGCAACTAAAACTAATTAAATAAGAATAAATATTAGGATAAACAGATACCTCTTTTCTACTTGCTGAATTGCACATACTTCTGGAATAATATTGCAGAATTATTCTTGTCCCTTTTCTCTGGTGACCAGTGACAGGACCTGAGGGAACAGCATGAAGTTGTGTCAGGGGAGATTCAGGCTGGGTATTAAGAAAAGGTTCTTCACCCAGAGGGTGTTTGGGCACTGGAACAGGCTCCACAGGGAAGTGGTCACAGCAACAGCCTGACAGATTTCAAGGAGAGTTTGGACAATGCTTTCAGACATGTCGCACAGGTCTTGGGACTGTCCAGTTCAAGACCACAATTGGACTTGATGATTTTTGTGGGTCACTTACAACTAGAGTATTCTGTAGTTCTGTGGAAAGAAATTCTGTGCTTATACTTTCTGAGCGAAACCAATATCCAGTCTTGATAAATTAATTTTAAATACTTCTGAAGAAATTTTTATTACAAACTCTGAAATTTTCGTATTTTGTCTGCAAAACTTAAGCACAATATGAATCAGTTAATTAGAAACATAGGGGTTTTTTTCTCTCATAGGAAGCTAGGCAAAACTCCCATTTACTTACCAGCTTTCTGTGCATTGTAGTATGAATGCTTGTCACCCAGACAATTATTTCATAACCTATGGAATGTATCCTATATTCTCTTGTGTGTCTGTGTGTGTGAGATAGCTAACAACTGCTGGCTGACTAATAGGACTCAGTTGTGGTTACTTGATGTGGTGAGTCTTTGCTAGAGCACAGGTACAAGTATTATCAGTTTATCCACCCAACTTTGAAACAGTCAGCACTGGTCTGGTGCATAAGGAGCTAAGCTTGCAAACTTTTTATTTTTGGAACCTATCTAACTAGTAACCTGGTCACAGTGCTGTACATGTGCTTCTCAAGCTGAATCTGAAAATAATGGACTAAATCTTCAATTTACGTAAATTTCGGCAGTATCAATTTTATTACTGAGTTTCGACCAGCTTACAGTAATGAAGAAATTAGGCTACTTATTTAAGAAGTCAGTTTACCTGTTCATAGTATGCATGTTTTCTCAGTTTCAAGAAAGGGAAAATACTTTACATAATTGGAGATATGTCATAGGTAGAATCTCTTGAATGAAACATAGTATCAATTAATGACTTAGGCGACTTTTTAATTAAATTGAAAGACAATACATTCAAACCAGTCCTGTCTTCCAATATTGCTTAACTTGAATGATCTTTTACAGAAATTTAGTTGTGTCAGAAACCTAGTCAAGTTTGGTTGCAGTGTGGCAGTTCACAAAAGAAGCTGTTCCACCAAAATCTCTACTTATGTTAATATGCATGCATGTTCACCAGGCCATATATTGGACAACCTTCATTTTGTGAATATAATTAAAAATCTTTAGAAGTTCTTTAGGTGTTTTGTCTTGAAAAACAGTACTGGTGCTGGAGTCTTTCATGACCATACAAAGTCTAGCAATGTGATCAAAAGGCTGGCTCTATTTAGGAATACCAGACAGCAGGTTTTCTTTGGCACCATTATTTCATCTGTTGTGATCTAAAGCAAAATTTAGTGTATTGTTCACAGCATTTTAAGAATCTAATACCTTCCTTCTTACAAAAGCAGTTAAGAACAGAAAGGCAAATCCAAAATGGGTTTAGTCATCTACATGAAATACCCAGGGTGGAATTTATTTCAGTACTCTGGTTGTTAAGTTTTTGTATCATTCACTTAAGCACTCAGTTCTATGGTGGCCTTTTTAGACATTCGTCTGATTTTGGGAGTAAGATAGCTGCTCCTGTAAGTAAATGTCTGGACATTGGAGGTAACTGTATGACTTTTTAATCTGTTCTTCATTGTTCATTCACACAAAAGTATGCACACCTGCATGACTTTTATTGTCATTTGATTTCTTTGAGAAAATAGATTAATTTAGTCAGTCCTGAAAGGTCACAATGAATCAGAATGTGGGGAAGAACATGAGTATTTTCAAATAACAATGATGCGGACAATCAGCTCTGGCTCCACAGTGTAACATCCAATATTTTTCTCTTTGCAGTGTTTGGCAATTAAAATTACTTTGTCATAGGGATCCTACCTTTTAACAGTGCACTGCTTTAGCCTTTGGAGTAATTTCATACTTCTTCGCTGTGGTGCAGAGGAATCACCTGTAAACAAGATAAGAAAGAAATTGAGGGCATGGTGGAAACATTCACTGGGAAATGATCAGAAAGCTTAAGAAATAAGCCCTTACTTCGATCAGAAAGGACTTAAATTCTCAGATCTGAGAGAACAGGGGAGGCTCAAGATATGTATCGGATAAAGAACTCAGTTCCACTTGAGAAAAGAAAATGTGCTGGTGGATTGAAAAAGAAATTTGACATTCAAGTGTTATAGGAGATTTGAACTTGGAGGTCACCAGTATGGAAAGATTTACACACCTATACGAAACATCATTTTGATAGTTACAAAACTAACATCTTTGTAATGGATTGCAGAAAGCAAGGGAGCTAAGTGTGTGTAGTGCAGTATGGATTGGTATAGATTTTTTGGTGAGAGATTATAAGGAATTTGAAAGTTTCATTCTTCAATAGTTGTATCTGTTCTGAAGTTGAACATAATTTTGACTGTATAAGATATGCTCTCGATACCTTAACCGCTTGGCAGACAGTGTAGCCTGGTTGTCTGCAAGGTCTGTGTAGTTACTTTTATGCCTGCTTGAAGGATCTGTGGCTAACAGGTAATTGTACTTCCTTCCCTTAATTAAAACTGACTAGAACATGTGTATATGACTGTAATTACAAGATTTACTGAAGTATGGGTAAACTCAAAGGTGAGGGATGCTTTTGACATGATTTAAAATGTTGAGGTTTTCTTCTGGTGCTGTAAATATGTACATTTTAGCCTTATGCTCTCAAATGCAAAAACATTCTTTCAATTTTTCATTTTCTTTTTTTCTCCTTTTTTGCTGTGGTAAGTCATATAGTCATCTCTGTAAGTTCTGATTTTTTTTTACATGAGACTGGCAATCTGTAACCTTGCTCTGAAAGCATGATTGTTTCTTTGAAAAATCAGCATAATTTCTTAACTATAGAAGGTGAAGTATGTCTTCTTTAAATTAAGCTACCTCAAGATTTTTTTCTTGTATTTCTTTCTTCTGAATTTATAACAGAAGATAATTTACTAAAAACCTGGTTCTGTATACAATATATTAATTTCTTTATTCTTGGTGTCTATGTATCTGGGCATATAGCTCTTTGTTTCTAGGAAGGAATAGTTGCAAAAATTTGACTACTCTTGTCCTAGTAACATGGAACAACTTCAGAGAAGATACTACATTCAATGACTAAGAACCTTAAAATTAAATGAAAAAAAACATGGTTAGCTCATTATGTTTGTAGCTTCTGATACCAGAATGGAGTTCGTTGTCCAGTAGAGGCTTCTGCATTGGGAAGACTGAGAACTATACTTCTTTTCACTCTGCCCAGCAGATATGTTCCTATATACCCATGCACAACTAATTACATAATCACAACAAAAGACCTTTATAGAGAGAGTTGTTGTTATGCTACAGGCTGATACAAAAGTTAAGCATGTTTGTATCAGCTTGCTATGGTACTGTCTATTGAGGAGGGAGAAAGCACACAAAGGTTTAAACCTTTTATTCTTAATCATCTAATATGTTGCTGGGGTTAACGCCAAACACATAAAAAATACATGTGGTACTTCAGTTGGCTGATTTTAATCTCTGTCAGTAGTAATTTTATATTAATTCTTCTCCCCACCTTCCTTTTGTTTTGGTATCATATATTGTTTTTCATTGTATTGATATTATTACAGTAAGAAGTTAAGAGTACTGAAACCAAAAACTTCAAAGATTTTTTCCTTGAGTTTTTTGAAAGCTGTCTACTTTTAAAGGAGGATTTGTTTTACAAGAGCAAGCATCAAAGTCTAACTTCTCAATTTTCATTGCTAACTCTAATTAGAATTTTTTCCAGCTGTGTGTGCCAGCTTATGACACAGTAATATGCCAAAATATTGGACAACCAGAAGCTGCTTTTCTAAAGGCATTCAGTGAAGGAACAATACATGTAGTAATTGATTCTTGTGATTTATGAACAACACAGTAATTCATTCAAGAGGTTTTACTGTTGTTTTATGAGCGGCCTTGCATGTTAAAAAACATAAAGATTAAATTACAACTTTCCAGACAGCCCTTGGGAACAAGCAACTTTCATGCACACTAAAATCAAAGCTTTCAAACACTCTTAATTTTTTACTAAAGATAGGTGACTGACTGGCAGTATAGTAATATGTCAAGATCTTCTTTTTACTTACATTTTTACTTTAGTAGACATACATAATCCCTCTGCCCCGTTTGACCATTAATTTCTGCTTTTCTTTTGCTTTTTCTAATTTCTCTTTTTATAAAATGAGCTATTTTGTAGCTTTTTTTCTTATTCTTGTCTGTCCATTTTATCTTTATTGGATATTTCAGGCCAGATGTTTTGAGTTCTGTTTGGTGACCTGCTATATCCATTGCATCCCCAGGTTCAGTAATCTAACCTCATATGAATTTGTGTCAGTAGTTTCAGTTTTGTTGTGAGAAATTAATTTCTGGTTATATTTTTATATTCAGAAAGAAAAAATCAGAGAAAAATTCAGAAGTTTAGCACAAATGCAGGTTTTATTCTACCTTTTATAGTCTTTCTATAAGCAGTTTGTAGCTTTGATGATGGAGAGCAGTGGCTGATCACTTGATATTTTCTACGTTTTGAATAGGCCATTGAGATTAAGATATACAGAAATACGAACCCATTGACAGCAAACCAAGGTTCTCACTTCACGAATAAATAATCTGCTGTTTTCAAGTATACACTAAAGAGGTTGCTGAAGCTTGATGTGGAAAATGCAATTTTCCTAAATCTCTAATTTCTGATCGTGCATATTAGATCTAAACATATCTATACATATTTACTGTTACCTAGATGAATATTTTAAGTAAGTGTTATAATTAATATTGTTTCTTAATTAAAGCATTCAATTCTATTATTTTAATGGACACACACAATAATAATTATATACCACTGATTTGAGTTATGATGCAGGGTGATACATTTTGCAGAAATGATTTATTATCATTTATAGAAGATAACCACTTAGTGTCAAAACGAGCAGTTCTTACTAAGTACACTTGTGCAGTGTGAGCTTATGTCTTTAGAGAAAAGAGTGTTAATTAAACCAACATTTTGCAATACTGATATACAGAGGACTGCAGTTTTCAAAAGCTAATAAGTTTTTCAAAGAGCTACCAATTTCCACTGACACTTCAAATTTAGATTCGAGTGTGGTTTGTTTGTTCATTTTTGCTTTCTTTGCCCTGATAGAAGTGTCACCCGTGTAGTTAAGTAGATAGGACTTAAACTGGAACATTTCATTCAATGCGTGAGCACAAATCCCTGCGCAAATTTTGTAAATACAGTGTTGGTAACAACTGTAATACTTCTCCCTATGTTTTGTGACATAATCTAAGTAGCATAATCCTGGAAGTAAGTAAATTCAGACATGGAGGTTAAGTAATTTGCCTGAAGCTAAACAGCGAGCAATTAACAGAGATGGGATTAGAATTACAAAGTTTTGGCTGTCAGCCCTCTCTTCTGTCCAAGAGCCAGCTGCCACTTTCAGTGCTTTTGGCTTCCAGTTCTATCTCTTGAGACTAAACTTCAGTGATTTTTTTTCTTCATACATCTTAGATATGAACTTTAAAGGAAAGTATGACTAGGACTTAATATTCCTTTTTATTTTTATAACAGTTGTAAAGAACATATCTGCCTTTGCAAGAGAAATGAAGAATGAAATCCTTCTTGGTCATATTTTAATAATTTCTGCTTTACTTTTAAAGATGGGCATGAATCATGCTTTCTAATTATGATAGAGATTTCGGACTGAAAATCTCTATGACAGGGCAAATGTAATTTTTTTCTTTATTTATTTTAAGAAAAAAGGGCTTTATTGTGTCATGCAAAGTCTTATGTCCTTCTTTTAATAGCCCTTGACTGAATATCAGCTGTATGTAGTGTTACAATTTCTTGATATCTCTTTTAAAAAGAAGAATAAATATATGTTAAAGAGAAAAGAATGAAAGGTATAATTAGTGAGAGATAGATGAGATAGCTGTAAGCTAGACACAGCACTGCAGGTTGGGATTATCTACTTAGATATATTTTTAACTACTAAAAATTACATTGAGAGTCGCTGAAGTAACATGACTAAACATGCAAGATTCTTGCAAAGCAGGTGTAATGTTATACAAGATATCGAATAATTATATTTTCAGTGATTTTAGATATTAGGTGGTAGAATAGATGTCCTTGTATAAAGTAGTATTACATTTCAGAATTAAAACAGAAATGAACTTCTAGTAATTAGAGTTTACCTTTATGTGGTGATACATTTCTTTTGATTATATTTCTGCTTTTTAATCAAATCCATGATCCAGCAACACCTCTGTTGTGCATATCTTTGTATGAGGTTTTAGTTCTCTTATTCTTATATGCTTTATAATGTGCTTTAGATTTATGCTGGCATAATTTTGCTAGAGTCAATCTAGAACAACTCAGCTCCTGTAGAAGTTTCTGGAGCAGATGAACCTTGAGTACCTTAAAAGTAGTATTTCTGGCATTTTTGCAGTGCATTGTCCTTAATGACAACAAAATGTGGCTGGTATTTATGGCAGGACCTATACACAGTAGGACACTGAAAATACAGTATCAAAAATACTGCCTGTGTAAATACATTCTGATCAGTGCTTTTATGTCTGCATAGCTGTATCCCAGAGCAGGCTGCTTGTACGGTGTTAACCATACTGATGTATCGTAAGTGACTTGTAGGCAAGGAACTGGGACAACCCACTGGGGCCTTTAGTCACCGAATCTTTTTTAATATCTATAAACAGTTTTCTGACCTAGTTTATGAATGTCTGTATATGCATCAGCAGTACATCATCTTATGGGCCATGCTAACCTGTCTTACAGAACAGCTAAAGGTGGGCTGCATTGCATAGCTCACAGAGCATTGCTGGTAAGAGGAGTATGTATTCTGTATACTTGGTTAGACATTTAATTTAGGTTTCATGTAATTGATTCTTGTAGTTAAATGGTAAATGTTGCTTTATAAGTAATAGAGGGAGGTGTTCTTCAAGTTTTGAGACAAAGCAAGCCTAACTTAGTAAGAAGAGAAGAGACCTATGAATCTCTACTAACTAGGTTTTTAAATTATTATTATTTTATAGCAGCCTTAATGATACCATCTTTTTAAGCAGTTTAGCTCCATAAATTATGCTTGTGTTAAGTCATGTCATCTCCTAATGCTGTTCTGCAAGCAGAAAGTCATCTTCAACCCCTTAATGTCCCGTATTGCATATGTTCATATGGGCTGTGAGATTTGATTAGGCACAAGCATACTTCTGCTTGAATAGGAGTTATGAGAATTTGCTTATGTGGATGCCTTGTCAAGCATTAACACTGAATCATATTAGTATGTAGAGTCAGTATTATTACTAGATAGTTGATTTTGCTCTCACAGTCAGTAATCAGCAGTTTTCCCATTTATACTGCCCTGTATAAATGGCAAGGCATTTTGTTGTTTTTAGATAAATAAAATATGAGTGGAAGTTTCACTAAGTTGTTACAGTGCCCCAATTTTATGCTTCTTCATTTTTATACTTGTATTTTGAGGGTTTTAGTAAGACTGAAATGCTTCTAAAGGTCTTCTTTCTAGTCATAACCCAGATATTCTGAGTCCCTAGTTGAAATCTAGTGTCTCATCGTTTCTACCTTTCTCTTAGAGGAAAACTCTCCTGGAAAGAGATCAGCTTGCCTGGCATTTTAAAATCCAGTTCTTCTTCTTTGCACGTTGAAAAGGAGTGTCAGCTCTCAGTTACCAAATAATTCATATGCTGTCTGCAGACATTAAAATTAGAAAGAGAA
Organism: Lanius collurio; assembly: GCA_020086605.1. Taxonomy (NCBI): domain Eukaryota; kingdom Metazoa; phylum Chordata; class Aves; order Passeriformes; family Laniidae; genus Lanius; species Lanius collurio. Next base: position 8,192,187 of record JACBWW010000008.1, read on the forward strand.
GCAGTAGAGAGCTTTGAAGCGGAATTTCCTTTCGTTAAATTAGTGAGTATGACAAGGTTATGTAATATTCCTGGGGGATAAAGTGGTGCACGTCACTAACCTTTTAGATTCAAGACGCATCGTGTTTTTGTTTGTGGCTGAAAGAAGGCTTAGTACTGGATTAACTAGCAAGGTCATCTTTCTAACTCAGGTAAATTAAGCCCCACCTAGCTTTTACATATACTTTTGTGATAAATACTATGTATATACACAAGCTTATACCTGTTTGTTTTGTATTGTGCATTTGAACATGTGCTGGTTGATGACTCAAATATATGCAGTTAGGTTAATGGATAGTGGGTTACTAGCGCTGGAATTCCTATAGGCGTGGGGGGAAAAAAAGGGAGAATTCTTGACTTCCTATGCATTTACCATATTGTCAGTATTATTTAGTTGTATGCCTGCATCTTTCAGTGCTCAGATTAAACACTAGAACCAAGCATCCTGAATCTCCTTTCTTGAACTCTATTTCAAACCAGAATTTTTGTGTACAAACAACTGAAGAGACCCTGCAGTAAATAAGGGCAGATTTAGAAGCAAATGTATACCACTTTTGTGTTCTGTTGTGATATTTAAATAAAAGCTGAAGTTTGTATTTAAACTAATGTGTATGTAGAACTGACAGCTAAAGCTGTGCGCCCAGCTTGAGGAATGAAGGCAAGAGGGCATCATGAGAGTAGTCCTGGCTTTGGGAGGTTTCTCCATTAGTCTGATCATCCATGAGACTGACTCAGATGGCTCGTAAGCCCTGGCTTCCTGTTCAGTAGGCTTAGCACAGTATTGCTCTGACAGGGAAGTAGTTAATTATTAGTCTGAATTTTACACTAAATGTCCTAATTGTTCGTCATGAAACCAGCTTAAATTGTAAGTAGTTTGCAACATTTTTGATAGAAAAAGCACGGCAATAAATACTTCTTCAGCTTCTTTCTACTTCAAATATAAGTATATTGGTCTAGGGTATTAGTAAAAGGCCTTTTTCACAGGTTTTTCACATAAGTTCTTTGTATTTGTGAAAGCCTTTTTCTTTCTCTCAGTTATTATAAGCTAAAAATGGACGTGTGTATGTGAGTGTTATTAGTTGGCAAATAAACGTCTGCTGCTGTCTATGTTGGTTCGTATAGCTCCCATGTCCCTAGGGCTCAGATAATGTCTGTCTCAAAAAAAGCATACATAATCCACAGTGAAATGAGCTGGTAACAAGGTTTGCAGAGCTTAGAGGTACAAATTAAATATATGCTATTTTAACATTAGACCTTTTGGAAAATGTAACCTACCTGTTCGATTTGTGAGGCCTTACTTGTAAGTCTGTAATTTGATTTTGTATTTCAGGGAAGAGCGAACCTAATGGCCAGCCTACTAAACTGACAGTGTGCATTGCAGGAAATTTGAAAACATAAATATAGAGTTGACTTTTCATATTTTTCTTGAGAGATCAGCAAGTGAGATTTTTATTTTTTTGAGCTACTTACTAAATCTGTAGAGTGTGTATGCTCTGTCAGATTGAAGGCTGGGAATGGGAGATGACTGCTAAATTGGAAAAATAGCCCTAAAGTACCAACCAGAAACCTCCCTCAAAAACCAGTCATTTGTTCTGAGTGCATTTGCTTTTAGAAGAATATGTGTAGCAGAAAGAAGGTGGGGAGATGTGTGTTTCAATTATACTATCAAGATTTTATGAGTATTATAGGGGCTGAGTTTCTCAAAGGATGCCTTGATTGATGCCTGTAAAGGGAAATAGCTTGATTTCCTTTACACACTTTTTTGGGAAACGTGTGTTTGTACCTGGAAATAGTTTCTGGATCAGGATTTTCAGCTGGACTTCATTGGCATGGCTGAAATGCATTTAATAGTTCAAAGATATAAAACTGATAATTTTAAGTCACAGGATAATAAAACTATTCAGCTGCTCAGGGTATGATGATTCTTGAATATTGTGTTTTTTCTTTTTAAAGGATGTTAAGGCAGGTGCAGTTTTAAGAGGTTCAGAGTGAGAAACAGAAAAATTTCACAGCTTGTGACTGACAGACAAGAGCTTTTAGAAACATATTACTTGTTAACTTCAGAATTTCTTTATGCAGATTTCATGAATACAAATTATTTCTCGTCCTTATAGAAATAAAAACTAATTAGCTTTCCTACACAGAGTGAGAAATGCAGGTCCTCTGTAAGTGCAGGTTAGAATTAAGGTGAAACAATTACTTGTAACAATGATCAGTCTAACTGATGTCGCAGATTATTACTAAATAAGCAGCTAATTAGCAGCTAATGCTATAAATAAGTGTGTTTTGAAATTTCTAATAAGTACTTTTCTATTAAGTACTATATATATTTTTTTAATGTATTAACTACTGGAGGAATTGTGAAAATAATAACAAATCATGTAATTTGTAATACATCAGTACAGTATCAGACTGAGATTACATGCAACATTTGCCTATTTGTTCATTTTTACCTGGACAGGAATCTTCACCACCTTCACCATCATTAAATATGAACTAGTCTATGGCCTTTTTATTTATAGGCCTGTAAGTCTGTGGAATACAGCGAATGTTGCAAAATTGGAAATGAGGTGAATAAAGGAATTTTGTTTGGTTTGTTTCAGTTTGTGGGTGGTTTTTGTCTGGTTGGGGGATTTTTTTGGGGTTGTTTTTTTATTCTATTTATTTAGATTTTTATTGTGTGTCAAAAATTTCTGAGTCTGTAACTTGATATGGGAAAAATTACTTCAGAATTTTTTACTCGGAGTGAGTCTGGTCACATACCCCCTGAAACTTTATGCTGCTAGAACAGTAATACAAAAGGGCTCCACACTAAGTGAAAATTATTTTTGTGATTGTATGTGTGCAGTATTCCAAAGCATATGGGCACCTGCCAGACCACATGGTTTGCTCTGTTCTCAACCTTAGAACATTTAATGGGAACAATTGTGATTATCATCTTCCAACTTTTATTGCTACAAAATGAGTCTTTATAACTGAGGAAGTTACTGTAGTTTCTAAAGAGTCTCCTCAAATACATGCAAATTTATAAGTAAATGGGGCATTTGAAAGAAGGGTCTATGCATTTTCAGGGTTTTTTATGTGTTTATTCACCCTTACTGTGTATGCTTACACAGATATGATATGATTTTTGGCAATTTTTATTCTAAGCTACTAAACTTTTTCATATTTCAGGCATATGATGGCATTTAATCTTAAATTGAATTATTTTATTTTAGGAACCTCTGTACACCCCAGAGAATCTAGAAACAAATGCATTAGGTCCTGCATCCTCTGTATATTGTCCATAGTAAGTTCGCATGGAGAACTAGCTGTAGCTGGACTGCAGACATCCCCTTAGCTCTCACTTCAAAGAACGTGAATTCTTATCCTCATATTCACTTTTTCTTTAGAGGAGTATGTCCATAAAAATGTCTTCACACAAGAACAGTTTGCAGTACCTGTGGAAAGAAGGGGGCTGAAGTAGCAATTTCAAAGTATTTTGTCAGACATTTTATTTGAGTGCAGGGAAAAAGTATTACATATGCTTAAAGCATAGCACAGAACAGAACAGTAACTTTAAAATGGATAATTCTATTACATGATGTGAATGTGAATTAATTAATTCCATTCACTATTTCAGATTTCTACTTAAACTTTTAAAAGACTATGGGGAGGCGCAGAAGGGAAGAAAGAACTGTCTTATGCTTGTGCCAGGATATTCAAATGTTCCAATCAAAATGAGTTATTTTAGTGTCACGTTACAAATATATTTTATGGAGCCCTAATATGCAAAAAACACTCCTTCTATCTGAATAGTGGTAAACCACCTCTATTTCAGAAGTTCCTGTGCCCCTTGAGGCGACAGCTTGACTGTTCATTGAAGCACCATCCTAACTTCTATGAGTTTAAACTCTTCAAAACAAATAAATGCAAGCTCAGTGTATTTAAGATGAGCTAGCAATACATTCAATTTTCCGTCATATATTAAGAGTGTAATTTGCAGTGGTTTAATAGTTGTCTCTTTGGCTTCTCAAGAGTCCCAGCAAGAAGTGCATACCATGTAGCAGATGGTGGGAGCCTACAGCTCTTGAATGACAATGCCTGTGGTACTCTTCAGAAGTCCAAGTTACGGATATCTTCTGCTCTATTTTTTTATTTTTTCCCAGCTTGACAAGGTATCAAAATTCAGTATTAGTATGACTATCTGGGTAGGCATCAGTATATAAACAAGCAAAACTTGGGTGTTCTTGCATTTAAAAGATAATATTGAAGCAATTTTGATGATGCCCTCAAGAGAATTTAAGTGCAGTAATGCGAGATGCTGGTTTTAAAAGATTTTCACATATTTTGTTTTAATTACACTTGTGTTATTGTAACTGCATTTATTGAAATGTTACCAAGTAAAGTTCCAAAAGTGCTGAAGACTGTGGTACCATAGTTGGTAACGTATTGCATCTTATTTTTTTGGCAGATTTAATTGCAGTGGAAATTTCCCATATAGATTGTTGCTGTGCTTAATGGACTGTGCTGTGGAGAGTTTTTCTTGAACTATGCACTGCTGTTGTTAAGGGAGATCGAAAATAGTTGTCAGTTTTCAATCAAAAATGCCCTCATGTTAATAAGCACAACTGTGTGTGCAGTTTAATTGTATTTGCTATCAGAGTGCCTAGCAGCATAGGTCAAAATCAATGTCAGGAAACTGACAACATTAATTGTGAAGATAATTTGTGTCAAACCTTAATTAACAACTTTTGCAAAGATAGAGGCAACAAATAACTACTTTTCATTTTTGATTCTGCTGGGTTGTGATTTTGCATACCCTTACACTCATGGTGGTTGGTTTATATGTAACAACATGAACATGTTAAGTGAGGAATAAAAAGAGGGATTGCATAATACTTACCTGTCTCCATGGCAGACAATTTTATAAATTTATTTATGTTATAATAATAATTATTTATCTTCTCTGATACCATATGATACCTGAAAGATAATTGACTTTCTTTCAAGATTAGGTCTTGGAGGAGAGTCATGGCAATGTTTTTTATAGGAATTACTTACTTACTTATGTAAAAAGCAGCTTTGACCAGATACATACCTTTTTTTTTTCAGCTAGGTTATGGTCTAAGTGAAAGACAAAGATCACCCCAGTTCCCCTCGATACTGGATTGTGAAGCTTTTTCATTGATGAAGATAGTATTAGTCACATCATACAAGAAAGTGGTTTTTATATACAACTTTAAACCTTTGTTTTCTTGAAAAGTATTCACAAGTTGACTATTGCATCATTATGTTCAACTGCCCTTGTTTTCTGTCTCTAATGCTACATGGTTAAAAAATAACAGCTTTACTCATTGTTGGTCCAGCAAAAATTCACATAGGACTGCAAAAATACTGTTGTTCAGGTGGCTGGAGCCATGTTAAGTATTCAGTCCTATTTCTGCAACTTCACGGTGTAGATAATAATGCTCTGCAGAGGCTAGTATGCAGTTTCTGTAGAGGAGTCATGGCAGCTGTAGTCCTTTAGTCCTTTACTGGGTTTGGGCCAGTTCTACCTGAAGAAATCATTAGAAAACTGATTGTACCTCTAACAGCAGTTAGGTTTGGTGGAAGATTTTTAATTTTATTTGTTGCTATGTGTTCTACTTGCTGCCTATGAGCTACTACAAATAGTTACTATGTGCTGTTGGACTTCCTCATGAATTGTTTCTCTTTCAGCAGCTTGAGTTCTAACAGTGAATTCAAAAAATGTCAAAAAAAATTTAAAAGAGAATGGCAGCATGTCATTTTTCACTTGGCACACAATCACAACTTGTGCCCACAGAATGTCAGTAGGTCAGATTCAGTCTCTTTCTACAGTGATGAGTTAAAACATACATAGAAAGGGTTCAAGAAGAGCACTTTTGTGAAACCCAGATGCTCTTCAGCAGAATATATTTTTGTATTTTTTGTGGTCCAGGCATAACACCTGTGACTTGGGAAAGGATTTCTAGTTTCTTCGCTCTAAGTGTGTTTTATTTGCTATGGTTTTGGCAATTTTTGACATCAGAGAAGTTCTTTCATAATTTCCCCATGGCAGTAGTGGCACACTATACTGCTGAGATGTTCTCTTGCAATTGGCTTTAGGTGTATTTTCATCAGGAAAATTAGCAGAGTGGGTACTTCCAAGACCATTGAGCATTCTGAAATGTTAAAAAACTAAAGACACTTTCCTGACATTCCTTTTAAAGAAAAGAGCATGCAGATTTTCAGGAACATCATATTTTTTAAAAGATCCTTTTTTATATTAGAGGTAAGGTAAAAAATTCCCCTAATTTCATTTTGTACAATAGCATCTTGGCATTTTAAACTATTTCAGGACTTCTTCTGGTGTTGCATACGTGCATGACTGTAGGCTGTTGTGTTTCTTGCATTCAAATAAACATACTGACAAGAAATGGTGCCTATGGAAATACCAGTTTTGCAGGATAGGGGGTTAGACATCAGAACTAAAGAACAACAACATAGAAATGAAAACTAGTACAGTAGTAAACCTGTCAGAACTAAGAGAGGAAAGTGAAGAAGAGGGAAGAAGTAGGAAACATAAAGGAGCTGACTGCTGCTATTTGAAGATGAGAACAAAAATTAATTACAGTGGATGCTATAAAGCAATTCTACTCAGGATGGCTTCATAGCAAAGACCTGTTTTTTCTGCCATTTATTGTCTCACCTCGTGTCATTTAAATCAGTATCTGAAGGTGTATTGGATCTTAAGAAACTTTTTAGCTAAGAAAGAGAATGATTTAAATATTTAGAGGAATTTTTCAACATTTTTATTCTCTGTTTAAATGTAATCTTACAGATTTCATTATTTTATCTTTAGAAGTTGTGTCGTTATGTCTTGTGTTGCTCTAAGTTTGAAAATTTTATCTCAACACAAGTCAGATAAATTAATTTTGATATGTTGTAACAGAAATAAAGGGAAAAAGAATAATTAATTAAAATTACATTTCATACTTTCAAAACCGTTTCTTCATTTATCTCTCCTCTCCTGTTGGTGCAGGATCTTACTTTAGTTCTCCTTTCTGACGTGGTAGAATTCAGGAATGAACAGGAGTTGTACTCAAAACTGTGCCCAAGCATAAATCTCTCTTCTTTTAGACCTTTCTGCCCAGACTCTTAATACATGGTAATTTACTTCCACCATGCAAAATTGCAAATTCTTTCTCCTAAATGTCACTGATTTTAATGTCTCAAAGGTGAGAATCCTGTTTTCATGACACCCTGTGATCATAGTATCAAGCAGTGAATCATGATATTATTCCAGTTGATTGATGAACTCATTTTGCAACAGAACTCAAATTCAATTTTTTATTTATAATGGTGATAAAATGTAATGTGTGATCTTGCTATTCCAGTGCCATCAGATTTTGCTTTTAATGTAAATTTCACTCATAAAATCTGTAAGTACTTTCCTGACCTTTTAGAGTTTTTTTTAATAATGCTTTATTTTGCAGGTGAATGATATCACTGGAAAAACAAAGCAGTTCCTTCTTTCTAAATTTTGAAATCTTGATGTGATTTTTACTGCTTGGATTAATTTGGTTAATTTTTTTGTTTGTTTCAGCACCACCAAAGTTTACAAGAACTCCTGTTGACCAGACAGGGGTTTCAGGAGGAGTTGCCTCATTCATCTGTCAAGCCACAGGAGATCCAAGACCTAAAATTGTCTGGAATAAAAAAGGAAAGAAAGTCAGCAATCAGAGATTTGAGGTATTAGGTCCATTGTTCTGTTCCTCTGAAAAAAAATTTATTCCAATCTTGTTTTTAATCCAAGTATGTGTGCTTTGTTAATAGTGATTTAGAAAAACAGAACTGACTATCAGGAGGGATAATTTGGTGGGAGCAGTCTCGGGAAATTTTTAATTTTCAAAACTGGTTATGCATAGAACCATTAAAGAGAAAACTGCTGCTGCTGTTTTCTGAGCTAGTATGGTTGAACTGAGGAGCTTTGTGGTGCCTCTGTTCAGTTTGCTGTCTCATGAAGGAGCTGCTGGGGACATGGGTTAAGCAGTGACAGCTGTCTCCAAAAGCAAACCACCTCCTTTTGTGACAAAGTGCATCAAGCAGTCCTAATCTTGGACTGCTTCTGCTGCCACAATTCCTTGACCCTGTGGAGGAAAGAGATGAAGGGGGCACTCTAGTCCCTGCTGCTGAAGAGGGAAAGTAAAACTTGCTTGCTTTTGATTCTTTTCCGAACAATAAATTAGGAAAAGGCTTAGAGAAAGATGTTTCTATCCACAACCTTCAGTTAAAGGAAACAGTAAAATAATCTGCTCAAAGGATTCTAGTTATTTGGGGGAAATAAGAAAACAAGAATTATTCCCTCTTGTAGTGGCAGGAATAATTAATGTTAGATACGGATTGACCTTTAACATGAAGAAAAAACCTCAGAAAATGGGGACAAGCTTTTAGAGGAGATATCAGAACTGGCACTAAGAGTGTATAATTGTCTCTTAAATGTTTTCGGTGTTAAATAAGATACTTCTCATTGCTTAAAAACAGTTGTTCTAAAGTTAGTGATTTGTGTATAAAACAGTTGTGACATGAATTTTATGAGCAAATGATCTAATATATAGTTATTAAGAACTGACTGAATATCAAACTCCTGTATATTAAGTTGAAGTAGTGTTTGAGAGGATTGCTTGTCCAGGCTTTCAGGTCAGATTTTTTTAGAAGAACTGCATTTCTTCTATAAACCAAATTTATTCTAATAATTTTTGTTTCAAAAAATACCTGAAGGCATTGGAATTTGTTCATTAAACATTATAATTTTTGGCTTGTGTATTTACTACAACATGAAAAATAAAATCATGAATTTAAATGTTACCTCCTAGTGCCAAAAACTACTCTTTGCACAGCATATGCGAAGCTGTGTTGGCTAGAGCAATTAACATAGAATTTTTGTCAGAAATTCTACGCAATTTATCCTTTTCTGTTCACAGAACTTTCACTCAAAGTGAATACTAAACAGAGAAAGATTGTGCATGTATATGTTTACTCTGTGTTATTCTGCTTGCAGTGTGTCATGGTTTATTTCCTTAATATATGGCTTTCTAGGTACCTATGTACCTGATTTTAGGGAGAATACAAAAAAATAAAGTGGTTTTATTTCCATTAAAATTACTTGAAAGTAACTGTCAAAAACACCTTAAAATGTTTTAAAAAATGCCTTCAGTGGACTGTTGAACAAATCGTGTAGCCAAGGAAGATAGAATGTATTTCAAAGAAATAGATCACACTTGCCAAGTGTTTTATAATTTTTATCATGTCCACTGAGCAGAGCAGTTACAAAGTGTGCAGAGAAAATCATTATTTTAAGCAGCTTTTCTTCCTGTTCAAAGTAAGACCATTAATTCATGCCATAGAATCTCTAAATAAGATAAGAACAGCAGTAGAAATTGGATTCAAAAAAGACATATGAAACTTATGGAAAAAAAGAAATGTCTGAGATTGTCAGCTGAACCAATAAGAGAATAATTAGTTTGGTTTCTTTTCCTCTTCTTTCACAGTAATATTTTTTATATTTCTCTGAGTTACTTAGTGATACAAGACATCAAAATGTTTTACCTGGACACCAGTCTTCACGTAGTAAAAACAGCCTGAAAGGACTCTAGTGGTCCATTTGACCCACCTGCTTTCCCAGGGATGGTGGGGGTTACTTTTTTATTATTCAATAAACTTGGACAGTCTCCTGCAGAGTTTTATGAACTTGTCCTGATTATTTGTCCACCATGTGAAACCAGAACTCTTTTGCTGAAACTTCATGTGTGTAGCAATTGGGCAACAAATACTGTATTTCCTCTCTCTTGACTGCTTATATATTTGAACACTATGGTCATTGAGTGTTCTTGCTCACCAACTAATTCTCACAAGTTAATGGAAATAGTAGTGAGAGCTAGGCATTGCTTCTGATATTAAAATCCACAGTAAGACCTTGTGGGTCTTCTCTGTTAATCTTTCAGCAGTTAGTAATATTTCAGATATAGACCCTGAACCCTTTTTTTCTCCTCTTCCTTCCAATTAATTAAAATAATAGGAATTATAAAAAATGCTTTAGGTTGCTAGGAAATCTTTTAAGAGGAACTTAAGAAGGAACAGAAAAGGGAAAAAATAAAAGTTAAAAATCACATCATTCTACTCTGTGTTCAAGACTGCTTTCATTAAAAAATCTCGGTCATAAAAAAAGTAAAATCTCATTCAGTAGATGAGGAAGAGTGAGGAATTAACTAGCTGTGACATGCAGGAAAGTGGAGAGCTCATCACATGAAAAATAAATCCCTTTTATGATACATACTTTTGAGACATCAGACTTGATACTTAATCTCTGCAATATTGCCCAATCCAATCTGCTGCAGTTGTTTTCATTAGCTGTCCAGATAAATTTATTCAGCATTTGGGTTTAAACAATAGCAATTATTCTTTTTTAAGTATGTTTGTGAGTATTTGGATCCTGTGCTCACATTTTTTATCTATAAATTGTTAATCTGAGTGCTTAAAGACTGTGAAATGTTTCTCTCCCTCATAAATGTCAATTTATCAAGAATTCTAGTGATTCCTTTAATTGTACTAACTTCAGGTAAATATTTTGTGTTGTCTAGACTTGCTTAAGGCAATGGCTTTACTGGCAGAATAAGAAAAATCCTGTGAGCTATCAAACAAATGTATTATCAAAAAACCCCAGGGTTTTTATCTTATTTTCACCTCTCCCAATGCTAAGCAGAAACTGAGCAATTCCTACAAAGAAAACAGTAAGATACAGGGGATATTTATCATCATTTCCAACCTTGTACTTTATAGCTCTCTTATTTTCAACATGTACAGAGATCTCATAGGTTGCTTGTGTGTAAATTAGACAGAAGGAGACAAACAGATGTGCAGAGAGGCATATATGTAAATTGCTTTGTGCATGTATGTATAGATTATGGGCAGATAGTAATTATTTTGTAGAGAAAAACAAAAAAAATATTGACTGTCCTTTCTTTATAAGTGCCATTTGCCTAATGGTAATACTGATATCTCTCAGTGTTTTTTTTTAAATTTCTTTTTTGAAAAGTATATTAACTAGATTACTGCTATTAATTATTAAGAAAGCTTTCCCAGTACCTACAGATTGTTGCAGTACTCACCAATATTTTATGTGACTCTGACTGCAAGTCAAGAAGAAAATAAGATCTGTTCAGTCAGTTTTCACATATAAAAGTTATTACTTCTTGTGTGAATATTGCAGTTTTAAAACTAAATCTTAAAAGTTTACCCTTATTATTTAGTCTCTTAAATGGTCAGTTTGTTGGATAAATTGACTTATGTTCTGTGGGTTAAATACAAAGCTAAACTGAGTCTTTCTGTTTGGTTCAGAAATTGCAGAAAGTTTTTAACTTTGGACCCAAACGAGTGAGTGAGCTGCAGTCTGCGAGTAGAGAGGGAAATAGCTAGCAGCAATTAAAATGAATGTAACTGGCATTTGAAGGTAGAGTACTTTATCTAAGAGAATGGAGAGGTATTGGGGGTGAACTTCAGAATAAGAGAGCATCAAGTTACAGACTTGTTTCTTACAGCCTTTTTTCACTGGGTTGTTTTGTTTTGTTTGTTCCTTTGTTTTTTGTCCTGTATTTCTTGAAGCTGTTTTAAAGTGGCCACTGAATACTCACTGAACAGCAATGTATGTTCCAAAGTGTTGCCTTTTAAACATTTTCCCATATCACTGGGATTATTCATGGTATATGAATTTGAAAAGCAAACCTGTCTTTGGTGACTTGAATACCAACAGGCCACTGTTCATGAGCTGATTAGCTGAGGGATAGGTATTAGTAACAACATCTGTGACAGCTTTTATTTCCTTTTATAGGTAATAGAGTTTGATGATGGATCTGGATCAGTTCTCAGAATACAACCACTGCGCACACCACGAGATGAAGCTATTTATGAATGTGTGGCTTCCAACAGTGTTGGCGAAATAAGTGTGTCCACAAGACTCACTGTTTTACGTGGTAAGTTCTTTCTAAACGTAACTAATTTAATTCATAGCATTCAAAGTACTACACTGTTGTAAAACAGAGGATTCTCTCTGGCAAAGTTAAGTTCTTTACAAATGGACCTTACCATAGTCCTGATGCTGTTCTTTATGAACTTCTTTACATTGTACTTGACTATTACGTATGTGACTTTTGACCATAAAATGGTAATATGATTATGTGGAGTATGACAGATCAGAGTGAAGAAAAGAAGTAAGAGATAAGTGAAACAGGAGTGCCACACACAACAGGTTAGTATGTCAATTACTACTCAAGACTACCACTTTATGAATGCACTTGATTCACATTTTAGTGCTGCCCTGGGCAGCTTAGCTTTGTTCAATCAGCATTTGCACAGAAATTTGCTCAATTAAAAGTGACCTTGAAAATTTGCATGAATGGTTTTTAGATGAGGTTAAGCTGCTGCAAAATTTCCCCCACAAGACACAATCATAAAAAAGGTGAAGGCTTCTTCCGTGTCAAATATATGTCACCTGATCTGTATTACTTCAATAAGAAGTTTTTGAAAACTTTGTATTCATTTTTTCTACTCATTCAGAGGTGAGGATATTAATGTACTGCCAAGTCTACTGTCTAGATAATACTCAGGGAAGGAAATAGTAATAGTCAAAGGACCTGAACATTTTATTTTGTCACCTGTAAATAGATAGACACTGGATTTGGAGACACTTCATGAAATATCACACTCTTCAGTTTGCAGAGCTGGTTTTATGACTGGAGATTACTGTCTTGTATTTTGATAGTACATGGCATTACAAGGCTCGCGAATTACTAGGTGCCTATTTATAGGAAATGAAGATGATTAAAAAGCTTTACAGAATTTAGAGGAAAATTTGCGGGATGTGTAATTGCAATATATTTTTTTCTTAATCCTCTATCCCAAGCAATATAGGGTGACAGGAAAGTTTCTTTTCTCCTATTATTCTCTGAAGTTGGATTTTTTACTAGAAAAAAAAAATCTATAATTTTATTAGTTATGTTAATCATTACATATAATCTTGACATTAACTTTGGACACAACTAGTAACACTATGTGCATAGATATCAAATAATAACTCTAAGGGCATACATATTTTTTTCTTAGAGGAGGTCTGAAGTAAGCAAACCTTTTCAATATTTAAAGTTCTTATCTCTAATGCCATGATTCTTCCTTATATTATCTTGTGGAAACTCTTCCCAGTCTAGCCAATGGAAGTGGGTATATTGATAGATGATGTTTTAACAGCACCATGGAACTATTCTTAACTCCTGAGATAAGGTTTTCCCTTTATTAGCTGATAGGAGCACTTTTCATGTACAGTTTCCACATTGTTGAACATAAAATGACATTTTTATATTCCATTAAAAGTTTTGCAAATTAAAGGGAGATGGGGAAGTGATGCCATGAGGATCTTTTGTCTTTTCTTTTATACCCCTTTCATGCCTTTTTGCAGCTTTTGTTCCTGGTGTTTTTGCCTACACTCTTGGGCTTGTTTATCAAACTAGGAGACTAAATATATTTAGAAGCTTTGTAAGTAGAGGTCAATGTGCCCCAGACCCCAGGGTCGTCTCCAGAACACATTCTGTAAACTAAGATAGAACCATCCAGGGGAAGGTTCCCTGGGGAGGGGGGCTCACTCGAGCCTCTCATTGGGGAATTCTTGATAGATATGCCAATTAGGAAGATCTATTACGATACACCAGATCTTTTGCAGGGGCATTGTGGGGTGCATTTCGGTGCATTCGACCTGGACATGTGCACCTAAGGATCCTTAAAATAAATACCACAGTAAAATCCCATTTTCTCCTTCTAACTGTGTTTGACTCTTGATTTTAACACCAGGAAAAGGCATCAGAAGAGGAGCAGGGAAAAGCAAAAAATGATGTGAAAAGTCAGGTGGAAACAGTATTCATTGTCTTTGTAGTTTCTTGAAACGTGTTTACAAGACAACTGGTCATGAAATGTGCATGCATGTGTTTTGAAAGAGAGTGCTTTAAACCACAGTTCTCATTGTGGGTTTTGTAGAGAGGTAACAACTCTCATATCTCTCTGCCAAGAACCACAGCAGTTGAAAAAGGCAGAGGGGTGTCTGCTTGTCAAAACTGACCAACTGTACCATGTGGTCTGTTTCTTTGCTAGTCCCATTGATTATTTAATCAATTTCTTGTGAGGCATATGTAGCTCTGCTGCCTATTTTTTGCTCTATAGTAAGAGCAGTAATAGTGGTGCAGTGCCTACTTTAGACAACACTAGTATTGCATTCTCTTTTAAAACTAATACATAGTGAAATGCATATGCAAATGACTAATGAACAAAGCATTATTGGTCATGAAGTTAAAATTCAAATACATTTAAATTTAAAATATTTTTTTTTAAGTTAAAACAAATGAAATAAAAAGATTGAGCATTGTATCCAACCATAATACATATGTTTTTTTGGAACTGCTGAAATATATTTGCCCCAGGAGTAGATTTATGGATTTAATCTAAAACTGGGAATGTACAAGAATTTACGAACATACTGTGACTGTGGATTTAGATAAAGGGGTAATGTCAGAGAAAGCAAGGAGCCTGCAGAGAAACAGGGCATTATAAGGAAGTTTTGGTGGGGTTAAAATTTCAAATTGCTAAAAGTACAGTGGTTTGCTGTATTACCTCCCAAGACACAGCATAATCCAGTGCTAAGGGCATTAGCCTTGAAGATAATTCTATTATTGCAAAGCCTTTACTTTGCAAACTTACACAAATCTTCACCTTGTACAGTCTGCAACAGTAGCATTGTGGAAAAAACACTCCATTGATGGTGCCTTTTGGGAAAGAGTACCTCTGTGCCCCACATAGCTGCCATAGGAGTAAATACATGTTAGAGATGTGAACAAGAATTAACTAGATTTAATGGAATACAAAACAGAGTAGAGTGAGTTGTATCTGTGTTTGCTTATGCTTTACTCATTCCTGTGGTATGTATGTGACTCTGGATTGCAGAAGACGCCCATATAACTTTCATGTGTTCTTCTAATTGTTCTGCAATGGTTCTATCACTGACCCAGCCTGGCATTTTTGCCTCTTGCAGATGTTACCCAGAGGAGAAGTCAGAGTTTACTCACAATTTGACTCACAAGTACTGCAAGCCTGATACAGAATATCAGTGAAATCAGGGTAATTCTGAGAGGAGAATTGTCTACCTATATTCATTTTGTTTGATTGTTTGTTTCACAAATCCCAGCTTAACTGCTGCAAATCATTTCTGCAGCACAGAGCAGCAGTGTTTTTGCTGCTATGTCCAAAACTTTGCTGCTAAATTTGTCAGTTTTTCTCTCTGTGGCAGGGTAGAGTTAACTGTTGTTCCATGCATTACAGATATCACCATGTTCTGTTAGGTTCCTATACTATGACCAATTCATAGTATTTGGGCCTCAAAAAACTATGAATATAAATAAATTTTTAGCTGCTAGGTTTCAGAACTTTACAGTGTGAGAAGGAAGAAGAGTAGAAAAGGCATCTACAGATGATAACATTTCAAGGCCTTACCAGAGACAAAATATTGGATCCTTTTTTCTGTTACTAGAGTAAATCAGGAAACATTCCAGGCTGAATATTGTGAGAGTCTGGACCAAGAAGGAATGTCTGAGATAATTAGAAACTGCTTTTGATTTTCTGCATATAAAGAAGTTGGCTGCTTTCCAGGACAGATTCACCCATATGAAAACGGAAACAAGGCTTGAAAAGAGAAGTCTGGAAGTTTCCTTTCAGACAAAAGGAGTCCATGCTAATTATTTTGGACCTCTTTGTTTTGAAAGTTTGTGTTGAGAACCGTATGAGTGGACCAGTGTTTTGATTCTTTTATCAGTGCTTAATACACATGTCTTTCTGGCCAAGAATGTCAGTGGTGTCCTGTGAGGCATTAGGAAGAGCCTAATGTGGAGGGTGGTGATCCTGTCCCTCTCCTCAGCCCTGGGGAGGCCACATCTGGAGTGCTGTGTCCAGTTCTGGGCTCCTCAGCCTAAGAGAGACATGGAGCTGCTGGAGTGAATCCAACAAATGTGTACGAAGATGATGAGGGGACTGGAGAATCTCTTGGGTGAGGAAAGGCTTAGGGAAATTGTCATGTTTTAGCCTGGAGAAGAGACGACTGAAAGGGAATCTTACCAATGTCTCTATAAGTAACTTAAGGGAAAACACAAAGGTGGACTAGGCTGTTCTCAGGGGTGCCTAGCAAAAGGACAAGAGGCAACAGGAAGAAAAACTGATGCATAGGAAGTTTGAAGATGAGGAAGAACTGCTTTACTGTGCAGGTTAACTGTGCACTGCAAAAGATTACGCGGAGAGGTTGTGGAGTCTCCCTCACTGGGGATACTGAAGAACTGTCTGGATGCAATCCTCAGCACGATGTTCACAGCTGACCCTGCTTAAACAGGGAGGTTGGACCAGCTGATCCCACTGTGGTCCCTTTCAACCCTGCCTATTCTGTGATCCATGTATAAGCAATAAAAAGCAATACAGTGTAGGATCTTCCTATATTCCACAGACATTAGAGATGAAATAGCTTTCCTTTTATTGTCCATTCATTTAATGTTAAAACCACGTAAATCTGTTTTTAGATCTTGCAAATGGTAGATATCAGATATTTTCCTTGCTTGTAGAACAAGGGTTCTAGTGTCATATGCAAGTCTATAAATTGTTCAGGAAGGAGCAAATAAGTGCTTCTTTCTAGTAAAGAAATCAGCAACAATTCTATTCAGTTAAGTTTCAGGAATCCCACTTTTCATTTTAAAATGTTTTTTTAATTGTTATTTCTTTATTAAGTCTTGTCAAGACCATGAGGGTAGCAAGGAACTTTAGCTTCAGCTGCTACTAAGGTGTATGATTTAAGTACAGAAGTGTGCAGATTTTAAGTAAGTATGTGGAGCACAGTACCTAAGTGTATTCTAATGTTGCTCTTGTTTGCTCTGTTTTCCTCCTGGAAAGTAAAGAGAGAGTCTGCAACAGGGCATTTATGCGGAAGGCAGTTTGTTTGTCTTGACCCATAGTTTTCTCTTACTACTGTTGATTATGTTGATACTCTGCTTTACACAAATACTGACATACAGCATTGGTGTACCACAGGCCGTATGTAAGACTGAAAGAAGTAAAATTTTTGTGGGAAGTGCCTGGGCTAGTTATTCCTTCTTATATTATTAAAAAATAATTGATTCAATGTCAACAATTCACTGCTGCATAAAATAAAATTTTAAAGAAGGGAAATATTTACTGGACAGTGTTTCCCTGTCCATTTTTACACACAGATAATGAATTAATTATGAGAGATTATTTTTATTAGCTTCTCAGAAGTGCGCAACATTTCCACATTAAAACAAAACACCAAAACTAACAAAATCAACCTACCAAAAAAAAAAAAAAAGACCCCAAAACAATTCCAAATCAGAGATAATAAATCCAAGATATTGCAGGTTTTGTTTCTACTGCTAGCAATAGATTCAATGATAATAGGAGCTCATTTCTGTATTTTCACTGTACCCGGTAGTACTGAAATGTGAAGGGACTATTCTGAAGTAATCTGTCGTCTGGGACAGCTATCCTAGAGGGCATAGAAATTAGACAAATTGAGTGGCACAGCTATAATGTTGAAGAACGTGCAGTGAGATGTCTCTCATTTCTAGACTAATGGGAGGAAGGACTATACATATTCTGGGTATTAGCTGCACAGTAGGAGAAATTTGCCATGTTCCAGCTGGAACTGTATAAACGATGCGCACCAGTGTTTATCTGAAACTGTTTGCTGTATAGTCACAGTGATTAATGCCAGGTGGTTGCTAGTAGCACAGGCTTTTGAAAGTGGAATGAAGAGAAACAAGGGAACCAAGAAGATACCCGTACATGAATGTAATACACTGGAGAGACATTTATCTCAATCATACATTTCATGGTAAGACTTTTGAAGAACCAAAGGACTATCATTCCCCAAAACTTCCTGAACTTTCAGTGGTCATGATATGTGTAGCACCTTGTGACCAGAACTAGCATGTTCATTACGGTTCTATTTATTAAGCCTCTTTTTGAAGAGGAACACTGTTGTTCCTGCTGAGAAAATGCTACTTTACAGTTTATGCTGTAAAGCCTCTCCTGGGTAGCTATGCAGGGAGGATTAAGGAACGAAACTCAGCTGCTTGACAATCACACAATAGGATTTTGTGAAACAGTGAAACAAAAGGAGAGGTGGCCAGTACAACTTTAGCTTAAAAAACCCCTTACAGATAGTTACAGAATGGCATGCAGATTTCTTGGAATGGCTTATGAAATAGCGTAGAATTAGAAATATTTATCTGTGATGTTACAAACAATTTTGAAATACTTCCTTTTGGTATGCAGTTATTATTTTGGGCAAAACAATATCAACCTTACAAGTAGTACAGTTTTAAATACATAATAACTTATTGATCTTTATAAAGATGAGGTGATGACATTTAACTAGTAACCAGCAAAGGATACAAAGTCATTCCATATCTGACTTCAAAGGTACTGTGTGTTTAAGTTCTGTGAAGTGCAAGCATGTACATGATAGTGGTTTAGAAAGTACTGCACCTTGTAAACTTTGTAACAATCAGTAAATATTCAATGGTCTATTACTGTAAATATATGATGCAGGGTATTGAGTTGAGCTTTTGTATCAGTTCAGCTTTTTGTAAGGTGTATGCACTTGAGGGTGTTGATTTACCAGGTATTTATTATTGACTTTTGTGCAGTTCTTCTATTATATTGTAATAATTTAATATATATGAAAATTATTAAATAACTACTGGAAGTATTGTAAGCAGTTCCTCACCTAGTATTTTTTATGGTTAATACTATTTTTTAGTATTTCCGTTCTTGTTCCTATATGCAAAGTTGACCAAATACATTTTTTTTTCAATCAGGGAGTCGTTTGGTTCCTTTTTTTCCTTAGTTTTAATTTTACAAATTTTCCCTTCTCTTGCACACCGTTGTTATAAATAGCCTACTACAGTCATGAATTTAAAGCTATACATTAGAAAGCTTCTTGCAAAAAAGTAGAGAAAATCAGTGAAAAAGCAGTCCTAGATTTTGTGATTATCATTATATATTCCTGTAGTCAAAACTTTCAGAGATTAGTTACTTTGGAAAATCAAGAGTAGGCTGCTCAACTTAAAAGATCTTTCAAGATGTTTTAAGAAGACATTCATAGATATCATCTTTTTTTGAGAAATCTGTCCTTTTTCCCTATTTTTTTTACACATGAAATTTAATTAAGCTCTGTCATCCTACATATTCTTTTAAGATGATTGATTGTTCATTTGTATTTGCTAGACCAACATACATAGAGAAAGTTTTCCTGCTACCAGCTTGCAATGCCACCTATCCTGTGTTTGCAAAGGGATATTTTACTTTCTTCTAGTTCTCAATGAATTTCCCATGAATTTCATCCAGACAAATTTCTGTTTTACCTAAAATGCTGTAAAGTTACCCACTTCAGTTTTACATACTTGTGTATAGGATTAATTTTATTTTATGAAATATTGGCAGTAATAGAAAGTTACTTACGCCATACCTTTTTACAGGAGTATGATGTTCCTAAGAGAGAAACATTGGCTTCAAATCATTAATATGGCTAGACTATATAATATTTGTACTTTTTATGTATATCCATGAAGGAAAATAAACTTATGGATGTTAGTTCACAGATAGATGTCTGACAGTTGTGATCTAAGAAGAGAAACTGAAATAATGCTGGACAAAAGCAGAGCAGCTCTGTTTAGCTTGAAAGAATTCTTCATTGACAGTTTTGGCTAAGAATGTACACCTGTTAAATACTTTCAGACAACAGCTAAGTGACTAATTTTAGCTGACCCCATTTGAGTATTCCCATTCTGCTATCTGATGACTACATTTAGAGTTAGAAGCATTTTTCATATGCAGTGTGAGTATATGCTGGCTACTTGGAGACCACGAACTAAGCTGTGCTGAGCAGATAAATTTTAAAACACATCTCTTTTATACTTTTTTTCCCCGCTCATTGATACCTGTGATGATTCAGTCCTTTTTCCCAGGCAGTCATCCTGACATCATCAGAAATCTGTCAGAAACAAATGATAGTAAGAACAATGGAAAAGGAAACAGTAGGGGAAGGAGTAGTATATCTCCTACCAGTCTGTCCTTGCAGAATCAGTATCAGGTGATGTAAGCTCAGAACCAGAACATGAAATATCCTAAATCTGAAGAGCCATGACCTGCTACATCCAGTAAGAAGCCATTTTGATCTGGTTCTTTGAAGATCCAGACAGAAGCAGCATACTGATGTGACGTTAAAAAATATCTTTACAAGAAATGGTGGAGCATTACTATGTATAAAACTGTTAGCTGTTCTGAACATGGAAAGTGAGGGCGGGAGGAGGGGGTGTACATGTGTGTGTGTGTTATACTTCTGTGCTATAATTTTGATATTTTGTAGTGTTATATGTCTGTTTTTATACATAAAAAACGTAATTGCTTTTATTTTCTGCCTGGATGTAATATAGCTCAATTTAAATAAAACTGTCATTCAGATTTGCATTGTGGCTCTTTTTTATCTACTTATGAAATGATGGGCCATTTGTCTTTTTAATTAGTTAAAAGTGCAAAATATTTTTTGCACTATGAATTCTTAGAATACAGTCACTTGTCCTGGTCTTAGTTGGTATGCATGGATTTAAGGCCTTTGGCCTTGTGTAGAGTGCTTTTGGCTCAGTGTCAGGTGTTAAGATTGTGCAGGTTTTCATTGCTCAGTGGCCTAAACACACCGTCTCAAGTGAAGCCAATGGAATAATGAAATCCAATGCAGTTAATCAAACACCATGTCTCCTGTAGCTTGTATAATCTGTGGCCTCAATTTTGGATTCATTTTATATGTCTGTATGTTCTCTCATTTAACAACTCTTGTGATATTAATTAGCAGTGTAATTGTTAAAGTTGCACAACATGGAAGTAATATTGGTAGAAGAATTCTAGGGATTTTTTTCATGTCATTGTCTCATTAAAAAGTAGTGTAATTCTAGGGATTTTCTGTTTAAGGAGAAGATATGCTGATTGGTTGCTCAACCCCTGACAATGTCATCATATCTGTAAGGAACCCAGTAGTATTAGCCGCTTCATAGTTAAAATTTAATTGTTATCACAGCAAATCTTCATATGAGATGTCTAATATAGCATAATAAACTCAAGGCAATTGTTAGAAAAAAGCATTTATTCATATAGTAGGCTTTTCTTCATTTTTCTAGGCTAGCCATTTCTTGTGTCTTATCAAGTGTACCATTAGGGTGACAGAAATGTTTGCTGAAATGTAGGATGTTTCTGACACTAGTGTATTAAGTGATAGTAAGATTAAATACATTTTAATGTAATGAATGCTAATCTTCAGATAGAGAAAAAGCATAGTAAGAATGCTTTTTCCAATATAGCCGAAAAAGTAATTTAGAAATTGGAGAAAGCTTATGTAACACTTCAGCTCACATAGCCTGGCAATAGGTCATAAAATAGTATTTATTACTGTAATTCTTATGTTTTCAAGGCTTTGACATAGGAAGCGAAAACTAAAATGAAGAACACGTGAAAGTATTCAAAATATTTTTGGTTAACATACTAACATTAAAAGGAAGATAAAATTCAATAGACCTTGTCAAAACAAAAATATTTTGTTTATTAGAACTAGTAATGAGACAATTCTGAAGCAGTGGCTTTACATTGATGCCACAAAGGAGAAAAGGCTTTGTTGCATTAGTGTGGTAGGAGATTGAAAAAACTGCGATTTAAGTGGCTCTATGGGGAAGGAGAAACTTTCAAATACTCTAAGGCTTAGACAGGATATAAAATCCTGTAATAATAATATATAACTTCCAGTATTTTCAGTGCTTGCTTTAAACTGATGTAAAGTTCTGCACCTGCTTTACTACTGTTCTATTTATCTTTATTGTGAGATGCAGTAAGTAGTGTCTTGCTACTAGTTCTGTAGCAAAGGAAATTTCTTTGTCTTCACTTAAAAATTAATAAAACATCAAAATTGTGTCCTATGTTCACAGTGATTTAAATTATTCTATTAAAATGATTTACTGTTACAAAGAATCTACTGTGAGGTGAGATGTTGGATAATAATAGTAGCATTTTAGCACTTTTGTATAGATTGAATGCATCTAGAGACCTACAGTGTCAGTGCATGCTTAATATGACAACAGCAAAACAAAATAATGAGGTAGTTCTTCAAGTGGAAACACTTCAGTAAGCTTTTCAGTAAAATTCAGTCAAAAAGCACTGATTAGAGCCAGGTGTTTCATTAGGACATTCAGCGCACCTGAATCTTGGCTTGTGACACTGTCGTCTTTCATAAAACTGATGTATTTCAGGGTAAATTAACAATGCATATGTGGATTATTGTTATTATCTGAATTATTTTTATTACCATTACTGCATGACCCATTTCCATCATCTACCAGAGGTCTTGGGAGTCTGGGAAGGTCCCTGCTGTCTGAAAACTAGCCAATATTACTCAGTTTAAATGAAGGGTGTTTGAGAGGGCCCAGGAAACTTCAAATTTGATACTTCTAGCCTCAGTTCCTGGAGAAATTATATTGGGTACTTCTGAAAGGCATTTAAACAACAATGCAGTCAACATTGGTTCACAAAGATGATTCTCCAAGGCCCTGGTTAACTCATTCTGTATACATCTGTGATATTCTCCTAGTGGATAAAAGGAAGGCAGTGGATGGGTCTTTTTTGAGTTTTAGTGAGACTCTCCCTCACAGCATCCTTCTGGAAAATGCGTCCATTTGTGGGATGAGAGGTTCACGACGCACTGAGTGAAGAACTAGCTGAATGGCAGAGCTGAAAGGGTTGTGGTAAGTGGGGCTGCATCTGGCTGGCAGCCACTTAGTGTTGGTGCTCCTCATGGATCAGTTTTAGGGTCAGTCCTGTTCAAAATACATATCCATTATCTACCTGCAGGAGAATGCACCTTTTTGTATCAGCAAGTTTGCTGTTGATAAAAAACTGGGAGGTGTTGTTGACTCTTGCGGAGTGACCTTGCAGACTGTTCCAGGTGGACTAAAACATTAGACAGAGATGAATGACTTGAAATTTAAGTTGAAATGCCATATTCTGCACAAGATCAAGCTGTGAGTGAATAGCAGCTTTTCAGAAAGGGATCTGGGGGTGTTCGTTGACATTACGCTCATTGCTGAGTCGGCTCTGCCAGCCAGGAGGGCAGACTACATCCTGGGGTACATCAGACACAGCATCGCCAGCCAGTCCAAAGAGGTGATTGTCCCACTGCATGCAGCATTAGTGTGGCCTCACCTTGAATGCTGAGTGCAGTGCTGGGCCCCACAATTTAGAAAAGGTATGAAGGTCCTTGAATGCATCCAAAGCAGGGCAACAAACCTGGGGAAAGGACTTGAAGCCACGTCTTCTAAGGAGCAGCGAAGGACTTTGGGCTCCTGTAGTTTAAAGTAAAGGAGGCTAAGACCTTACTGCTCTCTGCAGCTTCCAAAGGCGATGAAGCAAGAGGAAAATGCTCTCTGATATCTAGTGACAAGATGCATGGGAATGGTTTTAAGTGGCATCAAGGGAGATTCAGGCTGAACCTGAACTTCAGAAAATATTTCTTTAGCAAGACAGTGGTTAATCCCTGGAACAGGCTTCCTGGAGAGGTGATTGATGCTCAAAGCCTTTCAGTCAGCAGATAATGCCATTAATACTTGCTTAGTTTTTGGTCAGCCCTGAAGTGGTTGGGCAGTTGGATCTTTGGAGATCACTTCCAAATGAAATATTCTATTCTTAATTATAATATTTACATATTATATATTATATGATACTAAATTTAATAAATATTCTATGTTTGACATTAATTAGAACAAAGATTATTTAAAGAAGAATGCTGAAAATTTTGGCTTCACAAATTCCTTGGTCTTCAATCAGTACAAATTCTTCTTCTGAACATAAAATCATCTTGTTCTTTCTGTGCTCATTCATATTCCNNNNTTCTTCTTCTGAACATAAAATCATCTTGTTCTTTCTGTGCTCATTCATATTCCCAGCCTTCCAAAAAAAAAATGGTATGGGAGCATTACAGCCATATTTTTGTGTCCTGTCTAACTTGACTAAGTACCATTCTTCATTACAGTGAATATCCTTGTAAAGAACTCAATTTTTTATGATCACTACTATGAATGGCAGTTAAAAAGTGCATTTTTTCCAATAACTTGAAATTCAGTGTGCCTAGCTTAGTGCCAAGCTGAAAAGCTCATTTTAGCTCCCATATATTCCATTGTTTCACCTGTTGCACTGCCATGTTTTCACGAGGCCTGTAATTTATTTTCATAAAATATATCATCTTGTCTTAAATGGCATTATCAGCCTAGCTGCTAAGATAAACAAATCTGTATAGACAACCTCTATCGTAATGTTCACACAGAGATTTATTTGGGTTTTGGCTGTATAGATAAGGAAGTAGGCTATCTGGGAAACCCTCTTCATTATACCTGGAACAGAATGACTTTCAAAGAAAGCAAATTGAGAAGCTGAAAAGTTGCCACGTTGTTTTTTTTTTTTTTGCAAAAAGCTACTGTCACTTAGTACTTGATTTATGGCAAGAAGATGAAGGAAGCCAAGTGCAGAAAAGCCATTAGTAAGCCCAAAAGCAATTATTTTTTGTTGTTCTGTGTTACATATAGCAGATAGAGGTTTGAATTGAGAAAATGTTGAACTCAGTGACAAAAAGGTCTTCTTTGCTGGACTTCAGTTCAGTCAAATCATGAGTTTGGTCATTAGTTGCAAAATGTCAAAACCACAATATACAAGTAGAAAACCCTCTCATTTCATTAACATTTTTCAAACCTGGAAACCTAAATTTAATCTTACCGATGGTACTGAGCACTTCTTGTTTCTAAGGATACTTACATACCTCAAAAAATCCGTTTGTTTGTTGGAGTGTTTTTTATCTTTAAGTTCTGAAACGGAAGGGTGAAGGGAGAGTGATATTTGTTGTTTAATGAGTGGTCTAAACTTAAATAACTGTGTAAGTAGACATTCTTAAATGTGGCCTCATTTTCACATGAATGTCCCATTCTGAATGTACCATTTTGTTCCAGCAAGATCCTCCAGGATCTTTGGAGTACAGGAATCTACGTGATTTTGGTACTAATGCTGCCTGATAACTCATGAGAGACAATTTAAAAAAAAGATTAATTTTTAAAATAAATGTGATGTACATTTGAAACTGCTCCCCTTAGGAAAAGGTAGGACACTATGCATGTGATGTCTTGCAGTTTCTTTCTAATGAGTGAGTCAAATAAAGTGATATTTCAAATATTTTATCGTGTCATTTATTCATAGAATCAGAGAATATGCTGAGTTGAACAGGACCCATCAGGATCATCTAGGCCAACTTCTGGCGCTGCACAGGGTAGCCCCAAGAGTCACGCTGTGTGCTTCAGAGCACTTTTTGAACTCTGTCAGGCCTGGTGCTGCGACCACTTCCATGGGGAGCCTGTTCCAGTGCCCAGCCACCCTCTGGGTGAAAATTCCTGATAGCCAACCTAAACCTCCTCTGACACAGCTCCAGGCCATTCCCTCTGGTCATGTCACTGTGACCACAGAGAACAGATCAGTGCCTGCCCTGGCTCTTCCCCTCATGAGGAAGTTGCAGACTGCAGTGAGTTCTCCCCTCAGTCTCTTCTTCTCCAGGCTTGAGCAGACCAAGTGACCTTAGCCACTTCCTCTCCAGATGCTTCACCATCCTTGTAGTCCTCCTTTGGACACTCTCCAATAGCTTTAAAATTTTCTTATATTATGTCACCCAAAAATGCCCCCAGCACTTGAGGTGACGCCTCCCAGTGCAGAGCAGAGCGGGACAGTCCCCTCCCTTGCTGATGATGCTGTGCCTGATGCCCCCCAGGACATGGTTGGCTCTCGTGTCTGTCACGGCACTGCTGCTCTCCTGCCTCTTGTTCCCCAGCCATCTGTTCATCCAGGGTTGTCCTGTCCCAGATGCAGAATCTTTCCCTTTTTGAACTTCATATGGTTGGTGATTGCTCATCTCTGTCATTTGTGGAGATCTTTCTGCAGGGCCTCTCTACCCTCCCTTGAGTCAACAGCTGCTCTCAATTCAGTGTTGTTGGCAAACTTAATATTCATTCAAGTCCTGCATCCAAGTCATTTATGAAAATGTTGAAGAGAACTAGGCCAACAATAGAGCCCTGTGGAGCCCCACCTGTGGCAGGTCCCCAGTCTGATGTCACCCCGTTCACTGTAACCTCTTATGCCTGACCCAAGAGCAAGTTGCTTTCCCATCATATGATGTGTTTATCCAGCTGTGTGCCGGACTTTTTATCCAGAAGGATCCTGTGAGAGACGGCATCAAAAGCTTTCCTGAAGTCCAAAAAGATTGTATCAACTGGCTTTCCTAGATCAAATCGGTAGGTCACCCTGCTGTAGAAGCTAAGATTCAACATGAAGGACTTACCCATCATGAGGCCATGCTGGCTGTGGCTGAATCTTCTCCATGATTTTACTGGGCACTGAAGTGAGATTGACCGGTCTGTAGTTTCTTTCTGCATGAGGGCATCCATCCATGGAAAATCAAGACAATATTCACCAGTTTCCAGTTAGCTGAGACCTTTGTAGAATCCCAAGACCACTCAAAAATTATTGAGAGAGTCTTTGTGATGACATCAGCTAATTCTTTGACTCTTGGATTAATCCCATCAGGCTCCATACAATTATAGGGATCCAGCTCGAGCAGCAGATCCCACATGAGTTCAGGACCAAATGGAATTTTATCATTCTTGGAATCATCATGGTCTTCCAATTCGGGAGATGTTAAAGGTGAAGGTGAAGAATGCATTAAATCTTGGACTTGTCCATGTCTGTGTTTGTGAGGTAACCGTCCTCATCCTGTAATGGGCTTATGTTATTCCTACACTGCTTTTTGCCATTAGCATGTTCGAAAAATACCTCTTTTTATTGCTCCCACCATTCTGTCCAGTTTCAACTCCAGTTGAGATTTGGTTGCACAGTTTTTTCCCTACAGTGGTGAGCAGCATCTCTGTATTTTTCCCATGTACCCTCACCTTGCTTCCACTGGGCACACATCTTCCTTTTTCTCCTTATTTC
Organism: Lanius collurio; assembly: GCA_020086605.1. NCBI lineage: Eukaryota > Metazoa > Chordata > Aves > Passeriformes > Laniidae > Lanius > Lanius collurio. Next base: position 8,219,414 of record JACBWW010000008.1, read on the forward strand.
CAGAAGATTTGTGTTCAGTCAAGCTGGCCACTTGCCTCACTTGCTTGGCTTCCAGCATTTGGGAATTGCCTGCTCCTGTGCCCTTAGAAGGTGATGTTTAAAAAATGACCAGCACTGATGGACCCCAGAACCTGCAAAAAGATTTTTCCCAGGCGACTTTACTTGCTTGTTCCTGGGCACCTTGAAGTCTACACTGCTCATTTCCAGAGTTGAGGTTTTGCTGGGACTTTTCCTCCTATAAACTGAGATTTTAAGCTTGATCACTTTGTGGTCACTGTGGCCAAGACAGCTGCCAGTCTCCATTTTGCTCACAAGATCCTTTCTGTTGACAAGCAGGAGATCATGGAGAGCATCTTTCTCAGTTGGCTCCCTTAGGACCTGTTCATGAAGTTGTCATCCAGGTTTCTGAGAAATCTTTTAGCCCAGGTTGTACCAGCTGTGTGATGCTCCCAGTTGATTTCTGGCAAGTTGAAGTTCCCCGTAAGGACAAGGGCAGTTGACTTGGAAGTATCCCTTAGGTTCTCCAACAGTTATTCATTTGCATCATCATCCTGGCTGGAAGGGCTATAGTGTAGTCCCTAGATGACATCTGAATTAATTTTTTGCCACTTGATCCTTACCCAGAGGCTCTCAATTGTGCCATTGTTGACTGTGAACTCCATACATTCCCTTCTGTGATGTACAGTGCCACTGCTCTGCCTCTTCTCCCTGCCTGTCCATCCTGCAGAGCCTGTAACCCATCCAGTAGGGTGCTATAGTCACAGGACTCATCTCACCGGGTTTCATTTTATGCCAGTGGTGTCAAATCTCTGGGGCTGCCCCACGCTCATCTTGTTTGTTCCTCATGCTGCGTGCATTAGTGTAGAAACATCTCACATGTGCTGCACTGTAGCCAGCACCTCCTGAAGCTGCTGGAAAGATCCCATTAGTGCTTGTTTCCTTAAGTTTTGTCACATCATACCATTGTTCATCACTGGCAAGCCTGGGTTGGTCCTTTTCCAAGCTATCAAATCTCTATCAACAAGCCACTCTATCTCCTGTGCTAGAACCCTTTTACACCCTCTGAGAAGTGTGCATCCCATCAGGTGCAAGTAGACTAGGTGTTAAATAGATCACCTCATGGTAAAAATCCCATTTTTTCCAGTTACACAGGCCTTAGAGTCTCATATTGATGTACCTATTCCTTTCAATATTATTTCTTGTTACCAGAAGGATCGAGAAAATCACTAGCTGTGCTCCTGAGCCTTCAACCAATCATTCCAAGGCCCTAAGTCTCTTATGTTTGCTCTCAGACTTTTCTTTGTTGACTTTTCACTGTAGGCTTGAACACCCAGTAAAGGATAGTAATCAGAGGGCATTACTAGACTGGAGAGTTTTCCAGTGATGTCCCTACCTAAGCCCCTGGGAAACAGCAGACTTCCCTATGAGTTGAGTCCTGTCTGCAATTGGGCCTTCTGTTCCCCTGAAAAGGGGCACAACTACCCTCCTTTTTCTCTAAGAGGAGGTTGTGATGCGTTTTTCAGATGGTATTGCTTTAGAAGGGCCCCTTGTCACAAAAGGAGCTTTGCCCACCTCATGAATTTTGTGACTTTCTACGTCCAGGGCCTACCTGTTGTAGAAGGTGCCAGTCCTACTTGTCAAATTTTCAGGTCGAGAGGGAGCTTTCCAGAAGTGATGGTGAATGGTGCTGCATCCAGTTGGTGTCTGGTCGCTAGTGGTACCTCTCAGGGATCAGTGTTGGGCCTAGTCCTGCTTAATATCTTTGTTGAAGCCCTGGATGAGGGGATTGAATTTACTATAAGTACACTTGCAGATGTCACAAGGTTGGGTTGGAGCATCAGTCTGGTGGACAGCAGGAAGGCCCTGCAGAGGCACCTGGAATGGTTAGAGAAGTGGGCAGAGAAAATGGCAGAAGGTTCAACAAGACCAGGTGCTGAGTCCTACACTTTGGCCACAGCAACCTCAGGCAGCACTACAGACTTGGGACAGAGTGATTGGAAAACAGAAACAGCCCTGACAGAAAATGACCTGGATGAAGAGGAGGCTCAGGGATGACCTTATCACTCTCTACAACTCCCTGAAAGGAGGCTGTAGCCAGGTGAGAGCTGGCCTCTTCTCCAGGGCAATCAGCAATAGGACAAGAGGACAGTCTTCAGCTGTGCCAGGGGAGGGTAAGGTTGGAGATGGGAAATAAATTTTTCACAGAAAGGGTGATTAGATCTTGGAATGGGCTGCCTGGGGAAGTCAGATTTCTTGGAGGAAGGAGTGGACGTGGCACTTGGTGCTGTGGTCTAGGTGACATGGTGATGTGATGTTTGGTCAGTGGTTGGACATGATCTCAGAGGTCTTTTCCAACCTTGTTGATTCTGTACATGCAGTGACCTTCTTCCAGCCTCCATTTTCAACACACCCTTGCCTAATTACCTTGTGGGGTTCTGAGTCTATCTTCTCCACTACATTAATTTACTGAAACTGCTTTTATCATGTGAGAAAAGAAGGGTGCAATAGTACATCAGTTGGTAAAAGTTAATTTAAGCTTGGATTTTTTTAGATTAAAAGTACAAAGAAGGTAGAGCAGGTAAACTCATGAACAGGTTTATTGCAGATTTCATATTAGAGAGCAGAACTAAAGGTAGAGACTAAACATAACTAAGAACAGATTAGCTTTCATCCTCAACTACTGATACAGGCTGTCTGATATCTGAAACACATATCTAATTCTACTTTGCAGGTAAGTCATCATGATTGGTCTGTTCTTCTTTTAGGTGAACTGGAAGCAGGAAGAACAGTTTAGACAAGAACCCACAAATAAATTGTTTTAACTAGCTCTAAAATAATCATTCTTAATTTACTTCTGCTTGTAAGAGGGAAACACACATACAGTCTCAGTAGCATAGTTATTTCCAGGTGCTCATAAAATGTAAATATATATATTTGAAATCGTAACCTAAGTTTAAAAATAAATTGACTGTTTTAATAATTAAAATTAAGGATTTTCGAGGTTTTATTTTGTAGAACTTCTGTTTTCTGGTGTTCTTTCTTTCTCTTCATTAACAAATATTTATATATTTCAAAGAAACAGTGGTCAAAAATTAAATACTGGCAATAGGCCTATAGTCAAGTGGTAGTGTTCATATTTTGAAATACCACCAGAACAGTACTTAAAAGAATCTAGGAGTGGATGGCAGTAAACAGAATTTAAGTTATTTGAAGTCCAAAATAGTATACAGAAACTTCATTTCATTTTAAGAAAGTGTTGCTAGACAAGTTATTTTTATTACTCAAGAAATAAATAAAAAAGCTTCAAAATCACTTTCTCCAGGTAGAAAAAAAATTAGGTTCTTACACATAAAATAAAACAGCATTTCTAAGGCAAATGAGGATAGGGAAGTCTAGGAAAAAAAAAAAACCTAATTTGCTTCTCTTTTTAAGAAATATAATATTTAAATTAAAATTTAAGCTATGAATGCAGGTTGGGATGCCTGTTACCATACTCCTTTATGCTCAGGTTTTGTACATGAATTGTTTTTGGCACGGATGTGGCAGAGCCTTATCAACAGAAACAGATTTGAAGCACAATAGACACCCAATACCATGATGTTTTTAAACGACCAATTTCTGTATTTAAATTCTTCTATTCCAGTAAAGGCCAATATGATGAGGAGGGGTACTCAATGGCAGAACGAGTTAGTCTAGCTAGTCTTCCCCTTGTTAGGGAAAAAGTTTCCATTCTTGGACACATTGTTTTATAACATAAAAATAATATAGGAATGTATAACAAACTTAAGTAAGTGCTTGGGCCTTGCTCTGGTTTTCCCATTTTTGCTGCTGATGGAATTGATTTGCCATAAATTTGCAATAAATTGCCCACTCTTAACATTACCTGTATTACAATGAATTTGTTAGGGGTGTGTTTTTCCCCCTGATGTGGAAGCAAGATCTCTCTCAGTGCTTCTGTAGTTTTGGCATGTTTCAAATGACCCTAGGTGGATGTTTGAAAAAGAGTTTTTAACTAGTAGAGAAAAAAGTTTCTGCTAAAGATGTATGTCTTGGTTTAGAAATATGTCTTCTCCAGTTTAGTGTTCCCATGGAAACATTCCAAACCATGCTCCACTCAATCCCTCCTCCCCTTATCCCCTACATCAGGCTGGAGAGGACAGAAAAGGTGGCTATCATGGATTGAGATAAGAACAATTTGCTGGAAACAGCAATGAAATAAGACAACAAACAATAACAGCGACAGTATTAATAAAAAAGTGTGTACAAGAGAGGCAAACTATTTGCATGCAAGTGCTCATTGTGCAGACACTGGTGTTACTCAGCTGCTCACTTCCTACTACAGGACCCAGAAGGGATGCCTTCCTCTCCCAGAAAGGATCCTTTGCTCTCCCCAGAGGATGATGTGAGCTGGTAGGACCCAATCTCTGGGTCCTAGCAATGCCTCCTCCTGGCTACTGCAAATATTAACCCTGTTATAGATGGAACAAGGCCAGTGTGGTAGACCTGTCACCCATTTTAACCATCATACAGATTACTTCGTACCTAAGCATTTGGGAAAATAGCTCTGTCTGTGAGGAATCCTGTAGACATAAATGGGCTTGGGAGGGCTAAAGAATAACCAGCCTCTATGGTGAATCAATACAGATCATACATACAGAATCATAGAACACCATCATTTCTCTTAGGCCCTTAAAATAGACTATAAATAAAAAATTGAATATGAAGAAAGTCAGTAAAATTTCTTCTAACTACAGTAAAAGGAATAGATCTTGGACTCATCACTTGAATCATCTTGGACTTTCTGAATCTAGCAGGATGATCATATCATATCTTGTCAGAATTTGCAAGGAAATGACTGACATATAAAGGTATTTGAATTCTGTGCAGTATTAAACGCAGATTATAATATTTTACTCTTCCTTGGCTACTAATTCAAAGCATCTGTATACTGCCAATTCAAAAGAATATTCTAAACAAAATTTCACATTGTTCTCCATTTTAAGTCCCAAAGGTAAACTGTTTCGCGGTTGGTTTCATTGTTTTAAGTATTCAGTTATTCTGAAATTCTGACAGCTTGCAAACTTTTATCAGATTTATTTCATTACATCATTTTAGTTCCAGTTGGAAATCACAATCAAATGTGCATATAAGTATTTGTTGCTTATATTGATTTCCTCTATTTGAGGAAATAAAATTACTAAACATTTTCCATCTGCAAAGACAAAGATGTCTTATCTATCTCAGGGACAGAATTTCTTTGGTTTTATGTCTTCTTCCCTTGTTCGAGACTGGTATGGAGGCTAGGCCTGTCTGTAAAACTCTTATCTTCTGATATGAAGGTATATTTTTGCATGACTGTGAAAGAGCACCCATAGGTGGGCAAAGCATTCATTGCTATCTTCTAACTGTCTGTAAGAAACTTCCAGTATAATTACCTGGGCTTTGTGAGAATGTGTTTGACCTTTTCTACTTACAGAATTTTATCACTTGTATTCTTTCTTAGGTTTACTCCTTCTGAGAAATGTTTCTTCAAACACTGACATTTAAATTTGAAATAGGTTAGAACCTTGTCACCAGCAGTGTGATGGACAGTATGATTGGATTTACCAATAATCATTGACTTCCCATCAAAAGTGCTGCCAGAGTGCCACTGTTTTAACTGGAATGAGCATGCCTCTGACTCATTGGAGTGCCACACAAAAATAACAGTTGCTTCTCATAAAGTCAACCACAAAATGAAAACATAGCCTGAGGTTATTGTTATTGCTGTTTTAAAATTACAGACCCTAGATTTACTTGTTAAGACTTGATATTTGCATTTCACTGTGATAAAAAGGATGTTTATTTGATGTCTTTTAAATGGCTGTGCTGCTCATTTCCATGAAATTTCGCAATATAAGCATGCATTTGTAAAGCAAAATGGGAACTAGAAAACCATCCTTTGGAAATGGCATCACAAACACATGATTTCTTTTTTCATTTATTTTATTGCCACTTAGGCACTTTTTTCTTTTTTTCTAAATTCTGCCCATTCTCATTCCATATACATTTATTTCTGTCAAGGCATGCATTTTGTCAACTGAGAGGGTCAGTAAACACTGCTTTTATAAAGGGTTTTAACTCACCTCCTTTAAGTTGGTAAATGTGAGATTAGAGAGATGAGTGTCAAACACCTATGGGAGCTAACAGCATTTCTTCTGCAAAGTATATTTTCGGTCATTTGTACATGAGCTTTCTCCACATTTTAGCAATTCCAGATATTTATGCAATTTCCAGATGTAGCATTATAGAGCTGTAATAGAAACAACAGAAAATAACAGAGCATGGAATAGTTCCACATTTCTGTTCTAGGAGTACACCGGAGTTCATTTTGTAAGAGTACATGAACATAACAAGTTCAGGATCTTTAAGTCTCAATGCTGGGAATAATAAATTGAAGAAGGTTTATGATATATTTGTCCTATTACACTCATCTCTGTATCTGATCTTGGCCATCGACAGAAGAAATATACTAAGTTATATGTCTTTCTGGTTCACATAAAGAGACTGCTTTATGTTCCTAACAAATATCTGTGCAAAGACAGTTTCATAAACTGTATAACATGATGGTAAAACATCAGGTTATAGCCATGTTAGATAGAAATGTTAGATTAGAAATGTTAGATAGCAAGCATCTAACACTTCTGCCTCTTTTTCTAATAAATAAATAGATAAATTTAAAAAGAAAAGTTAAATAAATGTAAATAAAATCACCCCAACAAACCAAAACCAAACAAACAAGAAACCAAACCAGCAACAACCCCAAAAAAGTACAAAACAGAATCCCATTAAAATGAAGACCACTAGTTAATCCAATTATTTATGTCACTTGTAGCCTACATAAATATTAACCTGTCAGGTAATAAAACGTGCTAATTAAACCTACATTATGTCCTATTGTCATTGTTTTACTATCTGTTGAGGCACACTATTTCAAATAAACTGATTACTTGGATAGGTGGTTGACAGAATAGATTTCTTTAATGGTGCCCAGGAAAAAAATTAGAATTTGATAGCTTAACAAGTTATTTCCAGATATATTGCCAAAAGAAAATACACCTTCTTAAGGATTTTTTTATTGAAAGTCACAACAGACTTGCTGAATGTAAATTTTGTGTTAGAACAGAATGTTTCTAAGCAAACAGAAATTTTGATTTGTTGTATAGTTACAGAACAGAATATTTGTGTTAATATTTCAGTAGCTAATTTGTAAGACACTCGGGTATGTAGCTGTTTAAGGAAAAACAACTTATACCTCACATACCTGAGCAACAGCCAGGCTTTCTGCAAAGAAAGGCAACAATATTCTATGGCTGGAAGAACTGTAACAGTCAGACATCAAAGCATGAATTATTCCTGCTGTGTGCAGGGCTTCTGAGACCACATCTGGCTTACAGGTTACAGCTTTGATCACCCTAATACTTTAAAAATACAGAGAAAATGACAGGAGTTGAGGGGAGGCCACTGAGGCAGTGAGGCTGAAGTCCTTTCCCTGTGAGGAGAGACTGTGGCATTGGCCCTGGTTCAGCTGAGAGAAGGGATGGCTGTGAGGGGCATACAGCAGCATCCTCAGCACTGGTGCAAGGGATGAAGGAGATACAGCTCCTTCACAGCAGCGTGTGGTGGGAGTGCGAGAGACAGCAGCACAAAATGAATTACCAGAGGCTCAGGATGGGGATAAGGAAAAGCCTTTTTTCCTCCCAGAACAACTGGGTGGGGCCAGGACCAAAGAAGGTTGGATCTCCATCGCTGTGGATTTAGTAGTTCAGCTGGGTGAACCTCTGAACAGCCTGGTCTGAGCTCACAGATGAACCTCTTTGGGGCAGGGGTCCTGGGGCTCCAGGATTGCCAGTATGAATGAGCCTCTGGTGGTGTAGTTTACAGGGAAATACATTTCACAGCTGATTTGCTTCCCCAGCTGTTTTTATAGGCCAGTGCTGCTCTCCATGTCTTGACTTTCACTAATTAAATGCAAAATCTCAATATAGAGGTGCAATTGAATTTTATGAGGGCACAGAGTATATGTTCTATTTCTGGAACTTGGTGTGATGTTAATTTAAAATTCTTCATATGCAAAACAATTTTAAAAGAGACAATGTGATTTTAAAAGATGCTGTTATTCAGGTTGTGTAGATTGGGTTCAGATTTGAGAGTTAGGGAGTTCATTACAGTAATCAGAAATACAAATAAAGAGAAAATAATTATTAAAAAAAAAAAAGATTTCTGTCCCCTACTGCATTTGATAAAGAGGAAGAAGGGGTTTGGGGTTTTTTTTGTCCATATATTATTTATAATGATGTGGAATCAAATAGACTGCTCTGTAATCTTTTTAACTCTTTGAAGATGTTATGATTAAGTATACAAATGTTTTTGAATTACCTGTTAAACAAAGCCATTTTTGAAGAAGCTGGAGTATCTTTACATGGTGTACTAAATATACAGACTTTATTTTTTCAATTGATGTGATAAAGTATCCCTTTGGAATAAGTCCGTAGTTTTTACTTTGTCCATTTCAATGTCTGATTTTTAGAGATTGTCAAATCATAACCATACTTAGTGTAAGAAAATCTAATGAGAATATTAAAGACAAAAGTGAAAAAGATACTTTGAGAATAAATTCTTTTCCTAATTTTTTATTACATGTCATAATGTCTCAGTGACTGTGCCTTTGATGTGTCACAGGTCATTGAATTTTCATGTACAAACAAGAAATCAGAAGTCAGCAGATGATATCGCTTTCACCACCGTACTATGCACATTCTTTTAAGGAACGCTAGGGTTGCTGAGCTAAGGGCACATCATTGTTCTGGTAGATGAGTCCAACACAAGCTGTAGACTCCCTTGTTTAAAGTCGTTCGGTGTACTGCACTGAAGCTTAAGTTGAAATTGTTTGTTCTCTTGACAAACAAGATTCAGACCTACAGCAATGTTTTTTCTATCTTGCAAAACTATACCACACTGTCCTGAGAGACAAAGTGCTTAGAGAGAAAACTACAGAAAAAAACAATTCTTTTACATTAGAGAAATTCTTCTAGTAAAGTCCAAATGTACAGTGTTCTCAATACTGATATATATAAAAATCTGCATTTCTATATGCAGATTTACACGTACAGTAATATATTTCTTTAATTGCTGCCGTCCAAAAAAGCTTGTCAATTAAGAACTATTTTTTAGGTCATTGTCGGGCAAGTGTGCACAATGCAGTGGTGTAAGTTACCCAAATGGGGGAGAGAGTGAATCAGAGAGTATTCGTATTTTATAGATCTTTTTCGTTATATGTTTCCTTTGTAAGAAGCCTCCTTTGAAACAGGCTTCAAAACAATGTGAGTGCACCCGCTGCTATAAGACTAACTCACATTCTCATACTGCACAAGGTATTTTCACAGATCCTGGTACTTAGTTTTGCTTAAAATTTTATGTGAAATGTGCAGACCTGATGGTAGTAATTGCTTCTGAAAGATACTGCTGTTTTTTAAAATGTGTATCTCCTAGATTACTAGTTTGTAACTAGGTAAATTTTTAAAATTAGTTTGCTGTTTTGATATTTAAACGTTGTGGGGAAGAGAAAAGAGAAAGGAAGGAGCTCAGGTAAATTGTGCTGTCTCTTCAGAAAATAAATTAAATATGGGGATTTCAAGAAATGAAGAGTCACTAAACCTCTGGTCCAGGTGTTGCCTCTGTAATCAGAGAGTAAAGACTGCATATTCAATGGTAGGAATACTTTTACTTAATTTTGAAGCATTACTTAACAGCAAAATGAGAACCGTGTTGAGACTTTCCTCTTCATACCTGATCATTCCTGGTCTCTGTATGACAGTGTAAATGTCAGTACATTCAAACATTTAGCACATTTTTTTTACGAATTGTGTTAAGCTTTGTATCACTAGCACAGTTGTAGATTTTATAAGTTATTTTGAAAATATGGCCAAATTCATAAGAAGGCACAGCCATATCAGCCAAGACAGAAAATTTCCTGACTGAAGTTCAGTATTTTGTAAAGTTCTGGAGTCAGTATATTTTATTATGATTTCCAAACCTTTAGTTCATCTCTCATTAAACAGGTAGAGTAATAGAGAAAAAATGTTTTGCACTTATTTCAGTTTCCTTTGTAATTGTAAATTTTGTCTTCATTTATTCAGTTTCTGTATGAAAAGTAGAATAAGAGATTGATATCAACGGCCATATAGAAAATACCTACAGGGAAGGTCACTGTCAAATTGATAAGTTTAAACAAAACTGTCAGAAAATGTCATCCTATCCCATACTTACTTTGACTAAGTCTGCTGTAATTTCTGGGTTATTAACAGAAACCAGAATCTTGGCAGGCCATTCTGTTAAACAGCACAACCTTACAGGAACCTGGGATTTCAAACATTTTGTTAAATGCTTAGATAAAGGTCTATAGAATTATTTAGTGGATAAACTTTTCCCCGGGGCATTAAAGAGTGAGTTTTAAAATCCTCATTACCATGTCTTAAACTTTTAGTCATAATTATTTTTATTTCTTGAGCTGTATGGATCCCTATGTTTCTGCTTCATAGAAGAGAGTCATTTCACACCAAGGAGAGTTAAATCTGGTCATCTGACAATAACCCCAATATTCTACATTTCCCTTCCTTTTACTGTGCAGAATGCTTTGTATGTCCTAATCTGGTTTAAATTTTGTTAAGCAACATTTCTGCCTAGGTTTTTTGATATTCTTCACACTCAAAAAGCTATACTTCAGATTGCATTCAAGATTTACCTTTAGAAAGTTGAAACATAGCATAATGCCAGTATGCTTTAGAGCCAGCTGCGTAGATGTTGGTAGCATGATATATGAGAGTCAGTTTCTGCCTGTGCAGTGTGAGTTATGTCCACAGTGTTTCACAGGAGGAAGATATTAGCACCCTTTGCATGCTGGTGACATCACAGATTAATAAAATGGTTAATGCTGGAAGGGAATTAAAGATCTAGCTCCAATTCCTCATGCCCTGGGAAGGGAATTATCCACTAGACCAGGATGCTCAGAGCCACATCCAGCCTGGTCTTGAATACCGCCAGGGATGGGACAGCTAGAACTTTTCTGGGAAACCTGTTCCAGTGCCTCACACACAAGAATTTCTTCATAATACCTAATTTAAACCTGTTGTCCTTTGCTTAAGACTTTGTCCTATCACCACATGCCATTGTGTGAAGTCCCTCTCCAGCCTTCTTGTAAGGCCCCTTTATGCTGAACGGTGCCAAGAAGTCTCCCTGGAGTGTCTCCAGGCTGAGAGGACCCAGCTCTGTCAGCCTGTATTCATAAAGCTGAGGAAGAGCTTCCACAGCTCCCAGTACCCAAGGGTTGATCCTACCTGTTGTTCTAGAAATGTTTGGATAGCACTCTCAGACACACACTGTGATTCTTTTGGTAGTCCTGTGTAGGTCCAGAAGCTAGACTCGATGGTCCGTGTATATCCCACCCAACTCAGGACATTCTGTACCTGTTTTCTGTGGAGATTAGTTAACTCTGAAGTGTGCTCCATCATTTTGATGGTCTTAATATTCTGCCATGAGGTTACATACCATCAGTAGATTTTGCAGAAGGTAAATCCCTGGGATTGAGCAGGACTGACTCTTTTGCCACTTTCCAAGAAGAAGAACTCTGCTTCAGGCTCAATACTATTTAATACAGGAATAATAAACTTTTAAAAAATTAAAAATACTGTTGATAAATTGATAGATGTATATCTACCTACAGGCTGGCTCATTATCCTCCAATGTACGCTAATAAGAGAAAATTAATGGCCAATTCTGGACAATACAAAAAGCATTAATAATCAAAAGGACACTTCCCTTGTCTTACACAATAGAATTACAATGCTTTGCTTGCAAAAAGTCTTCACATACTTCCAAATAAAGAAAAATACAGACACAGTCCTTAGATACAACAACAGACACCCAGAAACCCTTTTGTCCAGCCCATCTTCTGATTTATTGAAAAAGTTGACATTCTGTGACTAGCAGCATGCATTTATTATTTAACAGTATTACTGTGAGGCTCTGCCAGTCTTTATCTCTTTCTTTGTGTCCTTGCCCAGTCTTTTCTTGGTATGTGTTCTCAGTATTATTTAAAATAATCATAAAGAAGCATGCTCAGATTTCTGCCAGCTTTGTCTTTGCTCCATCTGTCCAAATCGACTTTTACCACCATTTAAAAAACTCTGTTATAGATTTGTAGATTTTGTTATTATACCTGGACCTGGAATAACTATTCTCAAATGAAATAAACACTGGGAAAGGTGTCCCTAAGTCAAAAAAACATCTTTTCTGCCTAAATAAATTTTATGATCTTGGTGTTCCCACAACACAAACCAAATTGTTCATCTTGTCCAAGAGCTGGGAAATGGCAGCATGCCATAACTTCAAGGGCTGATTAACCATTGCCAAGACCCTAGATGCCAAGTGCTTAGCTGCCAAGGTTTCCAAGGCTCTTGGAAGTCACCCAAGCTTGATTTTTTTTTTTTTTTTCTTTTTTTCTGGAGAATAAGTGTTTCTCCTGGTGAAATGGTTGCTGTTCGGTTGTGATGACAACTTTCTTGTGACACTGAATCTACTTTTTCTAAAGATGAACTGGATACTTTCAGAGTATTAGCAAAGACTTTATTTCAATAGGTTTTTTGTCTCTTTTCTCCTGTTCCCATCTACACTTAGACAAGCACTGCTGTCACATAACTGGAAAAATAACACATAGTAGCTTTGTGTTTTATAGCAAATAGCAGGCCCCTGCCTGCTGACTGCATTTTGTCCAATTTCAGTTGTGCTAGCTGTTGTTTCTATTTTGATCTCAGTATCAAAAATATTAGGTAAAGAGAAAGAACTTTTGATCAGGGTATTGTACCTGTTCATTCATTTACCCATCCCTTTGCTCAGGTCTGTGCAGAGAATGCAACTATTCTTGAAGGAATTTGCATCATAATGTTGAGATGAAAGAATCTCTTTTGCAGTGATCTTTGAAGACAAATGTTACTGCAATTCCTGTGGACCAAAGAAATAATCTTGTGACATTTCGAAGGAGAGATGCCAGACTGATCTGGATTACTTAATCCCTGTCATTCTATTTATTGTGGTTTCATTGAACTTTTGCATTGATTGAAACTGAGAATAAATTAGCTAAAATTATAGTTAAAATGATAATCTGATAGTCCAGAATTCAACTACATAGTACCTTCTGGGTCAAGAACATGTAGGTCTAACCGTAGTGATTTCAGTGATGCTGATCTTTAAAATTACCTTTAATATCTTTGTTATGCAGCATCAGTTTCTGGTTCAGTGGAATATACTAAATTAAGGTGTTAGGCCTTTGAGTCCCAAAATTATACTAATATTTTGGTACATATTCACTACTGCTAAATATTGTATTTCTTCCTTGTCCTAGGTGACCACTGAAAGTCAACATAAAACAAGAGTTTATTATACTGTCTGTATTTTTAATATATCTTATCTGTATAATTATTTTGAAATTTTTTAGATAGTATGAATCTGTAAAGACTTCTGACATAGATGTTTTTGTCTCTCATTAAGGACAGGGAACTTGCTCTGCAGCATATGGAGGGGGAAAAAAAAGCATAGGGGGAAACAGCAGAAGGTGATGAAAAGATTCAGAGAAAATGATGAGACTGAAATACAGCCATCACAGAACATCACAGAAAAGAGCTAGTTATGAGGGTTATTGGTGAAAAAAGCAAAGTTTTAGATTTTTCTTGTTAGAAGCTAATTGATGCTGGGCTTTGTTTTGAGACTTTTTTTAGGAGAACCCTAAACACGTGTACAGAGAGCAGTTAAGAGCTAGTAATCATTGCAGATAAAATTAGAAGTGAAAGAAATGTGGAACTTCTAAAGGTAATTCATGCTGATAAACATAGTGTTTGCTTTTCTCAGTGTGAAAAGTAGAATTTATAAAAGATTAATTAAATTATGCTTTCATTTACAGTAGGAAACATGGTCACTACATTTAGTAATATAAATAACGTTTACATTACTACTACATTTAGTAATGTAAATAAAAAAATGCTTTTATTTACATGGAGAAGATAATTTGTTTCAAACCAGTATGTGAAATGAGTCTCTTCTGTTATATATTGTCTGACTTTCTGCTTTATTTGATCACAAGCAGGAGGAGAAGTCCATTAGATATTGTAGACTTCACTCTGGTTAGTTACATCCATCTGTTTATGTGTTGCCTGGATTGTTAACCTCCTTAAGAACAATTCTTGTGCAGAGTCAGTGTCCTGGGAGACAATAACACATCAAAGAGGAAGAATGAATCACCTCAAATTGAAAGGAGATTAAGAGTCAAGATGAAAAAGATCTGAGGACAGAATACAAATTCTGAGTTAAAATTAATACTAATATCTTAAGTGAGAATGAGGTGAAACAGCAGTGCAGAGGATCAATATGACACTAAGTCTTACTGCTTTTGGTATAGAACATATCTGTGATCAGGTTTTCTAGTATCATGAATTTTCTGGAATATGTGTGTGGTTGATAGCCAAAAAAATGCACTCATACACAATAAATAGATATATTTGTATTAAAAAATAGATAATTATTTTTTAAAAAATTCAGTGACCTGGAGTTATTTCTAGAGAACTTTTAAGGAGTTCTTCTAAAGAGTAATTAATGCTGAAAGAGAAAATTACCCAGTCTAATACAGGTCTGATATGACCTTATATAGAACAAGGATTCTTAGTACATCAGCCTTATATGTGATGTGGGGTGTTACTGCTGTTAGGGAGCTGCACAGTGCCATGAACCCATAGGAAGTGTATTCTTTACTTGATGGCACTGAGTTATAAATACTAAGTGTATGTATAGCATACATGTATCAAATATATGTTATAGGAATCAGGCCTGGATGATTTGTAAATTGTAATAAGTATGAGTTACCAGACTTCTCAGACTTTTGAGCCTTTTAATATCAGAAGAATTGATGATGTTCCATAGTTTTCCTAAAAATAAAGTTACTCCCATCATTTACAGAAAGAAAGAAAAAGCATCTCTCCTGCATAATAATCATCATTAAATCATTTCTACATTTTCTTGTGAATCTCTGATCTCTGTTCCCCGGTCAGATAAACCTGTTCTGGCTATTTGATAGGCATCGGTACTGTGCTAAGTACTAGTGTCTTTTGTTTCTTCCTGCCAGAGATGTCAATATCCAGGAATGCAAGTGAAGCACTGCCAAAAAATTATTTCTTTCAAAAAACCAAACCAATCAACCAACCAACCAACCAACCAACCAACCAACCAACCAACCAACCAAACCAACCAAAAACAGCAACAAAGGAGAATGATTTGCTATATATTTTTTTTTTTGATATTACAAAATAGTACCGTTATAAGAGAAGGAGTAATTACTGGAGCTTTTTGCCCCCACAGGACTTTCATTGTTTCTCACTAACAGCTGTTTGGCAACAACAGTTGTAAAAACTGTCATCAGTTTACAAATTAATGTTTTTTGATTGCTTTGCAAACAACCCCTTTCATTTTATTCATGAATCTTCCCAACATGAATTTTTGAGGTACAGATGACAGAAAAACGACAAAAAATCAAGGTTTTCTTTACTGGATTTGTGATTAATTTTAAAATATGATGACATGAAAGCCTTCATGCTGTACACAAAACCCCTAAAATTTTGATGTTTTAAAACCTGGAAATTTGACAGTAAATGTTTCAGATACTAATAATGTCTGCTGCTTTCTCATTGTATGGATAACAGCTGGCATGTGGGGCAGTAGGAACAACATGAAGTGCTCTTTTTGAGCATGACCACACAGTTGAGGAAAGCAGCTGATAGCATATGCACTGAAGATGCAGCTGATAATGCATGACCTGATAAGTTTTTGACTAGTCTGTTGAGAAAGCAGCTCTGTCCAAACTTCATTTTGATCCTGAGCTAAATGAGTTGTATTGGAATTCCATGAGAAAGACAGGGAAGCCTAGATGAGAAGAAAGATGAATGAAGTCACCATGAGTCTTTCCTCAAGTCTGTTAGAAGCTATTTTCTTAGTGCTATGTCCTAGTGTTTTGCACATCTCAATTTACACTATTTATCAGTGTAGTGAATAAACTTTACTTACCTATCATCAACTTATAAGTGCAATATTATTTTCTAAAATATGTAGTAGACTTTAACCAGTCTAAAGGAAAAAAATGCAAAGCACCTTCACAATGGTAGTGATTAAATTTTAGTTATTCTGACAGTGAACTTTATCACTTAAATGTAAAGCCTGACAAGAAAATAATTCAGAATTACCTTTGACTTCACGTGTTCTCTTCATAATGTCAGTGTGTTTTCTAAAGTAAAGGTTTCAGAGGTTGAGAGAGAGGCTCACAGGGCCATGATCATGAATGACATAGTTATAATACTGCTGACTTTTGTGAATTAAGAGGAAATTAAAAGTTTAAAACATAATGCTAAGTAGCTCGAACATAACATCTTTAGGATTATTGGAATGCATTTTAGAAGCAGAAATATTAATGAAAACAATTCTGTAATTATTGGATGAAGGTATTTCTAGGCTTTTTTCCGTTTATTTATGTTCTTTGAAATATGGTAGTCCAGATATGTGCAGTATCTTTTTTTTTTTGCTGCACTCCATCCATTCCTTGCCTTGCTCCTTCCATTATAAACACCTCTTTGTAGCCATCCAGATAAGGAAGGTTTCAATAAGGATGTGAGAAATATCAAAGACTTCAAAAATTAACTTATTCAGGTAAGAACACAACTGGGAAGGTTGTAAATCATTCCAAATTCTATGAGAGTACTGAAAAACACTCTTGTGAAATAAAATTTTGAGTTTAAAGGCCTTATTTCATATTCCAAGTTAGACTTATAATTTTAGTGCATGCTAAAATTCAGCGAAGTCTTCCTTGCTACAATCCAGCAAAATCTGTGATACTTTCTCTGTGTAATCCAAGCCAGAGTTTACAAAACTTGTCAGTTAGGTCTTCACTTCATGTTCTATAATGTTTTTTTCATTAAAAATATTCACATCTATGCAACTATGAAGGAGGTTCTGCAGCTTTGTGAATGCTGTTATAAGAGACACATGAGACATCATCACTATTGTTAATAGAAGTGTTGAATACTGTCAGTTTGAAGGTTTCTGTCAAATTAGAAAGTCTTAACCAGTAACACTGAAGTCAGTGATGCAGTCATCAACAGATGTCAGTCTGTACTATATAAAATTTCTTTTTTTCCCCTCTAGTTTAATAGTAATCTTGATGTGAGTATTCAGCACAGCACAACTACAAGTTTGGAGAGTTTTTCCCATTTCCTGTATTTCAAAAAAATATTTGAACTGTTCAGGAAGTTTAAATCTTATATATGACTAGACTAAGGAGTTAAAGCCTTTTATAGAAGTGCTAGAGAGAGTATAATCCTCTGGTTTTAATCATATGCTGGCAGTACTGTGTTAGTGAGCATAATATGTATTTTACAGATAAATTTGTCATCCTTATTCTAAAAAGGATAAAAAAGGTGCAAAGTCTGAAATATTCAGGAAAGCTTTTTGTTTGATCTTATCCACAACAGCTGTCTCAACACTGCAGAAAGTCAGGCTAGTTAAAAATGATGGCCTCTGCTGTGTCACGTAATGAATAAGAAATTTTACTGATAGCAGTAAAACCTATGTTGTCTAGTGCTATTTCACAAGAGGCTAATAACTGTTCTGTGGTAGCTGTAGATACAGTTTAATATCCGCATGCATTATTCTGAGTACTTCTTGGCAGTATAGTTCTTTTAAATTAATAATTATCATTAAAATACAGATTTAGGTGTCACAGAGAAATGAGACCATTTCTGTAGACTTACCTAGAAATTTTGAAGGAAAAAACCTGCACTTGGAGAAGCAGGAGGAAGAGACGACATGAGAGGACATTTCTATGACATTACTTACCTGTGAGAAAGAACCAGCATAATCAAATAGCTTGTAATCCTGAAGGGGAGTGATTGAAAGAGTTCTACACATGAAAACATCATATGTATTGGTGAGAGCTGTGTGGTCATATGGGTCAGAGCATGAAATGGAAATAAACTCTGAATTTAAAAGCCATCTGAGGGCTTTCATACATGGAAAGCAGAATATTAAATAGCTGTTTCTTGCTATATACATACAATTCGTCCTAATGAAAAAAGTTTCACCTAAAAAGCTGCTTACTGTAATGTATTTTCCTGCTATCCCCTTTCTCCTACCTTGGAGATCTTTCCTCCATCATATATAGTATCCTGGGAGCAGCTCTGTTGATGGGACATGAGGTGGTAATTTGGTATACTTCCAATACTTTAAAAATTAAATCCTTTCCTAATAGAGAAGAAATCTGAATCTAGTAGTGAAACATATGTTTCAAATTGAAGATAGCTTTGCACAATGCATTCTTTGACATTCTCGAGCATGCATCAGTTACATCATGGGTGTCAAGTTACATCTGGGCTAAGACTGAGGTTTAGCGTATCTAGAAACAGAATAAATTTGCTCAGTATGAAGTGTGTTTTTATAGAATGAAGAAGCAGCTGTAACCTGTGAGGAGCTCCTTACTTATTTTGAGTTGGCTGTTGAGTTACTGTGTTGTGATATCGATTTCCCCCAGTTTGGTTTTATTTGCTTTGCAACTGGATTTGGAAAATATGGAGGGTTGTTGCATATCTAAACTGTACTTTCAACCTCTTTTTGCCCAAATGAAGAAATGTAACTCCTCATGTAAAGATAATAGTTTAGTTGTACCTGAACAGGATACAGGGGTCACTTGTTCTCTTCAGCCTGGAGGAGACAGAGGGGAGTTACAAATTCCTCACTGCAGTTACAACTTCCTTGTGAGGGGAAGAGCAGGGGCAGGCACTGATCTCTTCTCTGTGACAGGACCAGTTACAGGACCCCAGCGAATGCCTTGAAATCAGGGGAGGCTTAGGTTGGGTATCAGGAAAAGGTTCCTCACCCAGAAGGTGGCTGGGCTCTGGAACAGGCTCCCAGGGAAGTGGTCACAGCATCAGCCCGAGAGAGCTCACGAAGCATTTGGACAATGCTCTCAGGCACATGGTGTGACTCTTGGCATGACTTGAGCAGCCAGGAGTTGGATTCGATCCTCGTGGGTCCCTTTAAGTCAGTATATATTCTACAATTCTGTGTTTCTTTCTAGGGAGTGCATCATCATGAGATTTGTTCAGAAGCTGGATTAAATGAGCATTATAATTAGAGATGTTACTAAATTTATTTGCAAGTAAAAAAAAAAAAAAATCAGGGTGAAGAACATGAAAGGTGTGGAAAATTCATTACGTCTTCTCTCATATTTCTATATCATTAACACTATTTCTGCATTTTTAATAGAGAATAACACCTTTTTAAATTTGATAAAACATATATGAACATTTATTAATGTCTTACTGTGATCCTTGACTCTCCTCAGGCAATCCAGAAGCATGTTTGGGCTGCTGTGTATGTTCTTTTACTGAACTTGCTTTTTATCACCAAAGGCAACAAAGAATTATTACTGTTTTAGATTTCAAAATGTATTCTATTCAAATTCATTCTACTAATATTTTCCTAGGTCACTGTTTTCTGCTTTATCCATGTACATCTGTCCTTTCCAGAGAAAGGTCAGAGTCTTTTATATGAGAAGGATATTTTATGCAATTACAGTAATTTACTTTTGGTATAATTGAAATTGTAAGTATTGTAAAACAAGTTGAATTAGACCAAAATTCATAGTTAAGGGACAGAATGACAAGGAAACCACAAGCCCAAATATTGTAACACCAAAAATTCTTAAACATAATCATACAGTTAAATCTTTTACTAAAACAGTTCCTGGTACTTTCCCCTTTTCTGGTGTTGTGCTTATATTTTCAGTGCTCCTCTGGAGTCTTGGGGTTGATGGCTTCAGTGTGGTAGTACAGGCTGTACAGCAAGTTGTAATCACTTCTAGTCTGAGAAATGCAGTGCTCGTGTTGACCCTTCTTCATCCCTGTCAGATCCACCTGGAGTAATTTTTATGTCTGCTAGCACAGTTTTATACTGTGCTGTTTCTTCACAAATGTGCAGGTTGATGTTACATATGATTTGATTACATACTGTGCCTTTTGTATATATCAGGTGCTATTTCCCACTTCCCTTTGTAGCCCAGCAATTTAACTGAGCATCAGAGCATTGGAGAACCAGTGTCGAGCTGGGCCTCTTTTTTGACACTCCCATGGTGCTCATTTGCACAATGTCTCCACTTCTCAAAGCCTCTGCTGTCATACCAAGCCTTCATTTCTCTGTGTATATCAGGGCATTAGGGTCATAAATACCTCATTCTGCACAAAGTAACCTCTTGCTATGACTGTAAAAACCTGCAGCTGTAACATCCAAAAGGAAGGTAAAGGTTACTCAAGGTAGTGATAGCCCACCTGTCAAAAGAAAGGTTTCTGTTACAGCTAAAAACATGAAAATGAGTCGACAGGCATGTTTAGGCAGAGCAAGCCTCAGTGCTCAAGCCTTGCAAACCATATTGGAAGCCTGTTAGTAGAACCGTATCAACAGCACTGAACTACAGCATTCACTCATTTCCATTTTATTTTGCCTCTTATTCAATGCATTTATTTCATATGCATTATATGAAGTAAAAAAAGTATAAGGACTACAAAAAAAGTGTTTACTAGTAGATGTCACTTCGAATAAATATATATAGCTAAAATTCCCTGTCACAAAGTAATGTTAGACCCTGACCATTCTCCTGAAAGGACAAAAGTGTGTTTTTGGAAGTAGAAAACAGCAGCCTAGGAAAGTATCAATAGGATCCATTTGAATGAAGCATATTTTACCATTTTTTTCTAACCTTTTGTGCTAGACAAAGGTCTCTCTGCATTGATGAGACTGTAATGTACTTTCCAGTGACTGAGAAAGCAAAAGTCAAATCCGTGTCCCATTGTAGCAAAGTAAACAAGGAATGGTGGACTAAGAAAATGTAAGCAGACTTAGAGTCACTTTTCTTCCCTCACTAAAGTCATTCTTGTAAGGGATAACATGATAGTTTATGACTATGAAAGGTGGAAAGTGAGAGCATTAAAGAAGAGGAAAGCACACCATAGGGATAGTGAGTGTCTCAGATGCCACCCTCAGACTGGACAGGTGAGCATGGTGGCTGTGTGATCTGGGTTGGGCAGTGCTCTGGCACTGCTGCTGCTGCTCACACAGTGGCTGTCAGCAGAGGCAACAACAGACCAGCCGTGCCCCGTGCCTTCCTAGCCTTGTTTGTAGCTACGTGTGGCTTGTGGTAGTTAGCTGCTCCTCTCAAGTGCTTTGCAAAATCTATGTTACATGATGTTACATGGAGAGAAATTGAATTTTCTCCCATTTTTCTCAGTATACGTAATGCCATAGGTTTTATAAGCAGAGCCTTTTTGAACAAAAGAGCTTCTCAGGTGGTTTATCCCTTGCCTATTCAGCTGAGCATGGACCTATGTACTGAGCTGAACATGGATGGGACCACTTGTATTTTTAAAGGAAAATTGATGTGTAGGTGTTTTGTAGATTCAGATGCTAAGCCAGCAGTGTTCCAGTTCTTATCACTGCATCTCTTTCATAACATTTTTAATCTTTATCTCGAGAAATTTTATAAAAATAGCTTCTCTACTGTCATTGAGATTTTGTAGTTTTCATTTTAACATTACTTTTAATCAAATTGATGAGCCATAACTGAGTATTACATACTAGATTGCTAACTGACTTGCTTATCTTTTAAATGGTGATAATCCAGCCAGGGTTCTTCATTAAAAATTCTGCTAGTTTTTAGATAATTTAATATGCACCATATAATGACTTTATTTTTGTTGCCTTTGCAAATGCACAACACTGATAAAAGAAACACCATTATATATTTGCAAAATTTCTTTTTCAGGATTTTTTCTTTTTTCATCTCTCAATATATGCAGCTTTTGGATTAGCTTGAAAGAACCTTCAATTAAACATAATTTGTGTTTCTTACAAACATTTCTAAGGTATTAAGTGAAATATTTATTAATGGAGAAATATTATTTATTAAAGGAAAAACACAATGTTGGTGTGTGAATAACTTACGTTACGAAAATACAAGTTTGGGACACAGTGCATAGATGTGATGGTTTGCATACCAGAATATTTATTTCACATAGTTCAAATTACAAAGATGCAAAATATAGCTCTTGTTTAAACTGCATGAAAATCTACAGTATCAGGGTGTGGCTGGCAGCCATGTGCTTCTAAATTCATTTTGTTTGAAAGATGGCCCAAATGCTAAGATTTTTCTTCACCATCTGCAACAGAATTAAAACCATGTCACATGCTATGGCCCAGATGCTGATAAAATAAAACTGTGTTTCACCATTTTCCACAATTTACTAAATTTTGAATTTCATAATTCAGGTTAGTCATGTTAAATTAGAAATTGAGTTACAGTATAAATATAGAAGTGTTTTGAGTGTATCCTGTGATGTTTTGGCAGTGAGTGGCAAGAAAAGACCAGTGCCAGACACAGCTGGTTCCAGCTAGCTCTGCAGCAGATCGGCTGCAGGACACAGCTGAGCCCGTCAGTGAAGCTGGTGGCGCCTCTTGTGAAAGCATATTTAAGGAAAAACAGAAATATTAGACAGGCAGAGGAGAAGGGAAAAAAGGCAGGGTGGGAAACAGCACAGAGAGCAGCTAGGGTAGAAGAGGAGGAGCTTCATGACTGTGATATCCCCAGTACCGCTTGTGGGGACAGGAAGAAAGTGTTTTAATTGTGTTTGATGGTCACTATGCAGACCTGTTTTGATCAGCACAGTATTTCATTAATTTTTCTCAGATCTGCTGTGCTCACTAGAGAAGTTATTGAGCAATCTCCCTCCCTTCCCAGCTCATTCAACCTGTTTTCTCACCATGTCCTAAGTGTGGAGGATGGACTGGGAGGGAGCGAGTGGCTGGGTGGGAGTTCAGCTGTTTGCCAAAGCTAACCTACCACAAGAGAGGAAGAGTTATGTGAGCTAGTGCATGTCTCATAAAATATCCTTGGTAGTATAAGTCTTCTTTGTGTTGTATTTTAATGGTAAATTGGGAGTAAGTTCTTGAAGACAGCAGAAGTACATCAGCTAAGGCGAATACTGAGAGCAGAAGTCATGTCCAAGTGTGTGCTTATCTTTATCAAAGCAGTTGTGGAGAAGAAAAATAGCATAATCATTGATAGGATTCTTATTTAGCAGGCTGTAATTTTGATCTTTTTCAATAGTATTACAGTTTTTACAGACTTGTAACTCCAGGCAGATTTAGGTACTGTGTATACCTTACTGTAGTGTATATGAAAGCTATGAACAAAGAGTCCTCTTGATGTAGGCACAGAATTTCTCTAGCACTGAACAAAGATTTGTCTGCTGCCTCCTTCACTGTACCATCTGTCTTGGGTGTGTCTTCTCAGTACCTTCTTCCAAGATGCTAATTCAGACTTAAATGATTTTCTTCATCAAATATATTAATGAGAAATATTAAAAACCATGCAGAGAAATAGAACCACTTCAGGAGATTTTCTCAGCTACTCATAATTGAATAAAGATAGTACTTCATTAGCAGCTGATATTCAATAGTAGATGCTTAGAAGTGGCTCATATAACTCTCCAGATAAATAAAAGACAATAGGTTACCAGAGGGTAAATTAAAATATTATATGACTGGGACTAGCCTTGCTGGTTTTGTTGACATTAATCCACTTTTTTCAGCATAGTATTAAACTTCCCACAGTAAGGCAAATTTATGCTCGCTTGAGACCTCTTTCAGACCTCTTTTTTATGTCTGTCTGTCTATCTATCTATCTATGGTCCATGTGTTAAAATGCATTTAAATTAAAATATTTGGTTCTTTGAACCTTTCACACCTTGCTTTCCCTACCACACATAGTCATTATTGGCTATCTGATTCAATCAGAGGGTCTCTGAAAAATTGAGCTTTTCTTAAAAATGAAGAATTTTTAAAACTGACATTTTAATTGACAGGTTTTGTAATTTTGTTACTATATTAAAGTTGTGTTACATTGTGGTGACCTGTGCAGTTTTTCCTTTGTATCTTCAAAACTTCAAAATAATTTGTCTGAAGTAAAAACTGAATTTTGCAGGGATTCACAGATTTCCCAGAGCTTTGGCTTGGGTTTACATTAAATCTTACATGTAGTCATAGAATTCTGAAAGCTTTTGGCACCCGTGAAAAGGGAGGCTGCTCTCTTTGAAGTGTCACAACTTTCCACTGGGAATTAAATTTCTCAAATTGCTGTTAGATTTTGGTGGTTGTACACATCATTAAGGAAATACATATCCACTTTCTCCTTTAGTGATTTCCTGTGCATGAGGTTTCTGGGTTGGTCATTTTGTATTTTATTATGGTGTCCTACATCAAAAATAACAAGAATTATTGTAGGAAACAGACCTCAGAAATAAATTTACAGGATGTAATTTTGTGAGTAATTTATGCCAGTATTCCTGCACTCACTTCAGTGTTAAGACAACAATTGAAAAATGAGTTGGACTTGTTTTAATTAATAGTTTATTGATAGGATTTATACAATTGTAATTACTTGGTATTTCTTTAAAGGTGCATGAGTTGAGGCTTTTTTGTGTGTATTAAAGCCATGGTTGACTACGTATTCCCATTTACTGTAGCAAACCAGTTTCAGGATCAATAGTCAGTCATTTGTTGCTCCTCTCTCTGAGGACAAGACGGTTTCAGCAGCTTGGGTTGCATGCAATAGTAAGAACAAATCTACAGATACAAAATCACTAAAGAAAGTGTAAAAGATGGTGTGCAGTCAGGGTCTTCCCCTTGTTCTGACATTGTAGTGCAGAGAAGAGAGATGATTGTGTTCAAGTAGGAGATTGATAATGTTTATTATCCCTGTTGTTTATTATGAGAGTTAACCTCTAGCAGCACGACTGACACAGGCAACACCTCAGTAACTGTACAGTTGCTCTGTTTGCCATATGAACACAGTTATTTCCTTAAATTGCTTACACAACCCACTATAAAGACTTCCTGTAACAGCTTTGGAAGCAATTTTGTCAAAGTGGTGCTAGCCAGAATATTTCTACCTTTGTGTTGTTACTTCTCTATCACTCTATCTTCTCTACATGGGAAAAAATTATCTTGTGTATTTAAAAATTAGAGTGCATGAGTTTTGAAAATAGAAATCAATCTGCATGTAAGTGGCTCTGCCCACATGAAAGAGTTTGATATATTAAGATTCAATTATAATAGCCTTTTGGTGAGCAAACCACAGGTCATCAGTGTACTCTATCTCCAAGGGAAAGAAAGCTGTTCTTTCTAGCATATATGAAAAGTGCCTAATACAAACCTGCAGTGCTGAAATGACATCTTGTGTGAGTCAAAGTCTGAGATCTTTCTGTGTTTGTCACCTGATGCAAAAGTGGTTCAGGTGGTTCATGAATAATGAGCCAGCAGTGTTTGCTCTCAGCCCAGAACGCCAAATGTGTCCTGGGCTGCATCCAAAGCAGTGTGGGCAGCAGGGCCAGGGACAGTATTCTGCCCCTCCACTCTGCTCTTCTGAGGCTCCACCTGCAGTGCTGCATCCAGCTCTGGGGTCCCAAAATAAGAAGGACATGAAATTGTTGGTACAAGTCCAGAGAAGGTCATGAGGTTGATAAAAGGACTGGAGCACCTGCCTTGAAGACAGGCTGAGGAAGTCGGGGCTGTTAGGCCTGGAGAAGAGAAGGTTGTTGCATGGAGCAACTTTCCAGTAACTCAGCAAGTTTCCAGTATCCAAAGGGGGCCTACAGAGAAGGTTCAGAAGAACTCTTCATCAGAAACTGCTGTGATAGGACAAGTGGGAATGGCTTCAACTGGAAAGGGTAATTTTAGTTACAATATTAGGAAGAAATTTTTTATTGTGGGGGTAGTGAGGCACTGAAACAAGGTGCTCTGGAGGTCATGGATTCCCCAACTCAAGCAGTGTTCAAACATAGGTTGGATGGGACTTGGAGCAAGTTGGGACTTGGTCTAGTGGGATGTGTCCCTTCTTATGACAGGGAGATTGGGGCTAGACAGTCTTTACGGTCCATTCCATACCCTTAACATTCTCTGCTTCTATGATAATGGAAAAGAACTTAAAAACATTGTGAACTCATTTACATCTAACTTTAGTAATCACTCATTCATTCATTCATTCCTTCATTCCTTCATTCCTTCATTCCTTCATTCCAAGAGACTTAAACTGTGATTGGATATATTGCTAAATGTATACAAATCTATTTATTTGAATAAGACACTTCTTGCATCTGAAACACTGTATAAACAATATTTCCTGTTCCAGATTGCCTCACTCATTTACATTTACTACGGCAGAGAACTGCTGAAGTGAAATTGGTGGAGGAAAGTCTGTGGAATTATTTAGCTCAACACCTGTTGGGAGGTGCTGCGAGTCAAAGCCTGGAGTGGAAAAGATAACTGGGTTTGGTAGAAGCAGAAAAGTTTGTAGTTACAAAGTTCTCATCTGAGAGCAATACCTTTAATTATTGTTAATTAAATGAACAAGAAAATTTAAGGTAATGCTCATTATCTAAATAAATTTCTTGGAAATGTAAAGAATTATTCAGTTCCTGTTAACGACATTCTTTACGAAGTTATGTATTGACTTACTTTGCATGCATTCAAATTCTGTCATCCTAAATTAGTTTTCAGAAAGTATTTTGAACACATTTATTTCATCATAAGGTGTCAGTTGAGGGAATCGCACTCAAGATTTTAAACAAGGTGATTCAGAGCTGCATGCCTTTCTTGCCTGCGCCATAGTGTGGAATTCACATTATTTCTAGTTTCTTATATAAGTTCTTTACTTCCATTATATATTCTGGAAATGGTTGCTTTATAACTATTTTATGCTCTGGCCTTGGATGTTGCATACCCCTCTGGTGAAAATTGACACATGAAAAACTGAATCCAGAATAGTTTTCCTGGATTCTACTTTCAGTGAGTGAAATGCACAAGATTTGGTAAAAGCTTCTTGTTCTGGGAAAATTAAATTTGTTCTAAGGCTCTTATATAAGGCTTGTATAAGAAGGTAATCATCATGCATTGAAGAGCACAGCAGTGGTTCTGTAACATTGCAAAGAACACCTTAGCACTGTTCTTAAAATATTTCTCAGGAAAGTCATACCTAGAGATTAAAGAATTAGAATGTTTAAAATTATTTTGAGTAATGCAAATACCAAAGTCAACTAATACAATATTTTGATTTTGCTCATTGAGATTTGATCACAGTAATAAACAATTACCTTTAAATGCTTGGCATAAATAAAATTTAGCAAAATAACAGCCTTGTAACATAAAGAAGGCACAGCTGATTACAGTCTAAAAGCTATATGTCAATCCAGTTGGTTTTCATTATTTAGAGGCCTGCTGAAAATATTAAATTTTTAAACAGTAAAACAGATTGCTTAAATGAACTCTGAGACCAGTTCACATCAGCAAGAAACATGCGTCTATCATCCCATTCTGACCTTCTGATTTCTTATGAGATTCAGAAATAACCCAGAATTCTAAGACTAAAGTTCAGCTGCATCATTAGCATTTTATTTTGCCCTACAGTTTACCTTAGTAAGTAGTTGAAGCACAAAAACTGATAAAAAAAGGCACATAAACGCATTTTGACATAAAATGAAACCCTGGTCATAAATATGTGTCTGAATCTGATAAGCTTAAGCCTGCTCTTTGGCAGAACAAAACGATTTCTGCCTAGATACAATAAAAGCTGGGTATCCAGCAGCCCACCACCAAGTATGTTGATGTGGTATTTGCCTGTTTGAGGCAGGCAGCCCAATATAACAGCAGTGAAGGCTGCTGTGGATGTTATGGAGTTATATCCTGCTAAAATATTTGGGTGAAGTGCCATAATACTGAGGATTTAACATGGATGTCTCCTAGTGTGATCTCTGCAGTTACAGAATTTGCCTCTTTATTTATTTGCATTTTGGGGGTTTCTGTCTCATGATTTAACTCCAGCCAGCATCTAAGCCCTGCACAGCTGCTCTCTCATTCCTCCATTAGTGGGATGGGCAAGAGAATCAGGAGAGTAAAAGTGAGAAAACTTAGGTGTTGTGACAAAGATAGTTTAATAGGAAAAGCAAAAGCCATGCACATAAGCAAAACAAATCAAGGCATTAATTCCCCCCTTCCAAGGGGCAGGCAGGTGTTCAGCCATCCTCAAGAACGCAGGACACTTGTCGTGTGTAATGGTGCCTTAGGAAGACAAACACAATTACTCCCAAGGTCATCCCTCTTCCTTTCTCTGCCACCAGCTTTATATACTGAGCATGGTGCCACATGGTCTGAAACATCCCTGTGGTCAGTTGGAGTCAGCTGTCCTGGCTGTGTCTCCTCCCAGCTTCTTGTGCATGGCCAGTCTCCTCACCAGTGGAAAACTATAAGCACAAAAACATCTCTGTGTTATCAACTCTGTTTTCAGCACAAATCCAAAACACATCCCCATACCAGCACTGTTAAGAAAATAAAATCTATCCTAGCCAAAAGCAGCACACAGATGTTGCTGAGGTTCCCCCCACGTTCCCATTGTTTTTTTCCTTTTAAATAAGGAAGGCTGTCTTAGTCTGCTTTTTTCAGTACTGGACTTTTTACAGGCTTTTCCCTCTTAAATTTACTTCAGCAATACAGTGTGGGATTTTATGGAATGTAAATAACAAGGCATACAGTTATTTATATAGGTAACTGGAAGCCTCATTCCTATTTTTGCACTAAAAGCTAAGTTGCTTTAGCAGCGTATCAGCCACAAGAACTAGTGGCACAGGCTGTGGGAAAATAGTGCCATGTTCCAATTCAACTTCTTTATGAGTATCTCTGTTATGTAATCTGATGCTCAGTGTTGTATTTTTACTTTGATCTTTTTCCAGGGAATTATTAAGAGATAAAAATGATGATATGGTCAGTAGTGCTGTTCTCATTGTAAATCTATGCTCAGCTGCTCTTGGTTTCGTTTTCTCTTAACCTTAGATTATAAGAAGGGCATGTACACTGAAACATGTTCAGATAAAACCCCAGGACAGTATTTTCAATAAATGCACATGGCATGACTACATTATTTCTTAAAATAGATGCACATTGTTTTTCAGAACCTGGGTCATGTGTCTCGATTCAGCTGCTTCCCGCATACTTCATTCACATGAAGTGTGTACCCTGTTTGAAGTTTGCTCTTCTAATAATGGAGCAAGTTTCTTGACATAAGGGAGGGTTTTGTTAGAGAAGATAACCAGGGTAAGGAAGGAAAATATTAGGAAGCTAAGTCTGTAATAGTAGAGTAGCTAATGCTGTAACAGTTTTATTTTTGTCATTCCTTGTACCATTCCTGAGGTCTTCTGGTTGAATTGAAATCCCATTTTAATTTATATTTGTCAGAAAAAGTCTATGTTATCATTTCTCGATTATTAAACCGTATTTGATAGTAAGTGATAGTTTACATGTTTACTTATTCATTCCATTCTTTAATTTATTAAATTTCAAGGGATTTTCTGTTTTTCTGGTTTTTGTGGTTGTTTCTTAAAAGCTGTATTGTTCACTTGTTATCTTGACAGGGATCTTGGGAGAGCATGAACAGAAAAGTCTATGAAGTAAAGTTCACTAATGACAAATAAACATAGCTTGTACAACTTTAGTCATAAACACCAAATGGGTTTATGGCTTAAGGTAAAGATTGATAAATGGAATATGCTAAATAAAATCCTGAATAGGAACACTTGCCCAATATCTGTAGGCTATCTGTGAAACAGAAAAGTTAAAGCTTTGTACTTTTATGCATTAGCCTGTGGAAACAATTTCACTTCTGAAATGCTTCAAGAACATTTGAGTATAATGGGCTTTGGACTGCCTGCCTTGGCTGTACCCTGTAGAGAGCACTCAGCCCATTCAGCTTGAACTCCATTTTATCTAGCTCTTATCCATTAATTTTATCCTGACCTTGGGCATAAAATATATGCACTTTTTATGCTCCATGCTTTTTGTGGAGAAAGAGGAATAGCATTACCCATCGATCACCATTATGAATGATATAGCTTAAAACAAACACAGGTCAGAGACAGATATGTTAAGAGCAGTTTTGTATTGATTCCATCACAACACTGAGTTAAAAGGGAAAAAAAAAATCCACATCAGAGTATAAATGATGAAAAGAGATTTGGAAAACAACAACAGCTATGAAGTAAACTCAGGAGCTTTGCTTTAGGGTTATTATTGGTGAAAAAAAAAAAAAAGAATTTTGTTGCTATTATTAATACAATCTACCTCTCCCCAATATATTTATTGTCATAACTTAGACTCTGCAGTGTACTACAGCAATGTGTGTTTTACTGCTGCATTTTTTCCTGTTGAAAGCTTTTTTGTTAAAATAATCTTACACTGATTAGATCCTTTAATCTATATTTAGCTCTAGTGCTGAAATATTTATACCATAATTCTAGCTATAGGCTCTTTTTATTTGTTTGTGACTCCAATCTACTTGCAGAACACTGTCTTTCACTACAACGAAATTATATGTCTTGTTAGGATCCATGACACTGGTATTAGTAGTCAAAGTTTTAACAAACCTACTTGAATTACAGTATGCATCTCTATCGTAATGGATGTGGAGAAAAATATATCCTCCTTTGTCAATGGATTTCCACTGAGAAAAAATTAGTTAAATAATATTATTGATGGGGGAGAATTGTTTTACACTGTGAGTCTTCCTTTTGGAAACAAGAAAACTTAGGAACCTGGAGCCTTAAGTGGAAAGATATTATGAAACAGCATATTAGAAGAAAAGGCTAAAAAATGAGTTTGACAAATGTGTGATCATACCTTTATGGCCTGTTTACTTCCTAAAGTTAAAATATGAAACAGTTAAGTCAGGGACAGATATTCATCACAGCCTTCCTTTGCGAGAGGTCAGCGTAGTGTTTTTAGTTTTCAAAGCAGTTTTCTCATGTAAAACTCTTGAGTGTTCAGAATTAACTGAGTGGTTCTTTGGGAATGACATCCTCAGTTCATAGATTTTGCCCCATGATTTTGATGGTGTTTTTTCCATTTATAAATTTGTGCTTTCTGTTCCTGATTATGAAGGTGTAGAGGAAGAGAGGTTCTATTAGCACAGTAGCTCCTGGGAGGACTAGGGGATTTGAAAAAGCTTCTTTCTGTTCAGTTTTGGATCAGCTGGTCAGAGGAACTTCTAGTCCTGAATGTTTTTGGTGCTGGAGGCCGTCTTACCTGTGCTTCCACTGTCTAGAGAATTTGCACATATGTAATGCAGCAATCATCTCTTGGTGAGACTCTGTCTTGTAAAAATTATCTTAGCTGTGTCTACTTCATTGCTAACTTGTATAGTGGTTGTAGGCCTTCCCATTGAGGCTCCATATTACCAGTTTCCTACTGTAGGAAAAAAACACAGTTGGAAAAAAAGTGGAAAAGTTTAAGGTTATATTTCTCCTTTTATCTTACATTCTTGAAGTATCTTTTGGTAATGCACTATGCTTATGTAGTGGTTTGGAGCCGAAGCTACAGAGGTTCTGAGGGCAACTACACTCCCACTGAGAAAGAAATCTTGGCAGCCTATGAAGGAATCCAAACCCCTTCCGTGTCAAACCACAACAGCTTACTATTTACTTAAAAATCTTTCTTTTACTTAAAAATGTTTAGAACAATATACCATCATTGAATAACAGCATCTTTGTAGAGTAGAATCAGGAGCAATACATGTTCTCACATGGAGAAACAGAAAAGGCAGTATACAGTTGTACAGTGAATCAGTTGCAGATCCAGAGACTCAGTTCTCCTGAGTCCATGGGTTTTAATGCCATAAGGGACTAGTAAGACTATTTTGTCTGGCCTCCTGTTTAATAGAGGTCATAGGATTTCCCTCAATTAATTCCTATTTCATTATCTTACGCTTTTGAGTAAAGTTATCAGCTGGGTTTCAGATTTCCTGTCTTAAATGCCTGGTGCTGTTCCATGGGACTGTTTAGACTTCTTAGCTAAGACTTCATCATGTGTTTGCTTTCAGACAGGATTTATACAGACTTCAGCAGAAACTGAGTTTCCACAGGTATATGTGTCTGCCTCCATTATAGTTACATAGAGATAACATTTGAAGCCAGTTCTGGGTCATGAAAGAGCTGGTGAAATCTGTCTAAACTGGTGGGGTTAGAGAAAAATACAGTACTCTAGATTGCTCAGTAACTCCTTCAGTTCTTTTAAATCTTCAGCCACTCCTTCCTAGAGCATGGTTTACCTGTTCGCCCACTATCAACTTTTATGTGCTACATGTGCTACTAGTCCTTTTCTCTGACAGAGATCCCTGTCTGGGAATTCAGCCAGACTTCTGAAAGAGCACAGATCAAGATACAAGTGTGCATAACCTCACAGGTTTATGCACACTTGTTTCATGTGCAGCTGAATTTGCCATTGTAATTAGCACCTTCACAGTGAAGGGGACCAGTAAAGTATTTTTCTGAGTGATCATGGATGTACTGCATTTTATGTAAAGAAAATAAATATGCATAGTACTCTGTTTTATGTAAAATAAACTTTAAAGTAAATTGTTTCATTTTCCACTTTTTTGTCAGTGACAATTTGGAAAGAAGAGAAGGAAAAAACCAAACCCACTTCTCTCTGCCACTTTAAAAATTGTTTCCTAGTATTCACATCCTAAAAGGATTTGAAATGTACAAGGTGTTCTAATCATAGTTAGGTTTTATTCAGAAATGTATTGTAAAATATCTGGAATTCTGCCCGTCACATTTTGGATGTGGGTATGGTCATAATAGAAAAACTAAAAAGGAAAAAAGTGTCCAAAATTGGTAACTTGTCTCTTAAGTTTAAAATTTAAATGACTCTTTTTATTCTGCTTCCAGCTAATGTGCAAACATTGCACATGTTTGTACTAGTTTGAAAGCAAACCAGTGAGAGACTCAAAATCAAAAATACAATGTAATAGGAAAATTTAAAATAAATGCAGTAGTACAGAAATACTGACAGAGTCTGGATCTGACCTGACACCCTGTTAGTCAGGGTGGAGGTAGCAGTCCGATCAAATGACGGCTGCAATCCTCCTGAAGTGATCGATGTGGTTCTGTTGAAATGCTGATCCTGTAGAAGGGTCTGCTCTTCCTTGGCAGGTCCAGTGGTGGCTGTGTAGCTCTTGTCCTCTGGGAACCCAGTAGGTAAGGGCTGGCTGTGGTGTTCCACACCTCAGATTATATCCAGGTGGGAATGCTTGGTTCCTCCCCCTGGGCAGAGCATCTCACAATGGGATGATGTAATTCTATGAGTCATGCAGTGAGACTTGATGGCCCATGAACAGAATATCTACCCCAGAGGGAGTTATCAGGGATGTGTTATAGAAGAGAGACAAAGAACACTGCCCTACCGGGTTTTAACAGATGGTGATAGAATACATACTTTTGGTTATATCTTACATTGTAACCTAAGACAATGTCATATAGAAAACTTAATCTCATTAAATCCTTAGGGTCTAGTATTCAATATGTTTTTTTTTTTTTTTAA
Source organism: Lanius collurio (assembly GCA_020086605.1). Lineage (NCBI taxonomy): Eukaryota > Metazoa > Chordata > Aves > Passeriformes > Laniidae > Lanius > Lanius collurio. Next base: position 8,253,008 of record JACBWW010000008.1, read on the forward strand.
TTTGTTAGTGAGGCAAAGTTTTGGAGTGTGTGCTTTGTGTAACAGGGATGTAGAAACTTAGAGTTAACATGAATAATAAAATGTTATTTTAACAAAAGTAAAACAATGACTGTGGAGTCATAAGGGGAAAGTGAATACAGAAACCATTGGAGATGTCAAGCGTTAATGGTGTATAGTTATAAATGTACACATGCATTAACATTCTTTGTACTTCTCATATGGAGTCTGTTCTGAACTGGGTACCCCCACTGGCAGACAGACCTTAAGGTATGCTTGTTCCTTGCATCTAGTTAGCCACATACTCAACTGAATGCAAAATCAGGTGTTCCCCCACACTCGCAAAAGCTTGGTCAGCAAATGCAAAGACAACACAGGTATACTCAACCTGTAGTTAGTATGAATGCATCTAGTTTATTTAAGAGCTACTAATACAAAGTAAATCATCTTGCTTTCTTCATCAACTAATAGTATTCTTCACCTCTTTGATTAATACCTTTCTTTATGAACTACATTCATGGCTGAGTAAGGTCTCTATTCTATGTTGCTTTGTAGAAATACCGTATTAATTAAGCTAAGCTGATCTATTTATAAATAAATGCAATAAGGAAAAGCTTCCAGGAAATTGCAACTACAAATACTACTAACAACTAATTTACATTTAATTAATCTAATTCTTCCTTCATTTGGTGTACTGAAATCTTTAAAGATTATGTTTTGTATCACAAGTAGGCATTTTTGCCTAAGGGAAGAAAAAAAAAAATGGGAGGAAATAAGGAAGGTTTGAATGTACCCTAGAGCATGGTGTCTTTCCTATTGTTGTAATTTATGTTGCTGTCTTGTAAAGAAGAATGCCTTCAATGCTCTTAAGAATATTCAAAACTTAGACAAAATAAAATCCAGTCATCTCGACTGAACCTTTTCTGAATGTATTCATCACTTTTCACTGATTGCTAGTAAAGTTAAACAGGGGTTCAGGTAATATATTACTAAGGTACAATCCCAAAATTCTAATGCAGCCTTAAAAAGAGCAAAACACCAAATCTGACAAAAAGTTCTAATTTCATTGACATTGAATTGAAACAAATTACCCATAAGTTTTAGAAAAACCTGGTAACAAAATGGAAGTGGGGAGCAGGTCAATTTCAAAAGCTGCTTGTTCTAATTACTGTTTATTTGGTGAGGAGGTTTAACTATCAAACTGAATCATCAGCAGTTAGTGTGTACTTCATTTTGCAATCATATTAAAGTTTCAACTGACAGGTGTCCATTTGACAGAAGCTGCAGTCTTGATAGAACTTTGTCAAATCCGGTTCTTGTTAGCTGTCTCTCCAAAGCCAGAGATGATCACATACATGTGCAGTCCAAACTGCCATCTCATCCGCTGGTTTCTCAGATCATCACTGAAGACCCACTGACAGGGAGATGTAACAAAGCTCTCAGGATAGGGAACACTGATGTGTGAAATGAAAAATTCCTTTTAGGGCATTAATTTCATACTGGAGGCTTCTTCAATGACCTAAACAGCCTTTCCAGTAACTTTTCAGCCTTTCAGATGCTATATTGAGGTGAAGTATATTATCTCTCTGAAAAACTGAGAAATTAGGATGTTGAGAGTCTGTCCTTTGTTGAGCAAGTCAGTGGCAAGGCTGAAAGCATAAGCAAGATTAAACAGGAGGCCTGTTCTGACCATTCCATTTAAGGGATTTTAGTGTTTCATAAAGCCGGTTGCTGATACTTACATAATTTTTATATTACAAACAATGGAGAATATTGTTAACTCTTAGACAAACCTACCCACTCATTCCTTATTACAGGTTTATTCCTTTGTTGCCTTACCTGCACCCAGAAAGGTAACATTCTCAAAAGATGAGAAAATGGGTTTACTTCTTTTTGCCATACAAATACCATAGTCTGATTCAAAATATACCTTCTAATAAAGAGTATTAAGTTAAGTACAAAATGTACAAAAATTAAATACAATTGGAGTTGCATAGAAGTGATTAAATATACCTGGAATAAACAGCTGGAAAAGCATTTAATTAAATTCAGAGGAATTTAGTCCATGGTAGTTGCCAACTGTTTATTAAGGAAGAGCCTGGACTAACTAGCAGAAACTTTGCTGCTCTTGAGACGTCACCAGTAAAGAGAACAAGCACTGCTTTGCAGGCTTAGAACCAAAATACTTGAAAGAATATGGTTTTTAGCTACAGTCACTCTATGCTATGCATAAAATCAAGAGAATTATTTCATAATTCATTTCACAGAAGTTTCTAGACCCTCAGGTCTTTGCAAAATGTAATGTGATTTTGTTTGTGTGTAGCTAAAGACATTCTGAGGGGACTTCGTTTTGGTTCCCGTGTGTTAATCATCACCGTGGGGCGACAGCAGTCAATTGACTGTCAGTCGACTGTCACCCACAGGGTTGCTATTATCTGTGTGAGCCACACATCATGGTGTTGCAGTTTAACAGATTTTAAAGTTTGTGGTACACTTTAGAGGGAAGGATTTAGCAATGCAGTAAGATGTTGAATAGCGTAAGCCTTCTGCCAAGCAAGTATTTTCATTTTAGATACAAAGTAAATTTTATTCAATCCTGCCTGATACTGGCAACTGACAGTTCCAGTAATAGTCCTTCTTAGTCCTGCCTATGTTTCTGATTTTACCTGAAAAGCTTGAATTTCTTTAAATGAATGACAGATATAGTAAGGGCAACAGAATGTTGGATCTGCACTCTACTGTTGAACAGCAAAAGTGATAGTATTTATTTACTTTGAAAAGGGTACATGTAGGATTGAGAATATAGGAATGGAAGGATTTTGCCTTTGATGAGAGCATAGAACTTGTGAAGTTAGGGCTTTGGCATTTTATTGTCAGTCATGGTACTAACCCTCCATGTAATTATCAGGAATCATAAAACTGCATTGCATCAACATTTTATTTTCTGTAAAATAGATAGCATGTAGATATTTACAAAATGTATTTTACACAATTTTTAATACACGATTACCAGCTACTACTAAATTAAAAGCTAAGCTAGTAAATTTAAAATTACAGAGTCATAAAAGGAATTGCAGAATGTTAAGGGTTAGAAGGGACCTTAAAAATTATCTAGTCCGAATACGCCCTGCCATGAACAGGGATCTGATCTATGTCCCAGTAGATCAGGTTGCTCAAGGCCGTATCCAGCCTAGCCTTAAACATGCACAAGAGCAGAATCTCCTCTCACCCTGCTGCCCACGCTGCTTTGGATGCAGCCCAGGACATGGTTGGCTTTCTGGGCTGCAAGTGCATGTTGAATTTTCATCAACCATCACCCCCAAGTTCTTCTCCACAGGGCTGCTCTCAATCAGCAGCTGCTCTCAATCACTTCCCCTCCCAACCTGTAGGTGTGTCTGGGATTGCCATGACCCAGGTGTAGAACCTTGTGCTTCTCCTTGTTGAATGTCACCAGGTGTGCAAGAGCCCAGCTCCCAAGCCTTGTCCAGGCCCCTCTGGATGGCGTCCTTTCCTCCAGTGTGTGGCTGCAGCACACAGGCTGTTGTCAGCAAACGTGCTGAGGGTGCGCTCAGTCCCACTGTCCACGTCACCTGCAAAGATGTTGAACTCTGTTGGCCCCAGAACTGACCCCTGAGGGACACCACTTGTCACTGCTCTCCCCGTGGACAGTGAGCCATTGACCACAACTCTGAGTGCAGCTGTCCAGCCAGTTCTTTATCCACTGAATCACCAAACCATCAAACCCATGTCTCTCCCATTTAGGGACAAGGATCTCATGCAGAACAGTGTCAAACACTTTGTATAAGTCCAGATAAAAAATATTAGTTGTTCTGCCCTTATCCTTAAATGCGGTAGCCTTGTCATAGAAAATTAACAAATTTGTCAGGGGTGACTTCTGCTTTGTAAAGCCATGTTTGCTGTTACCAGTCACCTCTTTGTTACTCATGTGCCTTAGCACTGTTTCCAGGAGAATCTTCTCCATGCTCTTGTCTTACACATATGTGAGACTGACTGGTCTGTAGTTCCTTGGCTCCTCCACTTTCTCCTTTTCAAAAACAAGGGTTATATTTCCCTTTTTCCAGTCTTTGGGAATTTCACCTGCCTGCCAGTTTTTTCAAAAATTATGGATAATGTGTCAGCAACTTCATCTGCCAGCTACCTCAGGATCCACAGATCAATCCCATCAGGTTCCACAGACTTCTGCATGTTCAGGTTCGTTAGATGGCTATAAGCCTGATCTTCTCCTACAGTGGACTCAGGGTCTTCCCTCTCCTGGTCTCTTTCTCATCTTGGGCAGCATGGCTAGAGCCCTTGCCATTGAGTACTAAGGCATAGAAGTCATTGAGAATCTCAGCCTTCTCTTTGTCCCTGGTAGTCAGGTCTGTTCCCTTTTGTAGAGATTCCACACTATCAATAGTCATCCTTTTGTTTGCAATATATCTATAGAAGTCCTTCCTGTTGTCCTTGATATCCATGGCCAGACTCAATTCTAACTGGGCCTTGGCTTTCCTAACCTAATCCCTAACTTCCCACACAATTTCCCTGTATTACTCTGAGGCCACCCCTCATGGTTCCATGTTCTAAAAACTTCATTTCTTGCTCTGACTTTGCTTAGCAGCTTCTTATCCATCCATGGAGGCCTCTTGGTATTTTTGTCCAATTTCCTTCTTGTCAGGATGCATCACTCCTGATCTTGGAGGATGTGACCCTTGAACATCAGCTGGAATTTTTGGCCCCCTCTGCCCTCTAGGGCTCTGTCTCGTGGGACCCTACCTATTAGGTCCTTGAAGAGGCCGAAGTTTGCTGTCCTAAAATCCAGGGCAGAGAGCTTGCAGTGAGCTTGCTGCATGTCCTCCTCACTGCCCTGAGGATCTCAAACTCCACCGTCACATGGTCACTGCAGCCAAAGCTGGCTTGGAGCACTGTATTCCATCAGTTGGTGGGTTAATGGTCCAGCATGACACCTTCTCTTGTTGGCTCCTCAGTCACTTGTGTAAGGAAGTTGTTGTTGACATATTCAAGGAACCTCTGGGATGGTTTGTGCCCTGTCGTGTTGTCCCTCCAATAGATATCAGGGAAAAACACCCATGAGGACCAGGGCTTGAAAGCATGAGGTCACTCCAGTCTGCCTGTAAGGGGCTTCATCCACACCATTGTCCTGGTCGAGTGGCTCACTATAAGATCCCCTGTCTGTGCCCTCCCTTTAATTTTGACCCAAAAGCTTGCAGCTGTTTCCTCATCATTCCTCAGCTAGAGTTTCATACTACACTACTCTCACACACTGCCTTTTCTTGGTTGAACTAGTGGCTAATTGCATTATTTGTGGAGCACATTGGCTGCTCCAGTTAGCTCTGGCTGCTCTTCCATGTGTGTGCTGGCTGTGTTGTCTCATTAGCCAGCGGAGCTACAAAGCATTTCTGAGGGAAAATGTCTGGCTTTGAAGGAAGCCCTTTCCTTTTATTTGTTCCTTTCCTCTTCCTTTTGTTGTTTTTGGGTGTTGTTTTGATTTTTTTTTCACTACTTCCCCTGTGTCAACAGACTCCCTCCCTCCCTCCTCTTCACGTGTACTGGAGGGTGAATTTTTGTCCTCACCTCAGCAGGCTGTGGTTCCCCACCACTGGGATTGGAACCCACTGTCCAACTCTCTCTCAGTCTCCCTGATATCTCTCAGTCTTGACTGTCTCCTGCAGCATCATCACCTGTTCTTGGAGATAGTTCACCAGGGCAACCTCTTACAGTTCAGTGAACTACTCCTTAGACTTCCTCATATTTCTTGACCTCTTCAGTTCTGCATTCAGTTCTGCCACCAAGCTGAGCAGATCATCCACTTCTTCACAATGCCAACAGGTATCATCTCCACTGTTGTCTGGCATCCATGACAATGTCAAGCAGTCTGTGCAACTGGAGACCTGGACAGCTGTGCGTTGGTTGATGTGTGAGGTTTATCTGTGTGTTCCTTCTTACAGTGGCTTTTGGCTGAGTGGAAACCACAGTTTCTCCTCTTTTAGTTTGGTGGATGATGACTCACTTCCTAAGTTCTTTGCCCTACCTTTGTGAATTTCCTTGCAACTGCCAGGCCACACCTTTCTGCTGTGCAACACCCTGTGTGCCTGCTCTTTACACCACACTCCTGCTCACTTCTTGGAGTTGTTTGAATCTTGGGAGTTGTGGATGCTCCTGACAAAACCTTGTCCATTCCTGATTGGCTTGCAAGTGCTAATAGGTCCTCCAGGGACTTTGGGATGTTGATTGGGTATCCCTGAGCTCAGGTATTCCTCTGTACAGCACAATCCAACAGTCACCCCCAGACTTAACCTCAGTCACCGCTGCTGCTGCTTCTGTTGCCTCACTGACATAAATCTTATAAAGATCTGGATGGTCCTGGGTTCTCCACTGGTTACCTGAATAAAACTAAAAATTACTTCTTTATGGCTAATGAAAACTGCTGAGAAGTGAGAAGGGTGCTGTGACCTTACATCTGCTTTCCACATAGATCCCTTATACTGACGTGGAACAGCAGAAAATAAATCAGTATATTAGGCTGTTTCTTTGTGGAGTGTTGTAGGGACCATTATCAAAATTAACATTAATCACTCACTACAAACACTGTATGTATACCTGTAGTTTTACATGTGTAACATATGATTTGCAAAAAACCAGCCTTTTTTAGAGAATTTTGTCAGGGAATTTTCTGCTTAGAGGTGTCTGTGTTAGGATGTGATTTTTCTGTGATACCCTGGCAAAACATTTGAAATGCACTAGTTGTGGTTTTGAAACTTGTCCTGCACTGCCTTGTTGCCTTAGCTGTTACCACATTTCTCAATCTGTTGATAATTCAGTTGTAAGTTCAACGCCTATAACAGGTCTCTGAGTGATATTTAGTGATGGTGTTACATGCAGTCCTCTTCAGCAAAAGGACAGCTGTAGTGTACATTTTATTTCCTCAAGATAAAACAATATTTTAATGTCCTCTTCTGATGGACACTAAGATACTGTCTTAGTGTCCATCAGAAAAGGAGAGATCTATTTGGTTGCACTGTATAACTCAACACATCACCAGCTAGATCTGTGTCGTTGAACAAAAAATAACTACTAAACCACTAAAATCAGTATTATTATGGATACACTTTTGTTACTATCAACAATTTTTATTTTCTATTTTAATAGTCACCCAAACTCCATGTTACTTTGGCCCTACCAGTCTTCAGGTTTACTGTGTTGTTTGTTCTTCAGCTACAACTGCACCACCTGGAACTGATGATTTTCTGAAACTCTTAGTTTATTTGTATTTTCAGTAACACATAGGATAGGGGTGGAAAAAATGCTTAGCAAGCTCCTGAATCAGACTGAATTGTATGTAAACTTGTAAGGAAAAGAATTATAAGTAAATGCAAGGTTTTCTCAAATAGATTACTGTCCATTTTAATTGCTGAATTGTATGCCAAACATATGAATTTTGAAAGGCCAATTCATGGGTCAAAAATAGCTTTTATTTAACTTGCTAAAGCAGAAAATACAACACACACAAAGAATGAACACAGTGAGATGTTAGCTTTTCAAGACAGGAAGAAGGATGAAATTTGCATAAGAACTTAACTTACTCTTCATTAATTAAATGGGTTGGTGAAAACAGGCAGGCCTGTATTACAGATGAGTTGTTTTTATAATCTGACTTAAGAATAGCAAATTTTATTTTGTTTTCCTTCTTTTGGGATAATTTTTGTTTTTCAGAGCTCATATTAATGACATTTCAGTGTTAATTTTGTGGTTCATACTTCCGTCACAATATATACCTTTTTTTTTTAGAATTAAATATAAATCTAAATCTTTGGTTAAGCATCCCCTTCATAGTGTTATTCTAAAAAGACATAGCAGTGTTTAATTATTCTAAAGCAAATTAAATAGAAGCAAAAGAGTCAACAGATTGCTTAACAGAGTTATTAGACTATGAAAATGCATCAACATTTCTTGTCTAACCTTTTCTTTTACAATTCCGCTGTCATAAGAGCTGTGAAGTTGCAACAAAGCACATCAGCCAAAACAGAATTGAGTTTGTTGCTAGTTAAAGATGCTTATACCCTCAGTGTTCATTAATTTGAAAAATGTGATAACAATCATTATAGAGAACACAGGGGATATGCATCACTAAGATTCAGTGTGGGGAAGTATGAAGGAGTAGAGAATATAGTTGGGGTAATAGGCCAAGAATAGTAATAATGTGACAAGAAAACAAAACAGAAGTTAAAGTGGATCATTGGGAAGAATCCTAAATTAAGCAGATTTTTGACCTAGCTGGTGTTTCCTATTGTCCGTTGTTTTTTCATTATGTATGATCATGAACATTTTTGAATCTGTACATGAAAGAATATTTTCTTTCCAGATAAAAGTCAGCTGCATTTGATTATGTCTACAGAGCATCAGAAATGTAATTTAATTGAAATTCAATCTTCTGATCTCCAAGGACACTTCTCAAAACAAATAGACAAGATATTATGGTGATATAATTTTCCTTTTAATAAAAATATTCTCCATCTCACCCTGCTGCAAAGCAATGCTTCTTGGCTGAACAGTACTAACAGCAATATTTCTGTTAGTTTCTCTAAGACATGAAGCACAATTAGACTATTGAAGGCAAATGTTGATGATTTTCATTTTCTTGTTTTGAAGGCCATTGTTCAATAGATAATTGTGTTGTATTAAGTCATTCATAGTGAAAACAAATGAAAGAATAAAATGACAGATACATTTTGGGGTTTTTTTACAACCTGATGTTTGATCACTGATGTCCTTATTTTCTTGATTTTTTTTTCTTTCTTGTATTTCTGTAATCCCAGTCTTGGAGTACTGTGGCAGTCTAATTTCCATGTCTGCATTTGGCAAGTTCACAATAACTTGCAGTTACAGTGTTCATCTCTTGGCCTGCTCTGATTGACAGCCCAGAAATAGCCATTTAAATTGTGTCAGATTCTCATCTCTCTGTTTGAAAGGTAAAGTTAAACAGTTTTTCTAGCAGTCTTCATAAAGTCTTGAATTTTAACAAATCAACTGGTTTGGCTGCTGTACCAATCTTTTGTCTCTGCAAAAGTACATCATTTTATCTTTGCACACTAATAGCTTACTGAAAACTGTTGCAGCTGTCGATTTACTTTGGGGCATGTGATAGCTCAAAGTAATTTATTTACCAAAATAGACCTATTCTCACTGGCCATACTCTTATCATATATTAAGTCATTATTTTGCATTTGCTCCACTGTGGAATGAATGAAAATGTTCCATTGTCACGAACAGCACTCAGGTTTTTTTAAAAAGAACTGAACACTAGATTCAAAATCTCTGTAGAGAATAATACGGTCTCATCAGCTTTCATATATTTATCTAATCTTTCAATCAACAAATACTGTATTTGTATTACAATAGCTTTCTATGTGTCCAATCAAAATTGAAGCACCATTGTGCTGGACGCTCTACAAGTCTATATGGTGATACTGTTCTTGCCACAAAACCTTAACAATGGAATAGATAGAAGCTGCTAGAGAAAATGCAGCTATTAATCCAGATATGAAACATTCACTGCATATAAACATCCAGTTTCATGGCCCCAGAAAGCATTATATGACATCAGAAGTGAAATCAACTTGTCCTGACCACTGAGTTGCTTGCATTGCTGTGTGCTATTGCAAGTATTGGTTAACACAATGCAAAAGTAATTATCTAAATGAAAGTAAATCCCCAGACTAAAAATCTAAATTCATGAGACTCTTTCAAAGGGTGATTTAAAAGATTTGTGAGTGAGGAAAGGAAAGTTAGTGTCACCTACAGATATATTAGGGATGTGCCTATTTTGACTCAAAATCATAGAATATCCTGAAACATCAAAAGGCAATTGTAGGGCCTGTTTATGAAGATAAATCACATTCATCAGCTCCAGGGGTAGACAATTCCTGAATCTAGCCAGGCCTCTGCAGTTTGGTGAAATATTTATAATTTTTTGCCATATTTCAATTTTTTTAATATATAGTACTGCTAAGTAAATACTGATTATGTGGTACCTTTTATTGATATGTGTATATATATATATATATATATATATACACACACTTCCTTGAATTAAATTAGACTTGGTAAGAAGACCATGTTTCCTCACTTAAGGTACTTTTTGATGTTACTTATGGCTGTCTGAAAGGCTCTGTCATCCCACACCTGCCCTACTTTTGTGCTCATTCTGCTTCTCCCAAACTGCTATTTATTATAACTATTTTCTAAGAGAGCTCTAACATTAATCTTTCAAGCTTGCACAATGAATTACTTCACTCAGGTGTTTCCTAAATTTTGTTGCTATTTTCTGAACTCTGTTTACCTTTTCAACATCTTGCAATAAAAAAGAGATTTGATTTGGTATTCCCTGAGCAATACAGAAAGCAAATATGTTCTGTGATCTGATGATTTTCTGTTTAGGTGAAAAATCCACTACTCCTTTTCTTTTGTTAAGAACGTCCACTGTACACTTTTATTTTACTTCCTTACCGTTATTGTAACATTCATTAATCCATGTGAAGATTTTGATGTATTTTTTGTAATACAGTTTCTCATAGGAAAAATGGAAAAACAAATCTGTCCCGACAGATTTTTTTCAGGTCACCCATGGTTATGGAGGAACCCTGCTGTATTCCTTCTGCATATTTTCCGAACAGCTGCCATTTTATTTTCTCCTTTTCAGAAGCTAGAGGCAGAAAATCTCTTTCACCTACTCAACAGAAAATGCAGAGAAATCTCATATATGAAAATCAACTTGTAAAACCTTTTGTGCAAATATATAACAAGGTATATGGTCACCTTGTGGAGAGGTGAACTGCGTTTAAGTATTTTGACTGTGAATACCAAAATATTCTATTTTCATTGTTACTGCAAAAACATGCTAATTTTATAGTAGATGCTAAATTTTATGGTAAACTCTACTTTTATAGTAGATTCCTCATATTAAAATCCCTTCTCTCTGCATTGTGTCTATCCGTGTAGCCACTGATTTAGGATGGAATTTGAATGTCTCACAACCTCTTGAAACTGCTGATTGTAAAATATGATACACAGTTAGCTTTCACAGCATTTTCAAACTTAAAAATCATAATCACTATTGTGAGTAGTGATATCAGCTTGAGCCATAGTAAGGATAAAATCAGAATGTGCTTAAATTTAATCGTACAGGGGAATGTAGTGATTCTTATTTAATTCACAAAGTCTGCTAAAGAATCTACAGAAGATGAATAATACTGATAATTAAAGATAAAGAGAATTTCTCACTAAAGATACAATCAGAGAGGTTAAATGTGCTGAGATAGACACTGCACAGACATTGTAATACATTTCTTCAGTTTTGAAATACTGTGTTATTATAGAATTGGAAGCACATTGCCAATTATTTTTTTGTGCATGGGATAATATACAAAGGGAAGGAAAACTGTAACATTGGCCTGTTTTATTTATTCTTGTGAATATGTTTGTTTCTTGCTTTCATATGCTTAAAATTACAGTCCTCAACAACATTAGATTCTTTTCTAAATTAATGAAAACTCTGGATAATTTTTGTTCTCTTTTCAGAAGGATGAGAAGCACCATACTGTGTTCTGTAGAGGGTTTTGGTTAGAAGATGTTTTATTATACAGATTTATATGTATATAGAAAAAAAATCTAGTGACACAGCCATCAAAACAGGATCATCAGTATAAAGTCTGAAGCTCTGACCCTTAAAAGCTTAGAACTCAGTTCAGAGTCTTTCTACTGAAATTCTTTCAAAAGCAAGAATGAGGTATTACTGCTGAATAAAGGCATGTATTAAACTTAACTAAAAGATATTTAAGAAATTCCCAAAGTCAATCTTGGGCAGTTCACCTCCTTGCCTGGCAGAGATGTCTTTCCTACATCCAGCAGGAAGCAAAACATGGATTCTGTAGGCAGACCACAAGATATATGTACTTCTTTTGAGCAATAAGCTATTGGTACAATCAAAGTGAAATTGTATTACCTTTGACCATGTGGATGTAGGGCTACCTCTGAAATCCACATGCCAGAAAGTTTGTGGTAAATTAGGCTGCATGAGTTACTGAAACACATTTTCTAACATCTCTGAGAGTGGGTAACTTATTTCCAGACTGGTGGTGTGGTGTCTAATTGAGTGAATTGTCAAGAACGGTAGAGGGTTTTAGAGCACTTGAACAGCCTGAGTTCCAGTATCTCAACAGTTACCAAGTATTGAGAAAGAGTTAGGGAGTGCTGAGAAATTCAAGGGTTCTTACTTTCCAATTGCATTTCCTTTAGTGGTCAGTGTCTCTATCTTGGTACAAATTGAGGTGCTTCAGCCCTTCTGTCCTTTGATATTTTGAAAGAGAATATTGTTGAGAAATATTGAGGAGTGATTTGAGTGAAAACCCTGGGCAGAAAATATTTATTCCATGTGTATGAGTAACACACAAAGAACATGGAACCATTTTTTATGAAAGACCAGCTGGCTCTGAAAATGAGCTGCAGAGCTGCTTGCTAGATTCTGAGCATTCCATAGTGCACAAACTGTCTTTTCATACAAATTCAGATTGTGTTGCAGAATCGTATCCACTGTTTTTAAACCTATATCAGAGTATGATTCATTATTGGTCATTTGCTTATTATGTATTTTCTCATAGATATTGGACTTTAAAACAGTCCCATAGAAGTCTACAGAGCTTCTAAAGATGCTATTTAGTATGAGTCAGAAATGCAGAAGCACACAGTATAACCTGAATATTTCTTCCCAAACCCAGCATCGTTCAGTGACTTGTTCCTTACTTGTATCACAACAGCAGAACACATGAAGCTGATATGTATTTGAGTGTCCTTGCTGTGTGCCTTGTAAAGAAGCCTTTTCTTTCTAATAGGTACATTCACTACAAAATGTATAATCATTTCTTCCTGTCTTCTTCATTAAAACACAGAAGTGAAATATTGACTCTCTGAAGGCAGCCTCAAGTGTTATGTCTTTCTAGGACAAGATTTTTACTTTCTATGTTGTTTTTTTAAAAAAATCTTAGATATGGTTTTAAGAATAACCTGTTTCTTTGTGGGAATTATAAAAAAAGGCAAAATTAATTAGCCATTAGCCAAAATGAATTACTAACATTCTAAAAGTGTTTACTAAGGCCTCTGTAGAGTCCTCTATAGAACTTTAGAGTATTATATGCATTTCTTTATTCTAGTCATACGTGGATTTCAAGTTCACAAGCTGGAATCCACGCCTAGATGTATCCAAATATTTCTTATCTATATATGTTTTTCTTTTTTATATTTTGCATATCCCAGAAGATTTGATGCTCACTTGAATTAAAATGAAGTTAAGAGAAATGGTAGGATAGGATTTAAGGACGTTTTCATTTCTGTGACTCAATCTTAACAGCATTACAAAGTTGTTCATTAATAATCCCTGAAATAAAATGTGACTACTTGGCCCGTAGTAGTTTCATTGATATTCAAAAAGAAATATAAACTATCTCCTGCTCTTAATATTCTAGTATGAGCTAGATTTTGGGGTTTTTTTAAGTGAATAAAAAAGCCCAGAATAAAATATGGCATTACTCAATCTGGAAAGCATGAAATGACTGTTAATATCTGTGGAGTGATTATTGCATTCTCTGTTCAGAAAGAAACTGAGGCTTGTTTTTCAGTTTTTAAGTACCACATATGTCTTCATCACATTTAAATTTTGGAGTTTGCATGCAGATGTGATCATTATGCTGTTTTGAGTCTGAGCACAAGTATCTCACATGCATAGTCATATTGAAGAAATTACATCTCTAGTATTTCTTCTTTCAGAATTGCATGCTAAAATTCTTCTAGGAGTTTTACCCACAGTCTTCCACCCTGTATGTTGTAGTAGGATGGCACACTCCCACCAAATTGTGAGTGAACTTAGCTGTCCATTTACCTATGAAGAGCATCTTACAAAAGGCAGAAAGCAGTGAGTTATCATGCAGTGAGTACCTACATCTTACAAGGCAGTGCTAACTCAAACATCTCTTAAACAACTTCAGATGTGGGACTTTCATCATAAGTGGTAGCCTAAGAATTGGAAAAGTAAATTGTCACACTCAGGAATATTATTGTTACAACCAAATGTCACTACCTGGTCTTCTAGTACTCAGTGCTGAAGTAGAGTGTTTATTTGACATGATACAGCAAAACCAGAGCTGGGACAGCTGTCATCTTGGAGATAAAGCAATCTGTCCACACCTTAACTTCATAACCTGCAAAAAAATCTTCCTGAATTTTAAATTCCTCTGGTGTTAGCCACAGGCAGTGCATGGACTGACTTCAGCCCCTTCACTAGAGCACTCTGGCATAAAGTGTGTGCCAGCACTGTGTAGCTGAATGCAAGGCATACTGCACTGGCGCTGTTTGTACCACCAGCTCTGCCTTACAGGCACCGTGACTCTAGGCAATTAACCAAAGCCCAGAACATCAGCAATTTAAAGTGAGTTTAACAACTGGAGGGGAACAAGTAGTTAACTTTGCAGCTAAAATGAAAGGAATGCTTTAAATTCTTATCTTTGCTTTTGGGAGATTGACAAGTAGTTACAACTCTCTAGGGAGGTAGTTTTGAACAGAAGACTACACACTGGCTGAAGGACTTCTCTGCTGAAAGAAAACTGGGAGGGAAAGAAAAAGGAAAATAGGTTTTAGAAGGTACTTATCTCTGGAGTAAAAATATCTAGAAGACCAAAACTTAAAACTCAGTAACTATCTTCTGAGCATTCATTGCCATTGTCTTAAAGAAATAAATATAGCTTGTTACACCACTGGTAGCGAAAAATACAGGCAAAGCAGAACCTTACCACAACAACATCAATTTATGTGCAGATGGAATAACAGAAATCCTTTTAAAATACTGAGGATGTGTTAAAATAAAATCAATATAAAATTAATGTCCCTGTTCAACACTTCTAATAAAGGTGCTATTCAATTTCTGGATCATTCTGTGGGATACTGTCCTGGTTTTGCCTGCAATACATGTGCTAAATATGAATTCTAGGTTTCATAGCATCTATTCTTTTTCATGCTTCTTCTCCTGTTAATTTGTATTATGTACACATCAAGAGAATAGAAAACGTAAGTGTTTTATTGTAGTAATTATTAAACAGACATCTCATACTGAGAATGTAGTTGTTTCCTTACTTCCCTACAACCTCCAGCTGTGAGCTTTCAGTCTTATAAACTCTAAATAGTTGGCCTATCAACATGTGGCTGCTACAACAAGTGGTAGTGGTAGTTGGTAATTTTACCGTTTAGCTTATACTCAGTACTTTGGTACAGGGCTAGAAGCTCAGTGCTTTTTGCCTCAGCATACTATTGCAATCTAAAAGTTATTAGCCATAAAGTTATTAGCCATAAAGTTATTAGCCATGAGTGGTGATAAAATCCTGTGGGACTTTTAATCTGTTATTACATGTGTGTATGTTAGTTCACCTGCCTTGCCAAAATAGCAACTTGGAAATTACTTTTTGCTCTTTGATCTTGGTTTTTTAGTAACTAATTTTCTGTGTTGCTTGCATGAAAAGACTGCCTGATCAGGCTCTAAGAAATTTGATGGCTAGTGATAAGAACAAATGCTAAGTAGCTTCCTTGTTCTTTCCATGATATAAGAAAATAATAATTTATTGCTCTGCAATGCTGTGTTTGCTTAACATAAGACCTATTCATACTATCATGGTAAAATGAAGTATTCTTAATGATGCCTGTCTAAATTTTTATTTTACTCAGCATAAAATCTAAATAGTACTTTATGAATCTCAGGCAGATGACAAGTGATGCACATGCAAGTTGACTTCACTTCCAGTGACAAAGAATGTAATACTTGTCATGCGGGTGGGAAAATTTGTAAGTGATCTCATTTGCTTTGGAGTAGGAAGGAAACATGAAATGCAATAACTTATGAAATAAAATGGCAATGAATTTAGGAAATGTGACAGTTGTTTTGGCAACATGCTTAAGTATGTAAATAGTTCCATTACAGTCAGTTTCCTCAGTGAGACTACTCAGTATCTTTAAGTTAGACAAATTGCATAATAAAAAACTTTTAGAGCCAATGAAAGACAATCAAGAAATAATTTTCTGCATATGATTATTTTGAACAGAATACCTAGATTTAAGAAATCTAGGAGGGTTTTTTTCCATAATTTTTACTATTATGTGATGTTGCAGAATGTTGAAAATGGATTTTGAATAATCTTTTTTGATGTGCAGTTATTTGAATATTACTAAATACTGTAGAAAATAAGAAATTAATTATGAAATTTTAAAAAATCTACTCTAGTTTTATAGAGTTATAAAGATCAAACTGTATCCATTTTTGGTATAATGGGTAAGTCTGCTTTCTGAAACACTTTGCAAAATCATGTTTAATGAGTAATACCTTTTTTATTTTTTTAACTTAATTGAAAAGAACGTCTACCCCGTAATGAAAAAGATAGGAAAGAGTAAGATCTCAGAAGTCTTCTATAGCTAATCTAACGTACTCAGAAGAAATCGCATAATTTATGCTGTTTGACATTGGCCTTGCTCATGTTGTGCATCAGACAGTTTAGCATTACTACAAGTTTTCCTGTTACACACCTTTTCCTGGCACAGAATTATTAGAAAAATAGTCCCCAAAATTGCAGGCGGTGTATCCTAATTTTTAAACCCTTTGTAGTTTCTGATGTCCTACATTAAGTTTGAAACAGGAAGCAGTAACATACAGATGATAGTTGGTTGCATTTTTGGCTTTCATGTAGAGTAAGATATTTTCTAAGGAATTTTTATCTCCTTTCCTGGAATAAAATACTTAGTGTCCAAATTTAACCAAGAAATTAGAGTGCTATGTGTTAAGTTCTGGGAGTATTTTTTTTTTTACTTTTATCTGTGAGAAAGGTGTTTCTGTTAAGCTTCTTTAAAACTGATACAAACATTTAAGTAGGCTTGTTGTCAGTTTTTGAAGGCTTCAGCAGGACATTTATCTTGCAAGAACATTGTTTTGTTTCTCTTTTGAATAATGAAGTTATTAAGTAATAGAAGTTCACATAGTCTCACTTCCTGTCTGAGCTGCTGAGCATGATCAGCAACACTCGTGGAGATTTGTGAGGTACTTGCTGATAGTTTTCAAGATCTTTCAGACATTTTTGTGTAGAGGGAGATTTTCAGTGTGTTCAGGCAAGAACGTTGTCATGTTTCTGCAGCTGTCATCTCCATGATGCTGACTTTCGTGCATAGCCAGCTGCTAAGTGACAAAAAGAATTAGAAACTTTCAGCCTAACTGATAATAGAAAAAGATTTTTTCTCTTGCTTTGTAGAAGCATAGACGTTTTAGGACCAAAATTCAACTGATTGTTTTTTCTTAAAGCTCTTACTGGTGGTCTTTGAATTTGTTACTGGGTTTTTAAAGGACAGTAAGATGTTAAGGTGGGGCTTTGAAGATAACAGTATTTATGGACATATACCTGAAATAGGTCATGAAGCTTAAATGTGTCACATTAAAGGTTAAAAGTCAGAAAGGATCAGCATCGGGATGCATCAAAATAAATAGTTTAGACAAAACTTTTCCAGAAGCACAATATTTCAAGCAAGAACACACACACAAAAAGCTATCTATATATTAGCAAGATACTTTCCTCATATGCCAGAAGAGATGGAAGTAACGGAAAAGGCAAAAAAAACTAACCCTTCTTTTTAGGATCCACCTTACATTTCATTTAATGAATAGCTTGTTGTATCACTTACTCGAAATAGAGTGCCATAATAAAATAAAAGCAGAAAGTTATTTAGCATGTACAGATTGATTTTTAAGTTTTCTTCAGGTCCAAAAAAATATTGGAATACTGAATTACTTTTATGTGGTATGAGATTTATTTCTATGTATTTGTTTAGTGGTAGAAAAGACTTCTCAATTACTATAACATCTTACCTGTTCCCAATTGCTCCTAAAGTGTACGTATAATAATCTTCATGCCTACCTCTCCAGCCTACAGGAAAAATAGTTCAATCTCTTTTCTCTAAAAGAAATGAGTTTTGTATTGTCCTAAAATGAATGACAGATGTTGCTGCTAATAAATCCAAAGAGAAACAGCTCCATTGTTGAAATCATATATAACCCTGGCCCTCTCAGTCAATTGCTTGCATTGCTTCTGTAGCATAGGGCCTTTCCCTTAGTTTTAATTCACCACTGGATAGATTCACATATTCTCTTTTCTTCTTTTGTATCTTCTTTATGCAACTTACCATGTGTTAAGTCTGTTGGCAAAGTTGGTGTGGAAGTTTTTTGTGGTTACACTGATTTTGATGTGCTTGACATATACAATGCTATATATGTCTGCTCAAAGGCAGGAACTGGCTCTCCGCAGCTGTTTGACTTCATTAACTGTTCTTCACAAAATAGTTTGTGATGAATTTGCAAGTAACTGACATAACATGAAACTTTCTTGTCTTCTTTCTATGTTGCACTTCCTCCACCCACCCCGACCCCGCCTGACGTGATGACTCTTGGCCCTTCTAGCAATCACACTGGACCATTCAAACATTATCCCAGCCTTCATTTAGGTTCATGACTTCCAGCTACACAGAACATCTGCTTTTTTATGTTCACACTAGTGAAGTATTCCACTGGAGCTGGAATATCACTGGTTTTTGTTAACTAATTATCATTTCAGAAATTTCATCTACAAAAAATTAAACCAAAACAAAATTAACAAGAAACGACCAAGGCTCATAATTTTAAAAGATCAATAATGACTGATGATCTTTGATCAGATATATAGAAGTTGGTGAACAAATTATCGTAAAGAGAAACTGTGAAAATAAAAGCTTGCCTATACTATACATAAAATCAGTTTAATGTTTACTATGCAAATGTTTAGAAATATTATGGAACATATTTTTATTTATAATTTAAATATAATCACTCAGACTATAGACTAATAAATTTCAATTTACACTACCCATTGTGGATTTTGATTTCATTGCCTTTTTTAGAGGTAGCACTGAATTTCATAACTATTTAAAATAATGAAAAAGTAGTTAAAATAATTATGATGTGCGTAGAGGTGTGAATCTTGATCTCAGCATGTAAAGGAGTTTTCTAAAAAAAAACACACCTTTTTAACATCCTATGTTCCTATACCCAGCCAAGATACTATTTGAAATTACTGACAATATAATTTGTAGTGGAATCAGTCAAGTAAGTTGCAGCAAGAGTTATAGCAAAGCTGAGTAAATCTGGTATTGTTCTATGTTCAACATCTTATGAATGAATTCCCACATCACTCCTCATTTACAGTTCCATGAGAAATATTAGCTGCTGTTGCGAGACAAATGTGAAAGTGTCATGTTTAAAGTAATCTCTCTCCTTCAGTCTTCAGAGAGTCAGCTTGAGTATGCTCCATTCAGCTCACAGGGATTCACAATGCTGCTTTCAAGGCCATGTGAATATTATTGTGAAAAATGTGTTGGAGGAGCCCAGGACGGGAGCAAGTTCCCTGCAGATGAGAGTGAGTGCTGCCTTGCATCACCTCTGTGCAGGCTGAAGGCAGGGCCTCTGCCATGCTTCAGAGTGTTGAGCAGTTTTCTTCCACACAATAACTCAGAGTACAGACATTATCTATCATCTCTGATAGCAGCACTCACTGTTATATTGTGAAGCATGTTCAATCACAGACTATTTCCACTTACTTCATCTTAGGGCAGCAGGAAAATTTCAGGTAGGACTCAAAGTCACAGGCCACAGACAGTTTTAAACATTGTATCTGGAGGGCAAAATGAACCTTTGACCTCATGAATCTTTGAGTCTTTATGAGATAAAAACCTTGAAATGTTGGCTGCCTTAGCCACATGTGTACTGCAAAGTGTTAATACAAAGTTCTGCGTGACTCCATGCTCGTTAGAGGTTTTTTTATCAGCATTGGTTATTGAACTTGCCAGAGGACTATGAAAAGCTGCATTTTAAGCAATTTGTGTCCTCTGCTAGAGAGAAAGCCCTTCTGTATCATTCCAGAACAGAAGTCAGTGGTGTTTTCCCCCTTTAGCATCCTTGTCTGGACAAAGAACTTATTTTAAGTGGTGAGGCTCACCCCAAACAAAAAAAGAAATTCATACCTACTCCCTTCTCTTCTTTTTCCTATACTTGTTATTCTCTGCTAACAGATCCCTCTTAGAAGATAGACATCTTCTCAATATCTGTGAAAGGGAATGTTGCCAAAGGTGGTGACACACACAAGTAGTGAGAGGAATTCCTCCCTCATATTCAAGCATATGAAGAGTGAAGTCTAGAGCACACTCATTCCCTGCATAGCCAAGCAATCGGAGAAGAACTGCACCATCTACCCATAAAGGAACTACTTTCTTTCTTCTGTTAAAGGTTCATATGCGTTCAAAGATGCTATGTGTTCTAGCATTTACCAGCACTTTGGATTCTGTCTTTTGCATTTAAGTATTAGGAGTACATGATACAAGGCATTATTTTGTGTCTTACATCTTCCAGCATTTTCTTATTTGATAGACACCTGTTCATAGTGGAGGAAAGACTTAAAATAAAACAAGCAAAAAAAAAAAACATAAAAAAAGGAAGCTACTGTGTCTATTGTTTTTTTACAATCACCTGTCTGTAATCATGTAGGCATTATGAATGTTGTGAGCATGATGTTTAGACCAATGAAGATGAATGCTGCATTAAATGTGGAAGAATGGTTCATATTTTGTATGAGTAACATTAGTACAACACTGAGTAGTACTAAGGTATATCTTAGTATACCTTATATCTACTGAGTAGTAGAAGGTATATCTTCTTTGTCTACATTTTTCCAGAGTTCATTTTTTCTTCTGACAACATATCTTTTTCTCCATCTCTTCAGCAATAATAGGACTTTTATTGAGTTTTTTCCATGCATAGGTTTGCTATTTATTGAAATTATTCCATAACATTCAAATTGTTACATCTGTAGGGGTGCATTGTTTTGCTGGGCACCAGAAAAACAGTTGAAATGCATAGACACTGTACTGTTTAATTCACTGCACCAAAAGTGCTTTTAACATCCTGAATGAAACATCTCTTGTTAGAACTCAGGGGATACAATTTCATAACCCTTATTCCTCATTTTCTTGTTTTAAGAAGCCAAACAGTAGGTCTTTTGGGGCACTGTTCTAACCACTTAACAAAGTGAAAGTATCCCCTTTCTCTTTCAAAAATGTGCATGTTTGATGCTGATCTAGAAAGGTAGGAAATAGTGTTGTTCTCCTTTAAAAACAATACTTCAATAAAATTAATGGTTTTGACAAGTTCCTTTGTAAGATTCTTAACTTTTACAGCTGTGACATTAATGCATTTAGTGTAGTTTATACTTGACAGTTTGGACTACAGA
Source organism: Lanius collurio (assembly GCA_020086605.1). Classification (NCBI taxonomy): domain Eukaryota; kingdom Metazoa; phylum Chordata; class Aves; order Passeriformes; family Laniidae; genus Lanius; species Lanius collurio. The sequence goes on from JACBWW010000008.1 coordinate 8,274,409, forward strand.
GTATATAAGCTGAATTAAAAAGCATTGAGGAAGATTATGGCATTGAGGAAACAATTCCTTGAAAGCTATGTAACATCAGTAACAGAAAAGGCCATGAGGAGGAAGGAGGGAGAGGCAGACTATAAGGTCTGAAAACTCCTCTGACTGCTCTTATTTCCTCTTCTCTCTCTTGCTCATTTGAAAGCAAGAAAACAAGATACTTCTACCCCATTCTCAAACTGAGATGTTGGAACTTGATTGCAATGATTTATTGCTTTATACTTAAGAGTGAGTTCAAGGTAACTACTTATAGAAAGTGTCATATGTAATTACTAGTATAAATAGCTTAACACAGGGTACTAATGAGTAGAAGGGAGCAGAAGAAAAGGAAAAGAATGCTTTTATATTATCTGGACCAGTCCATATATTCAGGCTGCTAACATGAAAAGTGTGCTCTGGTGTACATATGTATCTGCTGCTCATCTCATTATTTACCTCACCATAAAGCTGTATGTGATGTGAAAAAGTAAAGCTTAAAGCAAAGACTGCCTGCGTTGCACTGCTGTTGTACTTTCCCCTTTATTTTTCAAACAAAAGTAAGGAGGATGTAAAAGCACAAATATTAGTATGTTTGTGTGTTTAAAATATTGACTAGATAGAGGGAGCATGCTTTTTTGTTTTCCTAATCTTGATTCTTGGCAAGCCCCAATTTAACCCCGATTTAGTGTAATCTAAATCCTAACCCTGTCTGGAAACTAAGCCTTAAATCAGAAATGGTAATCATGGAAATTTGTATTGCCGCCCTTTGCAGTCCTCTTGTCTTTTATTCACCAGTGCAAAATATGTAGTATTTTCCTTATGAATATTTGCATATGGAAATATGTGGGATGCTGTATCCTCTTTGTTTCAGGAGTTTAGCATTTCTTTTCCTAAATATATGGTACTCAGCACTTAAAATACTGAATTCTCTGCCCTTGTTTCATTATCTCAGACTCTGACTCCTCTCCTTGTGTTAGATAAGGGACATCTGGTAGGGATGCTTGGATTCCCTACCTTTTTTTTTTTTTCTTTTTTTTTTTTTAGGACACAGCTTTTTGTATTTCCTGTTATGTTCCAATTAAACAGAACTGACAGACATCCAAAAGTTCAGTCATAACCAAATTTCAGCACATTTATGTTCAGATTATATGCTCTGCTCTAAGTTGTGAAACTCCCTTGTACAAATCTGAGAATAAACTCTTATTTTGAGGCTTGTGTTTTTATATGAGTGATGACTCTAGAAATATTAATTCTTCTTCTTCAGAATGTTATTGTTGAAGCACTGTGAGAATTATTTCATTGTTCATGTGAGTGAGATGGGTCATTTTGGGAAATGCTTGCTGTGTGCAGTCTAACTGCTGAAAGGTGCAAATTCCTTTTTCCATTTTCATGTCTTTATGAAGATACCTAATTTCAAAGGCTCAGCGCACTCATTTGTTAAAACAGAGAACTTATTTAAAGCTAAATGCTAATAACAATGAATGTTAACTGACTTAATGCAATGTGAAATTGCTGCTTCAACATTCATACAAATGATAATTCAGTATAAGTGGCTCTATGTTCTCTTATATAGACATTACTTTGCAATTTGCAGGGTAATTGCATATAGAGCTACTAAACAAATTTGTTTTCTTTTGTATTAAAAATGCTTTGCACATCTCTTCAGTATATGAAGGTATTTTGAAATGCATGGGGTTTGATGGAATGGTATGGACAGCTGTTCTTACGTTGAACTTTTACTGAACATCTTAACAATGTCTAATGCTCTTTCCTTGTATCATAAAATTTTATGAAATTAAAGAGAACTCACAACCGATATTGAGGTCTGTTATTCTAGGCCAGCCATTACTTTGCTTTACTCATGTACAGGACCACTAAGAAAAAGTATCCATCTCTATATAGCAACTTTGAACAAAGGATCCCACGAAATAATTTATTGTGTGTTCATAATTACTTCTATTTGCCAAAATTTGCCTTGTAAAATGTTTCAATATGAATGATGTTTATGAACTGGCACTTCTCTGATGCTTTATATCTTTTAAATACAATTTAATTTTCATGTATAATTAGAATTGACCCTAGTTTTATTTTTCGATTCCTTTATATGCATAGTTTTTCAATAATAGCACAGAATACCAACTTCACTGCAAAATGGTGATTTTCATTCCTCCTCTAGTCTCTTTGATTTTACTGTTCTCAATCCTGCATTCATTTCAGTAAGAAGAAGAATGATTTTGAATAATACGGTCATGATGTCAAAATAGTGCAAATTATATGCTGCTGCCATCTGGAATAGTGAAAATAAAAGCTTTATTTACACTGTTCTTTGAAATAATAAACTTTATTGTGGCAGTTTATCTTCAGTATCTATAGTGTATTCTGGGAATGCTCCATGTGTGCCTTTTTATTCTGTGAGCTACAGAATGACTAAAATTTGCCTGTGGCAAACCTATCGGTGAATCTTGAAATAGATTTACTTTCTTTTCTTCCTGAATAGAGTGGAGAACCACCTTCCATTGCACAGTAAGAATGATTGCTTCACATAAGTATTTTTAAGAGGCACAGTCAAACACTCTGTGTATTTTAGTTAGGCAGATTAAACAGGTTTAACTACAGGTCAGTATTCTATTCTACATATAAATATGAGCTCTAGATTCATATTCTGGAACATGGGTGTTTCAACAGTGAAAATAGTTAATGTGAAATTAAATACTTAACAAACATATTAGCCAGTTTTCTTGACAATTGTCTGGCCTTGAGCCCTGATGCTATCACGTTGCCTTTATACTCCATAACCCAACCCCCCCCCCCCGCAAAAAAGTAATAATAATTTGCTTTGTATACTTCACATTTGTACTTCATATCCATAGCATAGTAATATCATCATATTATACTGTAACTCAGAAGGCTATTCACACTATTCAGTCTTTCTTGTTAAAACATGATGGTGGTTGCGAGTGATTCAGTAAGGTAGCTATGCAAAATTTAAGACTTCAAGACTCAATCTGTTTCTAAAAGCTAACACTTTCCTTGCTGCCAGCAGGGCCTACACATGATCTGAAAGTAACCTTTTACAGAAAAAGTAGCCAGAATGTTAAGAAGCTGTTGCACAAATCCTAGATAAATATCACCATCTTCCTCTTTCTTTAACTGTGTTGTATGTAAGACATGCAGGTTTACCACATAGGATCAAAGCCATTGTACTGAAATCTTCTTTCTTTGGCTCCAGCTTTTGTATATACATAGTCTTGACAGTACACCTTCAAACATAGCTTGGGAAGTTTCTGAAATCTTATGAAATAATTACGTAATTTAAAAAATAAACAGATTGCAACAGCACATTTTTTTATAAGAGGAGAGGAAACAGAGTTAAGTGATGAGCAGAACAGGATTAATAATATATATTTGTGGCACAACTGTGCTTTTTTCTGTCAATATCACTGAAAGATAAGTATAGTTTCTTTTTTTGGTAGAGCATAATTTTAACTTGTGGCTATTTTCAAGATATCACTCTATCAAAAATACTATTCACACAAAAACACTGAATTTGAGTGTCTACCCTAAGCACTGTTGCATTTATGAGGACAAGCTCACATCTAGGACAAATGCAGCAACATGTAGAATTACGTATTTTACATTTGTTTTAGGTATACTTATATTGAAATCTGAATGTAAAGGCTAATGTGCTTTTTCCAAACAAGTTCTTGGAAGGGAAGTAGTTATTAAACTGGCAGCAAAGACATTGTTTACAGAACATAGAATCATAAAATGGCCCGTGTTGGAAGGTACCTTAAAGATCATCTATTTCCAAACCCTCTGGAATGGACAGGGACACCTTCCACTAGACCAAGTTGCTCAGAGCCCTCTCCAGCCTTACGTTGGACACTTCCTTGCCAGGTTCAATTCCAGCTTCACCTAAGCCTTCGTGACCTCATCCCTACACAACCATACTTCATCTATCTACTCTTCTCAGGTCTCCACCCATCCTAGCTTCAACTGCCTGTGCATTTGCTTCTTTCCCTTCAGTCTGTCCAGCAGTTCCCTGCTCAGTCTTGCTGTTCTCTTGCCTTCCTTGCCCAGTTTCTTGCTCCTGGGGATTGCCAGCTCTTGTGCTCTGTGGAAGACTTCCTTAAATATCTGCCAGATCTGTTCCACTCCCTTGTCCCTGAGGGAAGTTTCCCAGTGGATCCCACGGCTATCTCCTTGAGGAGTTGAAAGTCTGCTTTCTCTGAGGAGTTGAAAGTTCAGGGACATAACTTTGTTCCTCACCTGGTCCATATTCCTGAGGACTGCAAACTCCACCAATGCATGATCGCTGCAGCTCAGGTCCCTCAAATCTTGGCATTCAAGATTAGCTCACACTGGTGCCTATCAAATCCCGAATTGTGTCCCCTGTGGGCTGCTGTCTATTCCCTGGCTCAAGAAGTTGTCCCCCATGCTTTCCAAGAGTCTCCTGGCATACCTGCAGCTTGCTGTGCTTCTTTCCCAGCAGATTTGGGGATGGTTGAAGTGCCCCAGCAGGAAAAGAGCCTGCAAACATGACACCTCCTGTAGCTGGAGCGAGAAGGCTTCATCAATAGGCTCCCTTTGATCAGGGTTCTGTACCTAAAACCATCCACAAGGTTCCCTTTGTTGCCTCGGTCCCTGATTCTGACCTGCTCATGGCTGTTCTTCAGAGACAGCTCTTCACACTCAGTCTACCTCCTGATGTAGAGGGCAACCCCTCTGCCTCCCTCTTTCCTCACCTGTCTCTTCTGGAGAGCCTGTAGCCATCAACAGTCACACTCCAGTTTCAGTAAATGGCAAGAAAATCACAACTTTCTAGCAGCACAGTGGCTTCCAGCTTCTGTTTGTTGTCTATTCTGCGTGCATTGGTGAGCAATATCAAAAGAGAGTTTAGAAATACTAAGAACCATGATACTAAGCAAGGCAAGGTCATTTTGTAACATTCTCTCATAAGGGCTCATCTGGTAAGCTCTCTTTGTAATTGTCTTCTATGTTGTTCAGATTATACACTGAAAAACAACTTTTGTGGAGTTTATGCAGCAACTGGACACTATACTAGTGCAGTACTAAATGCATTCTTTTAATGCCAATAATGAAATTCAGTGCCTTTAAGACACATAACAAATACAAAGAATGTGCTCTATTTCTAAATCCCTTGTATCTGTCATCCTAAACAAAATATGTATTACATGTATAAGTCACTAAGCCACAAGGACAGAGGAATCTGACCTTTAATGGCCTCTCAAACTGACAGTACCGAATGGCGTTGAGAAGGTCACGTCTGATTTAAATTGTTGATGAATTGCAAACTAATTTACTAGAAGTGAATATTACGTGGGAAGAGCAGAATATACTATAGTTTAGAGCCTAATGAGCATGTTAATGATCAGTGAAAAATATTTTTCTGGCCACCTCACATGGAATTGTAGATGTACCAATATATAAAAATTTGGTAGTAGTTACTTTTCTCTTACAGTGTCTAGATGCAGTTGTTCAATGATTTGATGCTCAGCTTTGTTTCATAGAGTGTTTGATGATCTGTCAAACTTGGTATCACTAAAGTGTAAAGACAGTTTTGTGCAAATAATAACTAAACTTACAGGAAAAAAGGTAATTAACATCTTAAAAATTAAATCCACTGTGATAAGCCCTCCAATTAGAAATTTCATTATTTCCCTGGTCCATTTGATGTTGAATATCTGGGTTTATTGCCAAATACCTGAAAGCCAAGTTGGATACAAGCCATAACTGTCAAAAATATCACAGTTCTGGGTATTTGAATGTTACATTGTGATGTTCCTCATGAAAATTTCATGAAGAGCATTCATTCAAAGAGATTCTATGCGTAAGGCAGATGGATGGAATTTAATTGCCCTTATTAAAAATAAGAAAGGGAGGCTCTTTAGTACTCTATCCTATTAACATTCAAGTTAGATTATCTTTGTTGTACACTTAGGTATTTGTGAAAGGGACTCTAGGGTTTTCTGTATAAGCCAAGTAGGAAAGGTCAGGTCATAAAAATCCTGTTCTGTGTCACAAGTCAGATCCTGTCAGCTAATCCCAAAGCAAAGACTTAGTGTTTTTAAGCAGACGTGAAACATCGCTTTCTTTGGGAAGAGCCTATGGCTGGTGAATGATTTGACATTTATCAGCTGATTGGTAGAAATCCCTGTTCTGAAGAGTCATGGAAGCTTGCCATAGAGTTGTATTTACTGTACCAAGGCCCTGGGATGATGGGTGAATTAGAGGTGGAGATTATTTTTCCTCTCTTCTTCCAGTTGCAGGAAAGAAGAACATTGAAAGAAGCACATGGATCCACATGATTCCATGACTCATGTCATCACCAGAATGTTGGTTTCTTTGATAATGGGACAGCCTACACGGCACTGAGTTTTTTGGTCAAGGGCTAGCAGGACTTATTGGTAGTACTTTAAATTAGATATGTCAGGGGAGGGAGATATCGTCAGGTTTAATAGTGATAAGGTGTGGGACAACCTGCATTCCCACACATATTAGTTAGACAGCTGAGCCAGAAAGAGATGTTCACAGCCTGGAGAGATTATGCAGGTCAGCAGCAGAGCACCTGAGGGACCAGCAACAAGACATGCCAGCCACACTAGACAGAAAGTTAGCTTCATTGGGGAGCAACTTAAAACACTTTTGTGCTAACACATGCAGCATGGGGAATAAACAGGTGGTACTAGAGGTGTGTGGATGCTTGCAGAGCTATGGCCTTAATTGGTGTAATGGAAACACAGGGATGTCTCCTATGACTAGCATGTTGGAATGAAAGAATGCGGCCACTACGCATCATATTTGAAAATTCATGGCAGTCCAGTGAAGTTCCCACCGACAGGAAAGGGGGAAACACGATCCCCAATTTTAAAAAGGGAATAAGGAAGACACAGGTGCTGGGTCTGCAGGCCAGACAGTTTCACCTCAGTGCCTGCAAGATCATGGAGCATATCCTCCTAGTAACTGTGCTAAGAGATGCTGAAAATAATGTGATTGGTGACAGCCAACATGGCTTCACTAAAGGCAAATAATGCCTGACAAATTTGGTGACCTTCTACAACTGGGTTGCAGCAGTAGTGGACGAGGAAGGGCAGCAGAAATGATCTATATGGATTTGTGCAAAGCATTTGACACTCTCCTAAACATCATCTTTGTCTCTAAACTGGAGAGGTGTGAATTTTGACAGGTGAGCTGCTTGGTGGATAAGAAACGGTCTGGATGGTTGCACTCCTGGAGCTGCAGTCAACAGCTCAGTGTCTAGTTAGAAAGCAGTGACAACTGCAGATCCGTAGGGATTTGTACTGGGACCAGTGCTGCTTGGCATCTTTGTCAGTAACATGGACCGTGGAATTGAGTGCAACCTTAGCAGGTTTGCCAATGACACCTAGCTGTGTGGTGTGGTCAACATGCTGAAGGACATGGATTGGACTTAGCCGGCTTGAGAGGTGGGCCCATAGGAACCTGAGGAAGTGCATCAAAGCCAAGTAAAAGGTTCTGTGCCTGTGTTGGAGTAATTCCAAGCAAAAATACAGACTTAGTGACATGTAGAACAAGACTTACTCTGGGGAAAAAGACGAGGTTGTTTGTGGATGAAAAGTTTGATGTGAGCCTGCAGTGTGCACTTGCAGCCCAGAAAGACAGCCACATCCTGGGCTGCAACAAAACAGATGTGTCCAGGAGCTCAAGGGATATTCTTATACTCCTCTATTCTTTTTTGTGAGACTCCCACCTGAAGTACTGCATCCAGGTCTGGGGTCTCCAACACAAGAAAGACTTTGACCAGTTAGAAGGAGTCCAGTGGAGAGCCACCAGTTGATCAGAAAAGCTGAGAGTGTTGGGGCTGTTCAGCCTGGAGAGGAAAAATCTCTGGAGACCTTGTTAAGTTTTCCAGTACCTAAAGTGGACTACAAAAAGGCTGGAGAGGGGCTTTTCAAATGGGATAGGAAAAGGGAGATTTTCTTTAAGCTGAAGGAGGGTAGGTTTTGATTAGATCTTAGGAAGAAAAGTTTTACTATGAGGGTGGTGAGGCACTGAAACAGGTTGCTCAGAGAAATTGTGGATCCCCCATCCCTGAATGTGTACAAGACCACGTTGGATGTTTCTCTGAGTAACTTGGTCTGTGGCAGAGGCTTTGAACAGTAGATGACTTTTAAGGTCCTAAACTATTCTCTAATTTTATGGTTATCTATGTGCACTTGTATTGCAAGCAATTAAGTAGCTTATGGGCAACATCACACCCCAGGAACTGCAAAGATCTGTAGGCTGTACTTGCTATACATTTTTCAGACAACTCTGAAGACTTATCTGACGTATTTGAAAGTATGACAATTCTTAAGGAAAGAGAGTTGATATTAAATGATTTATCCTGTTAGTTTTGTTCCCTAAACATGTGCATGTCAGTAATGACTAGTAACGTGTGTTAAAGTCAGTGTTGATCCTCTTTCTTTGATTATTTTTGAATAGAAGTAATATTATTTTGCAATAAAAAGATTTTTGCCATTGTAATGAAAATGAGGAGCAAGATTGTGTATTTCAAACAGATTATTTTAGCTGTACTAACTTGATTTCTGAGAAATTTCCTGATTCTACTGTGCTTCCAGTTTTACTTGCTAGCAGGTGTGATATTATGAAGGCAAATGACTCCTGTACAGTATTTTTTAGTATTTCAATATTGACCACATTAATGTGAGGATTTTTGGCCATACCTGAGTGTTTTAATAGACACTGTTTTATCTATTCAGCATCATTATGAGTATCCTGCCACTTCAACTTTGCTATCCACATGGCTCCAGTGATTAGAATTTCACAGCGTTTTGCAGTCATGTAATGCATTTATTCTCACAGCACTTCCCTGTAGCAGTAAAGAGCTATATTGTCCGTCTTACAGATGGAAAATCGAAGCACAGGGGCAATAGATGTTAAGAGCAACAGCAGATAAGTAATAAAGATAGAAGCAAGAAACATAACTTGGATCTTCTGAGTCACTGGCCAGATGTTATACTGCATGATCATCTCTCCTTATGTACTTCTCTGGTGTAAAGAGAAGGGCTTTTCCCTGTTGTTGACAGACATAGAATTTTCCCTGTTGTTGACAGACATAGAATTCAATATTTCACATGAAATAGTAAGGACTCTTGAAAACAGGGCAACATCAGTGTTGTATGATATCAAATTATGAGTTTAGGGTTGCATGCTAGGTAGTGCATCTCTTCTGATTTCATAAGTATAAAGTATGTAGCCATTTTTTATGAACTTGTGATTTTGTATCAGTATTCAGTCAATGTATGTTAACCAAAAATGCTGCCTGGGTGTCTGTTTTTTTCAATCAGTTCCTTATGTACAAATCATTAGGAGATCACTGAATATTAAGCAGGATGGTGATATGGGCCTTCATGCAGTATTTCAGACACAGTACTATGCAACTAACAAGAAATCCCTCAATTTATCCATTTCTTTTTCAGAGGATCAAATCCCTCGAGGTTTTCCAACCATTGATATGGGCCCACAGCTGAAGGTGGTTGAACGAACTCGTACAGCTACCATGTTATGTGCAGCCAGTGGCAATCCTGATCCTGAAATAACTTGGTTCAAAGATTTCTTACCTGTTGACACAAGCAACAACAATGGCCGCATCAAGCAGCTACGCTCAGGTAGGGTCTTGTTACTGTTTCCACCGACGCCCAGAGTTGTTCTCTCTCACTTTTTCTTTCTTTTCTTTCTCTTCCTTTTTTAAAAATTTTAATTTATAGGTAATAATTTCTCTTTCTCCTCTCCTTTTCTGTGTTACTGAGTGTGTTGTCCATGTCTGTGATGTTGTCATAGCTTTCTATAGAGTCTGTCTCTATGTGTTTTGCAGCTTCTGTTTACTCCACATTGCTCACTGCTGTGACTGTATTTTTTGATAATTTTTTTCTTTACTGCTTTTTGCAGTACTTGATGGATCCATTTTCTCCTCTTTCTTTCTTCTTTCCTTTTAATTTTTTTTAACAAATTTATTTCAACATTGGACTTCATTCAGAAATTGCAAGGAGTGCCAATGGTTATATTCATCAAAACCAAAACCTGCATTAGACACTTCAATTAAAATCTAAAATGTGTTTTGTGCTGTCTTTTCCACATTTAACTTCACCAAAGATTAGCCAGTTTGGACACATCTTCTTTCCTCTCACAAATACATAAAGCGCAGTACTTCTTCCCATGCAGATTTATACCTGAAAAAAAAGGAAAAGAAATCTTTGGGTAATCTATGAAATAAAGTTGGGATTTTTTTGCTGGCTGAGCATTTTTTCAACACATTTAGCCACAGTAGTGTGCGCCCACGCTAAAGCTTTATGAGTCCTATATTTTCTGGATCTACAGAAGTCTGCTTTTGGTGTAGATTCCAGCTTTTGCTGCTCTCTCTCTCTCTTTGCCCCTTGCACCTCCCTAGCAGTTCTGTCACTTTCCTCCTGCCCTAGTTTATTCTTTTGCTCTTTTTAGATTAAAAACAGAAAAAAACCAAAAAAACCAAAAACCATCTCTAAATTTATCAAGTTTAAAGCATATCCCAAAATAAGATCATTGGGATATAAGGAGCTCTTTTCTTTGACAGTTGTAGTAGATATCGTTGTGGAATCTAAGTTGTTTAATCACGTGTCTTCCCAGAATTCTCAGCTTTTGACCTGTCCTGTGATGTTAAATCGTCTTGTTAACTGACTTTTTGCTTGTTGTCAGCAGAACTGTGTAAATTAACCTTCTGTTAATGTAAATTAAGATTTTTTCACATGTGACATAGATGATTTAGTATATAAAGCTTTAACTGAAAACTTTGTACCAAATTATAAGGAATATAATAATATTTTTATGCTGTCTTTCTTCTCTCCGTATTTAAATCTCCAGAATCTATTGGTAAGTGCTTAGTTCTGAAGCGCACTTCACCCCCACTAATTTCCATATTCAGAATATTATGATAATTATGATTATGATAATTATTATATGATTAGTATTATTATTATTCTTAAAATGCATGGCATGCATTTTACTAACAGTCAGTGTAGTCACCAGATCCCTGTAGTGGCGCACACGCACACCTCCACAGAAATGTTGTCTTACCAGTCATAGCAACACCTAAAAGAAACAGTACACATGTATCACATAGATCTAGACTAGTAAATGCCATAATCCAGCCTAAACTACAGTGTTTGTTTTGAGATAGACTTCAGTGTGTCCTCTTTTTATATATATAGAACAATATATATATATTTTTAAAAAGAATTTCCAATATTTTCCTAAAATATGTCATAAGTACAGTTTTGTAAAGTTTCCTTTAAGTATTTGAGGCATATTTGATACATATCTAACCCTATATAACCAAACGTCTATGAACTCAGATACTACTCTGAGAATGGCAGTGCAGCCAATTATAGCCTTTTTGCCCTTTGTGGTACAATGCAACTTGCTTTTATAACCTGATAATACTATCTAATATATTCCTGTTTTAACAGTATAGTAATTCAAGTTTCTCTTAAGACCTTATTTAATTCTGTAAATCTAATTTGATTCTTCTTCCAAAGCCCTAGCCTCCTTCTTCTCGTACTAATGCTTCTTCTTTCTAATCTTATTTGCATTCATATTATCCACCCAGGTGGTACACCAATAAGAGGTAAGAGTGCTGAACTAACGTTCACAGAATGATCTTACTCATTCTTTCTGTCCTTTCATCCCTCTCATCTTTGTCCTGTTTTTGGTTTTGTTTTGTTTTTTTTCCTTAAGGAAAAAACAAAACAAAACAAAAACCCACGGAAATGTCCATCATCTGATTTTATTTTTCCTTTGTCCTGTTTGGTTATGATCAGTGACTATTATATTGTGACCTTCTTTCTTCACATTGCCTTTTCCTTTTCCCTTTTCGTTTGTTCATTAAAAAAAAAAACACAAAAAAACCCAAAAAAAAACAACATAAAAATTGTGATATGCTTCAAAGAAAGCATATCCAGGTCTCCTGGCCATAGCCCAGTCACAGCGTACCATTTGTCCCTCTTTTTTATTTTTCTTCTTCTTCTTCTCCTTTTTCTTCTTCTTCTTTTTCTTCTTTTTTCTTTTTCTTCTTTTTTTTTTTCTTCTTTTTTTTTCCTTCCTCTTTTTTTTTTTGTCCAACTGGAGCAAAAAAAGATCATTTTTTTCTTCCTTAGCTGTTCTTGTCCTGGACCAAAGCCAAGATGGTCTGGAGAACAGTAGCAGACATGCAGAAGACAACATGGACTATCTTCTTTTTGTCTTATCTTTCATAAAAGGTTTTTGTTTTTGTTCTTCTTCAATCGTTTTTTTTTCTTTAACTTCATAAAATTGAAAATTATGTATCCCCCCCTAAAAGAATTACAGAAATGCTTTTTTCCCTTTATTGTGGTTTTGCCTTTTTTTTTTTTTTTTTTGGTTGTAGTTTTCTTTTTCTTGGAATTCTCTCACCTCTGGATTTTTGGATCTTCTAGTCTACAGGCTTTGGAAAGTAAAGGTTACTGACTCATTATTCTTGGTGGTATGGTATTGTTGGTTTTTGATACTCTAGCAAAACTGTTCACTTCTTTTGTACTCTTGTTTTGTATTTTTCTTGGGTTTTGTGACACCACACTGCTAATCCCACTTGTGGATTTTGATGGGTGTCTCGGGGGGGCCCTCCTACGGTCCTCAGCAGTGGTTGGTTGGTTCTTCCTTGTTGGCGTAGACCATGCTTTTGAACTTTTTTGTCTTCTAATTCAACTGCTCTTTGTTTTTCAGCAAACGTACTTTAAGATTGTAAGTTGCGGAAAACTGTCTTTCTTTTCTTATCAATCTGCATGTCTTAAAGGAGTTTTATTTCTTTAAAATAATATTTTGATAATTGTAAATGACTAATACAATTTCCTTTTTTTTCACTTCAAGCAGCCTTTTTGTTCTTGCTGCGCATTTTTGGCTTTCTTCGGCAGAAGATTTCTTGAAGTCTGTCCTGCTTTTTTACGAGTAACACCTTTTGTGCTACTTTTGTTACTAGATTGAAACAATGAAATAAAAATTTAAAAATTATAATGACCCAACTACTTAATCTCTACTGTTTTATTCAAAAGCCATTCTTCCTTGAAGCAGTCTCACCCATCTTCATTTAATGGTTTAGGAAAGAGTATTGTTTAGAGAGGGTTTTATTTTTTTTGCCAAATGCTAATTGTTTTCCTGTGCTAGCACTGATGATGTGAAAAAAATAATCTCTGTTTTTTTCATTGCATCATTTTCTGTCTGTGCACCTTAGCAAGAAAATGAATCGACGTTGAGTGGACCTTCGCATACAAGCTTTTCATATTGTTGAGAGGTGTATTGTTATGGATATAAAAAGCTTTCTCTGACCCTCTCTTTGGCAATGTATTTTATATTCATACAGGTGCCCTCCAAATTGAACTGAGTGAAGAATCTGACCAAGGCAAATATGAGTGTGTTGCAACCAACAGTGCGGGTACACGCTATTCTGCCCCTGCCAATCTATATGTCAGAGGTAGGAATGACATAACCCTGGCATCCACTGTTCATGCAGGTTCAGGGCTAAGATACTCTCAGGTTCTATACAGTTACCGCTGTAATAATCAAAATGCCATGGTAAATGTGTCAATTGTAAAATGAATTTTAAATTGTAGAGAAAAGGCTTGGGGTTTATTTTGTTCTTTTAAAGCACTCTTGAGTCCACTGTATCCTGTGGGTTAAGGTTTGTAAGTATATTTATATTTTTACATTTTAACTTCTATTTTTTCCTGCATTAAGTTAAATTGTGCTTTGCATTTATTTTCTTTTATTGGTTTTGTTTTGTTTTGCTTTTTTTTTCAAAATCCTGAAGTGACTGCTCTGTGTGCCACTAATCAGCTGAGTGTAACCCCAAGGCGTTGAGGTGTATGCCTGCCTGACCTCTGCTGTCTAACTACAAAGGAAAGGCTTCTAACTTTATAACTTTATGTATGCAGAGCACAACTGTATTTTCTTCTTTTCTCTTTCTTCCAATATAGATGTATGTGTATATATATTTATATATTTAGTGTAAGACTTGTGAGTCAAGTGTAGTCCTTTAGAATGATAGTGGTCAATCGGCTATATTTTAAGAAATTAAAAATATTAATTTAAGAAATTACCTCTGTGTATGACAGGTATGACGACTGATAAAACAATTATATTCATCTATACAGTATTAAAAATGGTTATTAACCTATTGGAATATTTTTTTGGTTCAGCTAGAAAGAAGGGCTTTGTTTCAGGCAGTATTTCCTACTTCTGTTTGATGTAGATTTCTGTAAAACGAAGCTTATTACATACATACATACATATGTGTGCATATATATGTGTGTGTGTGTGTGTCTACAGTATAAGGGGATGGGTGGGGGAAATAGGAACGAAATCATAAACAACTGTAAACAGTACTGTAGGATGGATGACCTTACAGAAAATGCCTAGCTTGATTTTGAAATTTTTTTTTAGAGCTGATTTTTCTATCAACCTGCTATGTTTTCATATGGTGTTACTCTTTTGTCTAATTAAAAAATAAAAGAAAGGAAAACCTTTCATAGTTACGACCTCCGTAGAAAGTTATTTGATCTTTTATTTTCTTTCTCTTCTCCTCCAACATACTGACTTTCCTGTACTGCATGAGGCATGTATACCTTTATATCCAAAGGAAAATTTCAAAATTATGCTAGCTATTGTTTCCATTGTAGCTGTGGAAAATGCTAACTTTTCAAGATGAGGTAGGAAGGTTTAATTAGTGCAAGTAGAGATGTTCAAGTAGCAGTTGAAAGCCTTGATACGGCCTTTTTACTCTCTCTGTGTTTCCCTTGTTTTTCTCCTTTCCTCATTTCATTGTGTTCTGCATCAAACCCCCTACATCCCTCAGAGCTGCGAGAAGGTTGGTGTGTTTTTTACTTTTTACCCACCTTACAAAACTATTAATTAAACCAATAACAAAGAATACAAATGAAATGAATGTAGCTGCATTGTGGCATTTTTTAAGTTGATGTTATGTTTAAGCAGAGAATGCCCTGGTCATGGCTTTTGATGAGTGCTGGTATCTAACTGTTGTGCATGATAAGAGAGAATGAACCTGGATGCATGGCTATCTCTTTAGCTTTTAATACTAACGTCTACTAAACTTGGTCAGTGTTCCTGCTTTTTTTTCCCTTTTAATTTCTTGTTTATACTGATGCCTGCTTTTCAAGGAATGGTTTCAGTAGTTGCTTTTCTAAATAGCCCACGCATGAAGACTAAGCTCTCCTTTGTCTATAAGGATTTTGTTCAACACAAGAAGTTGCTCATTGCTTGCCGTTTGCTTTGTGTGGCCTCTGTTAACTGGCCGTTTATGGATGTTTTGCTCTCTGCTTGTTCCCCTTCTGCCTGTCATTCACTCATGAGGCCATTACAGTTAAGTCCCTCCTGAATCCATAGAAGATCATGGGAATTTAATCAAGCCCAGTGGAAAGGTTTCAGATTAATATAGTTTTCCTGTTTTGCCTTTTTTTTTTTTTTTTTAACTCACTCATAGTCTTATTTTACTTCTAATTTTTTTGCTAAATTAAAACTGTGTTTAACGATTAGCCTCTGTTAAGGCCAAATAAATACAGTTTTGAGTACACCATCCAGTGAAAGGCCTAAATACAAGCCTACCTCTCTCAGCTACCTCTATCGCTTCCACCTCCTACACACATGTGCACACCACTGAGAATATTTGAAGCAGGAACACTGATCTGTTATTGCCTGGTAATTTTCTCGGTGTTGTGTTTGCTTAAATATTAACTACTCTGTTAGTGGAATGTACTGCTATGTGTTTGAGGTTGCCACCCCTTGCCATCAATACAGAAATGTCTAATATTATCAATCCTTATTTTGTTTTCCCTTAACTGTGAGCATAGTGGAATCCTGAATGTTCAATATTCTGCTATTTCCCCAGTGGCCCTTCCTAGCACTCGCTTTTTAACCACCTAAATTTAATCTAAGTTACTTCTCCCTCAAACTCTATGCTCCTCTGAAACTCCTGTATCTGTCAGCCTATCCTATTCCCATTGCTTTCAAGTTTCATTTCCTCACCCAATGTTTTATTTTTGTGTTGTTTTCTCTCTGCAGTTTGTACTCAAACATTTCCCTAAGCATGATTCTCTACTGTTTCAGTCATTTGCTTGCTTGCATGACCAGATCCAGTACTTTGTACTGGCTTTGCCTAGTTTCTTTCTGTGACTCTGTCTCTCCCTCTCTCTGTCTGTCTCTCTCCATATATATATATATATGTATATGTATAATTATATATATTTGTATATGTGTATACATATGTGTATATATATATTTGTATCTGTGTGCAATTAAATATTTTTTCTATGTTTGTTTCAGTGTTAGTGTGAGGTCTTGAGGCTGCATCTACTTTGAGTCTGAAAGCAAATGAAATTGCACTTTCAATTTACTCTAGGCAGTGTGTTCCAGGACTGTGATGTGACAATGTGGCCTAGCACATTTATTCACATCAACTGGAAGCACGCAGCATTGAAGTTGGTGATCAACTCAAGCATGCTGTTGACCTTCCAGTTTTCTTCTGTGCATATATATATATATGTATGGGCATAAAAAAATGCATATATATATGTGCGCCTGTGTGTGTGCGTGCACGTGTGCGTGTATATCTTTTGCATGGTGTTTGTGTATTGTTAGTATGTAGTTAGTTACATGTGGGGCCCTAGTAGGTCTGAATCAGCCTTTGTATGAATGTGCCTAATAATATCCTCAAATAAATATAGAATAATTCACATTGTGTGCAGACAAAATTGTTTAGTCTCTTATTTCTCTTATATATATTTTCTGGCAGACCGGAATAAATGCTAAAATAGTAAATTGTAAATTGTGTCTGTACACTGCATGCTGTCCTTATGCAAGACTCAGTTTCCTTTTTTGTATATGTTACTACCTTTTTTTTGTGTTTTGTTCCAGTTCGGCGGGTCCCACCGAGGTTCTCAATCCCCCCCACAAATCATGAGATCATGCCTGGAGGGAGTGTAAATATCACTTGTGTTGCGGTGGGGTCACCAATGCCATATGTGAAATGGATGCTTGGAGCAGAAGATTTGACACCTGAGGATGATATGCCAATAGGGAGAAACGTCCTTGAGCTTAACGATGTCAGACAGTCTGCAAACTATACTTGCGTTGCTATGTCTACCCTTGGTGTTATAGAAGCAATAGCGCAGATAACTGTCAAAGGTATATCTCAAGCACATTTATTTGGACACAGTTCTGTCTTTTATTTCATTCATTCTGAGCAAATATATAGCACTGAAAGGTCTAAATGCCATTTGCCCTCTTAAATTAAGAGGGTAAATATTCCATCCAGTCAGCTGCATAAGACAAAATACAGGTTCAGAAAGCAGTGATAATCATTAATTAAGTTATTTATTAAAATAAGTTAGTCATAATGTTCCATTATTTTCCTGTGTCTAGCTGCCAGCCTTCATTTCAGTTAAAGAAATGGCCTTGTAATGTTATATTTGTTTATCAACAGCAGAAGCCTTTAAGAACCAGTAATTTGATTTTTAGAATTGCTGGGCATCCAAGTATCATATTCACTGAGTAACTGGAAACAAGAGGTTCAAAAAATATCTGAAAATTCAACTGTAATTGTGAATTGTCTTTCTGTAAAATTCCTTTCCTGCATGTGGTTATGGATTTATTACAGCAACCAGTATCATTAATTCATGACAAATTAACTGTATTGAACAGAACTTGAAGATTTTCCAATAGATTTTGGAGGAAGTCATAATTGACAAAAGCTTGCTCTGAACAGATCACACCTTTTTTCCATTTAATCTTCCTGTTTCTTTTCTGGTTTGCTGTTAGTCACTCTTTGTAAGCTTCGTATTCTAATAAGAATGTCTGCTGTTACATAGAGCTAACTGTATTTTTTGTTATTTGTGTTTAGCCTTACCCAAACCTCCTGGAACACCTGTGGTGACAGAAAGCACAGCAACTAGCATAACATTGACTTGGGATTCTGGAAACCCTGAACCGGTTTCTTACTACATAATCCAACACAAACCCAAAAACTCCGAGGAGCCATATAAAGAAATTGATGGGGTGGCCACGACACGTTACAGCGTGGCTGGCCTAAGCCCATATTCAGAGTATGAATTTCGGGTAGTTGCTGTAAATAACATTGGGCGAGGGCCACCCAGTGAGCCTGTGTCAACAAGAACTTCTGAACAAGCACCTTCAAGTGCGCCACGCAATGTACAGGCCCGTATGCTGAGCTCCACCACCATTCTGGTACAGTGGGAAGAACCGGAGGAACCTAATGGGCAAATACAAGGTTACAGAGTTTATTACACCATGGACCCCACTCAACATGTCAACAGCTGGATGAAGCACAATGTGGCTGACAGCCATATTACCACTATTGGGAATCTTGTACCCCAGAAAACATACTCTGTGAAGGTTCTTGCTTTTACTTCTGTTGGGGATGGGCCCCTTTCTAGTGACATTCAAGTCATCACTCAAACAGGAGGTAAGCTAGCCATGAGCAAAATTTGTGGGAAAAAATATTGCACACATGCAGACTTTTGCAGGGAGACACTTCGAGCTGCAAAAAAGCTACCCCTCAAGGCTAGCCCATTTATTCAGGTAGTTTTTGCAGATAACCTTTTCTCAACTCCACAGAGCAGGTTATCTTTGCAGAGTGGAAATTACCCCTTCATGGTTTTTTTTTTTTTCATCAGTGTCAAGAAATTTATCTGCAGTCTCAGGGAGTCTTCCTCCTGGCTTTTCTTCGACGGTGCTATGTGCACTAAACATCTTTGTCAGTAGTTGTTCAAAGCTTTTTCTGAGGTGTTACTTGTGAGTTTTGGTGGGTTCGTTTATGTGACATGTAGTTCCCTTATGGTGTATCGCTCTAGTGAATGCTGCTTTTGGAAATTTAAAATGTATGTGTACGGCATGCGTATTCAACTAGTTGGTCAGACTCTGAGAACACAAAAAACATGAGAGTATTAAATGCAACAAACCTTTGTGTATGTTCAAGCAAGCAGGTTTGCACACTTTAGATTTATAAGTCAAATCCAACCTGCCCCTACAAAATACATACCACAGGGTCACTATTTTCTTGGTTTATGTTTGCACTTAGGTTGTTTTGTTTCTGCTCAAGAAGTTTTAGGTCCATGAATTAGTTTTATTGGCAAAGGACAAGCAAGCACAGTAAAAAAACATGGCAGAAAAGTTTTTACTAAGTCTAAAGTGAGAAGCCCTAGTGGAGTTACACTGCACAAGGTGTTTTATTGTAGCTATAAGAAATAAAAGCTCCTTTTGTCTAGCAGTTTAGAGAACCTGTGTGAAGTATTACTGTAGGCCAGTGATTTCCTAGAAATACATAATAGTACTTGAAGTTTTAGTACAGGAAAGTTTCCTGTTGCAGAATTTAGCATCCCTCAAATTCTTAAAAAACAGATAGATCTCTGAAGTGTAACTTAGTGTAGACAGTTATATTTAATCCAGTTTTTACTTTTGCATTTTACCAATATGCATTTAATAAAGACAGAAATTGATGTGTTGTCCTTGAATCTTTCTAGGTGTTGTGTTGCACAAAGATCTAGCTGTTACCTTTTGCAGTATCTCAGCCAAGAAGTTACAGAATTTTTAGATCTTACAGTGGTAGAATTAAATGTGTCTGTGTGCACATGCAAATGTAAATATATTCACCATAGTTTAATTTTGTCATTTGCAACCTTTTTCACAGAACTAGTTTTTATATTGACATCTGACTTCTGATTGAATTCACATGCATAAAGCTTTTCAAGAAGGTTTAGTGAGCTCCTTATCTGTGTTTTCACTCACAACTGTAAACCTCTTAGATTAGCAAGTGTCTGGCAGTGGCTTCCCCAGTGAAGGATGAAGGAATGGAAATAATGAACACTGAGGCTCAGCTGAACTGGCCCAAGTTACATTACTTTCTGAGGTCACTTCAGAGAAGTAAGCATGTCCATCTGTTTTTGATTACTGTTGCCATCTGAAGAAATTACAACAATATTAATAGTTCTAGAAGGTTTCTCGATACATGATTTCAAATTCATAATGGAGTTGACAATGTTTAATTGTGACTGTGTTAAAAAAAATTGAAAGAAAACAAAGAACGGGCCATACAGGAGGTATATTTAAGCACTGATACTTTTACTTGGAATACAAATGTTTTCTGTCATAAAAGTGATAAAAAACTAAGAAAGTCTAGTGAAGTTGTCCAGTTCAGGGTATGGTGCAAAACTAGGATTTCCCTATCTTTTTGTCTAGTAGTTTCTCTTTAGTGAACATCACAGAAGAAAATGCCCTCCTTACCCTTCTCTTCCAGATTTGCTGTAATTTAAATCTGAATATGATTTTTTTAGTTTAAATCTCTTAAAATTAAACACATTCCAAATACTAAAATGAATATAAAGTGCCATTCAGGAACAGGGAAAATGAATTTAATGGAAACATTTTACAAGAGTTAAAATAATGGAAAGGGATGCTGATTACATTTGGGATTTTTGGGTTTTTTGGTTTTTTGGTTTTTTCTTTAACAAATAAGCCTGTCATTATGTAAATGTGTAGTTTAACCCTTATTTGGGGGTATTACAGCATATATGAAACAAAATCTTACTGACATCTGTGACTTACAAGTTGTGTTTAGATGCTTCAAAGCTTTCTTACCTTAAGTGTATTCTGCCCTTTGGAAAGAGATTATAAAAATGAATGATTTGTTCTTAAAAAGCTGTTCAGATGAATTTTTGTTTTCTTAGTATAGCAGAATTGTTCTTTTGAAATGGGTGTATGAGTGGCTTCTTACTTTGCAGGTCAGCTGAAACTCTGCTGGTAGTGAAACTTGGATTTTTAATTAAAATATTGCAGTTCTTTTCAGCAGTTCTTTCTTAATGATAAAAACGCACAATTTTAACAAATTTTATAATCAGAAAAGAGCTGTGGAGCTGAGCCTTTTCAATAAAAGGAGATCAGTTCCAAAACTTCAGAAAGTCCTTATTCTGCATTTTTGGGCCAAAGGAATAGATTCTGTTGAGGATGGAATCAGGACTGATCTATTATGTAGGTTAATTGACCTACTAAATTCTTACAATAAAGAAATACTGATATATCAATATAAGTTCTAGTGTGATACTTTTTTGTTTTGGTTTGGGGTTTTTTTTTGTTTTTTTGTTTTGTTTTTAGTAAACAAAATTGGTTTATATCCAGTTTAGCTGCTCAGTACACACTTCCTGAGTACCTTCTCATTTCTGGGCTTAAATCGGTCAGCAGAATGTGTACTTTGGCCAACGTATTTTATCCTGTGCATACCAGGAAAATTTAGAGTTTTGAACTGTCTCGGTTTGGTTTCATTTTGTTTCATTTCATTTCATTTTTAATCTGCAAAGAAAGGATAGCTTCTTAAGGAATTAGGTGAATCTTGTTTTTGTTCTGAGCTTGGGTAGGAAAACAGCAGAGAGATATAGAAAATCTATTGGATAGTGGATTGCGGGAGAAAGAGAGAGAGAAAAAAATGAATAAATATTCAGAGAAGTAAATGTGTACCTGTAAGCCTATGCTTCTTTAGAAAAATCTTAAAATGCAAGACACATTGTTAGCTTTTAACGAAAGATTCTCCATTATTTGAAAACTGAGGTTTACTACAGTTATAAAAGGTTAATGTTTTGAGCATGGGAAAAAGGACAGTAATGAGAAGGTTAAGTATCTGACTCACAGGGCATATAAATGGAGCCTTGGATTAAACAAAATTAGTGTTTCTGGAGTTCTTATGGTAAAAAAGATCAGAAGTTCAGAGGCAGGGTTGGTAGCAAGGGAGTACTACTCTGTGTTGTAGCAAGCTAGCTACTTTACCAAACATTTAAACTATTTTTCGCGAACACGTGAATAAGGAAACGTGGTATCTCTTAAACTCCACAGTTCCAGCCTAGTGTCTTTGTGAAGGATTTCATGAAGTGGACTTCCACTTGAGAAGAGTTGAGAGCATGTAGCTATAAAGTCAGCTCAAAGCAAGAAAGCTAGTGGAAGAATCACAGAATATTTAGGGTTGAAAGGGACCTCTGGGACCCCAAGGCAGGGTCACCCAGTGCAGGTGACAAGACATCCAGGTGGGTTTTGAATGGCTCCCGAGAGGGAAGTTCCACAACCTCACTGGGCAGCCTGTTCCAATGTTCTGCCATCGTTAATATAAAAAAGTTCTTCCTCAGGTTGAGTTCAACTTCTTGTGGTTTAGTGTATGGCCACTGCTATTCATCCTGTCTCTGGGCACCACTGGAAAGAGTCTAACACCATCCTTATGGCACCCACCTTTGAGATACTTCTGTGTACTAATGCTGAGGATAGCTTTTTAACTGACTTAAATTTTAAAATTTCCCTCAAGAGATATTTCTGGTCAAGTAGGAAAGACTCTTTCAGCTTTTGAGTAACTTCGCTACTCTCAATGCACAGGTAACTTCTGTTAAGTGTCCTAGTCTCTATTTTGCTTCATTTAAATGCTAATGTGATGAATTCAATATTGAGGATCTTACCTTCACATAGTGGTAATTTATCTCTTCACTGCATTCTTTAGTCATTTAGACAAGACTAGGTGGACTGCATCTTTAAGACTGACCAACACATTTATTTTATTCTCTGGGCTCCCACTATGTCAGTTGGAGATATTATTTGAAGAAAGCAATTTATGGATTTCTGATTACTTTTCACATAATGTGCTATCCTTTTTTAAAATCTTAAAATGTATAGTAGTTAAATTTTTTGAGTACTGTGGTTCGTTGTTTGGTACTGTAAAGCTGCAAGCCTCAGCTATCTTCAGACTCATTTGAAGAGGTTATTTCAGTTGTAGCGGAGAGACGGGGTAGGGCACAATGCACATATTACCCATTTTATTTTTTAATTATATTCTATTAGGACTTGTTATTTCAAAAAAATACATGCATTGTTACTCTGGAGCACAGTAGCTCTTCAGTTGTACGAGCTCCTCCATAGAGTTTCATGTTTCTTTCAGAGAACTCAGAAGCATAAACTCTTGGTCCCTTTAGGTTCCCTACTCATTGTAAATTCTCTTGGTGGATCTATTGTCCTTCGCAAAGCTGATTTCTTGTTGGACTCACTGAGTTTTACTCGAGGTATGGATTTCACCCTAGCAATGTCATGGGGCGCTTTCTATCCTGGACACTCTCCCCTTTTGTCATTATCACTTGCAAACCCAGCATGGTCCTGGAGTCATTCTCTGGTTACCTCAGCCAGCTGAGGAATAGTGCAGGGAACTAAAGTGCCTTTATGAGGTCCTGTTTTGTGATCCTGTTCTAGCACTTTAATCAGAGATGGAGATGGAACCACATATGCAGGACAAAGTCCAGCAGTCTGTCTTCCTGGTTACCCAGCAATAAACATGGAGGACTAGGCAAGTGAAAATGTAGAACTTCATGTGAAGTTTTGGAAAAAGTAGTTGTGGACTTTGTTTTGGTATTGCATTGTAGTCTTTCATTGTGTATACTAGAGGAGATACACTTGGAGCACACAGAAGTTAGGGGTTTTAATGTACTTTTGTAGAGCATATTGCTCTCAAAGCAGAGAAGACAATATTGAGAGAATGCTCATGCAAAACCATCCCATTTAGTGAGCTGCCCATGTAGAGCACTAATATGGAGTTAGATTTGATGTGTGAAATTAAAAACACTTAAGTAAGAGTATAAAGTCCACTTGCATACACTTTGCAGTTTCTCTAGGGTTTTTTCTCTCTCAAGGAGACCAGTAGCTTCTGTCAGCTCCAGCTTGGCTTAGCTCCCGTGTGCCACTGAAGATTTTTTTGAACAGGTGTCATGTGCATTCTAGGCATAAATCGTAAATAGTTTAAAAGCTAATTGTTCCACTACCTTAACTGGTACTTTTCCTTTGGCTTAAATACTGAGTTCCGTACCAAAGTTTATAAGCAATAAAATGTCTTTAGTTTCTGTTATTTTGGTTTTGTTTTCCTTCTTCCTCATCATCTTATGTCTGTTTGGGGCGATGCAGATTTTCCTGTCACCTTTTTCTGCTGTTAGTGTTTTCAGCATCAAAGTTGGCTAACTGTGGTTAAAAAAATGTGAAGGGAGACTAGATTTTGAAGCAAGATATTATTTTGACAAACAGCATTTGGAAAAGTCCAATTTGGCATCAACTTATCCTATAAAATGATTGAGAATTGCAGACATAAGATGACAAAGGGTTTGGGTTTTCTTAAAAGGAATGCTTGGAGAATGAGGGTCTTAAAACATGCAGAGAGACAGGAAATACTCTTAGTTCTCCATCTGCTGCCATATTTATCATAACAGATGGTACCAGCCTTCATATGAGTCAATTGACTGATCCTTTACTATTACTGCCTGGCTGTATTCTACAATTAATGTATCCGTACCTTAAGTACTGATGATAGCATCACAGGACAATTCAGGCTGGCAGGATGATTACCTGGGGAGGTGTCCATCCATAGCCACTGCCCAGAGCAGGCTCAGCTCTGGGGTCGGACTGAGCTTCTTAGGGCTTCACCTGTTTGAGGTGTAAAACCGCCAGGGCTGGTATGGTCCAACCTCCTTGGGCCCTGGCTGCATTTCTGAGTTGTCCTGAGCCTCTCATGTTTCTGCTTGTGCCATTGCCTCTCATCTGCTGCACAATGTGAAGAGCCTGGCTGCATCCATCCCTTCTGTCACTGTGTTGAGTGCTGTTGAGAGCCATCCCTTCTCCCAGCTGAACCATTCCCAGCACTGCAGCCTGTCCTTACAAAATTAGACTCTGTCAAAAATATTTCAGTTATATTTTCTGTAATGGCTCTCCATGTTTTGGGATCATTTCCCCTTTGCACTTTGAAAGACCCAGGCAGTGGTCTCTTTTTAGAACAGAAACCTTTTAGAAAGACATCTAATTAATCCTGTCCCTTTTTATGCCTGTAAAATAATTGGTCTCCTGTTACTCTCTCTCATTCAAAAAAAAAAAAAAAAAAAAAATGGTAGAGACTTCCAATGTCCACTCCAGAGCTTGAATATGCATCTCATGTAGAAAGGTTCTGTCTGTTGAAAATTAGATATCAAATCTGTACCAGAATACACAAGGGCAGTGTTCTCTTCAAATTTATATTCTGTAGAATTCTGGGGAAGATAGAAGTCAAAATACCAAATTATTTTAACAGTTTGCTCTCTGGTGTTTTTAGGTCTTTTACTATACTAAAGAAACATACTTGTAATGCTGTAATAGAATTCTTCCCTGATGAATGTTTGTGAAACCATCATTATTGTCACATCCTACTTCTCACACCTGTTCTCAGTATGTGCTAAGAAGTACATATTTTTATTTTTTCCCTAAAAAAATGAGAGCATGTCACATTTTACTCTTGAACAGCTAGAAATGCTGTGGAAATTTGTTTCATGCCTTATCAACCGCACTATTAACTGAAAGTAACATTTTAGAACTTGGGTACCAAAACCATTGCACACAGTCCAATGATACAGTTATGTTTTGCTGTCTTTTCCCAGTCAATCTTATTATTTGCTTTACATTTGAAGAAGTAAATGAGGATAACATTTCGTGTGGATAATTTCTGTGACCACCGCACAATATATAACAAAAGAGAATGTTCTTGACTAGTGCAATCAAAATTGCATTTTGCTTCTTGCAATTAGAAAATGTTGTCACTAGTAATTCAACTATAGTCTTAAAAATACCAGTTATTAAAGCGTGGAAATGCATCACTTAATGAGAATTTGACTGAATATCTCTTTACTAGGTTATAACTTCCTCAGGTTACACAAGCTGGCTATTGTATATGAGTATCTTCTTAAAGACTAGGATGTGTTTAATATCTTTTAGTTATGACCTAAGTAAAAAAATTTCTTATCTGGAAATACATGTAATAGTTTTAACACTTTACTCTAGGCTATTTCAGCTAATCATATGTTCTACTAGCTTTTCCTCATACACAAAAAAATGCATAGATGTATATATTTGCCATTTCACACACAGGTGATTAGATTGCTGGTATTCAACACCAGGCATGTCTCCAATTGCGTTTCAGTTCTGTTTGCATTATTTACACTGCAAAAACATTTATTTGAAGTCCTTTACAATTTTTAACATGTGAATTACGTGTATCGTTATTCTTTTTCTGTGCTCAGATAAATTTATTCTGTAGTACTGTGAATCAATCTGTTTAAGTTCAGTAAGATAAACACAGGTAATATTGAATGCCATTTTCAGATAACATTTTAAAAGTTTTGAAAATATTGAAGTATCCAAATAAAACTCAAAACTCAAACTGCTCAACTTTTTCTTTAGTGCCTGGTCAACCACTGAACTTCAAAGCAGAACCTGAGTCTGAAACAAGCATATTGCTTTCCTGGACACCTCCACGCTCTGATACCATTTCCAGCTATGAACTGGTTTACAAAGATGGGGAGCATGGGGAGGAAGTAAGTGGCAAGATTGTACAACTTTTTAATGATCTTTAGTAAGCTGGACATAAAATGGTTCAAATTTCATGGTTAGCAGAATTGCTACATTTTTAGTAGAATTTCTACTAATTGCTTTAGTAGAAATGCCTTGATATTTAGGTTTCTTAAGCCTAGCAGTTAGCCTAGTGACAGACTGAAAGTCTGTAAACAGCAGAAAATGCTGTCAGTGATTACCAGCCAGTGGAATTTTGCTGTAGATGGCAATGAATCCTCCACAGAAATTCCATCCAGGTTCAGACATTGATTATGTCTCTCTGAGCCTGTTCCTCTGTAAAGGCTTGCGAGCAAAAATGTTTGGGGGCATTTTATGAACCCATTAATCCTTTTTTTTGAACTTGTACTTGACTTTCAAATCTATTTTCAGCCTTAGATAATTTTTTTTTCTCTGTGCCATTGTGGAAGAATTCCTGAGATTTTCTAATCTTTCAATAGTAATTGAGAAGAAAACAGGAGGTTCTTTCTAAAGACTAAAACCTGCAACATACTTTTCCTGTACCATTACTTTGTAAAGAATTTTCAGTTTGTGAGCCTTTGTTGCATTTGTAGCATAACTTCAGAATAAACTGCTCCTTTGGTAGGGAAAATGTGGTATTATCAGGTGTCACAGGGAAAAGAAAGAAGCCAGGAGTCTCAGATGGCAACAGAAAAGTTTCAGTCTCATTGGTTTCTCCTGCTTCTTCAAGTCATTGCTGATACTACAACTGAGCTTATGTTTATGGCAGCTTCACACATACACTGTGAATTCATAAGCTTATTTTGTGGAGGGAGCCACATCCATATTTCACTTCTAAATAGGATGCAGGAAGCTGCTTAATAAGCTGCCCTGGAAGAATTTGATTTTAATAATTTGAACACAAATTTAACTACAAGATTAAACCCAAGATTACTTACACTATAAAATCACTGTTGTACAAGATACCTATAGGTAATGCTTTGTTCATGTAGCATTGTCTGAAAACACTTTCATACTTTCTATATAGCTCTTTGTTCCTCAGTCAAGTGTGTTTGTGGCTCTGAGTTTTACTCATTAAATTGCTAACTTTAAAAAACAGTTTCTTAATGTGTGTTTGTCAGAAGTAATGTATTCTGGTTTTAGTTTTGTTTAGTTTGGTTTTGTTGTGCTTTATTTTCTTGAACTTAAGTTTTTCTCTGTGGTTTTAACAGAGTACAAAATCATTTCCTCTATTGGCAATTTATGGAATTCGGGGTCTCTGAATACTAATCAAGACACTCCCTTATTATCTGCCTTTAGCAACGGGTTTCCACTGAACCTACCACATCGTATCGCCTGCAAGGCTTAAGGCCAAACAGCCTGTACTTGTTCCGCCTAGCTGCACGGTCTCCTCAAGGCCTGGGTGCTTCAACAGCAGAAATCTCTGCCAGAACCATGCAGTCAAGTAGGTGTCTTTCCTTGAAATATTTATTCCCTTTGCCTCTGTTTCTTAGGGAGATTAATCACAGTATCCCAGGGAGGCAGCAACAGAGAAAAAAGTAAAATACAGTATTCATGTTGCTTGATACAGCAAAAGAATGCTTAAAATGCGTATTTTTGAGATGTATTGTGATCAGCTTGATATATAAGTGGCTTTTAAATAGCTTCAAAAAACAACCTATGTAAACCAGTGTCTAAGGAGGCACTATAATGTTGGTATAACAAAATTTTATCTTATGATAAGGTAAAATGTTGTATTGTGCAATAGGTGTGCATTAATAACAGTCCTTAACCAAAAAAATTCCACCTCCCTAGTCTGCACACTTCCTAGGTTGTTTCTGTAGCATCTCCCTAAAGGGCAAAAATTTTTAGAGTGAATCAGATTGAATATTTCAGACTATACCAGATATTTCTTAACAACTCTTCTATAGTATCTTATCATTCTGATTTTGTTCAATTTTCTTAATCTGGGCTTTTTATGATACTCAATCATTTTCCACCTGGAGAAGAACAGTTTTCTCACTGGATGCTTATGGAAACAGTATCATGAAACTCATCATATTTGCCAGCAAATGAGATGTAAAAATTTTTCAGGGACGTACACCTACGCCTTAAAACATTTAAACTAAGACTTAGTTAAAACAATCAGCTATTCAGCGATGACATCCAAAAGCATTATTCTTGCCTGATAAGATATGCTTTCCTGACAGTTTGCATTACAATGTGTCATTTTAAAACTTAATACACTTCTATTTGTATTTGTTTTAAATTAAATTGCCTGTTCTTAAAGTAAGATTATTCAAAACAGAAAATTCAGTTTCTCAGTTGACATGAGTCTTTTTAATTTGCTGTCATGACATGTGATTACACAGTCGTTCCTTGTTAGTCTTATATATTAATATCAATTAGTGTTACTGGAGATACAGTGCTGCTCACCTTTAAACAAAGCTAAATGTGTTTCTGAAGCATTTCTAAGGCACTTGGAATAAGCATAAAAAACCACTTATATAACACAAGGTTAGTTTTAGAGATAGTGGCAAGGCAACTTTTCAGTTTAGTAATTCAGAATGAATAATTTAATTAAGAAATAGGTATTTATTTATTCTTGGAGCCATTTCAACTATTTAGAATACTCATTATTTTATATTGGGTGAAGATTGCTTAGACTGCATACAAAGCAAACATCTAGGGGCCAAGGCTGCATTTTCTGTATGTAAGCATATTGCCATTTCTTCTTGAAGCCTCGTGTCTTCACATAGTAGCAAAGTCCAGTTGATTTTGTGTTTGCAAAAAATGTGCAGTTGAGAAAAACACATATGCCTTAATAAAACTGGTTAATGTAGCCTTCAAATTATCCTTAGCTACGTAAGTGCAGTATTTTGCATTTTCAGAGTGTAATGGATTAAAAATTAATAAACTTCTGTGATTTTGTTAGTGATATTCACCAGAATGTGCTACTGCCTTTCATCTTGGTATCAGAGAAAGATGCTGCAGGGATTTATTTCTTTTTTGTAAGACCCCTAAGGGACATTTTAAATGTATTTTACTTCCTGCACAAGCTAATGGTAGAAGGGGATCTATTTGTTTTGAGTACTTGATTACTGAATTAGTCTATAAAAACAACCCCAGATGTGATAATTCTCATGTGTTCTCCTATCTGCCTCCTCTAGTTCATTGAAATACTATTAAATTCCCTCATATCTTCCCTTTGGAAGAGCAGTGTACCATACTGAGTAAAAAGCCATTGATCCCTGTAGAAAGAACTGTAGGGAACGGAAAGATATGTGTGTAAATGCAGTAGGTCACAGCAGGGTCCTAGGCCTTCTCATTTTAATTTTGTTTGATGTGACTATTATAAGTATGTATAAGTATCCATTTGTTTCTTTTTTTCCTTAAGAACCGGGAGGAAGGTGGAGAGGGGGATATAATGGGGATAAAGGTACTGCACACAAAATTTATGTTTTTCTTACAAGACAGGAGGCAGAAACAGGAAGGGAGTTCACATCCCCTCCTTCTGCTAGTGAGTGTGAATTAAAGCTCCGATTTTTGGTGCTCTAAATGATCTGCTAGTAAGCATAGATTTTGCTAAATCAAAGTGCATTTAAGCACATAAATGCATACCTAACTTTCAGTACTTGATTTGCCTCACTGAAAGCTGTGGAATGATATACATGCTTAAATGCTCTGGAGCTTGAGAAAGGTAAATATGCTAACATACTCCTTTGATAACAAATGAGTAAAGATGAGCGTTTCTGCTTTGAAAGATTGGTGATGGTGACAGGAGATGAAACAAATGAGTTTCTTCAGAAACTCTCATTCTGATGTAATGAGCTTGTAAACTCTCTTTGTAAAATTAATTCTTTACACGTTGTTTGGGGTAGATTTTTTTTTCTATAGAAGTAATAGACATTTTTGGTAGGATTAATTCTTTGTTAGCAAAGATGTCTCCAAGAGGAGTTAAAAAAATAAAACTGACAGCTGATCTAGGGTAAGTACAAGTTACAGTCAGAATCAACAAGCCTGTCACTTTCTTCTGGTAGGTAAATCTTTGACTAAGACTTTCTTCATCTTCTATGGACTGCATGCTCTAGTATGTTAGCTACAATAAATGTTTCAGTAAATGCTTTCAATTTAAATGTAATTTATGGTTGACTTGTGTCAGGCAGACTCATTAAAAAAAAAAAAGTAGTACATTGTTTATGAGAGTGGAAAGGCTGCAAAAAAGGCAACCTATGATGCAATTTCTAGCAATTATTGCAAGTTTTTAGGAGTTCTGTTAAAAGAGATTTTCTTTCTTAAGGAAAGTAAAGCCACTTGAAGGGGATTTGTCCAAATTTGTAAGTAAATACATGTCATGTGTTATTTAAAATATTATAGCTTGCACTAATTGCAAGGATTATAAAGATAGATCAGTAGTCATAGAAGTGTCACGTTTTTGTTTTATTTCAAGAAGAATTTTAATTACAGGTAGGTAATATTGTTTTGAGGCTTCATTTTCATATATTTCCCCTACATCCTTTTTCACCATTTAGTTGGTCTGTTCATTTTCAGTTTCTTCATGTTAATAAGCCAAGGTGCATATGATTATCTGACGTTTTGCTCTTTTGAGTTTCTACTTTTTTTTGTTGATTTATTATTTTCATTTGGTTGTCTTTTATTTATTTTTATTTTTTCTTTTGTTCATTTTTTTCAATCACTTCTATCCTTCCACTCAAATCCTCCTTTAACCCACTACTGAAATTAGAGCCATCCGCTCCTCCTCAAGACATTAGTTGCTCAAGCCCCAGCTCCACTAGCATTTTGGTAAGTTGGAAACCTCCACCGGTGGAAAAACAGAATGGCATTATCACTGCATACTCCATCAAGTACATTGGGATTGATGGAGAAGATGTCAAGCCCCATGAAATTTTGGGAATTTCCTCGGACAGTACCCAGTACCTTTTGGAACAACTGGAAAAATGGACTGAGTACCGGATCTCTGTGACTGCTCACACTGATGTTGGACCTGGCCCAGAGAGCTTAGCAGTATTGATTCGGACAGATGAAGATGGTATGTTGCCTCCACTACATCAGTTTGCACCTCTATGACTCTGTCATCTGCTGTCTTTTGTTTAGGCTAACAGTAATTTTTCCTGCTCCTCTTTTTTTCCCAAATATAACCAGATACTATTGCCCTTTGAGCTTTTTAATCAAAGACTGTTCTTCCTACAACATTTTTCTATTTGGTATTTTTGTATTTTTTTATCAGAAAATATTTTTTTTTGCAAGTGACATGAATCTGCTGCTCCTTTGAGCCCATACATACCCTTCTTGCTCCCCCTTTAATGTAAGAATAACTCTCAGGGAAAACACTTTCTGCCTTTTCCTTGATTTTACAGTCATTGTCATTTTTGAACAGTTATGTCTATAAAGTTTTTTTCAGGTCTTGTTTTTTTGGTTCTTGTTTGGTTTTGGGTTTTTTTTAACTGCTTTCTTCTTCCATATATTATGCTTTTTGATTTGAGGGTTTTTTTGGGTTGTGTTTTTTTGGTTGGCTTTTTTTTTAGCTTTGTTTTTTTGATCTTGGAAAACTGATGCTCCACACATTTTCTTTTCTTCCATTCTTGAAAGTGACAGAAGACAGCCTTGTAATCAGCCTTCTTTTTATCCTGAGGAAAAAACCAAACCAAAATAAAACATAGAACTTGACAAACAAAAAAAAAAAGGAAACTTTTTAAAAATCTTTTTTGGTTTTGTTATTATTACAGTATTATTATTTCAATGATTAAAATCTCTTTGTATTATAATGCTTTGAATCTCAAAGCATCTTCCTTGGCTTTTGTACATTTTTACATGTTTTTCTATTTCTCTAATACTCCTTTTTCTTCCATTTTTTGCATCAGTCATGTTTTTTGATCTTTTCACTGAAAGGTAGAGCAGATTGGTTGAGCATTTTCATTTGCTGAATGATTTGTGTTCTTCAAAGACAACATAGTGAGTCTGCCCTTTTTTTTAAAAAAAAGCGAAAGACATGGGTGGGACAGTTGCCTGTAATTCTCTTCTGTCCAATGATGTTGTTCCAGTTCCTAGTGGTCCTCCTCGCAAAGTCGAGGTAGAGGCTGTCAACTCTACTGCTGTTAAAGTCTCATGGCGCTCGCCTGTGCCCAATAAGCAGCATGGTCAGATACGAGGATACCAGGTCCATTACGTGAGGATGGAAAATGGAGAGCCAAAGGGTCAGCCCATGCTAAAGGACATCATGCTGGCGGATGCACAGGTAATTGGGGTGCTCTGTTCTTTTATAAGTCACAGTGAAAACATTTCATTTACCAGAGAGCAATCCAGAACTGCCCTTTGTTGTTTAGGGGTTTTTTTCTTTCTATTATCAGTCTACCAGCTAGAATTTTTTGTCTCAATTTTAAAAACTTTTTTTCAGAAAACTTGCATTTAAAAGTTCTTGGGCCAAAACTGGACCCCTCTTTTCTCTATTGGTCTGCACCTAAATGCTAGGCTATGTCATTCTTCTGATTCCCTTAAACCTGAAGACCTCACCCTGTACCTATACTCTGAAGTTCTAAAACACCAGGGTGATCTAATCCAGGTCACAGTGTAGTAAACTGCACAACAGCCTGATCCACCCATCTCCTATTTCATTGTTTCAGCAGAGAGCCTGAATCATCAGAAGCCTGTGTTAGCCTGTTATTACACTGTTTCTGTGATTAGCTTGCATGCACATCACTACACGTTTCACAAGAGATTAATGTTCTTAATGTAACTTTAGAAACCAATGAGGTATTACAGTTTTCATTATTCATATCAAGAACTTTATTAAAACGAGCAACTTAGTTTGAATAGGTATGTGGTTATTTATATTGCAAAATTTCCCATCTATTTTATAAATTATGCGATTATGAGAGGATGAAAACATCTGGTTTTGAAAGCTTCTCAGACTAGGATTTTACTGTTTGAGATATACCAGAACTCAGTAAAACTTAAGATTTCCAAAGCTCCTGAGGCTGAAGGAGTCATCCTATGGGAAAGTGTTGTCCATTATACGTCTCACTGCTTCACTGCAAACTCACATCTTATGACTAGATTGACTAGAAATAAAAAGAAAGTATCAATCTAAATCAAAGATTAAAATCTGCTTCATAAGCATTTCATATGTGTAAACAAATGGGGGGGTTGCCCTTTTTTTTTTCCTTTCCAGTCTTAGTTCTGAATTTCAGCTTTGCAAAGACATTTTTGGTCTCCTACACCTGCATATTTGTTTTTGGAGGAATTCACAGCAGTTTTACCTGCCAGTACTTACTTTCCTATTTTAGAAAACATGGTGTTCTTACTGCTTAAATTCAGTGGAGACAGAGATGAAAGTACATCAGGAAGTGGGAAGGGAAAGGGAAAAAGGAGAGGAGATGGAAAAGGACATGCTAGCGTGCTTAGGTTTACCTCTTCCTTTCACAAATTTTTACTTTCATCATCTTGGTGGTAGTGGATTAAAATTATTTTAAACACTAGAAGGTCAGTAACTGGAGACTAGATGAGTTATTAGAGTCCAAACTATCATTAAGGAAAAAGGTATTTCTTCTTTTGTCAAGTTGAGCTTTGAGCTGCCTACTTGCCATTGTTTTACCCAGAATAGTCAGCTCCTTTCCCTTCCCACCACTCCTTCCTGCCTATTGTACTTCTATGATGCATAGGATCAAGGGTTCTGCAGGTATAAAGGCCTTGATGGCAAAATATCAGTGTGGTTTCAAGACCTAATGCATTGAATTAGTTTAGGAAGCATATAGCCTGGTAACATAATTCAATAAACCAGGTAGCCTTTAATTCTGCCTTGGTAACTTTTAATAAAAACTGTTATAAAAGAGTACTACATGGTACAAAAGGATTTCATTACTTCTCTTATTTGTCAATGGAAGAGAAATAGCTAGATTTTAGGGAAAGCAGAAATGGAATTAAAAATACCTGGCCTGATTTCATTACCCAAATTTCATGTGATTCTACATGAATAATTCAAACTGTACATGACTTTTTCATACATCTTTTATGTTCATTTTACTATTAAGAAGAAAACTTTATCTCAACCCGGCTACAAATCTCCTCATTTCTTTTGTTTTTCCTTTCAACTTCCTTTACTGTAAATTAGTGGGAATATGATGATACTACTGAACATGTAAGTACTTTTTGACGGGGCAGAAAAACATTGTGTGTTTGGTTTGGGATATTTTGTCTTGCTTGTTGGCTTGTAGCACTGTATGGGTTTTTTTTGTTTTGGTGCTTACTTTGGTTTTGGTTTTGGTTTTGTTTTGCCGGGTGTTTTTTTGTCATTTGCACAAATGCATGCTCCTAACATCAAAGGTTCTCTCTTATGACACCTTTTTGCTGTGGTTTTTTGTTTTTTTTTTTTTATTTTCCCAAGGAGAGTAGGGTTACTGTTGCTTGCCTGATCTGGGGTTTAGCATGATGCCAAAATACACAGCACCTCTTTGTGGTTTCACTTTTTGATGGCTGTCACTAACTTTGCCTCACAATTTCTTCTTTACAAGGTGATAGAAAAAACAGGGATCAGAGTTATATACCAATAGTTGTATTTTTCTGTATTCATTTTAAGGTTAAACTTTTTTTTGTGTAACTGAAAGTAGAAGTCAGTTGTGCTTTCTTCTGGATAAAATAAATACATGCGATCAGGAAAGCCAGGAGCCCGCCAGTGTTTATGCCTAACAATAATGTTTGCTGTATCCAAACCACACTTTCAAACACTACATACAATCATAGCTCGTACACCATGAAGTACTGGTTTTTTTAGATGAGGCTAATATGTTCATAAGTCTTTCTGGTTTGTGGTTCTGTGGAGGTTTTTGGCTTTTACAGTTTAATTCTGGTAGTATCAGGGACAGTTTTCTTGTGAAGGATATGAAGTCTTTCTGTCTTGGTTTTTGAGACACAACTTCAGGAGGAAAAACTCTGGAATGAGTGTTTCTCCCCTTTTCCTCCATCAATGAGACAAATAGGTCACAAGAAGTGAAAGTGGGAAAAAGAAACCAAACTGTTTATTAACACATAAACAAAACAGGGTAGAACAGAATAAGAAATAAAAAAATAACCTCTAAATACAACAAATTCCTGGAGAGGGAACAGACATATGGGCTTGGACCAGCTGGGGCCACCACACGGGCCTGCTGAGGCTGCCCTCAAAGGCTCTCTGGACTGGTGAGGAGGGAAGGCAGGCAGTGAGGCAAGGGGGGAGGGAAGGGAAAAAAGAACCTCTAAATACAAAAAAGCCAACCAAACTTTTTTCCAGCTATCCAGAACACAAAAGAAACCCCAAAAGCAGCACAGCGCTCCTGGCGCACTCCCTCCCCAGCCCTGCCCAGACCCCCAGGGTCCCCAAGCCATTGGGCCCCCACTAAACTGCCCCACACTCGGGTCCAGTGGCTCTGGCCCAGCCCCCTGGGTCCACCTTAAAGAAACAGCGTCCTTGGGCACTGAGAGGATGGTTAAGGAATAAAGTGGCTTCATCACAAGACCCCAGGACATTCCACCCCTTATTCCATACCATCTGCTCAATGCCCGAATTAATACATTTCAACTTTAAACACACACCTTTATACATATATATATATATATATATATATCTACAGCTAGGAATTGGGATCTCTCAGGCAGGTCCCTTGATTTTGTTCTTTTTGATGGCAAGGCTGGCTTCCAGGAGAATCTGGAGGATCTTCTTTCCTTTCCCAAATACCTACGAGGCTGTTTTCCTCACACAATGATGTCATCGATGTACTGCAGATGTTCTGGGGCCTCACCCTTCTCCAGTGCAGTCTGGATCAGTCCATGGCATGGACTGGTGAGACTGTGCTTCCACCCCTGGGGCAGTCGGTTCCAGGTGTACTGCACACCCCTCCAGGTGAAAGCAAACTGAGGCCTGCACTCTGGTGCCAGAGGAATGGAGAAAAAAGCATTAGCAATGTCAATAGTGGCATGCCACTTCGCTGCCTTGGACTCCAGCTCGTACTGGAGTTCCAACATGTCTGGCAGCGCTCTGCGGTGGAGTCACTTCATTCAAGCCACGATAGTCCACTGTCAGTCTCCATTCGCCTTCAGACTGGCATGCAGGCCAGATGGGGCTGTTGAAGGGTGAGTGGGTCTTGCTGACCATCCCTTGGCTCTCCAGCTCACAAATCATCAGGTGGATGGGGATTACAGCAGCACTATTTGTTTGGTACTGCTGGTGATGCACTGTCGAGGTGACAATTGGCACTTGCTGCTCTTCTCCCTTCAGAAGCCCAACTGCAGAAGGATTCTCAGTCAGCCCAGACAGGGTACTCAATTGCCAAGTGCCCTCTGCCTCCACAGCAGCTATTCCAAAGGCCCATCTGAGTCCCTTCAGGTCTTTGAAATACCCATTCTGGGGAAAATCTTTGCCCAGAATACATGGGGCCCCTGGGCCAGTCACAATAGGATATTTCTTCCACTTTTGTCCATTTAGGCTCACATCGGCTTCAATCAGTGTTGTGATGCCCCTGTCACTCCAGAAAGAGAAACTGGTTCTGCCCCCACGTGTCTCAATGGAATCAAGGTGCGCTGCGCGCTCCTGTTAACCAAGGCTTCGTATTTTTGTGGTTCTGATGTGCCAGGCCATCGGACTCACACTGTCCAAAAGACATGATTTTCCCTGGTGTCTGCTGTGCAAGAGGCAGGGCCCCTCCAGTCCTTGTTATCATTCAAAACTTGAGCTATTTCCCTTCTTGTGGAACTCCCTGTCTCAGCATTACCATCCTTCAATTCACTCACCCGTGCCACCAGGACAGAAGTTGGTTTTCCATCCCATCTCCTCATGTCTTCCCCACTGTCACACAGGAAGAACCACAGTTCAGCTCTTGGGTTGTATCCTCTCTCCTTAGCCATGGGACATCTGCTTCTGGTAACAGGGCCTCTGGTCTGCACTGATGCGATTTGGAGAAGGCCATCTTTCAGCTCCTTCCTGAGTTTCTGATGGGTGTTGTCCATCCTATCTTCCATTTTCCATATGGTCTCTGACAGACTCTTTTGCACAGCTGCAGTTCTTCCTTGGGCCATGCACAGTGTCTGCATACACCCGGAGCCTCCTCACCACAGAACTCTCTGTCTCGTCCCTGTCATTCCACGTCATCACTGCCAAAGCAGGGGCGTATTCTGGTGGCAAGTTTCAGCCACATCACCAGAGTGCATTTTACCATGTCAGGGCTCCTAATTGCTTGGTCACCTGAGAATATGATCTCTGTCACTGCCAGTTCTCTCAGGCATTGAATCCCTTGTTCCATGGCCTTCCAGGGCTTTAGCTGCATCTTCCCAGCACAAGTGTCTTTCCCTCACACTTGCTAAGAACTGAGACCAGAGACTCAGAGCTTCAGGTCCCCTTGTCATCCCTTGGTCGATACTTAAATCACGTGACAGGGACCCCAAATGTCTCGCTTCAGTGCCATCCAGAATGGTACCATTGCCTGCAGCATCCCAGATTCGGACGATCCAATATTGTTTCATAAGGCCATTGGTTGTAATCTTTCCTCAGGGTAGGAAGACTCTATGAACAGGGACTCAGTGATGATTTCAGGTTCCAATTCCTCTGGTGGCTGTAAAGGTCCTGGCTGCCCACCATCATCCACTGAGCAAATGGATTTGGCTTTGTGTTTCTTTCTGTGGGCAGGGACAATTGTTATTGATTTAGGCTCCCCATCTGCTTTTGCTACAGCTCAGTGACTGGGGTGTCTGCTGGCTTATGCTCCTGCTCCTTGGGCTGTATCTTCTGCCCTACAGTATCTAGCAGTGTGAGGTAAGTGTTAGCCAGGACCCAGCACATGGCAGTGAGCTTTTTCCTTTCATCAGCATTGTTATTGCAGTTTTCCTTCCCCACCTCAGCTGGGTTCGGAATTCGTTCAGGGGGGAGTTCCAGGCTACTGGGTCAAAAAACTGCTTCAGGGTCTGGCCTGTGTCCTCCTATACCCCACACCGCTTAGGATTTTCCACAACGGGGGCAGGTGTCTGGGCAGCCCCTCTGGAAATCTCAGTCCTTATTTCAGACAAGCTGGAAACCACATAGAGGAACCCTGCTAGATAACATGAGAGGGTGGTATCTTTGACATCCAGGGGAAACTGGACACTTTCTAAAGGTGACATGCCAGATCTGAAGGGGAAGAAGGAGATGGCTGGGAATTATCATCCCCTGCTTTTCCCCTAACCAATTGGGTGTAATTGCTACTACATTCCAAAAGGAAACTACCAAGGCTGAAATGGAAAAACAACATGACATACATATTCACGATGGTTTCCATTACTTCCATCAAACTTTGAGAAAGAGCTACTACCAGGCATATTAAAATGGCAGTCCTGATTCTTGTTCCTGACTTATAAAAAGTATAAGCCAGGGACCCGACTGCCCAAAGCTGTGGATATGTACTTATGGTTAGGTTACACAGAAGAATTATTAAATCAAACAGCATAGTCTTACTGCTGTAGTTCAATACAAAGTGATTCAAACCAAAATGGTGGTGGTGGTGGTGGTTTGGTTTATTTTTTTCCACTTTCACATGCCCCTTAAGTTGTGTATCAAATTTATGTTTCAGTTTTTGAGACAAAACTTCAAGAGGAAACCCTCCGGAATGAGTGTTCCTCCCCTTTTCCTCTGTCAGTGAGACAAATGGGTCATAAGGAGTGAAAGTGGGAAAAAGAAACCAAGCTCTTTATTAATAAACACACAAACAAAACAGGATAGAACAGGATTAAAAAAAACCCTCAAAATACAAGAAGTTCCTGGAGAGGGACCAAACAGGTGGGCTCGGACCAGCCAGGGTCATGCTGCGGACCGCAGGGGCTGCCCCCTCAGGCTCCCCAGACCAGCAAGGAGGGAAGGGAGGCAGTGAGGCAAGGGGAAGGGAAGGGAAAAAGAACAAGACAAACCAACAGAACCTTTTCCCAGCTATCCAGAGCCCAAAGGAAACCCAAAGAGCAGCACAGCACTCACGGCACACTCCCTCCCCAGCCCTGCCCAGACCCCCAGAGCCCTGAGCCATGGGCGCAGCCGTTAAACTGCCCCGCACTCGGCCCCATGGCCCCGTCAGGGTCCATCCTAAAGAAACGGCGTCCTTGGGCACTGAGCGGGCGGGTAAGGAATAAAGAGGCTTCATAACATCACCCCAGGACATTTTCTTACTGATTTTGGCCTTACAGTTCAATTCAGTTCTGAGATAGCATCTAAGAAGGGGATCTTTTGGTGGTAGATTGTTATGTGTTGTTTCATTTTGTTGTTTGGGATTTTTTTTTGTATGAGCTGATTCGCCCACTCATTCTGATCATTATCCTATTATTTCTGTATTGCTAATAACTGACTGTAAATACAATGCTGAATTCCAATCTCCTTGGTCATATCCACTATCTTGAAAAATCCATATACTGTGAATAGTCTGGCCCATGATTTTTATATTAACTATTCATGGCTGTTGCATTTGAGGGATGTGTGATTGCACATTTGCTATTTATTCTACATGTATAAATACACCATCCCTCTGGCATCATTGAAATTTACTGTAAATTCATTCAGGCATGTGAAAATGCAAAGGAGTAGTCCAGTGGCTACAGGGTGGAAGCTGGTGACTCTGGACCCATCAATTACCTCCAAATACTGTCCCTTTATATTTGCATTTAAGATTTATTTCTATTATGAGTGTCAAGACTTACTCTTCTTGCTGTCCCTGTAGTAGGACATGAGTTTAGTACATTTCTGGTACACCATTCACCATCTTCTATGTGCCTATGCATGTATGTGTGCACACATGTAAAAAGATATCCTCTTGCATTGCTTTGATATTTACAGTTTGGTAGTGTTGGTGTTACTTTTCACTAGCTGAAGAACTCCATGTCATTTGAAGGCCATCAGATGTATCCTCTGACAAGATATTTAGTGGTGTTTTACATAGTTCTTTTAGACCTGAACAGTGAGTTTTTTCTGAAGTCCTTTACGTTATTTAGAAGCACAGTCCGCCCAGTGACACAGGTTGTGATGAAAGTATTATGAAGGTAACAAGGCTTTCTTGCCCAGCTAAACCACTGTTATTTACGAAGTGTGCATATAAATGCAACATTTTTCTAACTAGGCATTTTAGAAGTATATCAGTGATATTCTGTCAATGACTGAGGTAAACTGAGTTTCTCATACCTACATGTGCATGTGTTTCACAGTGTCAGTAGTATTCTTCAGGCAAGGTATTTCAGAAGACTTTATGCCCTGTTCACACCACTAAGCGTTTGGCCTTTTGCTTTAAACTACCTGAGGTATACTGTTATGTGTGTGCTGTCCTTTATTGCTTAAGTGAGTGACATGTTTTGCATTATCAAATATTTCACACCGTACAGTCTGTTGGTGCACTCAAATGCTTGCTATCTCTGCCAGTAGCTCAAAAGTGTAATATAGAGGGGTTCTTCTAAAGGAGTCTGTGTTCTTCTGGCAAACAATCTGTTTTAAATTAATTGTTCTTATTTTATTTTATTTCCTCTTAGGAAATGATGATTTCTGGGCTTCAGCCTGAAACCACATATTCTTTCACTGTGACAGCCTATACAACAAAAGGTGATGGAGCACGCAGCAAACCCAAACTTGTATCTACTACTGGTGCAGGTAATAATTATTTACTAATTAAGCTCTAAATGAATCCTTTGACTTTTTCTGCTGCTGCTTTGTTTCTACTACTTGCAAGTCTCCTGTTGTGTGAAGAGTGTTTCTAGGACATAGGATTTTCTGTTTCAGTATTTGGACCTTCATTTATTTAGATAAAAATAAATTACTCCCTTTGTCCCTTTCCCAGTTCCAAATGAGGACACTTTATGGTTTTTAGTAGCTCTTCCACTATGATTGGTGTCTTCTTGGAGAGGGAAAAACAGAAATTTAGAGCTGAGAAGGATATTTAAAAAACCTGTAAATGGCTTTCATGATCTTCATGAAAGTAGCAAAACTGCTGCCTATCAGTAAAAGCATTGAAAGAACACATCTGTATGGCATTCACAACTTACCTCAGAAGAATGTGATTATTAAAGCACAGAATTGGAAAACAGAATGAAAGTCCATCCTGTAAAACCCTGAAGCCCATGTTGCTTTAGGGGTAATTTAAGACACAAACTGGGGCAAAATACACCCTGCCACTGAGTTGAGTCTGTGTTTGACCACAGGTGGTACTAAATGGTGAGTATCTTGACTGCATAACCAATACAGCAGTTAGCACAGACTGGGATGAACCAAACTGCTTTCAGATGAGGAACAGGTTTTTGGTGTTTTTTAATGAGTCACTGTAGCACAGCTTAACCAATTGATGCTACCACAGCTTTAGTGTGATGCTTACCTACAGGTGTTCACAATCTATAGATATTGCGTTCATTTTCAGGGGTTTGTAGTGCAGCCAAGGATATTCCATTACAATCACATGTAGCGTCATTGCAAGCTTTCTTAATAACAATGTATTGTTTCTGCTAATAGATGAAGTCCAAAACGCATACTTACTTGTATTTATAGTGACTGACTCAATTTCTAAAACAATCACTGAATGCAGAACACATCTTGTATTAATATCAAAACCATCTGTATCCTTTTCTTGTTAGATTCCTTGGAAAATCTCTGTCTTGGTGGCTAGATGCACAATGTTTCTTTCCAGATCTTAGAATACATTCTAGTCATTTCTCTTGGCTATTGCTGAAAACTTACCCTCTAACTTCTTACCTTTCCTGAATTCTCAAGCTCTGATAAAAAAAGTGATAAGTATTTCTGGCATTCATGGAACTTGATTTAAGAAAAAAAAGCATTCAATCCATTACTCTTTTTTAAAGTTCAATTCCCAGTTTAAATAAACACAACTATATAAATTGTAATTTTATTAGTTCCTAGAGATAAACATAGGTTATGTAAATGTGCTTGCAAAATTTATAGTTTCTCTGCCTAGGTTATGTAAATGTGCTTGCAAAATTTTAAGTTTCTCTGCATTTAATCCTTATTGACTGTTCATGTGTCATTCTTCCAAGATCTCTGATGTTTCTACTTAAAAAAGATAGAAAAAATCCTATGTCCCATGTAAACTTG
Source organism: Lanius collurio (assembly GCA_020086605.1). Lineage (NCBI taxonomy): Eukaryota > Metazoa > Chordata > Aves > Passeriformes > Laniidae > Lanius > Lanius collurio. Next base: position 8,316,962 of record JACBWW010000008.1, read on the forward strand.
ACTGAAGAGCAATAGAGAATCAGAGGCATGTCTCTAAATGTAACACATATTACACTGTTCTTGCTGTGTGCTTAATCCTGTGAACAAGTAATGTTTGTTCCTGGGATTAACAGCTAGTTACCATTTTGCTCCTTCATACATTCTGGATTGTATGAAGTCTCTTCACTTGGTGTTACAGTTTGCTGTGTTTGGGGTTTTTTTGTAAGAAAAATTCATATGCAGATTTTTGAAAAAAGAGACATTGATTATAGTCAGTTCCAAGAGCTTCCTGCTCACTGTCTTTCTATGAGAATACATTGCACAAGGGAAGGAACAATGCCTTAACACCAAAGGATTGTAGGTCTGTAATGTAATCTCCTATTCACTTTGAGTTTCTGTTTGAATTTTTTTCCTATAAAGGTGCTATTCAGATACTACAATAAAGCAAATGAAGGATCTCACTTTCTAGTCTAACTTTTAAAGTTTGAATGACTGAGATTATATCCATAAGAGATATGAAAGGAGAATGGATGTCTGAACATTTACCAGAGAAGCTATCTGTAAGGTGTTCAGACATTAAGTAACTATTCAGCTGTCCAGTTAGTGACACAAAAGCATAATTTACATTTCTCAGCAGGAAAGATTCACGAAACATAAGTAAGCCTACAGGATGGTAACTCAGTTATTAGTAAAGTAACTGAATGCTGTTGATACTTTCATTTAAGAGTGTGCTTTTGTCTTATATTCAGTTTCCTTTCCTCACTGTTGAAATCAAGTGGAAGAAAAACTGTTACTGAACATTTCTAAATCAAATTACTTACTAAATTACTTGGGGCAGAAGTTACAAATTGTATGATTAACAAGATATGATAAAAATGAAAACTTACTAGTCAGTAATATCATACAATTTTTATTAAGATTTTAATGAGACCTTTAATTTCTGCGTCACAGTAGTTGAAGAATCTCATAGGACAGTAACTTGTCCATTTCTTGTCATTGTTCTCATACTGGACAGCACTCTTGAAATACAGATTTCAGCTAAAAGAAGAAAATTTAAGGCAATGGCGTACTTTAGAGCAGCTAACAGAAACAAATTATTTCAGGTAATTAGGCAAAGGCAGCTTGTGTGAACTTCTACTGGTGGTGAAAAGCCTTTGCAACAGTAGTGTCTGTTGCAAAGGGGTATGTGAGATGTCTTGCCATGTAGTAATGGAAGAGGACTTCACTACATCAGAGAATATTTCTTTTCTTTTCTTTTCTTTTCTTTTCTTTTCTTTTCTTTTCTTTTCTTTTCTTTTCTTTTCTTTTCTTTTCTTTTCTTTTCTTTTCGTTATTATTAGAAAGTTCTAGACAGAGCGTTTTGGTGACACAACTCTATATATGATTGCACAGAATCCTGTCGTTTGTCCTAAAAGATTGTAATATTCATAAGTAATCAATCTAAACGTAAATTTTTGCTGAAAGCTGTCTGGAAATAAAAAGAAGTTTATCTGCTTTGCAACATCAGATAGGCTCAATGGTATTAAAAAAAAAGTGACCATTGTTATTTACTATTTTAGTCACAGGGTATTTTATTGGATAAGTAAGCCTTATGAGTTCCCTGGTTCTGATCAAGAGCAAGTACTAGTTTCTTCCTTCCTCTGTAGTTATCACAAAGGTTAAAATATAGTTTTAATTGTGAAGTCTTCCACAAGAACAAAAAAAAAAGGCAATTTATCACAAAAATAATTTCATGATACTTTCCAGTAATCTCTCTTCTAGAAAGCTGAAGGACTTATTCTTTCCTCTGTTACACTGGTGCCAGTAATAGTTAGAATGCAGAGAAAAATATGGCCTGCAAAAGGCCTTCACAGCCTTCTCATTGTTTCATAAAGAGTTGTAGTTATCAATGAGGAAAAGACAGAACTAATCAGAGAGATGTTTTTTACATAGCAGAAAGTGTGGGAAAACACACACAAGATTCCACAATAGTGCCACAAGGTGAACTCAATGTTTAAAATCAAAGATATGTGGAAAATTTATATAAAGCTTACCTATACTTCTTACAAAATTAGAAGCGATGTCTTGACTTAAGACAGATGTAATGAGGAAAGAGCTTACTAAATGCAGAATTTCCTTCAATCCATGCCATTCTTCCCTCCTTATTCCTAATTCTTTATGGAATGGTAGTTAGACCTTCTGACAATAACAATCTGATTTGCTGGGTGCCTGAGAACTGAAGATAAGTAATAAAATCTATTGAAGTGTTTAAATACAGGAACCAGAGCTCACAATGCAGCAGTTACATTCACACAGGAGGGCTTCGAATGCAGATGAAACTAATTAGTCTTTGTTGAAGACTGTGTTGTCATTGCAGTACTACTCCTGAAACTGTTCTACTCTCTTCACCTCTCAATTGTCAGGCATAGGTACAAAATGAACACCAGATTTCTAAGTAGTATGTATATGTTTCATTATCAAATAAATCTTTTTAATAGCAACAGACTTTTTTGAAATGGAAATATTAATGAAAATATAAATGAAATGTATACAAGTGGCATGAATAAATGAAAATTAATCAACCAATTAAATAGAAAAAGTAAATGAGAATTCATATTGGGATTCCAAAAATGTACACTGTATAAATTGTATAATGGTATTTCTGGCTTGATGAGGACTAATGCAGGCCGCTCTGGACTGATTCAACCCTCCTCAATGTCCATATCACATTTGAAGTCTGTACTTCTCTAAAAGACAAATTCACAGTTTGGATCAATGGGTCCCAATGAAGATTGTGACTGTATGTAATGTTTTGGTTAAGAAGAGCTACCAATTTAGCCTTCTGGAAAATAAATCATATGTGATAAGCCATGTAAAAACACTAAATTCCAAACTGTGCTACCTCTCCATGCTAAAACAGTGGAGGTGGAGGTGATTTGTGTATGGAAACTAGAATGACAGGTTTCTATCATATGTAGTAATGATTTCTGACAGCAAGGTTGTTCTGATTTCTACCACATTTTAATTATTTATTATTAATGATTAAATCTATCTAGACACTTGTAATTTATTCATTTATTATTTTCCCATTTACAGGTAATGTGCCTTGGATTAAATAAATGAAGTACTTTTTTTTTTCTTTTACAAACAAGGATTTGTGAGACAGAACCATTCATAAGACGTTTGTTGGAAGTTTTACTTCTTGATTTGTGTTCCTAGATCCTGTGCCTCTGAATGTACTCTGTATTTAGAAATAATGGTAAGGGAAGAAGAGAAAAAAGCAGTAAATGTCTCTATTGTTGTAGTTCCTTATATTGTATGACCTAACAGCGCAGGAGGCAGACATTATTTCTTCATTAGGACAGTCGCATGTGGAACTGAGTTAGGGAAGAGAAAATACATCCCTATTCATGCTAAAACTAGCCTCAAGAGTTGTACATGCAATTGTGTTTATATCTATCCTCTTCAAATAATGTTGTGCTACAGTTCCAGGCAAACCTCGGCTTGTGATTAGCCACACACAGATGAACACGGCTCTAATTCAGTGGCATCCTCCTGTGGAAACTTTTGGCCCGCTGCAGGGTTATCGCCTGAAGTTTGGTCGCAAAGACATGGATACATTAACAACCATGGAGTTCTCAGAGAAGGAAGATCACTTCACGGCCACAGACATTCACAGAGGAGCTTCTTATGTCTTCAGGCTCTCAGCTAGAAATAAAGTGGGCTTTGGGGAGGAGATGGTTAAAGAGATTTCTGTTCCTGAAGAGGTACCCAGTGGATTTCCCCAAAATCTCCACTCGGAAAGCTCTACTTCTACATCAGTTCAATTAACTTGGCAGATGCCACTCTTGGCAGAGAGAAATGGCATTATCACCAAATATACCATCTTGTACAGAGATATCAATGTTGCTTACCAGCCAGTTGAACTCCCCGTTGTTCCTGCTGATACCACTATGACACTTTCTGGCTTAAAACCAGATACCACATATGATGTAAAAGTACGTGCCCACACAAGCAAAGGGCCTGGTCCATATAGTCCAAGTGTCCAGTTCAGGACACTACCCGTGGATCAAGGTAGGATTTGTCTGCTTGTGGCGTTGACCTTTAAAGGAGTATCGGTCTTTGGATATCAGTGTTTTTGAAGGTGTAAATAAAACTGACCGGCCCATTCATAAAAATAGGTTCATCAAACACAAAAGGTAAAGTATGTAAATCTTCATATGTTTTGGATGCCTTAGAATTCAGTTGTGCCTTGCCAAGCAAGTTCTGGCTAACTTCTGCACAATATTTTCAGGTAAGGAAAATGTGCGTAGTGGGTTGTCAATAGATAAGAGTGAGAATGAGTTTAAATGTGATCTTTAAATATGAACCAACAGGTAGGAGAATTGAATCCTTGTTGATTTTTGACATGGAAGAATAATACTCCCAAGCAGCAGTGGAAATATGACAAGATCTGAGCTCCAAGATGTTGTTTATATACATTGTTTCTTTTCTTCCAGCAGTGTTTGCAAAAAATTTTCATGTTAAAGCAGTAATGAAGACTTCTGTTTTGCTCTCCTGGGAAATTCCAGAAAATTACAATTCAGCTTTGCCTTTCAAAGTAAGTTATTCTCCATTTTTACAAGAGAAAATAACAGAAACTAGACAATGTCATTCACCTGATTAAGTAGCTTACTGAACAAGTAGATTTTTTGGGAGTATCATTGTTTCTAAGATTGTATATTAATCAGCATTGTTGAACCAAACTGTTACATTCAGTCATCTGGCAATATGAGTTTTCCAGTAATGTGGCAGTGTTTTCCAAGTCAGGCTCATACTGGTTAATATGCTGGTTAATATGATAAGAACACCTTGCTAATTTTTCATTCACTGCTACAGTATTTTAAAGAAAACAGTGAAAGAAAACAAATATTTTCTTCTTTTTTTCTAGTTCTTTTCATACTGACTGGAATTGAGTACCATTTTGAGTTTCAGTGTACAACACATTTTGGATTTACAACTCTTTCACAGCACTAACTATAGCGTTATCCAGATACAGACTCAATGTAACATGCATTCTGCTTGGAATTTCTTCTGCTTCATTCTTAATCACTTGTCATGAAGTCATCTCAGGCAGTGGCAAGTGACGGACAGTATTTTAGGAACTAAATGGTACAGAAACCTTTCTAAATAAGGAGTGTGAATGAAAAAGTCAAGATATTTCAACAAGAGTGCCTTGCTATAAATTCTGGGTTCAAGAAAAGCTACTTGTTTTGAAAAAGTGAAATTGGATTTGAGGAGTGTTTACATTGCTTTAGATTAATGTAGTGGTTTGTGGGTTTTTTCCCCTGAAAGTGAGAAGTTTATTATAGTAGTGAATTCAGTACTTTTTTTTGTTTTACACCCTAAAATGCCCAGTAACTTTCTTTTTAAATTTATGGCTAGGGTGATTCCTTAATTCAGTGTGAAAGCATCATTTGCCTTCTAGTAACCAAAACTACCTTTGTGCATTAACTTAGATCCTTTATGATGATGGGAAAATGGAGGTTGATGGACGTGCTACTCAAAAGCTGATCACAAACTTGAAGCCAGACACGTCATACTCATTTGTCCTGACAAACAGAGGGAATAGTGCTGGAGGTCTTCAGCACAGAGTAACGGCAAAGACTGCACCAGACGTGCTTCGCACAAAGCCGGTCTTCATCGGAAAGACCAACTTAGATGGCATGATAACTGTGGAACTTCCAGAAGTACCCTCAAATGAGAATATAAAGTGAGTGAATGAATGACATACCATTTTTTTTTATCTCCAGAGAGATGATTATTCTTACTCTTGCTGGTGGACCATGGCTTTGTTCTTTTTAACAGTACAGCAAACACAGTACTCTGCAGTAGTATTTCAACTAATATCGGGTAATATTTGATACAGTAAACCAGGAGGTGCTGTTGACTCTCTCAAGGGACAAGAGGCCTTACAGAGGTATAGATAGATAGACAGATAGATAGATAGATAGATAGATAGATAGAAACACTGGGCAATCATGAGTGGCATGAAATTTAACAAGAATTAATGTCAAATTTCTTTGTAAAGGTCCTTGAGTGCGCCCAACAGAGGGCAACAAAGCTTACAGAAGGATAGAAAGGAACGTCCTGTGAGGAGTTGCTAAGGGCTTTCGGCCTGTTTATCTTGGAGAAAAGAAGGCTGAGGGCTGGCCTCCTTGCTCTCTACAACTTCCTGAGGAGGGGAAGTGAAGAGGGAGCAGCTGATCTTTTCTTTCTGAGATCTGTTTACATGAGGCAATGCCTCAGAGCTGCATCAGGAGAGATTCAGGTGAATTAGGAAGCATTTCTTTACTGTGAGCGTTTTCAAACTGGAAGAGGCTTCCTGGTGAGGCAGTTAATGTCCCAAGCATGTCAGTGTTCAAGATGTATTTGGATGATGCCCTTAATTTGTTCTAACTTTTGGTCTTCCCTAAAGTGGTGAGGTAGTAGGAATAGATGATGGTGTGTCAGCTCTAGCTGGAACTTCTAAGTTTGTACCAGGTATGTAAGACTTGTATGGAGACTGATTGTCCTTCAATTTGTAGATTTTTCTCTAGGTATTTTTGTGTTTCATCACGGACTGTAAAATGAGTGATTCAGAAAAACAGTTATATTTTGAACAATATATCATCTCAAAAAGAATGGATAACCCATCAATGCATAACTACCCTGCTGTAGCTCCTTGAAATACTCAGAGTTTTAAAGAATTATTACTGTACTTAAATTAATTCAGATTAAATAATTCTGATGGTTTTTATTGGGTCCCCTCCACTGGTCTCAGAAAGAAAACAAGAGATTTTGCAAAAAAAAATGGGAGTTTTGTAGAAGTTACATAGATTTTGGGAGGGAACAAGCGGGGTAGAATTTTAAACAACAGAAATAGGACTGAAGACCTGAGAGCGCAGTTCAGCAGGGATTAGAAAGGTTAGACAATAAAGTTTGCCAGGAAAACATGAAGCATAATACAATCAATAAGTGTTAGTGCTCTGCTTGTAGTGATTTCTTGTTGGTCTGTAAAGTTCCCATATGTAATGTAAAAGAAATGGGGAGGAAAATGAGCCAGTCATTAAATGTTGTTGGGGATTCAACTGGTCCTGTCCCAGGTGGATTTTAGCAGCCTTCTAGAAACCTGTGCCCCTTTTTCATTACTGACTGAAGATTTTGAGGTGGGAAAGGCCAAGAAATAAATTACTTTGAAACATTAAAAGGATGGAAAACTGAAAAATGTAGTGATTATCATTAGATTGAGTAAGATGCAGTCAGTAACAAATGCAGCTAAGGAAGACTGAAGATGGAATGAGTCAAAAAAGATTTGTGAGGCAGAGCATTCATTCACAGAGAGAAAAATGTGCAGGATAGCTGGTGAAACACTAGCAAAAGATAGCACTGGAATAAGACTATTCCTTTTAATATTCTTTTTAATAGTGTAAAAAAGTTAAAGAGGCTAAGTGACATCAGAAAAGGTACATTAAATCTACAGGATCCAACTGCCAATTTTGTAAGTAATGTATCTCCTACTCATACATGTATTTTCTAAGAAGATTTGATCGGGCTTGAGAAAGTAAAACACAACAACAAAGATTGGTTTGACCCTTGGAGCAGGCATACCAAAGCAATCACATACTGAACAGAAAAACCTGACCTGATGCTTGCTAGAATAAGTAAGTTTATTCTGCATTAGTCTTTTTATGGGAAGAACAAATTCAGGTAGTAGTTATGTTGGCATTTTTAGACATGCTGTTCCTCTATTGGTACATTATATATGCTCAGGATTGTCCCAAGCTTAAAAGGAAGTACTGAGAATTTTTCAGTAATACTAGTTACACAGAAAGTGAAACAGGTAATGGTTTGCTCTAGTGAAGTATAGGTAATGAGATTCATGGTAATGTTATAAAAGGCTTTGTAATCTTTGTAATTAAAGATGGTAGTATTTGTCAATGTTTGATGGTGATACAGCATAGAAATTGGTGCAGAGCTCACCTTATGATTAGGAAAATGTATCTCTTTTGCTCATCTCAAGGGAGCAAATTTTAAATTTTTCTTTCTTTTAGTATTTTGGGCTATTTTTATGTGTAAAGGACAATTCATGTGTCTCTGAATCTCTTATGTCTTTGTAAAGCCTTAAGTAAAACCAGAGTTTTGTGGAAGACTTTGGCTTTCAAATACGCAGTAGATAAAACAATATCCAAACAAACCCTTCATTTGTCACCCTCCTCCCTCCTAAAACCCCCCTCAAAAAAAAAAACCAACCTAAAAACAAACAAGCAAACAATGAAGTAAACTGCAAAACATATTTTTCAGGAGATGCTACATTTTCTGCAGTTAACTAAAAATCATAGAACTTTGTTGTCCATCACAATTTGCTGCACTGCATATTGGTGTGAACATTTTCATTTTTCTGCTTACTATTGATCTATTTGTTCTTTCAGTTTAAATTGCTCTGTATGTGCTGGAAGTCTTAGTAGATTTTCAAAGTTATGAGGGAGACTTTCATGAAGGAAGTGAGAAAGAGAGTGAAAGTTATATTTACATGCTGGATGTTCCTTGATTGAAAAGAAAGATGTATGAATACTCGGTTAGCTTAAAAAAGAAAAAGATGATGAAAAAAGAAAGAAAAAAGGAGTATGTATCTTTGATGTTTGAAAGGCATAGGGGGGCAAGTTCTCATTTCTTTTTTGTCTTGATTCTTAGGCATCTGTTGAAGAAAAGATATGTAGGTTATTATTGTATACATGGATAAGTCAGTGTTCACTAGGATTTGCTATTCAAAATGTTTTTAATAGACCTATGCAGGTTTAAAATCTAGGTTCAACTAGCCTTACAGTTTTGCATCTTTTTAAAAGTTGATTTATAATATTATCACTAGAAGAATGCATGCCACAGATGTTTTTTGAAAATACTGGAATACAGCAAGTGAACACTAGTTAAAAATCTGTGGGCAACACTTCTTTCCAGCGCTCCTGTTGGAGCTCAGTACTTCCACAGAAAACTTCCTCCAATTTCTTAACACAAGATTTAATGAAAATATGTAATTGCTATAGAAGGTGAAAATCTAAAGTTTTGTTAAATTTATTCTATGGGAAAGAGCTTTCAGGAAGAAGAGATGATTAAAATAGATCAATGGCTTGCACTGGTATGGTAAAAAAGTTTATGTAGTTGGCTTAGACAGAGATGGTTTTTAGTCAATTGTAAGGCAGCTCCTTTTCTTTGCTCTTTTTTTGTTAATTACTTAAGATTTTCAGCTGCATTACATGAGTGAAATTAATAGTTTTGCAGAAGGTTGAACAGGTTGTAAAAAAAACCTGGACTGGAAAAGGAGATGGCCCATGAGATAGTAAAATTATTTTCCATAATGAAGACCCAGAACCACCTTAATAAGCTTGTGTTACTAGAACCAAAGAAAACCACTTCCCTTTCTCCCCCCCCTGAAATGGAGACTGCTTGATTTTTTGACAAGTGTGTTATATACTATTGTGCATGTGTTATTATACTATCCTGCATGTCCTGCTGCTGTGATTCTACTGCTTCTTCCCTCACACTAATGTGAAGTTAAGGATCTGCCTGACACATATCCAGGTTTTGTGAAATAAACAAGGAAAGTACCAGACCTCTGCCATACTAGAAAATATAATTTACTAGTCTCCATGGGTGAGGAGGAAGAAAATATTTTCAGGAAAATGTTTCTGAGGAAAACCGATATATGTAATTTGCAAATCCTAGCTATAAAAAGAGCTTGTATCAAGCTCTCTTACCTATAACTGTGAATAGAATACTTAGGTGGATAAAGCTGATGGCTTTCGATTGTCAAAAGTGAAGACAGTATGGGTACAGTGTATATCGTGCTTGCTTTCTTTTTATTATAATATGGGCACTAACAGATAGATTTTGTTAACCTACTACCCTGATCATACATTAAAATGGAGGAAGATGGGTTGGTAATTGAGATTTAAATATATGGTAATACATTTCAATTTAGGGCTTTGGGGGTTTTTCCCACTGTGATGGTGGCAGGGCACAAATAACCTATGGCTCTTGTATTTCATGCAGGCAATTTAGTACATTATAATTAAATTTTTTAATAAATATTTATTTGTTTACACAAAAAGGCAGGTAATTGGTGTCATTTGTTTGTCAAATGCTTTGCAATTTTATTCAAGATTGTGAATATTTACAGCTATGTTTGGAAGGCTGCAGTGACATTAATGTGCAGTTTACTCTCAACATGCCACTTTTCTATTAAGATCCTCTAAACAGACCTACTCCACTAATTTATCTATTCCTTTTCCTTCAACTTCACTTTTGTCCAACTGTTTCATTTACAGAGGCTATTACATAGTTATTGTGCCTTTGAAGAGGTCTCGTGGAAAGTTTATCAAACCATGGGAGAGTCCAGATGAAATGGAACTAGATGAGGTACTGTATATGGTTTGGGTTTTTTTTTTTTTTCTTCTCCTTTATTAAAGTAGCAATCTTGCTAGTTTTATGTAATTAACGCAATGGTTTTAAAAGTTTTGGTCATCAGAATACTTTGTATTTGAATTAGCCTGTTTCAAATTACTTAAATGAGAAGACATTAAGTAAAGACATTAAGTTGCAATAAAAATACCAAGTGCCTGATATTTGTTGACACTAATATTTCATTCTTTTCCTATTGGAAAGAGTGATGCAAAAGTGCAGGAGGTGAAATGAGTTGTCAGCAAAAGCTTAATCACCAACAATATGCACTGTAATAAAGGTCTGGTTCATTAGAGGGGTGTTTACTAAGTCTGTAGCAAATGCTAAATTGTAATTTGCACTGCAGTTTAACATTTGACCTTCTGGTGGTGTTTTTACCTGATTTTCATATACTGTAATACCTCTGGTTAGAGGTAGCCTCCATTCTACCAACACTCCGTGCTCAGAAATAAATGCATGAACAAGGAAGAAAAGAGCAACGTTCTGTCATCATTTGAAACTATAAATTACATTAATCCGAAAAGGGGAACTACTTTCATTTTAAATATAAGCGCAGCAATGGTAGAAATCAGTTCAGTATGTTATTGGTATAGTAATAATTCCAGGAAATATAGTATTCATCCCTGTTTTCTGTTTTACTGAAGGACAGTATAGCTTATAAAACTTGTCTTTCTTCTTCCAATCCGTAAATTTGTAGCAGTGCTAATGTTTATGGTTTTAAAGCTCTTTCAAGGGCCCCATATGAGAGACTTTTAAAAAAGACAGGTGGTGGTGTTATTATTGCTCTAGTTGTATCTGGCCAAGATTTTAAATGTCATTCTGATGCTATGTAATATCTTTTCCATTCAAAGACCATAATCAAGTGCTTTTTTACTCCTGATAGTGATTTTTTGATTGGATCCCATTTATTTTTCTATTTTCTTTTGGTAGATTCAATACTTTTATGTTATAGAGATTACCTCAACATATCTTATGGCTTAACACATTCAGCATAATTACTGGGAAGTGTCTCTCTCCTGCCATTGACCAAATAGGTATACATTTTAGATTTTGCACCAAAATACAGGGAAAATAAAGATCTTCACCAAACTAACAGTATCATAGAAAGAGTTCAAAATGCAAATGGAATTCTTTCAGTCTTTATCACAACAACAGGCAAATCCTTAAATAGAAGATTAAAAACAACTGTTCAGAGGAAGGCATAATGACTGATTCAACCCTGTGTTTCTTCTTGACCAGTTTCCTTTATGTGATCATCTCACTTCATTCAAATGCAGGAATGGCTTGCTTTGATCTATTAACTTCTCTTTAAAAGAGCTTCAATGGTAAATGCCATCAGCTCATGATCATAGTCATAGGTGACATCAAATAGAGTTAAACAGTAAAACTCTGACAGCCACATCCATACAGTAATGGAAACTGATTGAGTATTACCCCCCACTTTTAACATCCAAAGACTGTAGTCGCATTCAGCTGCATTAATAGATTAAAGGATAGGTGCCAGATGATATTGAACTTTCTGGCAATTAAATTCTATGGTTCCTGCTGATTCCCATAACAAAGGGCCATTTTAATCATCCTGCAAATTGTGTTGCCTTAGTCTTTATAACAGATTGATAAAGAGCATTTATTAATTTAGAAATATTTGTGTCAGGATGGGTTGTTTCCTATTTCTATTGATATAATTGAGCCCCTATTGTAGAATTAATGATGGAAGAAATAAGGTATGCATTCAATGGAAAAGAAAAATTATTTCTGATAAAGAGCTGAACCCCTTGATATATCTTTTACAATTGCAAACAATACATATAGCAAGAACTAAGTACAGAAAAATGTTAAAAGCAGGCAGCAACTGCATATCATGCTAACTTATTCAGTTTTTTATTATTTACAAGACCGGTTTGCTTCCAGTTTGAAAAGTGTATGCATTTTATTAAGTATATTATTTCTGACAAGCTTGTGAACACAGTGCCCCAATAAATAAATTTGGAAAAAAACCCCAACAACCACCCCCCCAAAAAAAAAACAAAAAAAACCACCAAAAAAACCCAAAACCAAAACCCATCAACAACAAAAAACACCCAAACAAACAAATAGAAGCAAACAACAAAAAAACACCAACCAAACAAAAAACCAAACCAAACCCAATGTGTTCCCCCCCCCCCCCAAAAAAAAATTAAACCCTACTCTCTGAGCAAATAGTTCTTTATGGTCAAGTGAGGATACTTGTGCATATTTCTATTTTTAGTACAATCTTGGATATGTGTCTAGTATCAGAAATTGTTGGGCAATAGATTTTTTGAAGAACTATGTTCCAAATACTTGAACCTCATCTGTAAAAGAAACTAAGATAGATGCCTAGTTTTAAAAGAGCAGATAATGGACTAGATGTTTGGTATCTGAAAAAAATAGTTATCAGAGATTCAGTCCTTTTTTACTAATGCAAAATTTCATTTTATTTTGGGTATCATAAGGTCTTGTGACTTTAAATAGGTCATGAAAATAAATGAAACAGAAAAAATTATTATGATTTGCAGTAAGTATTATCTAGTAGGATTACTTTAGATCTGTAAGCAGTAAAACCTAAACAAAGGTTTCCATATTAAGTCTTAAGTGAGTTCAGTAATTTTATTGAAATCCATGTATAAAGTAAAATGCGAGATGTATGAGAAAGTAATGGTATTTGGCAACAAACCCATTTACATATGAATCATAAATGAGGCTGGAGGTTTACCTGAGGTCTACTCAGTCATGTGTAATCAATGTTACTGGTAAAGTTTTTATCTTCACGCAAACACACCTAAGTTTAACTGGCCTTAGGTAGTGAATAACAACCTTTGAAAAGTTGAACTGATTTTATTTGACTCAGGCTAACTAACTTTTATCATTCATCGCCAAAACTCAGTTTCTACTCACACTAATAATGTATTTCAGCATTGCATTTTCTTCCAATATTTGTATTTTCTGTTACTATTTCAAATGTGAGAAATAATCAAGACCAAACATTCTTCTTTGACTCTCAATCTCAATCTAATTTTGATTGAATACTCCTATAGTGTTTTGACATTTTATAAGGAGTTATTTATAGTCTAAATTGTAAATAAGCTGTAATCTGGAAACATATGGTAAAGAATTTAGTTGAGGCAGACAGTTTTAAATTCCAGTGCAAATGATACATGGAAGTATCAACTTATAGTCAGAGATGGCACAAGCTGTATACCTCTACTGGAACCTGTAGCATTTGTGCCTCCTGATTTTAAGCTAGTATATGCTCTTACTGCTCCAGTATTCAGCTTCATGTTTCAGCAGGCTTCCAGACAGCCAGTGCTCAGCCCTCTGCATAGCCATTGTTATAAAATGTGGCATCATACAGAGAGAAACTTTTCAGAGTGCTTCCCTCAGCAGTTCCTATGAGGCCTGATCTAACCTGGAACAAACTTTGATTAGTCTCTGCCTCATGTTCTGCATTTAGCAACTCTTCCCGGGGCATAGGAAGCTACCAACAGATGTGAGAGTCACCTTCAATAAAGTAACTAAATAGAAATCTCTTCAATATTACGGTTCTCTGCTGCCCTCATTTTTATACGACGCAAATTGACTCTAGCTGCTCATTAAACTGTTTAGGAAGAACGAAAGAGAAATATGGACTGCTGATTGGAATAGTGTCCTTGAGTAATGAATAATGATTTCTAGTCTCAAATTATGGCCAGTTCTTTTTTTTGCTCAGGGGATCCATTGCACTGTACCAGCTTTTGTGTCATGACATGAAAATTGATAGAGTTAAATGGATGTAAAATCTCTGCAACAGGGAACAGACTCAGTGTTAGAGCTGGAAAGTAGTTGACTGCGTAGATCTTTGAAGGTATAACATCCAAATGCCCTCAGTGTTAAGGAAGCCTGGATGCAAGTGGCACAGCTTGCTTTCATATCTATCTGTAACCTTGAAATATTTAAGTCAGTGAGAATGGTTATCAAAGTATTCAGTATTAAAAGCTTCTTTCTCAGCAGCGGAGTGAATATTAGATTGCTTTATTTGCATTAGAATTGGTAATTGCATAGTTGCAAAATTCAAGATCCCATGAGGGGAAGGCAAAAAGATGTGCTCACTAAGCTGTGGCCTAAATCAAGAGGGCATTAAAGATGGTGAAGGGCCTTGAGGGGAAGCCGTATGTGGAGTGGCTGAGGTCACTTGTTCTGGAGTGACACTGGAGTGGCCTTGAGGACACTGAGGACAGACCTCACTGCAGTTACACCTTCCTTGTGAGGGGAGATGGAGGGGCAGGCACTGATCTCTTCTCTGTGGTGACAGTGACAGGACCAGAGGAAATGGCCTAAAGCTGTGTCACGAGAGGTTTAGGTTGGATATTATAAAAAGATTCTTCCCCCAGAAGGTGGCCAGGCACTGGAATGGGCTCCCCAGGGAAGTGGTCACAGCACCTGTCTGACAGAGTTCAGTGCTCTCAGGCCCATGGTGTGACTTTTGGGACTCTCCTGTATAGAGCCAGGAGTTGGACTCAATGATCCTTGAGGGTGTCTTCTAACATCGCATTCTGTGAGTCCATGATTATGTGGGGAGCTTCCCTGACTAAACATGTACTTTAAAATTAATATATATAGTAAAGATTAGATTTTAGTATCTCTTTTCTTATAATCTCCTTCTCACTCTGGAGATGTGGCTTCCCCTAGCAATGAATTTTGTGCTAATCTACTGTATTACAACTGTTAGTGTGCTAAAAAGACTGAACAACTATATGACATTAGAAAAATTTGTGATTTAACTATAAGATTACAGGACACTGAATAAATTTCATAAGTGAAAAACAAGGAAAACCAAAAAGAGGCCTTAGAAGTTATTATTTATCACATATTCTCATTGTTATCAAATCAGGCTAATTTTTGTGGAATGCCTGTATATCTAAAGCAATAAAAAGTATCTAAGAAGGATTTGTCTGATTTAATAAGTAATCCATCAATAGATTATCGTATCTGAGTTTAAGTTACTTAGTTAGTTAGTATATGTTTTCTAAGTTTAAGCCTAGTATCTAATGTTGTCAAAAATGTTCTGAAGTGAATTTTAGCTTTGTTTATCAGAAGAAGTAATTCAGTCACCATCCCTGGAGATATTTTAAAAGATGTGTAGTTGTGGTGATTAGGGACATGGTTTAATGGTGGACTTGGCAGTGTTAGGTTAATGGCTGGACTCAATCTAAAAGGTCCTTTCCAACATAATTGATTTTATGATTCTATTCTATGACCAACTTAATACAGAGATAGATAGCTAGCTAGCTAGATAGATAGATAGATAGAAAATGTAATATGATGTGTGTATTTATGTGTGCTCAGAGAAGGTATATTGTTTTCTTATCCTTTCCCCACCTCCTCCTAGAAACAACAGTATCTAAAAACTGTGTTTGTAGTCTGGGCACTGCAATTGCCTCCTAGTATCTTATCTTAATAAGAATGACAGGAAATTGGAAGATTTTGCAAGAATTGATTTAGTGATACTGATGTGTCCCATGAAATGTGGATAAATTGTTTTTTATATTTCCTGGTCATGCATTAAAATTTCTCATTACACTGTCAATAAGTTACATTGAAATTGTTTACAGTTATCTTTCTGTTCATGCTTGCTCTCTCTCTCTCTCCTCGTTTCTTTTCCCTCCCTTCGTTCTAAAGCTGCTTAAGGAGATAGCTAGGAAACGCAGAAGCATTCGTCTTGGGAGGGAAGTTGAATTAAAGCCATATATTGCAGCTCACTTTGAAGTTCTTCCTACGGAATTCACATTGGGGGATAAGAAGCATTATGGTGGATTTGAGAATAAGCAACTGCAGAGTGGTCAAGAATATGTGTTCTTCGTGTTGGCTGTAATGGAGCACTCAGAATCTGTAAGTTAGTTAATGTTTTTCAATCTCAAAATTACCTTACACCATCATGAAAACATTTTTTTCAATGCTTGTTCCACTTCCATAAGGCTTTTTTTTTTTGTTATATGTCAGAGCATCTTTAAAGCAAGTGCATCCTAACTCAGTGCCCATTAATTCCTTAAACTTTTCTGTTCTGGTTTCACCTTTCTGTGTTACTTTTGTGTATAACTGAAACCTAAGAGTCGCCTTTTATTAGATGTGTTGTGATCTTTTGAAAATTATATGCTGTGTTAGTTGTGAGCATGGACACAGCTCGAGACATGAACTTTGCAGCAGCATCTTACTCTATGTATTTAAAAGAATTGCTGCATTTTGATGCTACCATCAAATAATGGTGTAGCATATGCAGGATTCTTGGAAAGATCCATTGAGCTAGACACATGTAAAGCTACCCTCTTTAGTTACAGCCATTCCATAACAACTTTATCAGTAAATTGTTTGAAAGTTAGAAAATAATTCGGTAAAAGGGAGAATTCTGACGTCAACTAAATAATGAGTTGTCATTTCTCTTTACTTAATTCATTTTGTAGTTGCATCCCTTTATGGGTGGGTTAACCTAATGTGTGTAATGTATTAAAAAAGAAAAAAAAAAAAAAAAAAGCGGATATAAGACTTTTGAAAGGTGCAATACACATTAGCATTTTAACATACAGTGGTGTAATACGGTACATTTCTAATTGGTAACTAAACCTGACAGGTACATTTGCAGATTCAATCACTTGAAACTCCAACGCCAATACTCTGAGCTCCTGTCAAATGCTTGCAGTGTATAACACTACAGCTGCTTTTGCGGTGTCAGTGGAATGTGCCTACTCAAGCACAATGAGAAACTAGTTCCACTTTGAGTACTTTTGGATACATAGCTTCACTTGAAAATAAAGTAAGGGCCTCCTAGAAACTGTAACATAAATCAAAAGTTCTCTTCCCACTTTTTGTTACGGACTGCCTAGACAGATAATTCTGAAGGTGTTGCATCAGAAAGGTTCAAACTGGAGAAGGTAGATAGCGGTTGACTATGAAGTGGCCATAAATCTATGTGTCACAAATTACCTGTACTAAAATTGATCTTCTCAATACAAAGTGCAGTTTCTTGACTTTTTTTGCTATTAATTAAGGTATAAATGACCTAAAATTATTGCTTTTTTAGAAATACAGATGAAAAACCAGGAAGAAATAGGTTTCTAAACTGACACGTAAGGCAAGACCTGTATAAATTCCTGCTCTTGGAAGATTTTAGAAGGCATTACTGTGCTTAGGCTATTGATAATACGTGGTTTAGCATGCCATCTGAAGCATTTATATGATTGAGTAGCATGAGGTAGTCACAGACTGTGAAGAACTTTTCAGTGTGCATGAGATTCAAATTTCAGTGACTTTCAGTGCTCCAGTGTATCAGCTCTCAGCATATCTAGCTGGTTTTTTTCTAGGACTACAGGCCCTACTGAGGTATGACTTGTAACTTGCAAGGGATGTTTTTCTTGATATTCTGATGTTATATTTTACATAAGGCTTTTTCTTCAGAGAGCACAGAATTTCTCTGTTGATTGATAGACTAGAGAACTTGAATTGAAAGAGGTCATGGGAAGGTCTGAATTTGTTTAACTTAGTAAAATGGGAGCTAGAGAGCTATGATTAAAATCTATAAATATGTTAAGGATGTCATCAAGAGGAAGGAAAAAATAAGATAAATTTTGAAAATAATAAACGAGTTTAAATCATTCATTAATACAGGATGGTTGAAAATTAAAAGTGAAATCCTGTTTATTGAAGAAAAAGTAGAAAGTGTTTGTACTGTTGCCCTCAATATCTATATCTTTTTCCAGGCATTTTTGCTGTCCACTCCAAAGCAAGAGGCTAAATACTAAGAGTTTCTTCTTGTAGCAATGAACCTTTCTTTATCTTTCTTGAACACTAAACCTAGGGAAAAAAAAAATCAGTCTGCTTGGGTGTTTCAGGAGTGGAACATGAAGAATCCCCAGTTTCCAGGCATTGATCATATAGGGAGGTTTTGGTGCCAGGTGCCAGATGTAGTAAAATGCCATAATATAACTGGAGGTTGTTGGCATATTTGCTAGTTCAGTAAGTGCAAGTGCTTCAGCTTTGCCCATCCTAATTCTGTCTCAAACCCAGACAACTCTGTTGTAGCCCAGAGCCCAAAAACAAGGCCAAACGGAGAATGAAAAAACATGTCTTCTTTGATAACACTTGTCCTGGCTTAGGGCATCTCTCAGAATACAATACAAACATATATGGAAGCTAATCTCTTCTCCCGGTTATCTTACTCTGTTTTAGCTGACATTTCTGATCTACTACTGAATCAAGTTTTTAAGTCCTTTGCAAGAGCTGTAGTTCAAATCATAGTTTAGTGCTGATGAAGACACTCCAGCACAGAGAAGAAATATGTACAAACAATTTTCTGTTTCTGACTTTCCTGTAACAGAGTTCTTAAAATGATCCAGCTTTAGGAGGCTGACTCTTCAGCCTCTCCAGTCTGTAATTTTAACTCTGCACTCAGCCATAGATCAAACATCTCAGATCAGTCAAGAATAAAAAAAAAAATTCTCTTATCACAGGTCTTATCCTAGGCCAGCTGGCTTTATACCATGTAGTAAAGCTAAGATTTTCAGCAGCCTCTGTTGGTTCATAATTCTAGTTTCATCCTTATGAAAGACTGAGTGTTTAGCTAGCCTTCATATTCTACAGTGAATTCCCCCAATTTTCAGCCTTAAATTCAAGGTTTTTCCACCTTGTTACGTATACTCTGTCATACAGTTTTTGATTGGTCAAAATGCACTGTACTATTGCCATAAAACCCTGTTTAAGGAACCTCCTACATTCAGTCCCCTTTACTTTTATCTATAGTTCTGTCAAAAGTACCCTTTCTGTCATGCAGGAAGAAAGTGTTAAGCCAGTATGAAACTAAAACAAAAGCCAAAAATGGGTAACTGGAGGGTTATAACTCTCACTGTCCTATTCATTTTCTCATTATCTCCTGAAGTTCCAAAGTGCTCTGCAAGGACTGTGCTACATGATTTGTCTGCAGATCACTGCTAATATGTGGAACACAAAATAAAAGTGATAATAACAACACGATTTTCAATTTGCAAGTTTGTATACTACCTGGCTTCAAGAAAAAGAGCATTTCCACTTTGCTGTGTTCATTGCATCATTATACATTTATTTTAGATGCAAGATAGTTCATATTTTAAAAGTATTCCTTTGTGATTAAGGAAGAATTATTTTTATTTTTATAGACCATGTATGCAACAAGCCCATATTCAGATCCTGTTGTGTCAATGGATCTTGATCCCCAGCCAATTACAGATGAGGAAGAAGGCTTGATTTGGGTTGTTGGACCAGTTCTTGCAGTGGTGTTTATCATCTGTATTGTTATTGCTATACTTCTTTATAAAAGGTATGTTTACCTTTTCATTTTCTTACTATATATTTTCCCCTGTATATTAGTCACTTCGTAATATTGTTCCATACTGTATATTCGTGCTACAGTAGTAACTGTCATTGCTTTGGGATATTTTGAAATTTATTAATGGTTTCCAGAATGCTGTAGAAATTTTTAACTGAAAGTTTCCAATAATTACAGGTATTTGGGTACATTTTTCTACTGATGGCACTATATTAACACTTCTGCTTTTAAATGTTTTTCCACTTTGCATACATTTGTATGCAAAGATACATTTCCATGCAAAGAAAATAAATATGTGCTTGCACATAAATATGTATGGAATTTGCACATTTGACTTTTTAAAACTTGTTTATAGATGTATAATAGTAATACATTAGGGGTTACATTCAGCTTGTTGTTAAATGTGATTTTCATCTCCACTCAAGTAATTTGAATTTTAACTTTTGACAGTTGGCCTCAATTTGGCAGTGTATCTATATGAATTTAAAGCTCTGATCTGAGAGATTAAAGAGACATCAAATAGCTGTTTTCTACTAATCTTGCAATGAGATCAAATTCCACTCATTCTTCTTTCACTGTCTATGACACAGATGTAGTTTTGCTATTACACAAAGGACTTCCTTCTGCCTTACAACATACTCAGTGAAAACTGTGTATGATGCCATAATTTTTACGTAGCAGCCTTTTACAGTGTAAATGAGTTAACAGGGGTCAAGATACAAAATCAAAACTAAAGAATAAAACTCAAAGTTTTTTTTTTATTTTATATTTCATTCCTAATACATTTTTAAAATATATTGATAAAGTATCCTTGAGGAATATTATAGAGATGCTGTAAATTTCTGGGGAGGTGGCACACTAGGAATAATTTTATTAAATTAAGTATGTCTTCTAAAACTAATGGCTATGATACTGTTACCTGCATAAATTTTTAAATCCAAGCCTGTATCCTCTTCCCACCTTTAGTGTCTCCAGTCAAATACTTCTGAAGTTTCATGAAGAGAACTCTCTTAGGCTTTGAAAAAAGTTCTCTGTTCAGCAGTAAACAACCAGTCCAGAGTTAACTTTGCCTATGGATTCCAAATAGATATACATTTATAGAATGGTTTTAAGGCTGTAATCATTCAGCAGCACAACACATAGTTTGCTGCTTGCAGATACTCTGTCTTCTGCATGTTTCTGTTAGTGCAGAACATTAGCCTATCTAATTAGTTAGCAAGTCTGTTTCTGTCCATCCCTTCAAAAACTGGCCATTGGAGATGTGCTAAAAGCAAAGTACTCCTTTATTCTCAATATTTTGAAGTATTAAACATAAATCTTCTCCCATACTAGAAAGTAAATCCAAACAATAGTATATTAAGCAGATGTGCAACTGCTTCTGGAGTTCCTAATTACACTTATGGAACCAAAATAAAAATCTTGAAATCTATTACCAAAAAAAAAAAAAAAAAGGAGGGATATTCCATATATGAGCAGGTAAGAATTGCTCATCAGTAGTGTGAAGAGATTGTCATTCACTGAGAATGGGGGACATATTTTCCATCTGTTATTTACTACTTGTGCAAGAACTGTTCGGGCAAATGTCCATATGTATTTATTTATTTTTCTATTTTCAGCTATTTACTCTAATTTGTTAAACAGCACTGATTTGGCAAATTACTTCTGAGAAATTATGACTGCAGTTTTAGCAGCCTGTGGTCCTCTATGAGCTTTCATTTCTGTAAAAATGTAGTATATAATTGGATTTTTTTTTCAACAGTGTGTAACCTGAATGCAAGCTTACTGCTAGATTTTGGTAGGCTTACTGACTGTAGAAGAGCAATGACAAGACAGTTCGGATATTTAACATATTGCTTTGAGAAAACAGTGAAATTTAATCTCTGAGTTAAATGGATTTACTGTGGCTACAGGAGTTAGATGGGAAAAATATGTTTAAAAAAGCAGGCAGACAAGTAATTTTTGTAGATACAGAAAATTTTATAAGTATGTTTCTAGAATATATGGCGGTGTAAGTGCAACAAGTGATAGTGAGAAAAGAAAATGAAGGTAGAGGGCATCAGTCTAATTATGAACATATATGCAAAAATTATTAAAGAGGATGTTGTTAAAGGATGTGCAGTGCAAAGAGGATGACCAAGAAATGACCGTGTCTTCTGAAGTGCTAAGAGTGGTTACTCAAATAAAGGTCAGCTATGCTTAATTCCCTTTGTCCATAGAAACCTTTGTGAACAGATTTGGACCACTAAACTCATGATTTACAATACTACTTATACATTTTAATTACAATCGCAGAGAAATTATGACTGCAGTTTCCAAAAGGATAATTTTATGGGGAGAAGTCTTGCCCTTCTTTAAAACAGACATTATTAGATAGTGTGGATAAGTTGCATGGGTTGGTTTGAAGTATATTTAACTGTGCCAAAGACCGGGAATGCATGTTTGAACTCTTTATTATTTGTTGCTAAGTTCTATAAAGGTTATTGCCTTCTACATTTACTCTTCCTAAAATCTGAAAGCAAAGATATTTCATAGACAGGTTTTTGGATCATATGTTAGAATATAGCCAAAAGGTCATTGTAGCTTAGTAAGTAATAGTGATACATGGGAAAAATAGTGAAGAGTGCCTTTTCTTGTCATCAGATACACTTTCGATATAATAGCCAAGACAGATGAGACCAATTAATAAACATACTGTGTGCAGAAGAGCTCACAGATTCACAGAATCAAAAAGGGCCACACCTCTGGAGTCTGCCTCATCCCAGCCCTGTTCGGAGCATGACCATCTGCAGCAGTTTGCTCAGAGAGATATCCACACAAGTTTTGTATAGCTGAGAATGGAAACTCGGTGACCTTTCTGGGCAACCTGTTCCCATATTCAGCTATCCTCACAGAAAAACTATTTTTTCCTGAGTTACAGTTGACCATGTCTTGGCAAATGGAAATGAGTTGGCAGTTCAGTGTTCTCTGTCCTTGCCGCAGTGAAACCACCCTGCAGACATAGTGAAGGTAGACACCTATTTTGTAGCAGATCTTTCCATGTATTAAACTTTATAATCAATCAAATCAAGAGATCCAAGTAAATTAGAAAAATCTCACTTCCTTTTCAGCCATTTTCTTAAGGACAAGAAAATAAATCTTTTCTTTGTTCAAACATGGAGTATCTTACACAGCATAGTAATATTTATATCCAAAATCTCAAGCAAAAGTAAACCTAGCCAGATAGATGGTGTTAGATAGATAGATAGATAGATAGATAGATAGATAGATAGATAGATAGATAGATAGATAGATAGATAGATAGATATTTTGCCCTAGATGAAATACCTAACCATTAGGAGGTCTGCTTGTCACAGTTTATTCCTCCCAGTTTTTAAGAAATCACAAATTCACTAATTTCAGTTTTCCACTGATGAAGAGCAAAAAGTTCCTCATTATAGAAGAAGAGAAGTTAAAGCCATCTTGACAGACACTGTATTGTTTGCTTTTATATAGTGCAGTTTTTTAGTTTGGTTCAGAAGACTGCAGCCTAAACTTAAATCTTTCGAACATAGTAACTCTGGAACTCTGAATTATAGCATCATAGATTAGTTTGGGTTGGTAGGGTCCTTTAAAGGTCATCTAGTCCAGCCCTCTGCAATGAGCAGGGACATCTTCAACTAGGTTAGGTTTCTCAGAGCCCCATCCACAGACTGTAAAAACATCTGGGGATGGGGCATTCATCGCCTCTCTGGGGAATCTAGTTAATTAGTGTTTCATAACCCTCATCATAAAAATGTCTTCTTTCCATCTAGTCTGAATCTACCTTCTTTCACTTTAAAACCATTACCCCTTGTCCTGTCATTATGGGCTCTACTATAAAAACCCATCCCCATCTTTCTTATAAGCTCCCTTTCGATACTGGAAGACTGCAGTAAGGTCTCCCAAAACCTTCCTTTCTCCAGGCTAAAAAGTCCCAGCTCTCTCAGCCTTTCCTGTTCCATCTCCCTGATCATTTTTGTGACCTTTCTTTGGATCTAGTCCTACAGATCCATATATTTCCTGTACTGATGACCCAGTAGTGGATGTAGCAGTGGAGGTGGGGCCTCACCAGTGTGGAGTAGAGGGGCAGAATTGCCTCCCTTGACCTGCTGGTCCCCTGCTGAATCTTGGGCTATAAGAAGAAACATGCTTCTAAAGGAAAGAAAAAACAGATGTTTAAAAAGAACACAGAAATGCAAAACAAGAGAAAGGGAAATCTTAAGTGATGAGGGAGAATTTCAAAGACTTTTTCTGGTCATTGCAGAGTACAAGCTATTAAATGTTTGTAGAACCCCTGTTTATTATGATCAACACAAAGAAAGATAAACACTGCATTTGCAGTGTGTGTGTATAATAGAACATGCTAGTGAGACATAATAAACTATTTTTTCCTTTTTACCTGATGTTTATAGATCATAGATCGCTACAGATCTATACAGATCACTGTAGATCTCTAGTACGTGACCTTCATTCTAGATCTAAAGGCATGTAATACTTCATTGGAAAAAGATTTATGGTTCCCTTGCTTTCCAGGCTACTGTTAAAAATTTCTTGTTATTTCATTAGCTGGTTTTGTAAAATAGCTTTGGAAATTTTCATTTATTATTTATTTAAATTTAGTACAACTCTTATGTGTCTCATATATTTAACCTTGTTCATCACTTCCTTTTCTCTTCCTCTTCTCCCTTTCTCTCTTTCCCATTCTGGTTTGCCCTCCACTTTGATTCTTCTTCTCCTCTCTTCCTCATTCCTCTTCTCTCTAGAATGTAAGAGGGAGATACATCTCAGTGAAATGTAATTTTTCAATGTAATGTTAACATTAATTTCATGGCTCAAATTAAACACCAATTCTCCATTATCTCACTGGCTAAAATTTGAAGGCTCATTTCTTGGCAGATATTGTTTAAAAGAGGTGTATTTTTCAACAGAAGATTCTCTTTGGACCTGACCTTGTGTCCTCCATTAATTCTATGATTTCTAAGCATTGAATATTTTGATGAGCTGTCATTTCTAAATTTGATTTAATGATATATCTTTACTGCAAATCAAAATTTCTTGTATCTCCCGTTTTCATGCTTATCTCTGTACTATTGGTCAACTAATATTTTACCTTTTCTTCCCTCCTTGCTGCATTAAAATGGAGCAGTAAACCTGACAGGTGAGAAGTGAAAAATAATCACTCTTCATTTAATACAGAAAAGGAGAAGAAAGAGAAAAAAGAAGTCATCATGAAAGTGATCTAAGACAAAGCATCTGTCAGTCTCAAACGAATGTAGGCAGTAATCTATCAGTATGAGGGCAACTGCAAGATTTGCTATGTTATTTACAGCACTGAAAAGTAATGTAATACAAGCAGTTTAACTCGTTTGGGGTTTTTGGTTTTGGTTTTGGTTTTTTTGTGTCTCCATGGGATAAATTTTCAAGAGATATCAGAGCTCTGCAATGCTCATATGGTTTTATTTGTGTTTTAGTGAAGTAGAATCAGTGGTTGTACACAATAACCAAAGTTCTTGAAAGAATGCATGGTTGTAGTTGAATTGTTAGCTGCTCTGAATCTTTGTAGTGCTCCATACACATAAACTCAACACTGACTTAACAGTTCTACAAGTGAAAATGATACATTTTCATTTGTATCCACAAATCATTTGTCCTTTGTGGAATTTTTCTCTCCCCACCAATCTTGAAATCATTGCACAATCTGGAAGAATTATGACGTCTTTGATAGGCTGAAGACATAAAAAAACCCCCAAGAATGATCCTCCAATTAATAATCCACAATAAACCATTCTGTTATTCTATAAGTATTTAAAATGTTCCGATACATGATCAGAAGAGGTTTTAGTGCTTGTATTAGATTAATATGAAATTGTAGCCTGGTCCTAACTTTCAAGTGGAAAAAAGTTAAATGGAGCTTGTCCCTGGACAGTTCCAGAAACTTAAAACTCAAAGACATAAAGAGAAGGAAATACAGGTTAAAAGACTTTTTGAAAGCTACATCACACACCTTTAGTGAGAAGAAACAGTACCAGGGCATTGTGCTACTGTGACAGGAGTTTGGAATAGTCAAATTAAAAAGAAAGGAATCTCAAATGAGTTTATCCATAACAATTTTGTGTAAAAAAGACTAAAAACAGAATAATGAGATTTCAATTTTATTGCTTCACTAAAGAAATATTCTGCTATCATTACCCTTAAAATAATCTCTATTCTGTTTTCACAACATAACTCTTCCTCTGTTTGCTTCTTCGTTTTATATTAGATAAAAAAACAACCGCCACATTGTGTTTTCATTCAGAACCCCACAGATAACTAAAGATTCCACTTTCTGTATAAAAAAGCAGAGTGGTTACTCTTTATGTAACATGGTTCTTCATGTTTTGCATCAGATAATGCTACATACAGATAATGAGAGTTAGTTTTAACAAAAATGTCAGTCAGAACACACATGGACTGCTTCTCTCTGGAGAAAGGGAAAAATGGACAACTTTCTCTTTCTTTCTCTTTCATTGTTTCAGTTTGTTTTTTATTTTATTTTCCTACCTTTGCAGTGAAAGTCTTAAATTTATTAGCAATATTCATACACATCTAAGCTTTAAATATATGTAGATGTGATCAGACATATGAAGAATGCATAGGTCAGCTCTTATAGAGTTGAGAGGAAGCAGAGAAAGCTCTTACTTCCTAGAAAGTGAAAAGAATAGATACCTTCTGGAGTAGATGTCTTCTGTAAAGTTCTCTCTCATATTAAAAATACCTAAAGAATGCAAGTTGGGGTTTTTTTTTATAATAAATACCTAAAGAATGCAAGTTGGGGTTTTTTTTTTATAATAATGCAGAGCTGTATGTATAGAATAAGAATTATTTAATGACTATAACTTGAGATATTCTACATCAAGAGTTGGCTACTCTTTCATAAACATATAGCTAGGTAGCATTTAAAATAGAGAATTGTCTGAATTTTCATAAGTTCAGTGTTATAATAGTGAAGTATTAGGATGGAGGATCAATATAGGGCAGAATGCAGCTATTTTCTCTCTGACCATTTTGCAATTTTACATTGTAGGTTTTCCTACCCACCATGCATAATTTTATCACCTTTACACTGGATCAAATATTTTTTCAGAAGTAAACATCTTGCCTTCAGAATATAATGCTAACCACTCAGGCACCTTTGTCAAGCTAACATGTCTATCATCTCTTCATGTGTATTCACCTTCTCCATGCAGGAAGAGGGCTGAATCTGATTCTAGAAAGAGCAGCATACCCAACAGCAAGGAGGTCCCCTCTCACCATCCCACAGATCCAGTGGAGCTGCGACGCCTTAACTTTCAAACTCCGGGTAAGAGACAATAATAACTCACTGAGAGCTCTGTGGTCACAGGCTGATTACTGATGCTGTTACAGAAGAGAAAAATCAATTGTTTGGAAATACGTATTTTGATTGTGGGGTTGGGTTTTTTTGGTGGTTTTGGGTTTTTTTTTGCTGCAAAATATATTTCTTTGTTAGCTTTGGAAATAATTCTGTAATTTATTTAAAAGAAAAGATTGCATGAAACAAAATTGAAGTTTTGTAAAGAAGAGCAAAGACTCATATGCTGTCTGGATGTACTTTATGTGCTAAAAGTCCAAGTTAAATCTAGCAATGCTAGAAATTATTACCGGGAAATGTACATCCCTCTGTTTATTAATGATATTTTTATGGACACTTCTTTGTAAATAACCTTCCCTTTTGTCTACTGCATTATCAGGTAATATATTAACATCATTGTGAGTTCCACATTGCAAATGTACAATACAGAAGAGAAATACATAACTAGATAAATGGTCTTGTCTTTGAAAATAAGGCTATATGTTATGGTCAAGGAGGGTATTAATATGTCAGTAGTTCTGAAGTCAGAAGCAACACACTCCCAAATACTTTATTAAATGATTTTTTTTTTCATTAATCACTCAAGAAACCCAAGAGAGAAATACTTTAAATTGTATTTTTACCACCTTTGTAGGAGTCAACTTTGCTTAAATTGGCTTTGTTTTGATAAAGTTATACCCCAGTAGACTTGTTTTCTATTACAATATAAGTGCACTGAGTCTAATGCTAGTTAGGTGCAGAATCTTCATGAGCCTCATGTTTTTGTCAAACTTATTACATTAAGTACAAAGAGTAGTGAATTCAAGTTCAAAAAAGCAGGAAAGTAAGTGCTTGAGATGCTGAGCATTTGCTGTTGAAGTTGATATACTAAATTCTACTTAAAGGGTTAAGTGAATTGCTATCTTCTGAACAATGACTGTATTGAGATAATGTTGCCCTGGGAGTGTGTCTGCGGGTAATGAATGCCTCCAAAGACCCACACATCATGCATATGGCAAAAGTAGAAAAGGAAGAGTCTGAAGGCTTGAATTTTGCTCCAGCCTTGCTTTTTTAGTCTGTTCCACTACACTGCTCCTAGCAGCTGGGGCAAATTAGGTGTGTTTTGGGAGCATGTCTTTTAATTTAATTTCATCTTGGTGTGGGAATCTTGTTGACTTGCTTTGGGACCTCTCTATCCTAGGAACTTAAATACAGTAAATGAAAATAATTGAAAGTTTTTATTCAGTGTCCTTCTGAGACTACCATTTTAATGTAGGGTTATTGTTTCTCGGTGTAATTTTCATCTGTTACTCAGCACTTCCATAAAAGTTGTACAGTGAAAGGGATTTACAGTGAAAGAAACATACATATAAATCTTTGAAACGTGAGTAGAAAAAGATATTGTTCTTAAAGTCTAGCTTATGCCTAAAACAAGTAGTTATTTGTATACTGTTATATACTGACTAGAGTAAATGGTCTAATAGAATCAAAGAATTATTTTGTTTGGGAAAGATCTCTAAGATCATTAATTCCAACCATTAACCAAGCACCACAATGTTCAGCAATAAACCATGAACTGAAGTGTGACACCCACATGCTTTCTGAATGCTCCAGAGCCAGTGATTCCACTTTCCTGAGCAGCCTGTTCCAGTGCATGATGACCCTTCCTTCAGGAAGAATTTTTTCTTAATATCTAAGCTGAACCTCCCCAGCACAGCTTGAGGCCATTTCCTCTTCCCCTATCACTTATTCCCTGGGAGAACAGATTGCCCCACGTGGCTCTTTTCAGGCAGCTGCAGAGAGCAGTAAGGTCTCCTCTCAGCCTCCTTTTCTCCAGGCTAAGCACCCACAGTTCCCTCAGCTGCTTCTCATAGGACTTATGCTCCAGAATATTTACCAGAATTGCTGCCCTTTTATGGACACACTCCACCGCCTCAATGTCTTTCTGCGAGTGAGAGGACCAAATCTGAACACGGAACTCAGGGCACAGCCTCGCGAGTGCCGAGTACAGGGGGACAATCCCTGCCCTGGTCCCTCTGGCCACCCTGTAGCTGATAAAAGCCAGGATGATCTACTCTGTGACCTTCCCCAGCATCTGACAGGTCTGTAGTTTCCTGGATCCTCCTTCCTGCAATCAACAAGAACATCCCCAGTTAGGCAGGACTGGAAGAGAAGGAGGCTGAGTGAGTATTTTAATCAACTCCCGTGCTACCCTTGTTTGAGTATCTCATCCAGTCCCACACAGTTGTGTGTGTGTGTCTAAGTGGTGTAGCAGGTCGCTGACCATTTCTTCCAGGATTGAGGGGCTTCATTCTGCTCCCCATCCTTGTCTTCCAGCTCAGGAGGCTGTGTACCCACAGAACAGTTGATATCATTACTAAAAATTGAGGCAAAGAAGGCATTAATTACCTCAGCCTTTTCTTCATCAATCGTCAGTGTTTCCCTCTGCTTCTAATAAATAATGGAATAATAACTAGATATATAAGCCTAATTTTCTACGCTCTATTTATTTAGATGGTAATCTTACCTATCTATTTAGTATTCATCATAATTAAAATGAAACTTGAGGGAAAAAAACCCTGCTGCCAAGTGCTAACATATAAAATTAATTTATTGTAATTAATTCTTAATTTACATTGAGATGGTAAAGGTATTAAAAAATGGCAGAATTTGTGGCACTCGTAGACAGTGTAATTCCACCTCATTGATCTGAAAAGAACTGGAGAGGATTTAAGGCATGCTGCTTCTTGCAGGGCTATAGTTTATCTATGAAGTTTGCAGTTTTCTGTGAAGCTGTTTGAGCAGAACATCTGTGATCTGTTTCTACAAGGAACTCTTCTTCTTTCCTATAATCCTTTTCACAGATTGGAGAATCACAGTTATTATTAAAAGTACAATACAGATATCAAATTATGATTTTTTTCCTATTATTGTACCACTTAAGACCCCTAGACGCAGCTCAGGCCATTATACTGCACAGCATACAACCAAATATCAAGGAGAAAAATCTTACCCCAGTAGATTTGTCTTACTCTGTTACACTTGCTAATTAACATGTTCCTAGTAAGTAAACAGTCACAGTGAAGTCAAGGTACAGTTCTTGTGCAGCATTTCAAAAGCAGAATTTCACTTAACTCACATTAACTTCAATTAGGGCTACCATGTCATTAAAATCTAGCTAAATTTAGCTTAGATGTTTGGATCCTGCTGGAATGTTTATCCAACTCCCAACCAGCAACATACCATCAAATAACATGCAATAGAACATTTTTTAGGATGAGCCTAGAGAAACTAGAGAAAGGCTGTACATTCCAGATATCAGCTTTGTTGGGTTTGTTGTACTTTCACTTTCAGATGAATGGGTTTTATTTTTACAAGGTTGCAGAACTACATAGTGGGATACCACAGGGGAGGGAACTGAGGGAAGGGCTGATGTGGTTATGTGTTAGGTTCTTTTTACTGAGAAATCTCCTGTCGCCCTCATCCAGTGAGGCATTTCTCAACATTGCCTACAGATAAAATAAAGGACAGAGTGGTGAATGTACTTTCAGTACAAGTGCATCAAGGTAGATGATTTGACATAATTGTTATTCTAATGATTTGTCTCTTTAGATTATTAAAGTATCCACAGTTTGCTTGGAGCTTTCCAGGCTTCCAGTGGAAGAGGAAAAAAATTTCAAATGAATCTGTAATGTACAGAAGTATTAGAGAAAAAAGTTCTTAATTACATTGGCATATCTGGACTGGTGGTTTTCACTTGGGGAGGTGAATGAGACACTCCTGTAAAATTATGGATTGTCATAAACTTTAGTATATTAAAACATTTCTAAATAGCCTCATTCCAAAAATGTTATCAATCATATATTTTGTATATAAGGAAAGACCTGAGCAGGTGCAGGTATCAAAATAATTTGAAAGCTAAGTCCTTGGGGTAAATTTTAATTTTTAACCACAATTATAAATTACTTCCAACACAGGTGATTAGGAATAAATTTTGTCATAAAATATGGAAAAGCAATATTTTATCTTTGGTGATATTTAGAGATTAATTTCAGCACAATTATGTTTTACTTATCGTAAAATTCTCAATTCGTCATAAAATTTCTCAGTCGAAAATACCAGCACAGGAAATGTCTTGCTTTCCTTTCACTTTTGATTGTTGTGTCATCAAAGAACTACATACTTCAGTAATCTGAAGAGACCTAAAGAGGTCTGACCTAAAGAGTTTCCCATTTTACCTTGTTCAGGGAGGATCAAATTCATTTCTGGATTCCCTCCTCACTGGATGGAGTAACTCCATCAATAAATTTCATATTTTGCCTTGGCATTTGGAATAGCCCACTGTTCTGTATCTGAGAACAAGACCCTGTGTCTGTGTGTGTTATCCAAAAATGTGTATGTGTTAGATAAGCCCATATGCCAGTGAGTGGGTCACAGCAGTGCCAAGTTCTCTTTGAGTAAACATGAAAATACCCAATCTCAGTAGGATTTCGTTTTTAAGTCTGTTATTCTTCCATAACTGGAATAACTGAGAAAAAGTCTATCACATTCTTACCATTCTAAAAGTTTCCTATGAAACACAGGATTAAAATCACTAACCTGGCGTGCAAATTTTAGAAGTCTATGTGTCACATGGGAAAGTTAAGGAAAAAAAGGGGTAATGATGAAACCTCACAAAAAATATTGTCAAATAAAGTAGCTTGGTTTTGCGGAGGAAAATTAACTGAAATTAAGTCGTTTGAGTGGGTTCTGAGAGATCCAAAACTCAGGCAGAATTCAATCTGCCAATCAGCCAGAGAACTAAATTGAGTCATGCCTCAAAAGTGACTGATTTTTTTATCCTCATTTAACTATAAAATATGTCACACTTATAAGTAATTTTTGTAATTGGGTTCCAATTAAACAATTATCTCATTATATCTTATGAACTAAATAAGATGCCTTGAAATACGAGAAAAATAAATAGTTATTACAGCTCTGTGTTAAAGACTTTTTTTTTAATTAGATAAGTGCTCACTAAACACTTACTCCCTGAGTTGCTAAGAAATTACCACAAACTTATTTTTGTGCTAAAGCAGTAAAACTATAAAACATGTTCAGAGGAAAAGGGTGCAAATAAAAAAACAGTGGAAAAAGTGATGTCTGGATTTAGTCACCTGCTTTGCAACACAGCAGGAAATTTCTTTGTGTAGCTTATCCTCTTAACCACTGTTTTTAAGAATCATGGCAATGCTGAAAGAAATACTGTGCTTTGTCTCCATGGCAAAAACAGCCTAAAATGCCTTCTTGTAATGAGCTCATCATACGTCATGTTCATAGCTTTTCATATGAGCATGTCTCACACGGACGATTTAGGCACCTAAAAGAGGTACAGGCTTCAGATGCAAATGGCACTTCTCTGATATCCCACTTCATTGCTGTCAAACCTAGAGAAGAGCAAAATCTGCTTAGTTAGGAGATGAAGTTGAAATTTTCTCTCTTCACAAGCATTACCCCTTTTTCCCCGCCCTGGATTTTAGACCGTAGTTTTTGTGTCATCTTATTGTATTTAATAATTTTAGATCAGGATCTGAAAATTAAATTTCCCTTTTCTCACTATAGGTGACCTTTACATGTCACTCAGAAATGGTGCTTCTGCTATGAGTCTATGGAGATCCTAAGGCTCTTTGTTAGAGCTCAGTCTGTGATGCTGAAAAACAGAAACTATTTTCATTCCAGAAAAATTGATCAAGTTTTGAAGAACATAAAATCTTCTGGAATAAAAGTGGCATCATTTTGCAATATTATAGATGTATCTGCAATTATTTTAAAATAGCTGTTGCAGAATGATATATTTCTCTAGAGATTGTCTTGTAAATTTACCTTTGTAATTTTGTGTTCTGGCCTAGCTCTGACTCTGTGAAAAAGAAATTTTAAAGTAACAGTAATTTTTTTGTCATGCACTAAAGGCATTCTTGGTAAATTTTCATGAATGCTGAATTCCTGTTGAATCAGCGCCATCCTTACTTTTTTCCATTTCTCATGTCTGAATTTTAAGTAGCTATTTTTTTTTCTATCTTTTTGATAAGGATAAGTCTCAACAACCACCATTACTGATTCCTTCCTTTTCTATAAAGGGATATCTTAATCAACATAGATTGGTATGTAGAAGAGTGTTCTGTGTTATTAAATAGAATTAAGGAGTTTATAAAGTCACAGACAATTAATTCAATGTGGACCTAAAGTACCACTCATTACCTAAAGACATTTCTGTGACAATCATGTGTCACATTTTCAATTCATGTAGATTGTAGTCTGTATACTAGAAGATTTGCTCTTTGTATAAATTCTTACTTTGTTTTTGTTTATTGTGGATATGTCAACCTGCAGTTCCAAATTGGTAAATAAATGTGTGTTTCGTAAGTGTTTCTAATAGCCCTTTTGATAAAACCCTGACAACAAACAAAATCCTAATTTAACGCACTAATGACAAGCCTAAAACACCCACTTGATTAGCTGGGATAAAGGAATATAATTAACAGGTTTAATGTCTGTTAATATGCAGATGAATTCTGACCTTGCTCACTTAGATTTTCCTTGAAATTGTGGCACAAATAGTATTTCATGTTCCTTAATCATATATTTATGACAGATTAACCAGAAGATAATTCTACACTGTAATCAAACCATACATTGTTATTTAATTCATGTAAAGGGGTTTCTGCTAGGCTGCATAAGATCAATTACATTTGGCAATATTCTACCAAATCTGGAAATAACAATTTCAACTGTGTTTTGCATGTGGTGATTTTGGGGATTTTCTTTTCTTTGAGTTTCCAGGTGTTTTTATCTCTTTTTTTTTTTTTTTTAAAAAAAAAAAAAAAAAAAAAAAGAGATACCCTATTTAAAAGAGATTCTGAAAGCATGTTTTCAGCATGGTATTTCTTTTGACTTTTTAGCATGTCACAGGATCTGTTGTAGTTTAGCTGTATTTTGTCTTTAAGTTTTTGTGTTGTCATGACATATGTTGATTGGTGTGGGAGTGTGTCATCAAATAAGTGTATTTTCTTATTTGTAGCCACAAAAAGAAGTGAGTTTAGCTGTATTTTAACTGGGGTCTTTTAAGTTCTACACCTGCTCAATAGGAGCCTCATGCTTTTGCATGAGATGTGATGACATCTTAAATGTTCATTCATATCATATTCTGTTATGATTCACAGACTGATTACATAACAAAAGTCCTCCAGCAGTTCTTTTAAAAAACAGATACTTTTATCATATCAGTAGAGCACATTTTATATATTTAAAGTATGAAAATAGACCAAATGCAATTACTTCATAAGTTACCTGCCAAATATTATTTGAGGAAATTTATTCAAAGTGTGATTGCTGAAAATGAGTCGTAGAGGAAGGATTTATATGCAGTTAAAATTTGTTGTTTTCTGAAGTTGTAAGTGGTTCCTCTTTTTGCCTTTGAAAAATTTGCCTTCAAATTTTATATTTGCACAAAGTGTTTAACGTGAAGTCTCCCCTTGGAAATGTCAAGTGGCATATAGAGAAGCGTATAAACAAAAATAATTTTAAAAAAGAATGTGTGTTCAGCATCTCTAAAAAAACATTCTTTCACAGTAAGTTAATTATTATGATTTGTTTTCATGATGCTGGTGAATTAGTTAGGTTCATTGTGTGATGAGGGAGTCTCATACTCACTGGGTTTATGTCCTTTATGTTTACAGTAGGGGAACTGCACCTTTAAACATCTTAGTTGAGTTACCAGACACTGTTTTGTGCATGTCTGAAGTGCCTGTATGTACAAGATTGATTGATTTTGATGGTCTACTGCTGTTACTAATTTGTTTCCCATTTCCGATTGGCTTTTACTTTTTACA
The DNA here is from genome assembly GCA_020086605.1 of Lanius collurio. Lineage (NCBI taxonomy): Eukaryota > Metazoa > Chordata > Aves > Passeriformes > Laniidae > Lanius > Lanius collurio. The sequence continues at coordinate 8,351,979 of JACBWW010000008.1, forward strand.
GCTTTGAGCAGTAATTCAGTCCCCTACGCCTCCCTGATTGGCTCTGTGTCCTCCCTCTCTAGCCAAACTACCACTCAGTCCTTATATGATAATAACTCTCTCCCACGATTCGCTCGAAAAGGTCTAAACATCTTTGTCTCTATTATTTTCTCTGTTCAAGCACTGTTTTAGATGTACATCAGTCCACCTCCATTTCTGGATCGATCTAGAGTTCTCTTGTTCCTTTTCACTCACATATTTTCCATGGGGGTGCTTGATCTGGATCAATCAGTGTAATTACTAGATGACTGTCACCCACACTCATTTTGACAGTAGCCAAATCCTGAGTAAAATTTGTAAGAAAATGGGAGAGAAGCAGAGCTGCATCAAATAAATTAGTACTTAGAGACTAATTTTTTAATTGAAATTTCTAAGGAATCTCCCCACTGATCTGAATATTCTGCTTTTTTAGTTGACTGACAACTTACCTTAATGTCTTACCACCACAGATGTGCTATGAAGATTCCATAAAATATGAATGTATAGGGTCAGAAGAATTAGGGCCAGTGCTGCTGGACATTATTTTGCAGTCTGTTATGACGCTTGAAGTGTCAAAGAATCCAAAACAGAGCAAGAATTAAAAAAAACAAACAAACTATTACAACACATGCTACAGTGTGACTGTGTTGTAGCCACATGGTCATTTTCAGCTATGTTTAAAGGAAATGCAGGTCAACTGTCTTAGGCATGCTCCTCAAAGTCACGGTGACAAAGCAAACTGCATTGTGCAACATGCCTTCCAGCTTGAGCCCCCTTGAGTCATCAGTGTTTTCCCTTTGTAATTTCAAGAGATCCTGGGGTTCACTAGCTTAACTTTTTCTTGCCAGCTCTGATTTCTTTCCTAAGCTGTTGAAACCTCACTTTCATTTTAGGTGTGATAGTATTAAGTATGAAAAGAAGAATATAAGCATTTTGGAGAAGGCTCATGAAGACTAACAGCTTTAAATAAATATGTTCACAAAATTTTGCCTCTCAGATCTTAAGCTGGCAGATTGTTCTAGTTGACCCCACATCTTTTCTGTCTTTTTTTTTTTTGCCTTGCTGTCCTGTACTCCCTTACACACCCATCTGTACTTCCAGTTCCAAGCTCTTCTTCTTTTTCACTTAGTATCTTCATCAGTGGACAAAGATGTTTACACCTGAAGTAGATTGTAGGTACTTTTAGGGGTTGATAAATGGGGTTTCAGCTTAAGCATATTTTAAGGTACTAGTGCAGTCAGAGTGTGTGTCCAGCCGAACTGTACAACCCCTGCCTCTACAATCTGCTACTAGTGAAAACATTTTTGAAGTCTTATGTCCAATGTTGTCTTTAGTGACTGTTGTCTAAAACCAGTGATGCATGTTGTTCTAGTCATTCATAGTTGCATGTCAGTCACCTCAGAATTCTGTGAAATATTTAAGTATTTCTATTTGAGAGTACACAGTCAGTCTTCTAGACCTTGATGCATTACTATTATTATTATTATTATCATCATCATTATTATTAATCTTCAAGCTTTGCATTTCATTTTTATGCTTTATTTTATAAGTTGGTTTTGTATTGGTTTAGGTTTTGGGTTTTTTTAACCATTTCCTTTGCAGGTTCAGGTGTCTCTGGTTACCCTGGTAACCTTCATTATTCAAGTTCATTTTTCTTGATTATGCATACGTCACTTTGTTTTCTGTCAAAACACTATTGTTTCCCCTTTAGGCCTCTTTCAGTGTCTGTTTCTCAGTTCACATTTCCTCATCTAATTCAATAGAGTTTTCATTTCATGCATTGCGGGAGAAGGAGTTTGAAATGACATTAAGAGTCATTACTCAAAGCAGAGGTCAACATCAGGTCTAACTGTCTCGTTTTTCCATGCCTAGCTAAACTCATTGACTCATATGACAGTAACTCTTTTCTCTACACTAGGAATGTTAGCTTTGGGAATATGCTTGGTGACGTCTTTTAATTTGGCTTCAGAGCTCATCTATACAGAGCATGTCCTGCTTTGAGTAACCAAACTATTTGCCTGCTTCTCTCACATGTGACATCTTTACTACTTACACATTTGTAGACATTCTAACTACTACATTTTCTAAATTTTAGTGTAATGCCATCAATGTAGTTTACCTTAAATTTTGTTCTTCTGTCTTGTTCAACAGGTATGGCCAGTCACCCCCCAATACCTATCCTGGAACTTGCAGATCACATTGAAAGATTGAAAGCAAATGACAATTTGAAGTTCTCACAGGAGTATGAGGTAATTTCCCCCACTTCTTTAATACTCAAGTTGTCATGCTTGCTTTTTCCCCAGGACTTCTCTCTGATATGGAGCCAGGTTTGTATGATATTAAAACCATGATGAAAAACTGTGTAAAATGACTACTTTGGTGAGGTGCCTCCTTTGCTCATAAAATCCTGTTCTCTTTTTATAAGGATACATGTCAGGCAGATTCCATGGACGCATATTTGAAGTAGTGAGTGAATGATACAGCACTTACTTGTTTTAATATACTCAAATCTTGCCTGCAGTTTGAAGATCCTTAGATTATTTTAAAAATCTCTAGTGTAATGTTGACAGGACACATACAGCCAAAGCTCCAAAGAAGGTTCAGTCCACTACTTTAATATAGCATGAGATAAAGGGATTTGCAAGTGTGTGGTGTCTCTTCTAATGTCACAGTTTCAGGACGTTGTATTTTCCTCCTGTCAGCAATACCACTTTGATAAATTCTGAATGATGGTCTAGAAGAGCATGAAAGAATTTAACTGGAAGAGAGTAATCATTTACAAGCCACCTTGTCAGTAACACATGGAGTATATAGGTATTGCTGTAGTGGAGAGTAACAGCCTCTCAGGTCAGTAATTTGTGGCTAAAGGGACATAGGGAGCCATCTATTAAACCCAGTAAATTATAGCTGTTTCTTTAATGCCAAAATATTGTCTATGTCAAAAATACATGGAATAAGTATGCACTGAACCATCAGTAAAGAAGTGTTTCTTTAGATCAGCTATAGGTGATCATGTCTGTGATCCAAGGATTAGCAGCTCCTGGAGGGATCACTGAAAGTATTTTCTTCACAGTCTGTTGTGTCACTAATCCTTGCTTAAAAGCCTCCTACACTTAGTTAGCCTGGTGGAGTAAAAGACTGTGTTGCTTTCTTTTTTTTTAAGGACTGCAAATTATTTGCATTTGGAGGTTCATATGGAAGCTGGCAGTGCAGTAAGAAACATTAAAGATGACTTTCGCATGTCAGTTTCATAGTAACATGATAGATAATTCACTGTACAAAAAACTCTATACATTTCCGTTGTATTTTAAGTCTTGACAGAAGATGTTAAAAATAAATACTAAGAATTACAATTGCTTATTATTTAATTGAATGCACTATTAAGAATGTCCTTAAGACTGCTTTAACAAATAATCTTATTAGATATTAAAAGGAAAATACAGTTTCAACAATTCCTGGAAATAAATTTGTTTGATGAGCAATTTAGGATTGCTGTTTACTGTTGAAATCACAAAAAAAATGTGGAAAACCTTCTCAATTTTCTGTGTGTAAACCCTGTGTTCTTAAGTATGAAGACTGTAGAATATGAACAATCAGACAGGGAAATTTATGTGGCAGAATGTACACCATAATAAAAGATAACATTTGGTACAAATTTTAAAACCATTTCCTGTTGTACTATGGGCAATTTAATTGTTTTTTTCTGTGTAGGAAATTCCAAGTCATTTACAAGTCATATAATGTAGTATAATTAGTATACAAATAAACAGTTCAGCTGTACTACATCTTGAACACAGTGTGGAGATGACATAGTTTTCTTATGCTATAAAAATTTTGGTGTTTTATATTATCTCTTTATTACTTAAGTAATTAAAATCATCTTGTCAGTGTTATTTTAATAATTTATAACCAGTATTGAAAGATACATGAAATCATTAAATTCTTACTATCCATCCCTGCAGAAGTTTCTCTAGTCTATGTAAACAGGACAACTTTCACATTCCTTTTTTTTTTTCTTTTATTTTTTCATTTTTTCTTTTTTTTCTTTTTGTCTGTACAAAACATATTATCTGGAGCAGAATGGTTAGACACAATTAAAATATGGGCAACTGTGGGTCGACATCAAGCTTCATTCCTGTTGCTTTGACCAAGAAGGTTCAATATTTATCTTTGAAATCCCAGCTTTAGAGATACCTCTTCATTTCCATCTAGTCCAAGATTCATCCATTTTGAAATAGAATTAGTGAAAAACAGCGCTATTTGGTTTCATGGTCTAGGCTAGGCAGTGGACTAAAGCTGCAGTCTGATGATCACTGTAAGTCATCGCTCTGTCTCGGCTGTGCATTCCTGTTGTCTCTCTTGTGCCAGTCCTGGCACTAGCACATGTGCAGCTGTTCAAGGATTATCTCAGGAAATAGATTCAGCTGAAAACTAATTGTTTTATTTTTCTTTGCTGTTTTCAGTTGGATCAGGTCCCTGAGCTAGCTCACCACATGTCTGCTTAAGCTCAGCTAGTGCCAGCAAAGGGAAGTGGTGGGTATATTTGTGGTCAGGGATTGGGGCCTTCTACTTCAGCAGCAGTTCTCACTAACATCCCTTAAACAATCCCTTTTTAAATCTGATTGCAAGGCAGAAAGAGGTGCAGATGGTAACAGTTCAGTTATCGCTTCAGATAATGCTAGAACCGGTAAGACAGCAAGAAAAAGAGATACTTCTCATATTCAAAATTTGAAGGTGTAACATGCAACAGGAAACCACTGACCTTTACTGATGCCACTAAAATCCTCCAATTAATTCCTATCTAGGGAAGCAAATAGTTTTCATTAATTACCACTGATGATCAGTTTGGTTTTTGGGGTTGTTTTTTTTCCAGTAATGCTCTTTCCTCCTTGGCAGTCAGTTATTTTATTTTACTTTTTATGCAATTGTTTGCATAGCATGGATGAAATTCTTCAAAGATATATTGATAATATATAGTAACTGTTATGACAACTTTGTGATACCATAAAATAAAATATATATTGATGGTTTTTCTGATAAACTCTTACTTCTCTTCCTTCTATCAGGAAGTTAGCTCCATTTCAAATGGATGTTTAAATAATTTCTTAGCACAACCTACTTTGGTTGCCACTTCAAAAGAACTGCTAGTTTCACCGCACAAACACATATTTTCATTTTCTAAGCACCCTTTTCAACTGTTCAGAAGTGCCTGAATACTTGTTCCTCTTCCATCCTTGCTTGTGTTCCATCCTCTTACTTTTGATCAGAATTTCTAATCAAAATTCAAAACAAGTTTGTTTATTTCCTTTTGGAAAAGTATCACTTCCTTGCCTGTTTCCCCTTTCTCTTCAGACAGACAAACCTCCCTGTCTCTTCAAAACTAACAAAAGAGTGTCCTCTGCTGAGTTATACCATCTGTCACCTTTTTCTAATGAAACGCTGTAACTTCCTTGCACTTCTGTAAAGGTGAAGAAAAATTCACCGGAACCTTGAGACAAGACAGGATTGCTTTCTTCAAATAATCCTAAAGTGAACCCACTGTTGTCCATTCACTTGACACAAAACTTCACAAACAGGGTGTTTACAAGGTGGTTTTGGTGCAAAATTATTTGCATATTTTTCCTTTTTTTTTTTCCTGAGGATATATTGCTTTCATGCCATGTGAAATTTAATTGAAAAAGAACCTGAAATGGTCATTAAAGAAATAAGTCCAATCTCTCTGCACTCTGATTCTGTAAGTAGTATTCAGGGTGATGGGGTAAGCTGGGAAAGAGGTATTGCAAAAAAGTAAGTGGTGGTACACATAGTGTAAACTATAAATCCTCAGAGGAAAAAAAAAAAGGGAAGGAAAAGAGTGGATTACTTCATTGCTGTGATCTGCTAAGAGGAGTGTGTTCACCAGTGTAGAACACCTTCTAGCTGCATAACGTTTTCTACGGTTTAATGTCATCAACTGGACGAGTTCTTACTTCTACAAGTCTTCAGAAACCTTTCCATGGTGTCTTCTCCAGGGAATTTCCTATTCCAGCTCTTACAGCATATGAGCAGCTCAATACATATTTCTTCCATTGCACTTCTCTCACAAGTTTACCTTGAATACCAGCTTTAAGGGAACAACCAGCTTTAAGGAGCCAAGCCTGAAGGATTAGGACTGTGGCAAGATTCAACTAAACTTAAAATTCACATGTTGCAAAAAGTGTTTCTATAGTGTTAACATAGATAGTGCTCCCTCTCAATGAGGTTCATTTCTACTTCAAAATAAATTTTTCATAAAAGTTAGTTTTTTGTTAGCTCACAATCTCCAAGCCTAAACAAAATGCGGTTTACTTTTGTTAACACCACATATCATATAATTAATGTCACACAGTTCTTTTCTGTTCTCTGATTTAAAGACAGCATTGACCCCAGCTGATTATTGTGAAGCTTTTGCTGACTTTGGCAATTTCAGTGGGATTTTTATGTAATGTAAGGGTCCATATGGACTTGACAGCTGCTAAGAAAAAATCTGTGTTTATAAGAAACTGACCTTTATATTGTATCTCCTTCTTATCTGAGACTTCAGAACTGAAAAATAAAAAATGGTCATGGACATAAACTGAATAAAACTGGTAATGTTCTGCCTACTCCCTGATGTATTTGGAAAGTCATGTCATCCTATAGGACAGAATAGAAAATCTGTTTCTCCAAAGCAGGTTTCTGAGACTTGTATAAAATAATTTAACATTTATCATCTGACATCTGTAGATAAAGTTTTACACCCTTAAGGGAGTATATTAATATTCATAGTATTTTTGCATGAGAATCTGCCACTGCAACACAAAAATTACACTGTGAGACTCTGTTACTGTATGACTTACGGTGAATGTGTATATAGGCACTGGTTAATAAATGTTACAAGAAGTTGTATATAATTTAATGTTTTATCAGGTTTCTTTCTGTGAATTGCAGCTAGTCTTTTGCTTTAACACTGAGTATTGGAAAACATCAAGTTGGATTTTGACTTTTTTTATTGTAGCTTTTCAGAATCAGTTGGTAGGATTTGTGATGGGAAGACAGTTAACTGAATATGTTATATTTCTCTTTTTGTATCTCAAGCTGCAACAACGTAAACACGGGATACTAAAACACAGTAAATCTTGTATAGTAGAAGCACATATAAAACTTGTTATCAATATAATACATTTAGAAGTCCAGGAAGAACAGATAATCCACTGAATGAATCTCTATCAAAGAAACAGCTGCACTTAACTGCTGTATCATTGTAGATAATAGTGACTCATGAGCAAAAATCAATTTTTTTCTCAGCAAAAATATGGTTTTGTGCTTTTTCCTTATAATAGTTTCCTCTTTCTAATATTACCAACATCATTTATTGGTATTTTCTAACTTTACTTTCATAGGATGTGCTCCATTTATTGAGAAACAATTAGCGTAGTCAGTGAACGATGAAAAGTTGTCTTCTTATTAATAGCACATATGCTGTTGCATTCACATAGGTTGCTTGGTGCTTAGTTCCACCTAGGGTAGTATCTGAGCCAGCAGTATAGTTATGGTGGAGAATTTTAAACACATAGTGCAGGAATCTGAAGTCCTGCTACTCAAGATTCAGAGTGGTGTATTATCTCCTTTCTTTGTGCTGTGAATGTTGCATTGGGACAACAGCATTTCTTTATGATTATATAATTAATCAAATAAAAGAAAGCTGGTGTAACATATTAGGATGCAGCCTTTTGATCTGATACCTAAAGTTATTTTGCCAAGAGGTTTCACAGAGACAGTTTCATTAGTCAAATAACTACCTGACAGGAGGGTGTAGCCAGGTGGGGGTTGGCCTCTTCTCTCAGGCAACCAGCAATAGAGACAAGAGGGAATGGCCTCAAGCTGTGCCGGGGGGATTCTGGTTGGACATCACAAGGATTATTTTTACTGAAAGTGTCAGAACAGAGGGAGGTGATGGAATCACCATGACTCAAAGTGTTCAAGAAACAACTGGGTGTGGCATTTAGTGCTATGGTTGGAGTCAGGCAAAGGGGGTCAGTCAAAGGCTGGACTCAATGATCTTGGAGATCTTTTCCAACCCTAATAACTCTATGATTCTATACTCTAATAAATACCAGGCTTTTTTGCTCAACTGAAAGCAGCGATATGTGTGGAAAGAAAAAAGTAATCTACTTCCTGAACCAAGAAAAATTATTCAAGGACAAACTATGTAGGTCATTACAGACCAAACTGAGTTTGCAGGGGCCTTTTAAAAGGATTAATTTGCAGTATTTTTAGGGGCTTGTTGAGAAAAAATGAGGCATCAATGAAGAATTTCACTCCTTTAATCTTTCCTTGAAATAAAGACTGTTGACATTGCTTTAAAAATATGAAAAGTATGTTGAAAATTTAAAGTAGCGCCAGTGTCTCATGTGAGACAATTATAAAGTTTAGTTTATAAGACCTGCTGCATTTCATTCACTGTATAAAACAAAACAGCAGGAGGCTTTAACCACAAAAATATTTAAACAAAGCAAGTTTTTTTCATTACTCAGGTATTTTTCTGCTCCTGATATTTATTTTCTACCTGAGGTTGTCTGTAATCCCCAATTTTCAACACAAAATTATTTCCATTACTACTGGTTAGGATATCAAGGTCAAACTATTTTAATTGCAGGTAGAAAATAAACAGCTTATGTTTAAGACTGATGGCAAAGAAATACAAACCAATATGATTAATTTTAAAAAATTAAGGATTTTTTAGCATTTTGAAATGAGGACTCTCCTTCAAGGATTATTTCAAATAATGTTTATTTTCCTCTTTTAAGTTTTCTTTAGTTATAGGCTTATTCAGGTTGTTTGATTCCATTGAAATCAGGTTTTGCTTAATTTAATTTAGTCATAAGAATATTAGCTTGATACTGTGAAGTAAATACCTTTTTTTGCTTGAATTTACAAAAGCTTTTGGGAAAAGGCTTTTTGTATTTCTTGCTACTCTTGAACAGTTAGATCACTTTCCTTTGAGAGTTAACAGAAAACGACTCATCTGCATTTTTAACTGCTTTTAGGACCAGGATGCAAACTGATGTTTGAGCTCAAAAAAAGTTTTAGCCATATGTGGAAGTTTTCCCCCATATTCTTGAAAATTATACCCTTTGCAGTTAATGGGAAATTATCCGTCTTCATTAAAAAAAACATAATTCCAGTTGGCAAATTGCCACGATCATAAATTAATGTTCATACATCTAGCATTCACATTTTCGTAATGCAGTATGTAAATCTCATTCTATCAGCAAGTTTTCTGCATAATACAATAGCATTCTGTTATAGATTCATCAGCTATGGCATGAAATTCTCATCACAGTTGCTGACATTGGTAAAAGAGGGTCAAACTCCTCATTTCTCTGCATAGCTATGTACTTTCCCTAGTTGTGCTGAGTCTCTGCATCAACATGCTCTCAATTTTTTCTTTTTCATTCTTGTTTGCCTACCTGGTCCTAGGTTTCTCTGTGAAGCGGTGGTCTTCTGTGATTTAATTCAAGGCACAAGCACTGCACCTACAGTGCTTGGAAATGCTTTACAGGACATGCTTCCTTGTGAAAGCTATGCAGTAGTTTTCAATCCCCACATTCTGCAGAAACTTAAAACTACTGGCTCCTAATTTGCTGCTGTAGTGACCCTAGGAAGAGCACTGTTCCAGAGCAGACAGTCAGCTTACACCAAGAAGGGTGGCATTTTGTCATGGTCCTTCCTCCTTAGTGCTGAACCAGGATATAGTCCTGGAAGACTGACATCAGGGAATATTTGTCTCTTGTTTAAGTGGTGTAAAGGAAATCTGCACAGTGAGCAAGAACATAGTTACTGTAGGGAGATTGTTTGAAATTCTTCTGGTTTGGTTACCGCCAGAAAATTTTGGTTACCACGATTAATGAACTATTTTATGGGTGGTGTACTGTGTTAGTAAATGTTTCTCGTGTCTTTTCCTACTAACAGATCACACTTGTTTCAGCAGCCAGCCATTTAGAATGCAATAGTTGAGAGATTTGTCAAAGCATGGGAGGGAAATAACAGTATTACAAATATTTTTATTTCTTTTGCACAAAGCACCAACTACAGTTTCGCTGTGAAGAAATCTGTTTCTTTATTAATGACAGCTTTATTGAAGGCAAGCTTTCTGAATGAAAATACTAGAAATCCTATTAAAGTGCCATCCATTAAACCATTAAAGCACTCATTAAAACTGTTAGTACGGACTTGTTATTCATGAGTTATTGGTCTTTCACACTTCTGAAATATGTCTGCCAATACCACTCAACTCTTGGTTCCAGTGTGGCTATTAAGTCTGAGAAAATACAGATTGACATTCTTTTGAAATAATGGTGCTTTATGGGAGGATGGGAAAGCCACAAAGTGGTTCAGATTGCTGAGGAAAATAGGGAGGATTAAAGTTCAATCCATTTGCCTGTTTCTGATAATTTATGTTAACTATGTCTGCATGTAGACCTAAATATTAATCACTAAATTACACCATCTGGCCATACATCATACAAAGTGTATGTTTGGGTTTTTTCTTGATATTGAACAGTAACTTTAAAATTCATAAACATTAAGGAGCAAAAATTGGAAGAATAATACTGAATACTGAACAATTGAAGCTAAACTTTAAAGTATTCTTAATAATCAGTAAATTCACATGAAGAATAGATATAATATAGAGCTGAAGCTGTTTCTCACAATCAATAAGAATCATAGATCATCATTTTCTATGTATATGCAGAATGATCTTTGTATATGCAAAACTGCCGTCTAAACTTACTGTTTGCAAGTATTTTTTATTACTATTTTTTTACATCCTGGTTTGGGTTTTTTACGATTCAAAGCCAGAATCCTGCAGTCCAGGCTCAAGACTAGCAGCTTGTTGGGCAGCCCGTTTATTCTATTATTTTCTAGTTTTCTTATCTAATATGAAGAGAAAGTATGTATGAAATCTTACATTGTAAAATAATTTCCAGAATATTTTGTCAATGTAGGTAAAAACCTAAAAGACAAGACAGATGGTCTACTTCAGTTATCTATCTAGAACAGTGCAGAGTAGTGTGCCTCATTCTAGGCCAGTGGACTGTGGTTTAGATGGCATGTTTCCATATACGTCCTTCCAAAATATTGACTAGGTAGTCACAGATATTATAGGTGTGCATTATTCCTGGTTAAATAATCGATTTTATTTTTAAAGTTAATTAGAGTATAATGCACTGATAGATAGTTAGCATCTTCTGTACTATATTTCTGTTCTCAATTATTACTAGAATTCTGAGATAAATCCATAAAAAATGTTTTCCAAAGTTCTGAAGGCTTGACCTGCAAATATCCTGCATAAGTTTTCTTGTTCACCTCCATTAACTCAAAAAGGAAAGAGGGAAGATTTGTGCTGAGAGAAGTCATTATGTAAATTTTATTACTTTTCAAGTCATGTGATGTAAGTGAATTGCTGGCCTGCTGATAAAGAGGTATATTACATGTCTTAAATATAGTATATATGTATATAACTCTTCTTTACCCAGAGCTGATGGAAATACTCTCCAAATTCTTTCTCTGCACCTTTGATGAAATAAATAGCACTTAGAAGTAGAGATAAAAATACTTAACGTTTTTAAATTAAGCAGTGCATACCTGGTACATACCTGCTTCAAAATTCTACCAGCCATCCATCTCAGAGCATGGGAAAACATTACTGGGATGAAACTAAAGTGTAAGAAAAAGGAATAAAATTTTACAGAGTGAAATTAGAGAGTATAATTTTACCATTTGCTTTATTGATTAATAAGAATTTCACTTTGCAGTCAGAAAAAACAGTATTTTTTGTTGGAGAACGGCGAACACCTAATATTGGATCAGGTCACTATGTTTAAACTTAAGTACAGTACAAAACTGATGTCTACCTTTGTAAGTAGCAAAATACTAGTTGGAAGATAGTTTGTTGTCCCTTTATAGGCAAACAAAATACAATAGGGCTCAAAAAAAAATCCATCACCAGTTTTGCACATCTCTTAGTCATTAGTCTGCTAAGATACTAACTTAATAATAATGAATTCCTAATACTATCGCCATTTTAAGATATGTTAATCATAGTCACGCAAAATTCTAAGATAGTAAACCCAAATAGTTTGATGTCAAAAATTGTGTGGAAGGTTAAGAAATCTGATTCATTCAGAGCTGCATTTAAGAATGCCTTTTGAACACACATAGTGACACATATAGTGCTACAATTCAAATTAATCATATCCAAAGCACAAGTAGAATTTTTATGGCCTTCATCTTGCTCCCAAGCATTTAATTTCTTCCTCATTCCTCTAAAAAGTCCCACTTAATTTCCTTTTGAGGGAGGAAATGCAAAGCACTCTATCTCAGTTACTGTAGACACAAGGCAAGCCAGAGTCTGAGCCATCACTCACCCCCACTCTCCACAGCGAGGTTATGCAGTACGTTATAACTTTTATGTTATAAAAATTAATTGAGCCTACGGTATTGATTAATAGGATAAGGTACTTGTTTTCCTGAGGTATTTGTTTTCCTAAAGACAGGCAGCAAGGCCTGATGGATTTTTTTTTTTTAGAATAATCTCAATAAAGAAGCAAAGTCATTCTCAAAATATTAAATAAATAAATTGTTTAAAATATGTAAAGGTGCATGAGAATGAAGCAATTTCCAGACTGGTCAAATACTAATTATTAGTCTAAGGGGTAAGTCCTAGCAAAATCACATTAACTAGTTTCACACATGCTCATTGTCAGGTAATACCTACTCTAATAGATCACAGGTCATATTTTATTTCCACTGACATGAAATGGACTTGCAGCTGTTGTAACCCTGGGAGGAGTCAGTAAAGCTGTTGGCTTGATACTGTAGAGGCAGTATGGATCTTCTGTCTTGTGCCATGTTGCTGATCTGCTCACGGAAAATGAGCGTAGTGTTGGTGAACTGCCCCAGCTCGGCTTATCTGTGTCATCAGTATTTTTTTAATAGTTTTCCACTAGCTGGCATAGGGAGCTGCCAGTTTTTACTAGGATTAAACAAAGTGCATAAAGTTCAAGCTAGTTGTGTACGCATATTGATGAAACAATTTTAAGTTCTCCAATGTTACAGAAAGGGAAAGTAAAACAATAGGTGATTATTCATGACTTCTCAGTATGAGATGACCTTTCATACAGCCACTACCATAGTGAGCATAAACAAGTACCATCTGTTGCCTGGTTTGTATTCCCTTTCCTGCATATGTAGTTCAACCATAGAGGTAAAGGTATCTAGAGTCTGAAGTCTCCCTAGTGTTGAAGCATGAAGGAGCATGGGGCACATTTCTGTAATTCCACCCTGGAACATGAAGGAAACAGAAAATAAACAGCGAATCTGAAAAACATGCAGTTTTGTTTATGAGTAAGATTGGTTGTGTTTATGAATAAGATAGCATTAAAATTAAATACGTCTGAATTGCTTACTTATTTATGACTCAAGCAAATAAAAAGGAAGATACTTCACATTGTCTATGGATGAAATGCAGCTAGTTTCCTGAGCAACACTAGTACCGTGTGTTGGCCTGGCATCAAAATGAAAGAATAGAAGCATTACTTTTCTTCTGGAAAACTTCTTCAGGAACCTTTGGAGTTTATTTAGTAAACAGTACAGTGAAATTTTTGAACACGTGCACTTACTAATAAAGGCAAAAATATTTATCCTCCTTCATCCCAGTGTTTTTGAGATTTCTGATATTTATTCATTCTGTTAAGCTAGAACCCCTCACTTGCCGAAACGAGAGAAAAAACAAAAAGATGGATAGCTTGCTTTCTCTGAAGAAAAAAACCTGTATTTTTAAAAAGCTTATGGTTTAAATTCCTCATGGAAATTTCAGATGCATAAATACAAAATGGTAACTATCATGTGATATAATATGTTACAACGCGTCCTGAAATAATAATTTTCTTTCAAAAGAAAATTATTTCCAGCGTAAACTATGGTAATTTAGTTTGTAATTATCATAAATAAAACAATTATGTAGTCCCTAGCTGAAAATTTCCTTTCTTTTTTTTCTCTTTGTGTTTTGAAGTCCATTGATCCTGGTCAGCAGTTCACATGGGAACACTCTAACCTGGAAGTAAACAAACCAAAGAATAGATATGCGAATGTAATTGCATACGACCATTCTCGTGTTCTACTCTCAGCAATAGAAGGTAAGGAGACCTTTAAAATTAAATTAATTAAATACTAAAATCTAGGATAATTTTACTAATCAATATATATATAGTAACATAAAGAAGTGCTAATTAAAGTACTTCCAGTAAATTCTTCTAGTAACAGTCCATTTATGATGCATATTGTCAGCAATGTATTATGAGCTTGCACTAAAATATACTTTCACTGTAACACTGAATGCATTGGGACCCTGTGGCTATGCCAGTGAGTTATCTAAAGTTAATTAATATTGCTGTTTACTTGTACTAACACTACAAACCAAATGTAGCAGTAAACAAGCACGCATGAATAGAGGGGTTCCTTGATCACTTAAATTATCAAGATATCTGTTCATTTCAGGACCTTAGTGTGGGAAAAAAAAAATCATTGCAACTTCATGTTCTCTGTGAAAATTTTAAAAACTCTGGTAAAACCTTTTTTTAAAATTTTCAGTCAAAATGTTAAACTAGAGTTTTTAAACAAATGTCCACTTGCAGACATTGTTGGGAGTGTCTCACTCACTAAAGATTAACAGTGTGATATAGTGAGAGGTTTTCATTATATCTTTCTTAGTTAAAAAGCTTTCCAAAATCTTAAACACTTCAGAGTTTTATCTGAAGCAAACTGTTCAGATAGTCAGCCCTAGGTATTGTGACTGTTTTACCAAGCATCAGGATGCACTATTTTTCACTTGGAGGATTTTTTTATTTTTTCCAATTCTGCCTTAGCATTAACCTGCTTCCTGGGTTGAAGACAGGTTTTCAGTTTATTCTATGTTGTTGATAGTCAGTTATTACTGAAGGCCATAATCAAACAAATTATATATTTAAGTGACACAAATAAAAATAAGATTTGTCTCTAGTAAACTCTGACAAGACTCAAATATGATACATAAGACAGAGGGATCTGTATTCAAGGTTGTTATTATTTCAGCCATAACATGCTACAAGTTAAACTGCAAGGTGTTTTAATTTATGGTTATAAACAGCTGCTTGTCTTTGGCTACTCCAGAGCTAAAGATACTGTATTTATAGGTGTAATCCACTTAAATATTAGCTGTTTGGTGAAGAAAAAGGCAACCCTGCTGACTGAAGTTTAGATCTTTCCTCATTTATTGCAGCTGCCTACCATAGACTTTGAAAACAGAGATAAAAGCTTCTCAAATGTATTAGCAAATTTTAATGATTACCTTGAAGAATTTTCATAAGATAATCTGCTTATGTTTGTTACACCTCTGAGGCTCATGTAGCAGTTCTGACAAGACTTTTTTGCAACATTACTTAAAATTTTTCTTACTGCCTTGTAAAAAAAATATAGCTGTGTAGAAATCTGCCACTACCTGGTAGAACTACCTGTCTCAACACTGAAGAGAGGATATTCTGATTAACAGTGTATGTGATATAACTAATAAATATATCCTTTTCTGTCTCACTGGTCCAGACAAGAGGTCATAGTACATGGTCTGGATAGGTCAGGAACAGAAACTGGACAGCCTTTCTGAATGTTACATAAAGATCTCTGGAACAAAATGCTTAACTCCGAAATAAGTCTTAAATGACAAAAAGATGGCTCAAGTTTTTCCTGGAATTTTGTTTGGAAAAAGAGTTGTGTAAAGGCAGAGACAAAGGGAGGAAAAAAAACTACATGCAAATAGATTTATTTATTAATTTATGTAATAGACAACTGGACATTTTTATCTTTATGTAAATGACCCATGAAATTTTGTTCCCTTAAAAAAATGAACATAATCAGGGTATGGGAAAAAAAATTAAGAGGCAAATCAGAAAATGTTAGTTAAAGTAATTAAAAGTATGAAATAACACAGTACATTGGACTATGTTTTTAAATAAGAGATTGTAAAAATATGGAAAAAAATTTACATTGTACCTGGAAAGGATTGAGTCTTTTTAGAAGGGACAAAATATAGTTAAACTAGCATGTTTGATTCCCTTTCTTACGTTAGAAAAATCATGATTAAACTAAAATTTCTAATTCTTTCATAGTCATTGACTCTAAACAGAGAAAAACATTATATCATTTTGTAATACCAGTGTTAGATGTAAAACTGCAAGTGGGATTTCAACCTGTTTGGTTTGCATGATTTTATGTATTTTCCAACTCTTTAGATTATGGTGAAAAAACCATATGGTGAATACATCAAATATTAAATGTCATTGTGTAAAACCATATTTAGTCTTGAAAACAGTAATAATTTAATATATAATTATTCTCTTAAAAATTTTTAGTCCTTGGATTTTGCATGATTGTTTTGCTGAAATTTTGTGTATGTACCTTCCTAAGTTTAATATGTTGGTCTTAGCATTTTGTAATAACTACTTCTCTTTCAGGTTTTAAGTAGATATTTCAGATATGAAAATGCACAGTCTGGCCAGCACTTTATTCAGTTGACAGCTGTGTTTCTTTTCATGTTACCAGGGAAATTAATACTTGGAATATTACTTAAAAATGTTTTCTCCTTTGCCTGTGTTACTATACAACTTAATCAGGACCTAAATTTGGACTACATTGTATTTTGTTACAACTATTTGGAGAATATTTGGTTAGATTTTACATCTGGGCCTCATCTGAATTTCTTTGGTGGTCACAAGATAACTGATACTATTAGTGAGGATTGAATGATAATCATGCCCTTTCTAATAAGAAGAACTTCATTTACCCCTTGGCAGTTGCTTACTGTTTAAGAGCAAATATATATGAAGAGAAGACTGAGCATCTGTCAAACTGTAAATCCTACACTGATGAACATTTGGCCTCTTAACAGTGTTGCAGAAATATGGACTATTGTAATTGGTACTCTAGAATGAGACACAAGGCCAGTTTTCTGCAGTTGCACAACTCTCTAGCCTATTTGAAGTGATTAGTAGAAAGTCTTAAGAAGCAATTTGCAGAGATTTGAAATTACTTCTTTCCAACTATTGCTAATACCATATTTTTAAAAATTGCATTAGCCCTGAAACACAAGGCTTACTAACACTTTCAAAGTGTTTATTTTGATACCTTTCATAACTGCTATTCAAACCTGTTTTTGTATCCCCACTAAGTTCTTGACCTCTGTAATTTCATACAGCATGGAGTTCTCAACATATCTGCTCATTTCACATGCATTATTTCCTTATCACTGTTTAAATTTTATTACATTAGATGTCCCTTTGGAGGGAAAACTCAAGTTGGATGTGGTAATTTGGTTTCCTTCCTGAAAGAAAATTTTACTTTGCAAAATTTTGTTCCCATGTTCTTGAAATCTGATTGAAGTCTTGAAATCAGCTCATATTGTGGTGCCTTTGGCTGTTTCTGAGGTGGACACTTGGAATTTTAAAGTACAATGACAGAATGTTAGAATGTAGTGAAGTTTATTATATGCATCTAAATGGATTTAAAGGAGAATCTACTGATTAAAAGAGAAATAGATTGAGTTAAAACGGCAAGATCTGTGATCTTCAGCCTCTAAGAAGTAAATAAAAAATGGGGGGTGGGGAGTGAATGAATAAACATTCTGCATTTTACAAAGTCTTGCCAATTCTTTTAGGAGATATCCATGACTAAAAGTCTTCTGTAGGTGAATGTATTTGTATAATGCCAGTTATTTAAAGAAAAAAAAAAACACTATCATATTTCTGCAGCTTAATTTTTTTTAATGGGAAATTTAGTGACTTTAAAATGCTGTTAACACTAGAAAGCTGTGACTGTAATACAAATACAAGAAAGAAAAGGCAAGAAGCTGCTAAAATTCTTATTTGTGTGGTGGCCGTTTGCCGGTAAAACGGCTTTGAGTATGCAGACTATAATTGTTAGATTTAGAAGTTGTTTGGAGCAATATAACTACCAAAAGGTTATGACCTATGCAAATTATTTGCACTCTGCCACATTTCGCTTATGTTGCCTTCTGCTAACAAAACATACACTTAGAGTAATTGTATGGCCCCTCACCCTAGAAGCTTGGAGTGCCTTAAAAACAACAAAAGTATTTCAGTGATGAGTATCATGATACAGAAAGATCAGTGAAGTAAATTTCACGGTGTTAGAGCCCCTGTGAAGAAGATTTCATAGAGTGGACTTCATGGTGGGTGTCTCAGCAACAATGCCAAGGCAAGCTGTAGGTGTATGAGTCAGCTAATACTGTAATAATTGTAACTTAAATACTGTCATTCTTGATACCGTTGAAATCTGCTCAGAACAATCTTTCCTGTATGTGTAGCCATACTTCCCATTAGGGAAAACTTAAAGAAAACATCCAGGGGCTTTGTTCTTGACTAATGAAGATTTGGTACCTGTTTACTGTGTATACTCCTATTGAAACCGGGTTTTGCAGGAAATATCAAACCAGATATCATTTCATTTCATATTAATAGAGGCAGTCATCATCCGTTTTAATGCATCATTCAGAGTATAAATTAATATTTCTGTTCAAGAAAAGATTCCTTTGATTGTTAACTGCTGTGTTAATCGGTGTTGAGGAGTTAAAGACATCACTAAACCCAGCTTCAGACAGCTGTGAAGTAATCACAGTATGATGAGGTCATGTTAGATTTCAATATCTGCTTTGTAGTGTTGTGCACCATGCTGCTATTTGCACATACTACCATGTACTGTGGATAATGTCCTGGTGCAATGCTCTTATCTATGCCTCTGAGGACCTGCACAGAACAATCTGTGTATTTTCATTCTGTACTTCTCAAGACTTGACACCTTTTAGAACAAAAAAACCCTTTGTGTTTCTTTTCTTTTTCCTAAAGGAGCTCCTCCTTCTTTGCATATTTTTCTGCTGGTCACCTTCCAAGTTTCTCTTCTCACCTGCAGATCATCCAAGTTTCTCATCTTACCTGCAGATCTTCTACAGTCTTATTTCCTAGTTTGCCTACCTACATTTCATTTTTCTCACCTTTTCCTTTTCCTTTTCCTTTCAAATACTTCTCTTCTGTGCTGTAAACAATCCCTTTCTCTGTTGTGCCTAATTCTGCATCTTTGGTCTATCCCTTTTTGACATTGCCTTCTTTCCATATTTTTCTGTAATTCAACAGTTCTCTTTGAGACTCCATATCATTCATCCTTTCCCTCTTCACCAGACTCTCCTAGTCCTCTTAACAGTCTATTCACAGTTCAGCTATCTGTAGGTTTTCTTTTCCTGACATTTCTTTTTCCTTCTTAGCTTACTTTGTTAGGATGATATGTAATGAATTTTCCTCAGTCTTTGTAGAAAACCTCATTTTACAAATACTCTATACTGGAGTACCTTCATTGGTCTTGTGCTGCTTCATATTTCAGTGAGTTCTTAAAGTACAGATTTGTGCTTAGACCATTTCAATTTGATGATTTTCTTAATTATATACATTATATACATGTTTTACATAATAAAATCATCCACATAAACAGTTGTTATTGGCACCTAGCTCCTGTTCATTGATCAAGCTGATCACGGAATGCCAGTTGAGGTAATTTTTTTTGGATTTCAGCAAAGCTTTTTATACCTTCTCTCATGGTATATGCCTCTGGAAAAAATGTCCAGCAGACAGCCTGGTAGACACATCATGCAATGGCTAAGCATTTGGTTCACAGGTCAGGCCCAAAGGCTTGCAGTAAATGGAATGACATCAGGCTGGTGACCTGTCACTAGTGGGGTTCCACAGGGCTCCACCTTGGGGCTGGTGCTCTTCAACATCTTCATAAATGACTTGGATGCAGGACTGGAAGGGATACTAACCATGTTTGTAAATCGTACAAAATTGAGGAAGCTGTTGACTCCCTGGAAGGCAGGGAGGTCCTGCAGAGATTCCTCTACAAATTAGAGGGCTGGGAAATCAACAACTACATGAAGTTCAACAAGAGAAGGTGCCAGATTCTTCACCTGGGATGGGGCAACCCTGCAAATACAAACAGGTTGGGGAATGCAATGCTGGAGAGCAGAAAGGGACCTGGGAAAGCAAGCTGAACATGAGTCAGCGATGCCCTGGCAGCAAGGAGGACTACCAGTGTCCGGGGGGGCATTGCCAGCCAGGGCTGCTGTCACAGCCCGTGGCAGGGGCCAGTTGTCATGGTAAGTTCTCATCAGGCTGAACAAAGACATCCGACCACAAGTCAAGGCTCTTATGCTTTTATTGTAGAGATGCCTTAAGTCCAGGAGTCAGACCACTATTTAGACTCAAAAAGTGTTGTCTAGCAAGCCTTTACATTCTTTCAATCTGCATCCACAAGAGTGGTGAATAACAAGCTCCTAATTTTGTACAGTACACTCAAATAGTTCTCAGCTCCTAAAAGAAACTCCTCAAAGGTGCTGTCTCACAAGCCACAATACATGTCTACAATCTCCTCACTCCTGCAATACAGTTCAGCGTGGAGTATGGGATATGGGGATATGACAGCTGTGCTTTGATCAGACAAACCATGAGAGAGGGAGAACAAAGTCCTTAGATTCCACATTGTTCCTGGCATGTGGACAGTGCAGAGCAGAGGTTGTGCAGCAAAGAAAGCAGAAGAGAGACAGATGAAAAAGAGAGGATAGCAAGGAGCCTGATCTGCATCCTTTTATAATTAACCTGGTGCATACCTCTTACAGAAATTAGATTTTTCACACTGTTTTGTTCACACATTAGCAACCAGCCTGTGGTTTTTGCTCTGGCATTGTTCAAAACACTAGACATTGGTTTAAACGAATACTACAACTTCATCAGCACTTGAGTTCATTGTGGTATTTTTCAAACTTGTTTACAAGCATGGTGGAATTTAATCCTATTACTTCACACTATTTATTATTAAAACCATATGTTGTAGGGAAGTAGCACAGAAACAAAGCTTTGTAGTTTGTTGTAAATAGAAAGGCAGTTCAGTACTGAGCTTTGTAGAGACTTGAAATAATTTCATTATTTGATTTCAATTTGTGAACAAAACGTGAAGTCTAATTAAAGTTATTCAAGATTATAAGTCTCTTCAGGAAGTCAAGTGAATCATAAGGTCTACATTATTAGCCTTGTGGATCTGAGTCTATGTTGCAGTAAGCTGTACTGTCATCTCTGCTCATGAGTTCTCAGCATAAATTGAGAGCAATACACTTCATGGGATTTTTAATCTTTGATACTTTAATTGTGGCATTGGCTAATTTTATTTCATTGCTCATTCACTCTTACTGTGTAAAAATAAACTTCTTTGTTCTTTTGAAATATTTGAAAGTGGATTGTCTTTTATGCTGAACTACTCATATGATTCTTCCCCATAGTGCTCAACTCCTGTCTGGCTAAATAAAGAGATTGTAGACTGGTCATTCATCACCATGGTTGAAAATGCTACTAGAAAATAGTTGTGGTAGAATCATGGTTCAGGAGCTTGGTCTTTAACTGACTTCTTGTGCAGAAACTGTGTCTCTGCTTTTGTGAAACTTGTAAAAGTCAGCTTGTACTGCATGGATTACCCTAGTTTTGCACTTTAGATGTGCCATGCTAAATGTTCAGTAAATCCCACTGATGACAATAGATTCAGGTAAGGTTCATATCAATATTACTGAAGGCAGAATTTGGTTGCTTTATCCCCCTCTTGGCTCATGCTTTTACAGAACTGACCTCTCTTAACTATGAAACCCAAATTTAAGTAATGATGGCAATTGCTGCTGTGCTTGTGTGTAGGCTGCCTTCAAGCTATGGCAGCTAACAAAAGTTTGCAGGATTTCATTCTACTGCAGTCAGACTGGTTGTCATTTGATTGTTTTTGCACTATTAGACTTGACAGAAAATTGTTATGTTTTCTCAACTCAGAAAGAGGTTATGGACAGAAAAGTCATTGCAGGAAGGGACATTATAGTATTTAGAATTACTTATGTCTGATAAATTTTTATACTTTGTCATTGTAGATGTTTATAGATATTCAAGTTTTGTGTTTGCTATTTTTAAACTGCACACAATTCATTAGTCCTCTTATGATAAGACACCTTCCCTAGAGGGCTTTAAGGATTTTGGAGCAGGATGTGAAACTGAGGTCATGCCTAAAAACAGTGATGAAAAGAGACTCTGGGAGCAGTGAATATCATACTTAAAGGAACTATGAGAATGGATGGAGAATAAAGAACATATCTAATGGAGTGTGAGAGAAACAATGGAGCTGAGCATTTTGAATCAAGTTGTTCTCTTGAGCTCAGCAGAGATAAAACCCTATTGAGTACTGTATTCTGCTAGAGATAAACCCTTGATGAAAGTCTCAGTGCAAGTGTTGGAGCAACACATTTTTTTTTGTTTGTTTGTTTTCAAAACTTTGTTAGTCAATTCATGAATAGTTGCTGTGGGCCTATGGTAAATGAATTTTTCATATCCATGTCCCAAGTATATCCTTGTTTTGTGCCATGAAGCTAACTTGCCTTGTAAAATAATTTTTTCTAGCTAAAGGACATAAAGAATTTTTTGTGTCCCCTTTATAGAAATCAAGTGGAGGAACAGGGTGAAAATTTCCACTTTAACCTAGATTTGAAGAAATCCTATTTGCAATTATTAGTAATTGTTAATCTTAATTCTTTCTCACTTGAATTTAGATCACAGAAGGTATAATCTAGAAGCTTTACTTCACTCTAATTTAAAAAATTAGAATTTATTTAATTTAGAAGTTATATGTTTTACCATGATTTATCAATAAATTTAATACAAATCAGTAAGTAGAAAGAGTATTTACAATTTAGACATTCCGATTTTTTTTTATATCAGGTACTAGGGTTGGTTGCTAAAATTTGAAACTATCACTCTTTAGGGAACAGCTTGCAATAGTTCTCATGCTTAATTTTCACACTGAGTTTGTGCAGTATCAGTTCCAGAGGACAGCTTTCCCAGAAGATCATTTAACCACTTTACAAAGTGTTGTTTTTCATTTTTCCCTCAGGCTTTTATTTATAACATGTGCTTCAAAGTATGATACCAGACATCATAATATAATTCTAATTTATGCAGAAAACATTTCTTTCCAGCTTTCTCAGTTCCTTTGGTAATAATACCCAGTTGGTGTAGATTTCTCCTGTTAGCTTCATTCTTCTTTCTCATTGGTTTTGTTTTACTGTCTTGAGAAAGGAAGAAAATACAGCATTGTGCCTAGAAGTTGTATTTTCTCTATCATTAATTCCAATACCCACAATAAGAAGTGTCATGTAAAACTAATTCAGGTCTACAAGAGTCGATAATTTTGAACTCCAATTTCTGACTTTCATGGAGGGAAATTATGTCTTTTGGCTATAGACTATGCAGGTTAACTAGTTTTTTATTTTGTTCTGTTTTTCTCCTAGAAGAGACTTCCAATCAGGTCAAATCAGTCAGTCAGTCTTCCTGTGTCCATTCATGCATCTTGCCTGAGGACTGCCGTTTTCTGCCTCTCTTGTAACCCTGAAGTTACAAGGTCTTTCAATCTCTGAAATACTTTTTCAGGTTTTTCTTCTCATTATGTAAAAAAAGTAAAATCAAATTAAAATTTTACTTTAAATGTGATTTGAACATATATAACGAGAACATATATGAAATTTCATCAGGCATGAAGGCAAATTTTTTTACTAGACTATAGCTGCAGTAACCCACAATCTGAATAATTTGCAGATTATATTGGATGTTACTTACTGTGACATTTAGTCTGTGGGCTCCTTCACTGCTAAGTAAGTAGTGGAATGAAACATTAAGCTTTCCCAGAATGAGTGTTGAAACTCTTAAAATTGTAGCTAAAAATGAACAGTTACTTTTAAAGAGATACCGCTAAATTCCATTCAGATTTAAATTATTTTGGAAGACATTTTCAGATGTGTGCCACTTACAGTCAGGAAAGATGGGAGTGTGCAGCTCCCGTAATTCCTGGTTTGGGATCACAAGCAGGAGATAATGCATCAGAATAGATCTGAAGATTTGGGTTCTGACAGAAAGCTTTGGAAAAATTTATTTACAATTTATTCTATTTTACAGCCAAAGAAACACAATTTTGTTGCTTTGTGGAGTGAAAACAGTCATAGCTTCAGGATAAAGCTGGTATTACTACCTTGACTCTCTTTTGAAAGAGTTTGTGGAACCAGCACCATTTCTTGTGTTTTAGACTTGTGCATGGCAGATTGGCTGCATAAATATAAATCATTAGTTTCTGCTCAAAGAAGGAACTTCTGTCAATTGCTTTAACAAAACTTACTAAGATACAGAGATCTATATTCAGCTAATTAACACTGCTTTGCCATTCAGCCAGCCCTGAAACTTCACATGAGTATCTTTTGTTTCTCTAGTCATCAGTTAAAAAACCAGCAGTGACATAAAAACTGATCCCTCCATGCTTTATCTTTCAACATGCACATAGTCTGAGTTGAAAGCTGGGCACTGCACTGCTGAATTCAGCCATGGTCTGAGAATTTTAAGTCCATTTTTACCATTTTCATTAGCTTGCCTGATTTGTTAGTGCAGACTAGAAATGTGACCCTCGCTACAGCTAATACACCTACTTGACCTTGGTAGGCAGCATGTTTCAACTCTCAGTACAGGCTTCCTACTGCATACCCTGAGTTAAATAGATTGGAGCTGGCCTTCTTCCTGTGGAGCTCAAAGAATGGACAGGTTTCTGGTAGACACAGCCAAAGTCCCTGTGTAAGTCTTGTCCAAAATATCCAAGCCTTGAGCAAATAACAGTATTGGTCCCATGTGCCCACAAGTCTTGGATCCTGCCTTCTTTACATGCTTTTAATTTTTACTCAGTCTTGCAGAGGTCTCTATTTCATGCATACACCATGTAGCAAATTTCACTGTTTCTTAAATCTGACTTACATAATGTGTTCTTTTACAATATTTATTTTCCCATTTGATGGGAAAAATGAGTACAGCAGTGATATTAATAGTCTTGACAATTTTTTTTCTGTATTTAAAGGAACTGCAATGACCTCAACAAGAATGTTTAAGAAGCCTTTCCAGGGTGTCTGCTCAAGAATCTTCCTTGTCTGTCCCAGGTAGAGACTGCCATACTGTTGGGTGTCTGCAGCCAGCATCTGACCAGCTTTTAAATGCTGCTGTGTTGACCACCAGGTCTCTCCACCTGATACAGATTTTCCAGCTTTTTATATACTTCTTATCAAACAAGTCTCCTGTGTCAAAAGAATAGTTATTCTCAGAGAGACCACCATGCCTCTTGACTCCTTATATGGCATACACTCACTTGTGAGTAACCACAGGCTACCTGGCACGCAGCCAGCCAAGATTCACCAAATCAGCTGTGTCCCATGATTTTCCAGCCCTTGTACAATAGGACAGCACAGAAATTCTGCCCTGTGTTTTCATTCTCCTCTCTTTGCAGGCATACCGGGCAGCGACTATATCAATGCCAACTACATAGATGGATACAGGAAGCAGAATGCTTATATAGCAACGCAGGGGGCATTGCCAGAAACCTTTGGTGACTTCTGGAGAATGATGTGGGAACAACGAGGTGCAACTGTTGTCATGATGACAAAACTAGAGGAGAGGTCCAGGGTAAGGAAAGATTAAGCCATGTTAATAATACTGTACCTAAGTTTCTGCTAATGTAAGTTTTTTGTTTCCTTCTTGTATGTTTGCCTGCCTTCTTTATATGTGCAAAAACTGATTTTTTTTTTTTTTAGGTTACCATGAGTTAAAAGTGTCTGTACTATGCAAATCACTTACATATAGGAAATCTTGCTTCTACTATGAAACTACCAAGTCATGGAACTTATCTAGTATTTTTTTATACTCTGAAAAATTTTTTAATTTTTTTTGTCACAGTGATTTTGGTGGCTTGTTTTCTGTTTTAATCATCTTGGAAATCTTAGGAGATAACCAAAAGAATGTTTTCCTCTGTAGTAATAAGAATATGATCGTACCATCCTGTTATGAGGGAGTGAATATATGTCAACAGCATTCAGTTCTCAATTTTAAATTGTATAGATTCAGCAGTATTTAACATCAGCGAGGATTTGGATTTGTTGACAAATGTATTTTTTTTGAGCACGTGCTGGTAGCTAGGAAAACTGCAACAGCGTATTCAATAAAAGAATACAAAATTATCTGTGGTATTTCAAACTCAGTTTTGCTGAACAAGGTAAAATTAGGAAAGTAAAGCACTAAAACATAAGGATATTGTTCTGATAATAGCATAAGGATACTAGTCAAATAATAGAACCATAGATTCTATTATTAGAAGAGTTATGACAAAGTATGTGCTATATGTAAAGGAAAATAAAAAATAGTAACTTGTTTTTGCTATAAAATAAAAAAGGTGATAGAAAGAGTAGTAACAGATCATGGAGTGTAGCATGACTACACTACTGGGTCCATATTTGGTGGCATTTATCAGTTCTAAGAGTGGGTATTCTTGGAGAGGAGAGAGTAAAAGGGAAAAAAATAAAAGAAGATAAAGATGGGGAGAAAAAGAAATAAGAAAACTCATCCTCAGCAGCCAGTCAGGAAGACAAATGAGTATTTCATGCTCAGTGGTGTTCCTCCATCCAACTTTTTCCACACTAACTGTATTTTGTGTCAAGCTGGACTTGCAGTCTTCATGGGTTGTTCGTGCTTGTGATGCTGTTACCATTGCTGGGAGCACACATTGGCTCAGGAGAGTGCTACACAGCTGGTTCATTGCTGAGCTTTCTACCAACACATTTATGAGTCCTATATCGCTAGCCAGAAACTTCAACAAAACATAGAAATCAGAAAGGGGGAGAAAGAAGGGGTGATTCTAACATCAGTGGTAATCACTTCCCTGGGGACCCTGCCGTAACAACAGTAGGAGGGTTTTCAAATCCAGGAGATGAATAACAAACAAGAGTGCCACAGGAAAAACACTGCCATGAGCATTCTGAGGTACACTGTTCTGAAAGCTTGTGTGAAGGGGTAGGAAGCTGCAAGTAGGAAGCAGGCTGCCAGAATGCAGGTGGAAGGTGGGAAGAGCTAAGATATTGAAGGCTCTGTGCAATGAGTTAAAAAGTGCCATAAATATGGAGGATCAAGAACAGTTCAATAATATAGCAAGAGATTAGGGAGGAGGATAGAATTTATCATCCAGAAATGTTTTAGATCAGTAAAAGTATCTCATGGAGGTAACTAGATAATAGTTGATATTTCAGTAGTTCATGGATGAGCTCCATTTCAAAATGAAAATGTTTTAGCATGTGTAAGCTTGGAACAGAGTGGAGGGCACCATAAAGCCTAATGCTGTTCTGTGTTGGCATGGATGTCTTTTTCGTATGCTTGGATACCTATAATTGCAATGATTACATAACTTGAACCTCTTGGCAGCAGTCATTCCTTTTTGGAGGCTTACCAAAACACATATATATTTATTCTTTTACCCTTTCCATCATTTCTAAAAGTAGAGTAGGCTTTATACAGTTCAAGCAATGAATAGCGTTCTAATTACAGAATCACTTCCCACGTCACTTCAACCCACATTAACACCACTGCCTTTATGTACCTTATGGCAATTCATACATAGCAGAGGGTAATCTTATTAGAATTTTTAACTTTATCTTGGGTCTACAGGCCTTCCCTTGTCTAGTCCAGGCATTGCCTGTTTGGAATTGAGAAAATTATATTTTGCCCATTTCTTCACTAATTGATTCTTTAAAGTTACTGTTAAATGACACCAGACCAGAGGAAAAATCTGATTCTAATAAGCAGCCCATTGCAAAAAGCGTACTTAAGTACTTGAGAGTTTGTCTTAATACTGCAGGCCACAGGCAGCCACTGTCTAGAAAGATGTTTTGGATGTACCTAAATTAATTTCTTCTCATTCTCTGCAATAATTGCCTAGCAGAGTTTTAAGCTCACTCTAGCCTTTGTTGGCTGCACCCTAAAAAAACACTGATCAGAATAGTAATCACTTCCAGAAGTGATTAGCATTCAGGAGCAATGTGTTCCCTAAGTGGAATGAAAAACTAGACATTTTAGTCAATGGATTGCTCATGCATTCAGTGCTTGTATTTGTGTATTTTTTGTGCATAATTTAGTGCCTTCTGCGTTCACAGGTTGAATTTGATGCATTCAATGCAGAGCATTGCATACCAGCTATCCAGTACATAACTCAGCTACCACTCTCAGAGTCTGCAGCTCTGTGAATGTGGCATACCAGTTACCTCTTCTAATACAGTAGCTGCACGTAATGTAATTAATGGTACTGATGGTGAGACAGCAGTGGGAATCCCTGTGTAGGAAGAAAACCCAGTGATGACATTTCATTGCTATTTTTTCTCATGCCATCATTTTTATATAGCATATTCTTATAGCAGAAAAAAAAGTGAGATTTCAAACATGAAATATAAGCACTATTACATATCGTTAGGGATGAAGAGCTTTGCTAATTTTGTTTCTCTTTATCTTTTGATTCTGTTTTGATTGCTTTTGTGTCTTGGTAGCCTGATCATTATTCCTGCTGCAAGGCATGATTGTTTCTCCCTGGGACTTTCTGCTTTCCATCTCCATGTCATCATTTCTGTTCGGCTAGCTTTTCTTCACTATGTAGTCCTGCAGCCTGGTATCATCCTTTTTAACCTGGACTACATAGATAAAAATGAGGATTTTAATTGCATCTGGAAAAACAAAAAGTTGGTTCATTAGCATGTGTTAGATGTCTGAGTGACTGCAGATTTGAGAATGTTCATATTTTACAGCTGAGTAGATCAAATGAAGATGTTACAGTGAATTCATTATTCATTTGTTTGCCTATAAGGAAGCTGCGGGGAAAAAAAAGATCTTTCACTTCTAACCTTTCACACTTAGTCGGTTTCATATTAAATGTCATCACCTGAATTTCCCTTGACCTAAGCTAGACTGCAGAGAGAAAGTCAGTCTCATCATTCAGCTACCATGAAAATAATTTGTATCAAAAAGGATTATACACAGTAGCAGTGCGTGGAACAGGGTTAGTAGCATTTTTGTCACAGATAGGAGTTTAATCTTGGTGAAATAAAAGAACAAGATTAAAGGTTGTAAATTGGAGATTAAAAAAAAAAAAAAAAACAGTTTATGTTATACTAAGGAAATATGTAAAACATGTAAAGCTTTAATGTGTGTTACTTCTCTTTCCCACCTCTCTGTCTTCTATCCCAAGCAGTTCAGAATAGATTTTTTTTTTGTTGTTGTTGTTTTTTGGGTGTTTTTTTTTGTTCCTCTCAACTAATTGAATGTTCTGAGTACTCATGTGCTGTAGTGAATTTTATGAATGATCAGATGACAGATCTCTCTTTATAGTAAAAGGTAACATGGCCTCCAACAGGAAACATTTAGTCCTGCCTCCTTTTTCAGGGTAGGATACTGTTGTAGATTGCCCATTTGCAAGAGAATTCAATCCTTTCCTTCTTTGCTTTGTAATTCCATATTTGGAATACATTTGCTATGTTATCTTGGAACTGATAGAAGACACTTCCTTCCTTAACCTCATTACAATATTTCTATATTGGCACCCCAATGTCTCAGTTTAAAATCTTTTGACAAAAAACTCTATCAGGTCAGAGCTAAATGACAGTATAATGACACTAGCAAGGGTTCAAATGTTAGCAGGTGAACGACAGTATAATGTCGACGTCAAGTATTCAAATATGAGCCAGGTTCTGAACTTCTTTACTGATGAGGAAGGCTTTCGTTTTCTTAGTGATACTATCAGCTTCATTAAAATTTGCTAATGACTAACTGAATACATGAGGAAACTACATTTGTGGCAATCTGTTAGCCTGGTCCAAACACCTGTTTGACTGTCATGAAGTAGATATTCTTATCAATATTATAAGCAAAAAATATCTAAAAAGCCATAAGCATAGAATAGTCATCCTGGTTTGTCAGGGTTAAATCATCTTGAATCCTGAGTCTTCATTGGGAAGGGGGAGAACAAAAAAAAAGTCCAGCAGAAAAATCCTGTATCCTGTCTCAGATATAATTGATACACGTGGCACTACTTGCACGGGTCCTGTATTTGTTTCATAATAGCACCAAAAGATAGTTGAAAATCCCTGGACTTCTCTCAACTTGTCACTGATGCCTGAGAGAGTACGGAGAGATGGCACTGTCATGAGAAGAGGTAAATGGACTTTTCTGAGTATTGCTGAAATGCTGAACAGGAACTCCTGTTGTTCCAAGTGTCAAGCATCAGAACACTCCCATCTGAGTATTTCAGCTAACTTTTTATAGATTTTTGACTATTCCATGTGTAAGAAAAATGGAAAATGGGTGACAGTAGAGAAATCAAGTAGGTGAAGATAGTGTCTTGAAGCTGGAGTAAAACAATATTTGGGGTTTGTTTTGCTTAGTGACTTTGGTTGGGGTTTTTGAAGTAAATTAAATCAGGGAAGGTTTATTCAAATTCAAGTAGTACAAAACCCACAACAAATTGAAAACACAGTGGAAAATGAAATTGTATATTGGGACTCTTTAGTAAAAACAGCTTTGAAACAAACTTTGGCAACCAAGGTAAGGACAAAATTAAGGGGGACCTGGGAAGAATACTATATTATTCTGCTCAAAATGTGCATGTTGCCAGGATTTTTCATGAATCTTCATTTGCTGAAGGCAGACTAGGCACTGGTATCTAATGTGTCTGGCTTCATAGCTAAAACAAAGCAAGAGTACATGTACTACAGTAAGTAATAAGCACAGAAAACTAAGATAAAGACAGCCTTCCTCTCTATATGAATAGAATGCAGCAGACTTTTATGCAATTGTGATGAAGTTAGCTCTCTATTTGTTGTGCACAGCTTCTGAAGCAAATTTCAGATCTTTCCTTCTAAGTATGTTTGGGTAATACTGGAGGTATTGCTTGTCAAAGTACTGTATCAAAAATAAGTGGCAATAAGACATCTTCACTGAAGGAGTAGAGATGCACTTAAAAATTTATTTAACGGTGTTATTGATATGGTCCCAAGTGCACCTGTATTCTACTCTATTAAGGCAAATTGTAATTTATTTTTATAGAAAACTTTCACTGATTGGGCAGCACAGGTGTGTAAAAATGTGCTGTTTTTTTTAAGTTGTAAAATGTATTTAAAAAAGGAAAATATAAAAAGAAATTTTAGCTATGCTTTGTAGCAACTGAAAAAGTTATACATGTCTTTATCTTCTAAGTGGTAAGTTAACTTATCTGTCAGCAGATATTAGTAGATAGGACATGTTGCAGATGGTATCTTTCATACTGAAGTGTATTATTTTACTAAAGAGGAATTAAATGTGCAGTTTTGTCATTGTTCATTCCCTAGTTTTAATGGCAAATTAATACCTTCTATATCAATAATTTATTTATCAGAATTTTATTTCACTTTAGTTCTCACTGCATGCTAAGATATGAGTTAGATGAAGAATGAGTGAGAGAACTGGGGGGAAAAAAAGAAAAAAAATCAAAATCAAGTACACCATGTGTTCACCAGATTTACAAAAATAAAAAGAAAAATGTGTATGTTTGTACTGTTATTTTCTTTCACTGTAAGAGAATGCCTTGGCCCCTCTCCAAGAATTCCTACACCATTGTACGAGGTGAAGTCACCAGTTGTAATTGTAAAACTTAACCATAAATGTTTATTATGGAAGGATTCTCAGAGGTACAAGGGCAGGAACATGGTCAGTTCTCACTGAAATGCAGTCAGTCATAGGTGCTTAATGTATGTAAGAATCTCATCCAGAGTTCATTTTGTAGGCACATTTCAAGTGGAAATGCTGTGCCAAGGTGCCTCAGCTAAAACTCAGACTATTAATATCATCCAGTAAAATAGCTATGGAAATGCCATACTATAAGGAGGGTTAATTTTGTGTGAAGGAATTGCTTTTACACACTGCATAGGCTGGAAGTCTGGTTATTTCAGCTTACATATATTTGAAGTTGAGAACATACAAATTAAATGCCCCATATGAAAAGATGTTGGTAAATTACAGAGAATCTAGAAGAGAGCAGTAATTATCAGATGTTGGAGAAATAGTAAGAAATATTTTGATTTGTTTTATATATAAGAGAGTGAAGGAAATCACAGTAGTGTTCCAGCATGTTAAAAGCTGTTAAAAAATTTCATGGTAATCAGCCATTTTGCCTGCCTGTGGGGCTTTAAGGAGGAAGAAATAAACTTTGCAGGAAAGATGATTTATTCTGAGCTATTAAAGAACTTGCAAAATGTAATGCCATAAATGGAGGAAGCTTTGTAGGATATTTTGTGCAGTCTCTTCCATTTCAAGTACTGTTCGCACTGGAGTCTTACCTGAAGTTCTTTCAAGCCAGCAGTACCTTGTATTGCCAAAAGTATTTTTCAAGGCAACCATCTAGTTTTTTGTGTTACTCTGTGTAGTTTCTTTTAGCTGTTAGGGTAAACTGATTGTTTTTTGTCAAAATACGGTTTCTGTGAGGCAACTGTATAGCAAGTGGTTTAGTCAAAACTATATTCTAACTCTATAATTTGACTTTATTTTCTTACTTCCTTTGCTTTGTGCTTGAGGTAAGACATACATTACTATGTCCCATAATTCTTCTCTTAATACAGACATAGGAACTATGTCACTTTTAGAAAATGCCCATTAGCATTTTGAGTTAGAAGATTAAAAATTCTGCTTATTTGTTTTCAAAATTCAGTGACTGTAGAATCTTAGAATCATTAAGGTTGGAAAAGATCTTCAAGGTCATCAAATCCAACTTTTACCAAATGCCCACTAAACCATATCACAAAGTGCCATGCTCACTCATCCCTGGACACTTCCAGGGGTGGTGATTCCACCACTTCCCAAGGAAGCCTGTTGCAATGAAATTTTTTTGATATACAACTTGAACCTCCCCTGGTGCATTTCCTCTTGTCCTGTTGCTGGTTGCCTGGAAAAAGAGATCGACCCCTACCTCGCCACAACCTCCTTTCAGGTAGTTCTAGAGCACTAAGGTACCTCCTGAACCTGCTTTTCTCCAGACTGAGCAACCATTGTATCCTCAGCCACTCTTCATTAGATTTAATGTTTGAGACCCTTCACCATCTTTGCAGCCCTTCTCTGGACACATGATTAGTTCATGTTTAGTTTAGCATTGTGATCTATTATTTCAGGGCACGGTATGCTGTCAAGCAGTTTGAGGCTTGAAAATGTCCGTGAGTGATTTTAGTATTTTTTATCAAAAAATAATCCTACTTTTCGTTATCTAGCAGATTATGGTGAAAAACTCAAGGCCAGTTCTCCTTTCTGGCAAGCAATAAATCAGGAAAATTTAAGTTACTACAACAGGTGTCTCTGAAAGAGAATACAATGTTTTATATTTTGCATCATTTATAGAGCATTTCCTATGTTCTAAAAAATATAGTGGATGCAACTGGGTACTGAGGTAATCAATGCTTTTGCTGAGTTAATTTTCTGGTTAATATAACAGGAACTGTATGAAATACATTTATGAGATTAAGAATTTTATCTGTGTCTTAAAGTAGCTGTAGAAAGCACACCATGACTTGAAGTTCCATTCAAAAATCAAAATCCAGACTAAGACCTCTAGGTCCCTGAAATGCTTTCCAATGTACCTTTTCTCATATTAGTTCTGTTTCAAGTGAACCAAAAACAAGAATAATAGAATTATTTTGATCTGTTGTTTCTTGCTTTTGATCCTTTTGTTTCACTGATATTTTATATAATACTCATACCAGCTTAAAGAGATAGCTCTCTTTTATGGAAAATACTAGATCTTCATTAAAGCAGTTGAATAGCAGGCTGAATTGTTCAATATGTTCTTCATACTGTAATATCTTATTCAGTGAAAGGATTATTCAGGCTGCACACAGCGATCAGCCTTGAGTACAAGAGGATGAAACAAAAAGCAGTCAGCACATTCACTTTTCCAGTCAGTCCATTCATTTAAACCTTTTCAAGACCTTTTTGGAAAATCTTGCTGAACTTAAGTGTTTGACAGAATCATCCTTCAAAATGAATTCATTAAAACCATGCACTTCCCTGCTGTTAGAGCTCAAAAAAGAGCATCTCACATTGATATCAGCAATACAGTTTTGAATTGTACCTTGCTTGTATAGATGAAGATAAAAATTGAGATAGAGAACACTTTTAAACATGCTCAATATTCCTTTAAATATCTATTTCCTTTTGTTTTAATAACCATACCACACTCTTTCATAAGGATCAGAATTGAAACAGTCTGGGGATAATCTCTTTAATTTATCAATTATGTGTCAGTATTAACTCTTAACCTACTGACCATATCTCAGAAATTTCAGAAAGTAGGGGTATACTGAGGGTGGATTTGAAGCCTTTGTAGAGGACTGAAGTTTGTTATGAATTGATTAGTCTATGGTTCATTTATTTTGCCTCCAAATTCTGCTTGTAACTTTTTTTCATGGCTACTGTAATTAAGACCAAAATCTAAAACTTATTTATGACTATGAGTTTATGTTTTAATCTTTCATTTAGACTTAGACTGAAGTCAGAGGAGAGTGACACTAGAGCAAATCTTGTTCAAATAAGATCTAAAAAATGTGTCTATATTCTGATTTTATTTTTTTCATCATCATTTGAGAGACACTTTATTCTTTTTTGTTTATTGAAGGAATATCATCTGAAAATACTATGGAAAATTTTGTCTGCAAAGGGCTTATTTTAGTAAGAAAAACAGAGCAAGAAATTTGTTATGTACTCCTGATATTTTATGTTCTAGATTCAGCATAATTCAAATGCTGTTCTTACAGCAAATAATGTGCTATATATGTCTGCCTGATACTAGTTTGCTGTCTCTCTCCTGATCTGTGTTTTGTCCATATAACCTTAGATAGCCTGTTACAGCTGCTTCATGTGTTAAGAATCACCTGAAGTAGCTTTTCAGCCTGAATGATGGAACTTTATACTAGAAAATTATTTCTCTACTCTTGAATGTCAGGAATCTTTGTATTCATATGTTCATATGGAAATACACTTCCTTCAGCTCTGTTGATGCATGGCAGCATGTTCTCTAGTGTCTATGACTTGCTGAAGTATGAATATCCACGAATATTAGGGACTCAGTAGCTGAAACCCTTCAAGTCTGAAAATGTCTCAAGCTTCTCATTTTTAATGGAAAAGGGAGCATTTACATTTTCTTGCAGCTTTGCCTTTAGTGAATACTTGTGCTTCCATGAAGAGCAAGGATTTGCATGCTCTGAGTGGAAGAAATGTAAGAGAAAGAAAATATGTGTATATATGGTAAGGCAGATTAAGATAATGTGCCTATCACTAGTTATACATTCTAGTTACACCTACTACTGTGGTACTTGAAAAGATTTCTTAATATATTTATTAGTCTTTTGAGAGCTGCTCTGATGTGGTACGTAGTGGTTTCGGCAGTGTGCAATTTATGATCATGCGATAGCGAAGTAGTAGTAAAAGGCATGCTTATCAGTAGTTCTAGTTTAATTTCTCTTTAAAAAACAGTCTTTCCAATCACTAGTGAATTATTTCACACCCGTGTCTGCTTCATTCATCTTGCCATCTTTAGTGGCAGGCAAGAGAACATTAGTTAATTACTGGTGTAAACTGTTCTCATGTACAGTTAGTGGCACAGAAAAACTCTCAGTGGGTGCAGATGAATATAGCCTGCCAGGGAAAAGAGCAACCCTTAGAATTTGGAGCTACATGGATAAGGGAAAGATGAGGACTATGAGGTGAGGACTCATCAAAGGTATATTAGAAAAAAACTATTAAAAACCCTGTAATTGTATTTCTGGGGAAGGCTTAGGATTATCATCACCATATTTTGCCACGTTAATTTTTTTTTCCAAACAATTTACACAAGCAAGGAAGAAATGGCCCTTACTACAGAGAAATTAAACACAGACCAAAAAGCGAAAGCAAGAACACATTTGGCAAAAAATTTCAAAACTGTCTTGTTGACGTTTAGTGTTAAATTTTGGATGACTCAAGGGGGTTGAGAATTTTTTTTCTGAAAGGAACATAGAATATGTAACCTCTCCCACTTTGAGAGCTGAAGACTGGGATCTGAATAAGGAATAAAACATTTGAAAAGAACTCTTGTCTCAGAAGGTAGTGTCTTACCAATAAATTTGTATTATCTGGTCCTCTGCTGCCAGTGAAGTCCAATAGAAAACACTGTTTGATCTCTCACAAAGATAAATTGGACTCTAAATTGTTAGGAGTATTGGGAATATAAGGTTTACAATCACAGAGCAAAAGAGTCTAGGAGACACATAAGGACACAAAAAGACCTCTTGTTCTGAGAAAAATCAATAGGCAAAAGGGACAAAAGACGCAGTTCAAGCCACTTATGCTTCTTGTGCTCCTCCAGAAGGTCAAATCTGCATCAACCTGAAATCATGTTTTCTTTCTAAAAGTATTGATACTTATTTTTATCAGTTTTCACTTCCAAATATTAGATATATTACTCTAAAAATTGAGTTTCCTATTGAACACTTAGTGGCTGCTTCTGGCAGCAGTCCTCTGCATCACGTAGCTCTCACAGAAAGTATTTTAGAAAAACTATGCCACGGTTGCATTTTATGTTGGATAAACTAGTACATAAAAAAACCCAAACAAAATCTGCACCTAAAGGACGACACACATTTATTTTTTCCCAGCCTAACTGAAAAGGAGAAGTTGTCTGCAGCCTTCCAAGTCTGAGTATAGTCTTAACATTAGATTAGTCTACAAAATAAAAATAAAACAAACATTTCCTGTCCTTTTCAAGATGGTCAAATTCTGTTGTTGGCAAACTGCAAGCTGATAAATTTTTCAGGAATGCTTTCTGGAACCTGGTACTGCCTCTTTGAGCATACAATTTATATGTGAGAACTGCAGGGTGAAGAAAAGAACTACATATTTAGGCAATCAAAGGCACAGCTACACCTTTCTTTTTTGTTTTAATTAGAAATTCATTTTTATTAATTAAAAAACCTTCCAAAAAAAACAGGTTTAGTTAGAGGTTTATACTAAACCTGTAGTTGCTAAGATTATAAATTATGGTTATTATGTATCAACATTTTCCATGAAAAAATATGTCATTCTGTGGGAGTTAATAAACAATAAACCACAACCTGTTCATTTAAAATACAGGTAATGAATATAGACATGTTGTATTGTTTCTATAATAGTGATAAAGTGAAACTGAATTTGCTGTAATTATATTTAAATGTCTCAATTGAAAACATGCTTTTTAGTTTGTTTTACAAAGACCAAAGGGGCAAGTACTAGGAAACTTGCTAATAAACCATGAATATTTGTTGACTACTTGCAATAATTACTTTTTTCAAAAAATTACACAAGGAACTAATTAATTCCTCTTAATAAGATAATATTTTTTTGCAATCAATCCCATTTTTTAATAGTGCAGTATCAGTAAACATTTTTGTTACTTTGTTGCAATTCCTTATCTATAAATTAAACTATGATTTCCTGTAAAAAAATTGCTTCCCTTTATTTTGCCACTAATGAATTCTTATCACCTGTTTCAATGGCTAGAATTTTTTTTCCTCTTTATCTAGATTATTTGTTCTGAGACTGTGATTTGTGAACCATTAATGATCTGTGACCTCAGAGCCTCAAAATAAAATGATCTGTGAGCAAAAGCTATTTGGGACTGGAGAGTTGGAAAGCATACCATACTTTTTTCAATAAGTACTGTGTAGAATGAAAAACCTGGAGAACGCATGAGTTTCAAAGATGCATATCTTAATTTTCCATTTTGGGGAAATAATCAGTTTTTCTCATTATCATTAAAATTCACCTTTTTTTTTTTCTGGAAATATTGTGCAATATTCTGCTTTTGATGTTTTTTATATTTAGTATGTTCTCATTGAATTTGGTATGAGTCTGGCTTGGCGTGATTAATGAAGACATTTATTTTAAAAAATAATGTTATTGCTGCACTCAGTTTAAACTTCTTTTCTGAACTGTAGGCAGGGATAATAGGTAAGAATGTACTGTTATAAATAGAAGAGACATTGACTGTCTCTGTTTCACTTATCAGCCACTGAAAGTAAAATGTTTTTAATTACTTGACCCCCATACTGCTTTGTACTGCATTTTCTGATGAGTTTAGGGGTTCAGCATTTCTATTTTCTTAACAGCTTTCATTGTAAATACCCTTTTAACTGTAACAAATTATTGAGCCTTAGCAATGATGATAAAAATATGGTTCTCTTATGTGTCATTGTATACAGAATTATTGCATTTTTTAGTATTCCAAACTATGGAACTTTAAAATGAAGATTCTTCTGAATGAAATGTTCAGGATTTTTTTTTTAATTTTTTATATTTTTAAACACCAAACCATGTTTTTTATATGTCTCTGGACCCAATTTCATTATATGCTTCTACTCTGATGAACGCTGATCTCAGAAGGAATTTTTTTTTCCTCACCATCCACTTAATGTGGTGCCCTTTCATTTATCAGTGTACTGAAATTATTTCTAAAAAAATCCATGTTTGTACTGAGCTATTTCTCTACATAATAAATATTAACTTCCAAGCAATATTTTTTAAGTTTAGGTACTAATGTAAAATAAAGCAGATATTAAAAAAATTTCCTTCTGTGTTGAAGGGATTAGTACTGTTATTAAATTCTGGACTGTGAAACGTGAAGATATAGGTCATATTTTAAGCTACTTTAAAATCAGTTTTTTTCTGCACTGTATCTGTGCTTATTAGCATTTCTCAATTATCTGTCCTACTGAACTTACCCATTATGGAAGAAGACATTACATAAACTACTG
Source organism: Lanius collurio (assembly GCA_020086605.1). Classification (NCBI taxonomy): domain Eukaryota; kingdom Metazoa; phylum Chordata; class Aves; order Passeriformes; family Laniidae; genus Lanius; species Lanius collurio. Next base: position 8,390,851 of record JACBWW010000008.1, read on the forward strand.
CCAGAAGAGCAGTTCTTGTGGATGATAAAATAAATTTCTTGTGTTGGAGGTTGGCCATTCTGTCTCCACATACTTTTAAACCCTATGGTGATACACTCTCAGATATGTAATAAATATCAGCATTAATGTATTAAATGACAACGTGTTTTTCACTGCAGGTGAAGTGTGATCAGTACTGGCCAAGCAGAGGTACAGAAACTTACGGGCTAATCCAAGTCACCCTTCTAGACACTGTTGAATTGGCAACATACTGTGTTCGTACATTTGCACTTTATAAGGTATTGACACTTACATATGCTTACTATATACTTTTAAATTGAAAGGTTGGCAATTTTTTCACTCCCATTCCTTCCTTCCTATTGCCTATCTCCCTCCTGTCACCTTGTCCTCCTTCTTCCCTTTGCTTCCTGCCTTCCCTGTGTGCCTTTTACTTCCTTACTCCCTTTCTTCCCTTCCCGTCTTTTCACTTTTCTCCCTTGTTTCCTTCTAACAGCACTGAACATTGAGAATTCTATGTTTTCCATATAGCATGAAGTTTTGTAAATTATTGCAGAGCTGTCACCATGAAAAAGCTGAATACTAAGTCTCTGGCACTTGTGATGCACAAGTTTACATTATAGTTAATGATCTTATATTGTTTGAATCTGCTAATTTGGATTTTTTTCCATAGCCTGAGTTCTTTTTCTTTCTGGCTCCAAATATTATTTAAATAATTTTTACTCGTGTAGTTGTTTCATTGAAAAGTGCTGATATCATCTCAAGTAGCAGTTTTGTCATGAAAATTTAAATTTTGTAGAATGGCTCCAGTGAGAAAAGGGAAGTGAGGCAATTTCAGTTCACTGCCTGGCCTGACCATGGTGTCCCAGAACACCCGACACCGTTCTTAGCTTTCCTGCGACGAGTCAAGACTTGCAACCCACCTGATGCTGGACCTATGGTTGTGCATTGCAGGTAAGCCCAGAAGTTTCTTCAAAGCATTGTATGCCAAGGTTACTGCCTTCTGTTTTGTTGCAGATGATTTTCAAATAGACTTCTGAGTCTGTCAAAGAAAAAGATGGTTGCATTGAAAATCAAGGACCTAAGTATGGCACTGCCAGCTTGGGTAGGCTGGAGTTAATTTATTTGGTCTATGCACAGTTAATTTAATTTTAGAACATCAAAAGATCTCCAGGGAGAATGTGTGCAGGGAAATACAAATGTATCTGTGGCATTCAGAATGTGTTGTGAAAAAGAAAGTGGATGGAATTGGCTTAAGACCCTATAAGTATTGAAGAAAGTGTTTTGAGCAATGAAACGGTTTTCGAAATTATTACTTATATTGTGTGAGAAAGTAGCAAACACGAGAATTAAGACAGATAAAGTCAAAGTTTCATTGAAAATAGGTAAGACCTAAATCTTTATTCAAGGTTAAATCCTTAGTTTAGGACTTTGAGGAGCTGAAAGTGCCAAGGATATACCTAGGGAACAAGCTGAACCTAGTTCCAGGGAAATGAGTGTTCCATGCTTTTTTGCAAAGTAGCAAACCTTCTCAGGCATTATAAGGTATGAATTAATAAAATATGAAGAAAAAAAGGTCAGCGGCTCTTAATGTTTTGGGAGTAAAGAAAATGAAGAGAAAGAGATATGACTTCTTTGGAATTTGCTGAACAGATCTTTGAGAAAGCCTGAAAATCGTTTTGATAAGGATATTATCAGAACATATGTACCAGGTCAGTTAGAAATAAACCCCAAGATGGGTTCCCTCATTCCAGGGCAATGTTGTCATATGTTGTATAGCTTCCTGTGTAGCCCCTTTCAAAGCAAGTTCCTAAGACCACTGGTTTTTGTGAACCTATTTTGGAATACCTTCATTTACTAAGGCTGAGAGCTACTGCACACTGATCACTGAAGTTAAAAATGCTCAGCATATTTGAAAACCAGTCTTGCCCTTGTCATCCAAAACATGAGGAACAGTAATTACAGCATTACCACCATGTCTAGTTCTGAATTCTTAACATATTGATAACCCAGCCATGGAATCTGGTAATTTCAACACTTCTAAAGTGATTGCAAGAGGCTCCTGTAAACAAGACGGGAAAATAAAGTCAACAGGAAAATAAAATAATCAGACCGTCAATGCTGAAAGGCACAGACTGTTTACAAAATACCAGAGAACATGAAACACAGATATTTAATGTTTATTGAAAAAACAGGATTAAAAATGTGGAATAATTATAAATAATAACATAAATATATTCATAAAGTTTGCTGAGTATTTGAAACCAAATCTTTTTCTACTTGTATTTACAAGGTCTTCAAACATTTTGATTATTGTCTAGGATTTTAGATTTCCCCAAAAGCAACTTCATTAGCTTGATCCATATATAAAATACCTCCAAAGTTGCTCGACAGTGAAGATGCTATACTCTAAATCAAAACCAAACTTAATAGAAGAAATGAATCCTCCCACTCTGGGAAAGATCTTAAGTTAATATAATAGCCTAAATTACCTCAATGCAAAAATAGACAAATTAAATCAGTTCTTATGGCTAGTCATTGGAAAAGATGAAATACAATACATTGCTTGTTATCATTCAGAGATACTGATGAAGTAGAAGGCCATTATTTTCTCTTTGTTACTAGTTTTGCATGCAGATTTCATTGAAAGTGGTGGTCATGTTAGGTAGTATGATTTGATGCCTGAGGGACTTTTTTTCCCAAATTCCTATTAATTTATTTATCAATGCTCTTCAATAAGCTATACAGAAGCTTTTTGCCTTATGTATAGTTACTTGAGAGAGTAACTTTCAGCCACTTCATGCAACCTAACCTCTAAAAAAGACTTTCACATATCCTATTATTTTAGCAAGGTTTTTAAATTCCACTCCTAACAATTTGTCTGTGAGCAGAATTAATGAAACCAGGTTTCTGAAAAATTTATAAATTTATGTCTCTGTAATTAAAAATTGTATCTGGATGCACATTTAGTAGCAAGTGGTCTGGACAGTCCAAAGTTTATGAATGTGCTAATTCATTCATCAGTGTAATGGGCTAGCTATCCAACTGATAGCCTAACAAGAAGTTACTAAAAGTGTTTAGCACAATAGTGATGTTAATGTGAGAGTCACTTTTCAGGCATATTGTAGCAACATTAGATTCAGAGATTCGTATTGCCTTATCATTTTGAATTCAACATGATTTTCTTGGGGCTGTCTTGTGAAGGGTCAGGAGTCAGACTTCAGTTATCCTTGTGAATCCCTTCCAACTCAGGATATTCTGGTATTCTGTGGTTATTAAATTGCTTTAAAAAATCAAAAGAGGAACAATTATAGAGCATAACCATGGCATTTTTAGGCTAAAGGATATGTCTTTCATACAGCAACATGAAAATTCTTCCCATTTGGTTTGAAATTTAAGTATGTGCGCAAACATTTCATTTCAAGCTCTTAAAAAAGAAATTTAAAACACTAAAGTACAAGCTCTGCGCGTTACCTGATTTTTAATTAGAACCTTCTCTGTTGCTCACTTTGTAAGTTTCTCCATTCCAGTCTTTCCTTTGTTTATTATAAATCATTTCACATTTTTATCAATTATTTTCTCTCCAAGTCTGGACTGATCTTTATTCTGTGGACCCCTCTCTGTATATTCTATTTGTGTTCTTCAATTCTATTGTTTCTCAAACTCATTTCACTGTTAATATAACATTGCTGAACCATTTAATGGAATATGTTCCTACCTTTCTTAATATTTTCTCTGAAGCAAGATTGTCATTCTAATGGTAGCATTCTCTTACTGATTTTTGTCAAGCATCTCCTTTTACTGCCCTCTACTAGTCGGTTTTTTCCCCCTGTGATATTTTTCTGTTCTTGACAAACTTCTTGCTTTTCATTTGTTCCTTTGCTCTCCCCTAGTCCGCGTCTGCAGCCTTTTTAATATTTCTCTTCTCCTTGTTCTGTATCTTGTCTGTCATTGTCTCCTATTTTGTGTTCAGGACTGCCTAAATCTCTTTTCCTGAAATTCACCCATTTCATCATCCAGATTTAAAAAGTACTTAAGACTTTTCTGACTAGAGCCAAACAATATAACACAGAACCATATCTTACATGCTTTGCCTATGTTAGGCAATCTTCTGAACAATATCTCATTGAAGGAGTAATTTCAGTTTAGTTTCTAGACAGAACACAGGATTCATAGTGGCAATTGTAAGCCATCTGAGACATCACTAATACCTTCTTTTATGTTTCTTCCAGTACCTACCAAACTATCAGAGCCCAAAAATCATAATAATCACATGTTATATAAGTATAAACAGAATGGGAGTTGCCTTTCAAAATGTGTTGGATAAAAAGAAAGAGAATCTGTGGAAGCCTTTTTCTGCAAACTTTTAAGCCATAGAAACTGAAAAAAAAGCTTTCAGACAGCTAAGTTCAGGGAGGGACAATTTTTCTCACTCTGCTGGGCTGAGGCATACAAGAGCCAGTTGCCTGTATTTTGATCCTTACAGAGTAGCCCCCTATTTATTTGGTATTCATAGGTAGGTATTGCTAGTGAAGGGTTTAGCCCAAGCTTTTCCTTACTGCATTTCTTTCTGCCTTAATACTGAACAGCAGTTGTCTTTCAGTCCATTTCCCCTTAAGGTATTAAATTTTTTTTTCTAGTTTGCTCCATGGTTTTGAGATACAGCTAAATGTCCAATAGAGAATCAAGGTAGCTAGAGGCCCAGTTCATGAGTGGCCCCAGACCAGTTTGTATCAAAGCTTCATTTGTTGGTAAGCTGGTTTAATATCCTGTTCCTAGGAAATGGTTTTTGCATGTATGAAAAATTTCTTTAATAATTGATGGTATGCTTAATGGGAAGAAGTCTAAGCTGAAAACACCTGACTGCTGAAGAACCCACACTGTAAATACTCGAATGTCCTCTATTCATGTTAACAGTGACCAGAAAAAGAAAGCACAGTTCTAACTAGTGAAATTAACTGAGAATGTAAATATTACCATTTTGTGTGACTAAACTTGATAAGACAAGTTCTGGTAAATATATGTCAAAGTTATGCAAATGGAAGTATTTTTAATAATTTTAGTGTGATGATAGCAAAGAAATACAGAATTATATGATCAGAATTTTGAAAAACATTGGTAATTATTTATTACTAATGTCTATGCAACAGGCATCTTTACATGTCATTTAGACATTACTTTTGATAACAGTTTGATTGCCTGTACAGTATTAAATATGAATTTAATATAGAAGTCAAAAAATTGTTGAGAATTTCATAAGTATGTTCTATCAGTCAAAGCTCTTACTTGTTTCTGTGGTTTAACCTCAGCCTGCAGCCAAGACCCACACAACTGCTTACTCACTCCCATACCAGCAAGACTGAGGAGAGAATCAGAGGGGTAAAAGCTGGAAAACTCGTAGGTTGAGATAAAAGCAGTTTACTCAGGGAAGCAAAAGCTGCACACAAAAGAAGAAATTCAATCATTTATTCACTACTCCCCCACAAGCAGGCAGGAGTTCAGCCATCCTCAGGAGACCAGGGCCCCATCACACATAAGAGTGACTTGGAAAGATAAACAATGTCCAAATGTCCCCCCCTTCCTTCTTCTTCTCCCCACTTTATATACTAAGCATGATGCCATGTGTTCTGGAATATCCCTTATGGTCAGCTTGGGTCACCTATGTCTTCTCCTAACACCCCATGCACCCCCAGCTTCCTTGAGCTGCACCACACGCTGAAACAGAGGCAAAAATCTGTGAAGAAAATAAATTCTACCCCAGCCAAAACCAGCACACTTGTGCAGAAAGGTTGGCAGGTTTTTAAGTGGAAAAGGTAGCTAAAATATATTCACAGGTATGTTATTTTTAAGGGAAAAAAAAGCATAGACTATTGCTAAAAGGATTATGCAGCACCAAGGGAAACATCAAGGCCTAATCTAAATGCAGATTTTTTAATTTAAGTAATCAGATATTTTTGAAAGACTACCTCCCTGAAAAGGTATAGCTGTAATAACATAAATGCATAATGCCACTGTACTTTTTCCCCAAGAAAAAAGATAAACTTTTTGGTCTGTATCTACTGGGAAAAATAGTTAGTAAAGCCTCAGTCAAAGCTGAGTTAAAGTGTTCCATGATCCTTATTCTCAGTGTGAGATTTCGAAGAGAAAAGCAGATAAATTACAGCTGTATTGAAAAAAAAAAAAAAATTCACAAATGGAATTTAGCAATCCCATGCTTTTTGTAAGTACTTTACGCAATGTGTTCAAATCTTGGTTGGCTTATTTAGAGTTATTTTTCTGAATATTTTTTGGTAATGGTTGAAATAATTGATGCACATAGATACCTTTTTTCATTTACAGTTTTATTTTAAAGCTGCCCTTTCAGTCCCTTTGGACAGAAGTTGAGTAACACCCCAATCCCACCAGTGTCTCTGTATGAGTTGCCCTAATTTGCAGAGCTGTTCTAAAAAAACTTGTTTCTATAATGAAAAAATGCAGGCTTAAACCCTAGGATTCTGCATTGATGAGACTCTAATGTGGAGTCTAATGATAGCAGGGAAAACACACATTTTTGTTTGAAGTTGGATTAGTGCAGGCAAACAGGTGCTAATCAGATCACAATAAACCAGCACTGGAGGGTGTTTGGAATTTTATACCACTATGTTTTCAAAACATCACAGAAACTTTAGTTGTTGGTTCAGTAGCACTACCTAAAAGCTTAATATGTTAGTGCAATCCCATATGTTTGAGTCTTTCTTTTAACACCAGCACCAAGGGGCATGTCCCTAAGATACTTTGTCAAGCTTTGGCAGGTACTGTTAATGCTGCTATTGCAAACAGAAAAACTTGGATGTTTGGAGGAATGTGACTGTTTTAAGTAAATCTGTGCCTGACTACACTAACATAACCAGTTAGCAGAGTGAAAAACAAGATAATTTTCAAAAAATAACAAAACACCATATGATATTCTATTTCCTAAAGTAGAATACTTACCTAATTTTATTCAGTGTTTATGAATAAAAAATAGAACATTTAAGAAAAAAAATACACTTATCAAAGGCAATGACTTTCCAGTGAATTGTTTTATTTCACTTCTGTATCATTTGAACTGCTTCTCTTGCCATAGGCCTAACAAGTGCTCATTTTTTAATCCTTGCAGTGAGTAGGTTGCAGATGACTGCCTATCCTTTTTCACGGTAGGGGAGAAAAATCTCCCCAGTACATATTCAGAAATATCACAAATAAGATTGAAAAATACTAGAATCTTCCTCATTCTTTTCCAGGATCCTTCAATCTAGGACCCTTCCTAACTTCCTTGGACAGCTGAAATCTCTAGAGAGGAAAAAACAGTGAAAGTGTTTTAGTATGACAAGTATTTTAATATCATAAATATTCTAAATTTTCTCTGCTTTACCCACATGTCTTTGTCCAGAAGTTATTGAGTTCCCACTGTATATAAAACTGTGCTGAGTTTTCATCCCTATACAAAAACACTGTAAGACTATTTACTCTTCAGCTGTTAGCTGCGGATCACTGTACATCTCATAAATATTTTTTTTCTCATAGTCTGTTCACTAAATAAGAAGCAGAGAGGGATAAGATTGTTATTAGAATCTAATATTGAACAAATGTACAGTGGGTGATCCTGCTTAGGATATTCAGTTACTCTGAATATAAAAATACAGCAAAGAGTTAATGTCTATGTTTTAACTTTTCCATCTGTATTAATAGTCTCACCTACTCAGACCATGCAATCAGAGTAACTGACTGAGATTTATTTCATTTCTATACATACCTTTATTCTTAGAAGTTATTTCATTTCAACATGTATATTCTAGAGGATATGATACCAAGGCCTGCAGAGATTATGCTGTGGATACTTCATCTCTGTTTAGGGAAATGGAACTGGATTCACTTGATTTAGAAATTTTTGATGGTTTCTCTGTCTCTGATCAATTGTTGGAATTGCAGAATCTACCAGAAAAAGAGAAGGAGTCTAGAAGAAAAGTTGATAAAGGCTAGGTGGAAAAAAATGGTACAGCAAGACATTCCTTGGTATTTTTGTAATGCATTGTATTACAGACATGGACAGGAGATGTCACAGATGTCACAAATAGACAGGAGTTTAGATTTGCCTTTATATGCTCACCATAAAACCTTCAAGGTTGTGAAAGTGTAAATTCCGAAAACCTTACAGTTGAAGACCCTGGATATTTTATGCTGAACATGCAGGAGCTCTCACCTAATTACTGGGATATGTTCATGCAATTTTACAGACAAAAAGCAGAGTCCCCATCTGTATGCTGATGGAGCCAGTGATGGGTAATGCTGATTTTCTTTCCTCTGTTTCAAACTGGAGTGTCACTATTCAGAATCCCCTTGATAGCAAAGATGCCATTCCCCAGCTCCATCCCTCTTCAACTTTACAGCAGTGTGGATCTTAGTAGTTTAGGTCTCTAATTTTTCTCCTTATTTAGGTACTTGCATATGAAAACATGGAAGTATGAACATGACAAGAACTACCATACCATAGTTAATGTAACAGTGTGGAGGATCCTTTAAAATTTGGCTTAATAGGTTTTTCTGTTAGAGTAGGAAAATACTATGCTGTGTTATCTAGAAATCCTCCCCGAGGTGTCAGACACAGGCAAACTGATGCTGATCCACTTTTGAGTTAGAAAGCAGCTCTGCAGAGCAAACAAACCCTTTCTAAAACCTGAATGAAGTAGCTGTATGTACAGTATATGCCTCCATTGTTTATAAGCATTAAAACTCAGAAAGTATCACTGGAAACACCATTAAAATTCAAAAACATGTAAATAACAAGTAATAGCAATATATCTTCATGCAGGTTCAAATAATGAAAAACACCTACTCGTGGCCTCTTTGATTAAATCAGTCATATGTGTGTAAAGCCATATTTGGTTGGCACTTAGCCTGTGGTTCAGGGGATTATACCCCCCACTGGTGTGACTCAGGGATAGATTATCTTTTGAAATCCTAAAAAGCTGCTGTGACTGCATAGAGTAAGATTTGTTTCTGGTAGCAGTCAGAAATCTGTAGAGGAACATAGGGAATGCTATTACTAGATAGAATCAGTGTTCTATCTAGGCCAGTATCCTGTCTCTGACAATGGCAAATGTCAGAAATTTCAGGGGAAAGCACAAAACTCCAGTGGCAACAATATTTTGGTAAAGTTTCCTCTCCAGCAGCAAGCAGTTAGTGAGTAATTGCTTCGTGAAGATTTTGATACTTTTCCCCTTTATTCCTTTAGCTACATAGAGAAACTGGTGTATACTTTTTTGCTTATATTCATGACTGTACACACATTTTAAAGAAAAAAACAGGCAGTATTAATTCTCTTTGATGTTTTTCCTTAAGTTGTTTCACACATTAAGTCAGAAGATATTTATTTACTTCTAATTTAACTACGTGTCTCCTCATTTCACTAAATATCTTTGGATAAAAGGATTAAAAAATGTGTTATTTACTGCTGTTTCATGTTCTACATGTCTACAACTTTTTCTTGAGTTCATCAATCATAGAAAACTGGACTGGCAAAATATTCTAACCCATTCCAGTATTTGTTATGTGGAGGTAGGGGGGTGGAAGTGAGTTCTCATATTCCTTGACATTTTTGCTGACTGTCTCTGTTCCTTTATTTTGTGACATACCTTTTTTTGGTAGCCTCAGTAACAATAACTATTCCCTGAGGATATCTTTGTATATAAAGATTTTTTTTTTTTTTTTTTTTTTTTTTTTTTTTTTTTTTTTTTTTTGAGTGAGAGGTAAGGGTGTAAAAATAGTTGCCTGGTTATGCCACATTTTCTTCTAAGTTGCCCAGTGGACGTACTGAGTCCTGACTTTGATTTGGCCAAGAAATGGTTTCCATTGAGCAGGTCTGCTGAAGACTGATGACTTTTCACTCAGCGACATAACCTGCCTCTCATTAAAATGTAATTATTGTCTGTAAGATTTTTTTAACAAAGGCAATGCCTTTTCCATGTGTTATCTCAAATTACAAATATGTTGGTGCTGATAATTATTTCCATATATATATTATCATGTCCTACAAGGCCTGTAATTTCCTTTGACCTAAGCTGTAGTTTGATACATTATTTGATCAGCACTCTTAGTGAGTCATTTTATCCATATGTATTTAGTTAATTGGTTATTTTTCTCCCCACCCATGTTTATATATAATATACTCTACAAAGGAAAAGGAAATCTGACTGCTTGCAGCTGAGTCTAGTAAAAGAGCAATTAGGTTCTATCAGAGCCAGCAGCTGTCCGTAATGAATTCTGAATTAAAATTATGAGTGAAGAAAAGAATCCAGCCATCTGCAGGAAATGTGAAAATATTTTTATAACCCAATAGCTGAATTCTGGAAGGGGGTATCTCTGAGATTTCCCAGCTGTACCTACATTAAATTCCGGAATATCCATAGACACAGAGTATACTGGAACACATTGCAGCAACTTGGCTACCCAGCGTGTTTGGCTAACTTTGAACAGGCTGTATTTTTATCTAAAGTAATCAGTATGAAAGTCTCTTTAGATCCTCTCCCCGTGTCTCTAGAAGTAAAATGCAGCTTTAAAAATAGTCCCGTTATCTTTTCATGGAGGCTTTCCAATCAGTATTCTGCCCTGAATATTAATCTTTCTTCATTTTTCATACTTTTATAGACTTATTCAGGGTCTCATCACTTACTATCAGATTTTGTCAGTGAGTGCTGTTCCAAGTAAATTCTGCATTGCGATGTCTATTTTTTTTTCCTCACCTGAATTTCAAAAATAATTTTTAATGTCACAATAATATCCAAGCTCATTTTACAGCTACCTTGAAACTTCTACACTAAAATTCCCATTATTTTCTTTATAACTTGTCCACAATTTTTGCTGATAAGTTCAAAATCCTGAAAAAAAAGGGAAGAGATTAGTATCTAACCTCTAAATGACAAGCTGTGATTAAGAAATGTGAAATGCTTAGTGGCATTAACTTTTCACAACCTGATTTTCTATGTTACAGAGAATTCATGTCAGTGTAAAGATTGCAGAGGTTAAGAAACATTGTAATGAGTACCAGTAACCAAACTCTTCAGCGGTCAGTACAGTACTGTCAGATATTAAAAAGGGTATTTATTTTTTTCACCATTTGGTCTAAAAAAACAGGGCTAGCCTTCATATGAGCTCATCAGAGAAGCCTCAGGGGGTTTTTAACTCAATTTTTTACTGTGTGGCATCTCACTGCATTAATACTGTATTGCAATCCTTTCAGTTTAAACCAAATCTAAAGGTGGCAACTTGTTGTTTCTCTTATCCTCTGAGCGTATCCTCTAGGTATATCAGTTTTCAATTGGAAAGGAAGAGACATTCTGAGATGGAGATCCAAAACAATAGGCCTACTACCAAAGTCATATCAGCTTCAAGGCTCAGGAGTAATTTACTGGTTATTTCCAAGTTTTCAGAGTAGGGGAATGGGGAGCAGGGGAGTGAGAAAAGATAAAAAAAAAAATGTTTAGTGGACAGATTCATGTAGGGCTTTGAACTGTAATTGGTACTGAAAAAAAAAAAAAAGCCGGTGTGGACTGAGGAGTCCTGGTATTATTTCCTCCTTTTACTTCATACTTACCAGATGAAGTCCTGTGTCTGGATGACAATCTCAGCCTTCATTACTGCTCCATCAGTCTAAAATCCAAACAGAAAAAATCCCAAGGGCAGCTGCTGTTAAGAGAAGAAATAGTCGTTGGCCACAATAGGAATATGAATACAAACACATAGAATCAGGGAAAGGTCCAGAGGACTCTGAAACTTGCAATCAGAATCTTAGTGGCTAGCAAGTACTTTCAAGGTCTTGCAGTTTTCCAGTACTACAGAACACATTTCTTCCCATTCTTTCATTCATTATCTGATAGCATCAGCTCACCTTCTGTTACTCTCACTGATAGGCTCTTCTCTCTGAAAATGTAATACAAGCACAGAAAACAATATTCAAAAGTATGAAGCAACTTCTCAAAACATTCCACCCTGAGAATGCAAAGTGGGTTGAACCACAAAGAAAGCAAAAAATAGTTGTTAGCAGCAAGCAGCATAATTTATGTTCATTGACTTCACTGCTGTGCTGTAATCTTCACTTTTATTTATTGACTGTATGATCGCAGTGTACTTCCTCTGCTAAATTACCCAGAAGTATAATTTTCTGTATCTACTACAGCTGTTCAGACATAGATCTATATTTAATTGAAGGTAACAAGTTATAGTAAGATGTGTTTTTAAAGTTAACCTTAAAATACTTTCTTTTTCTAAACTGTATTTTAGTAAATTTTAGATCATTCTTTCTTTGGTGGAATGCATGATGTCAAGAAGGCTTTGTAAATGCCTTTTACAGTATAAAAAATGTAAAGTGTACACTGAAACTCAACAAGTATCACAGAGAAGCTATATTTAGGATAGTTACTCTTTGATGATAAATACAGAATTCAGTACATTGCATATATAAGATTGTATTTAGAGAAGTAGGAAATAATGAGAATATCTGAGAACTAAATTAATTTTGAAATAAAAAATCATAGTAAATCCTTGTACACAGATAAAATAGTACAGAGGAATAAAGTTTATTTTAATTTCTTTTCTTTATATGTCTGGGTAATTGAAGAAATCATATAACATAGTGATCAAATAAGGTGTATATGTAAAAATCCTCTATGAAAAGCAGGATTATGGCATGTATTGTTATATAGAATCAACAATCATTTCTGAAGGGAAACCATGATAAGAAAAATAAGTGGTATGAAATAAGGTCAATGAACTTTTCAGTTATGTACAATTTCTGCTATTCCATCTCACAAGCAGAACAAGTAAGAGATTTTTTTTCACCAACAATTCATGATTTCTGGAAAGAAGCAGGTAGAAGAGTTATGATAATTTGTCCCTTTTAAGAAAGAAGAAGCAAGTTATCAAAATTAATAATGTGCCTTTTCAGTGGTAGAGTTCCTAAAGGTGTCAGGTACCTGGAGACTGAAGTGTTGATTCAAAAGAAGAATGTTATGTTTCAGAGTCCCTATCTAAATTCCAGCAAAATCTAATAAAAGGATTTCTGTAGGGGAAGTTGTGTCTGTAACATGTTGGTTAATATCCCTTAATTGATCTTCCCTCTCTGAATTTCTTTTTGTCATACATGGTATTTTGTAACAATGTGTTTCACAATTTAATTATGTACTACTTTAAAAATTACTTCCTGTTTGTTTGAAATTCTCATCATTTCATTTCACAATCCTAATTCTTCTTTGGCAAGTAAAGAATGAATAGTCATTTTCTTTTCATCTCCTCTATGTAACATTAATTTATGCCTGTGTGAGGATTTGAAGTGTTGTAATAGAATGTCACTGTTTGAAGGTTTGTTGAACATTACTAATGCTACATGTTTAGCCTGCATGGGAAACTCAGCTGTTAAAATTATCTTAATGAACAATCATTCCCTGTGCATGGGATTTGTTAGAGAAATTTTGGGGAGTTTTGATTCTGTGTGTTTTAATGCTTGAGAGTTTGTTTGTTTGTATTGAAATTACAATCTCATAAAACAGCTTCTTGTCCTCGATCTCTCCAGGGCTGTACTTGGGATTAGCTGAAGAACAAATTTACTTCCTGAACATTATTATACTTTTGCAGTTGCATATTACAAAAAAATACAGGCTTAAATCTGGGGCAGTTATATTTGAAGAATCTGTGGTAATACTAGAATTCTGAGAATGTACAGACTGAAAGGAAAAAATCTTATTAAAGCTCCATAAAGGAAGAAGGAAATAAGTCTGCCTTTTGGGTTGTGACTGTCCCATGCTTTTGTCCACTGCCTATGAAAACTAGGGAGCATTCTAGACTGAGCTCTACCTGCTTGTAGTGAAATATTCTGTTGTTTGATTTTTTTTTTATTCCATGGGTCTTTTTCAGACATTTTATGTAGCTTCACTGATAAATATGGTTGCCTCCATGCATAGCCTAGGGATGAAGAAAATTCAGTCAATAAAGTCTTCCATTTGGTAAAGCACTGCACCTAAGAAAGTGCTGTATCCATCCTTGTTGTTTGGTATCCAACCATAACCACACTTGCAGATAAATTCTTAAAGGTCTCTTATAAGATGCTACATAATTCTTGAAGCAGTCCAGTATGTCTTTTAAAACAAAATTTCAATTTATGTCTCCACACTAGGTCTTTATGTTATTTTGATCAGATGTTTCTTTTCAAAAGGATATTCAGTGGTTTCATAAGGGGCTTTTTTTTTTTCGCTGCTTCCTGGACAGAGGGGTGATTTTCTACACTGTTCTAATTTCCTAACAGCAAAATGGGAAAATAATTTGAATATTGGTCTTGTCAGAACTGCTACAGAATTTCTGTGGGATTGGAGTCTAATCAATCATATGAAGTTCCTCAATGAAATCCAGACCTTTTTATATATTTCCTATGTCACAAGCAGTTCCATGTCCTTTCAGTTCATAAATGCAAGCTTCATTCAATCTGAAAAAGTAATATTCAATAAAATTTTCCCCTGATATGAGTCAAAAATGTCCTACATGATTTTTGGTCCATATTTTACTGTCTATGCTTCCAATTAAATGATCTGTGAATAGTGGTAATTACACTGTCTTCCTTTCCCAAATCACTGAAGTATCAATAAAGGGTTATCATTTAAACAGCTACAAATTAATCACAAAAGCCAACCTTTAACACATCCATACAGTGCTTTGAATTCAGAATGTCCCCCTTATGCCTCTTCATTTTCCTTTTTTGAATTGTAGCTATTGTAGCTGTATTGCATTGCAGGACATTAAGCATGTTTCAGCTCATGGATCTGAATCAGTCATGTTTTTAGAAAATGAAAACAAATGTTATAATACTGTAAATGACAATATTTGAAGCAGTAACAGTTTCCTAGTATGCATGTCTATTTAATAGATATCTTAGGTTTTCAGCTTCAAAGTGTAATAGTATCTTTCACTAGCTGAAATAATTTCTTTTAAAAATTCTAAGTTTGACAGTAAGGCCAGAAGATTAAAAACAAAAGGGCAAGAAAGTCAATAAAAAAAGGTAGAAATAATTTGTGAAATTATTCTTATTAGGGGAATTAGCATGGTTACCAGACAAAATACAGGGAATTTTTTTTTTATATTTCAGTGTCTTATTACTGAGGATTCAAAATGTATGGCTTCCCAGCAGTGTATCATACCATATTAAGAAGGCTATGTGATAGTAGAAGAGAAATGGGATAAAGATTAGGATAGGATAGTTTCTTCTTTTATATAATAAGCTATTGGAGTTTGGAGTTGGAAGGTGTTGGGGGCAAAAGAGCATGTTTCAAAGAGGAATTAAGTTAAAATCTTTGTAACACCAGTTCCATTTTTATGTGGAAAGTGAAAAGAGTAATTTGGTAGACACACAGCTCATTTTTAATGGGCAGAATTAGAATGTAGTGAACATCTTAAAAGGAGTAAAGTATCTTGCTGGGTAAAAGGATCCAGAGAGGAGTGTGTCAGGAGCCCAGCAGAGCCAAATGCCTCCATAAATGAAGTGTGTCAGTCCCTCCATCCTTACCATGAAATCAGTGCATAATGATGTGTTTGGATCTGATGGTGTGATCTTCACAACTTCTGTATCAACCTGTAGACTAGCAAGTATCTTCTGTGCTAGAGTATGCTAATAACTATTCTTCTTCGAGTTTGCTCACGGAAAAAATAAATATGTAAATGATAATAAAAGACATGAAAGGAAGAACTGAAAATTACTCATTCCAGCTGATGGTGCAAGCTTTTAACAGGCTTGGGATTTTGCAGTTGTGGTCTGCAGATACCAGTGAACTTTTTGATGTTTGATCTGAAAAATGGCATATCCAGTGCTGGAACAATAATTCATTAATACATTATAGGGAAAATAACCATATTCCAGGTTACTGAGAAAATCTGCACTACCAAGATTTCATATTTCTCACTTGGCCCACACTTGTTAAACTAATAAAAAACTGAATGTGAAGAATAATCATTGAAGGAATGGTTTGAATCTTGATATAAACCAATCTGACATACAAATATGTGCTACTTCTGTCGATTTCATTGCTATTGAAAGAACAAGAAAACCCAAAGAAGATTGAGTAGTGAGACAGCTTTTTGAGGTTTTCTCCATGATTTTTAGTAATGGTAATATCAACATTTCCCTGGAATGCATAACTTTTATTATACACAGTAAATGAAGTACTGTTTATCTAGGATAGCCATCATTTTGTTTCTCTTTATTTTTCCTTCTTTACAGCTCCCACTGATGAATATCACTGATTGATAAATTTTCTTAAACTCAGAATATTGATTAATTCTTGTCAGAGTGATATCTAAGAAAGTTGAGACTGATGCATTTGGTCTATTAGCAGAAGTCCTCAGCTGTTTGAAAGGGGTCTGCAGCTTGGAGGAGTAATCCATGGCAAGAATAAATGATTAACAATGTGTAGATATTCAGTCTTAAAGATTTACCTCATGTGAGATAAAATATCTTTCTTCTGTTTTTCTTTCTGATTTGGTTGTAAGTAAATTCAGTTTGCTGGTTATTGGCAATTCTTAAGATGTCTTGCAAGAAATAAATGTTTGACCTTGCTTGTAGATTTCAGAATGGACTTAAGATAGTTAATATCTTAGGAAAATACAGGAACTGTGAGAAGGTTTGGTTTTTACATAATTGTCCTCTAGAAGCTGGGTTATAACTATTTTTGTTTCTTTCTAATTATATTCAAAAAATTGCAGTTTGTGGGGTTCTTAAATATTCTCAGCTAATCTCAGTGTCTTGAGAGTTTATAAACTGTTGCTTACTATACTGTGTACTTAATTTCATGTCACTAACTGAAGAAAGTTAAGCATTTAGCTGGCCTGGCACTATCATTCTTTGTTACAGGCATGATGTGATCCTGGACAGGAAAATGATGGACAAAACCATGTTACACTTTAGCTTTTTTTAGCTACACGTATCCAGATAGTTGAAACAAAACTTCATAAAATTCAATCATACACTGCTGCAAAAAGATGGTCTGATTTCATTCAGTACATTTGGTGTCCAAACAGTTGGATTTCCCCAGCCTACAGCTAGCACAACTATCTAGTCATGGGTCTGCATTGCAAAGACTAACCGTATGTCCTAGCCAAGTGAAACAGGATAACAAACTGTGTTAATAGAAGCCCCATCAGCAGAGTTGGGAGAGGGGTAGAAAGTTTACCTCAAAAGTAGGATAGAAATATGTAAGACTCGTTTTCTGGTGGAATATTGTTTGCCTATAAATTTACCTCTGTAAAGAGAATAGCAGCAACAGCATGTTTAATGACTTAGAAATCATGCTACAAATCAAGCTTGAATTCTTAGAGGATTCATCATCTCCAGCAATTTCCATTTTTAAGAATATATATTTTAAGAACATGTTGCAAGGTGTTCTATTTTTATTATAGTCAAACCTGAAAATGCAAGATGCAAAGATCTCATATAAAAGCATTCAGTGTTCTCAATTGCTTGTAATGGATGTTTAAGGAGTTTACTTATTTCAGGGCACTAACCTCTTTTATAAGAGCTGATGTTCATATCCAGAAACATGTGCTGTTCAAATCAGCATTACAAAACTTTGAAACTTGAATGATGTAAAAGTAAGCATGATGAATGAAACAGTCCATGTTTTCTCTCCCATGTTCATTTCTTTTAGTGCTGGAGTCGGCAGGACTGGCTGTTTCATTGTGATAGATGCCATGCTAGAGAGAATAAAGCATGAAAAGACTGTAGATATTTATGGCCACGTAACTCTAATGAGAGCACAGAGGAATTACATGGTTCAAACTGAGGACCAATACATCTTTATCCATGATGCACTGCTGGAAGCAGTGACATGTGGAAATACCGAAGTGCCAGCCAGAAACCTGTATGCATATATCCAGAAGCTGACACAGATAGAAACAGGAGAAAATGTCACAGGAATGGAACTGGAATTTAAGGTACTGGAATTTTATGTTGTGGGTGACCAAAACCAAATGGTGTAATACTAAAGTTGCTCTGTTCTCCATCAGTTGTTTCCAGTAATCAGAAGATAAAAGACACCATTAGACTAAATTTTTAAATTAGGAGGATGGTTCTTTCAAAAAAGTGCAGTTCTATTCTCAGTGGTTGTCGACAACAACCATTCAGTGAGGGTGATTTAACCATGCTGTTCCCTTACTGTTGTCATTATATCTTGAAATATGTGTTTGTGTAGTGGTTTAATACTGGAATTTGTCCAAATGCACTAACAGAGCAGACATTGTACTTGTATTAGGTGTTAAAAGAAGCTGTACAAATATTTGGCTAAAGCAATAGAATATGGAAAAGTAAGCATCTGAAATTGAAATTATTCATTAATGGATACTGAGCAGAGATTATAAAACCTGATAGTGTTGCTTGTTTTTGTTATACCTGGCCTTAATTATTTATTTTTTTCTACAGCGTCTTGCTAGCTCTAAGGCTCACACTTCAAGATTCATCAGTGCCAATCTTCCATGTAATAAATTCAAAAATCGCCTTGTCAATATTATGCCATATGAGTCCACAAGGGTATGCTTGCAGCCTATCCGAGGAGTAGAAGGCTCAGATTATATTAATGCCAGTTTCATTGATGGATACAGGTACAAATAGTGATGTGTTCTTATTTGTACTGTTTTAAAAGTTTACAAAATGTAATTACATTGAAACTAACAAAGCTTATTATTGAAATCTGGTATTTGTTCTCTGTTCAGGGCATATCTGGGCGCTTTTTTAATTTTAATAAATGGTTTATCTTTTTGCACAATGTAATATAGAAAAATTTTGCAAATTATATAGAATCTTAAAAATTATATTTTTACATGTCTTTAAACCACTGAGAGCTCTCAGTATGCTTTAAATGCTGAAAGTTAATGAGATTTTCAGCATGCTCATGATTTGCATCCCTGTTTCTTCACAGTTACTCTGGTAAAAAGCATATCTAGAAATAAGATACAGGAGATATATTCTGTGTGTCATGGTGATAATCTGTGATCTTGAAGCCCTGACTAAGACTTGACGTACCCACCAAAAGCCTTTTGTGTGTAAACAGATGAGGAGTGCACCAGCAACTTCATGACATCATGAAGGAATATGCCCTCAGCTGATTTAAGCAGCTGGTTGAAAAAGGCATGACAGGGAAATGATGTTGTTTGCCTAAGTCAGTTTAGATGTGCCTGGGTATCTATATCCCGGGGATAATTTTATGAGCCTTCACTCATAATTGAAAAAAAACTTCATCTCCACTATCACCCACAAAGGTGTATCTGTTGCTTGAAAGAAGCAACAATGCAAACTGTTCATGATGTTATGAAGCTGCTGATCCAGTTTTTTAACAGTTTGGTGGCAGCTTCCACTAGTAGGATATTAGGGCCTGGAAATATGTACTCCGTTCCCAAATTTTCTTCCTGCCTTACTTTTGCTGGAGGCATCAGACTGTTGAAGAGAAGATAATAAAGAAACTGCTTGATGCTATAATTCCTAAATTTAATAGATTGTTAGACAGTTATTTCTATAAAATGAACCAGCACAACTAAGTGTTTCTTAAGTGCTTTTTACAGCACACAAAATTGAGCAATTAGAGTTGCATTAAAATTTAAATAATAATGATAAAGTCATACATCATAATATTAACAGAGTAATTTTCCTCTCAAAGTTCTAAAAATAAAAAGCCATAGTTTGATTAAACAATCATAATAAGATTTTAATGTGCTCATTATTAATAGTATGTACATTTTCCCTCTAGACAATGTTTACGTATAAACAGAGAACATGACTATAAATTCACTTATTTGATTAAAATATTATTCTTAATTTACTTTTTTTTAATGTAGACAACAAAAAGCTTACATAGCTACACAGGGTCCTTTAGCAGAAACAACTGAAGACTTTTGGAGAATGCTGTGGGAGCATAATTCTACAATTGTGGTCATGCTCACTAAGCTACGAGAAATGGGCAGAGTAAGTACTGCTTTAATATTCCTTTACTAAAATGTTGGTTACAGCAGCTCCTCATATTAAAATATTTCATTACTAGGAATGTCTAAAGATGAGAATTTTGGTTCCTTCTCCCGCTAAAATGGGAGTGGCCTTCCTGGTCACTAGGTATAAATTTTTCCACTCTGTTCATGTGTTACAACAGACAAACTAGACATGGTATGTTTTTGTGGGGCACGCTGAGATTCAGTGAGTTTGCATGATGATGTTCAAAGTATGCGAATGGAGCACTGCTGTCTATTGAAAAAGAAAGATCTCTTATTTGGAAACTTGACTTTTGCAGCCTCTCCTTGTAAAAATGTTAAAGTGTTAAATGTTAAAGTGTGTTCTGTCCTGCACATTAAAGTTTCAGCCCCCAGCTTACAGTTCTAAACTCATTCCATTGATACTGTCTACTCTGAAAGAATGAAGCAGTCTGGACAGGATTACATCACGAAAAACCTGGCATCTGATAAGTGAAATCTGAGTTAGGCCAGGTGTCTGAGAGAATAGAGATTATTGAGGACATGGCTAGCGGATGCAGAGATAGAATCGTGACCGAGGCTGAGGGGACTTGCTCCAACAAACAAAAAGGAAGAAAACTGAAGATAGTATCAGGATTTAAATTGAGATAAAAACTCACCATTGAAAATTAGGCTAGGGATAGCTCTTGTCACTGATAGATAATAAAACTGAACAGATGTATAAGCAAGTTCAGATATACAGAACCAATGAGAAACTCTTTGCAATGCAGTGTTAAAGATCATTTTTCACTCCATGAGTTTAATGTTTGCACCAACCCAAGCAGCTCATATTCTTGTCGCTATTGGTGCTTTCTATGAATATCACACTTGGCTGAGTAAAAAAGGGTTTATACCCGTTTATGGTAGTGCTCTCAAGTGCATCTCAATAGGAAATTTATTTTATTTTGTAGGAAAAATGCCACCAGTACTGGCCTGCGGAGCGCTCAGCCAGATACCAGTATTTTGTGGTAGATCCAATGGCAGAGTACAACATGCCACAGTATATTCTGAGGGAATTCAAGGTTACAGATGCAAGGGTAAGTCAACATAGCATTACACTTGTTCCCATAAGGTTAAAAGAAAATGTCTGTTTCTTTCCTTTTCTATGTTTGTGGTTTTTTTAAATTTTTATTATTATTAAGAAAGCTAAAGTGATATGCTTTCCACAAGCAATAATAAAAAAGGAGATGAAGTTACTTCTAAATAAGTGAGATCTTTCTGTAGGAACAATTGACTTCATTCAGATCTAGCATCTGGCAGTACACTTTTCTAGTTCCAAACTATTTGTGCCAAAATACATTAGATTATTTGAGGACCATTTTCCTCATTTTTGCCTTGATCAATATTGGGTACAATTTTTTGCCACTTACAGTGTTGTTTTGCACCACCCTTGAAGCTGAGAGAGTATGAAGGTTAATACATTGAGATTTTAAAACTGCAGAGCAAATGACATTCATAAGAAAAGCTGGACAAGCTTTGCACTTTATAATTTGATTTTTCATATAGCATATTTTCAGCTCTCTAGTATATCTGCAGAGTAGATACATGCAGCTGTGACCTTAGCATCCTCATTTTCATACTGCCTTTCTTATCTGAATTCCCGAGTCCAAAACTGAGCACTCATGTAAGATTAAACATACATAAACTTTTAATATATATTTGGCATTTCTCAGGCTTGGTTTCTAGCACTTCAGTCTGCATGGCAGGAAAACATACTGTTAGCGCCTGTTTCTGTAGGCACTGTGGAATAATACTTGTTCAAGCAAAATAACAAGATGTACTGTCCAGGGATAACATGAGTGGCTACTTAGAGTTGCCTGTCAGCATCCAAAATATTAGACTTCCTCATAGTTAGCTAGACTACTGCTTTTAATGTGAACTAAAAGTAAAATTGGATAGTATTGTTACTGTCAAGTCAGCATGTGAACCTTTTGTTTGGCAAATGAGCTTTAGCTGTAGGTTTTTGTAAAGAAACTGTAGATACACTGGATCTGATTTTCATTCTATTTGAAATGTAGTAAGGATCATACGACTTACCGCTTCTCCAACCTATTTGTGCTTAAGAAAAGTGGAGAACAGGTTCCTAGCCTCAGCCTTTAAACACGCTTTTAAGCAGAGATAGTCAAAGCCAATTTCACTGCAAATATGCTGATAGTTTTCATTGATTTTCTATTAAAAATCTGTCTCAAGTTGGAAAAGTTAATATATGACATAGTTCATAGAGCTCTGATCACAAAATTGCAGTTATAACAAAAATCTATAGCTGTAATTGACATGTCTCCAAACATTTTATATTCAAAAAAAGTTCTTTCAAAAGTTTTTATTGAAGTAGGATATTTATGAAACTCTGCTTACCTACAGCTATCAAACCAATAAAAAAGGGACAAATAATTAAATTACTAAATTTGCCAGAATTCATTTTATTTGACATGATATTAATAAACCTCTTTTAAAAAGCATCAAGCACATTGACAGTCCTCTTACGACATTTGACTATCATATATTGTTGCTTCTCAAATTTTGAAAATCTCTATCTTGGTGGTCCAAGTTTTGTTAAACTCATCAGTGAGCTGACAGCACCATCTTAAATTTTCTAGTTATGTGAGGAACCTAAAAGTCCTTCCAAATTTACTGGAGGAATTGGGAAATACTTAGCAAAATGTACCTTATAGTTTTCCTCTAGTTAGGCTTTTGTGGCTGTCACACCCAGTAATTGAAATAGTTTGACTAAATTGTTGCATTCAAAGAAGAGGAAATGCTGGAGTGATTGCAAACATCCTCTCTTGCTCTCATCTCCAAATCCATCTATACTGTTGCAATACCAAGATGCCCAGTTATTCCACAGGGACAAAAAATGAGGCACTGTACCTTTGTAGGTGCCAGCAGCAAGTGTCTGGTGTGGAATTCTCTTTTATTTCTGAAACTGAACTGTGAGTTGTCATACAGTGAAATTGACCTCTGTAACTGTTTCAGGTTATTGCTTCCGATGCATTGTTCTCACTTTCTCTGGAAACTCAAGAGGTCAATATGTTGGGCTAGTCTTATTTAAGGCTAAACTATTAGTGATGGCTGTAAGAGAGTACTATAAATTCTACAGCCTAATCAAAAGACAATTGAATATTCCGTGTGAGAAGGAAGAAGAAATCCAAAGGGTCAATCAGTATATGGGATGATACCTTAAAAGCCCTCTGTGCCACATAGGGATCTGAAAGCACTTATTTTGATAACTAACTGTGCAAACTGTCACAGTATTTGAAAGTAAAGATTTTAATAAAATTTGGCATTTGTGTCTGGACTGCTGTTGGCAAGAATCTCATTAAAAGAAATCAGCACTGTTTTAATGTCAGTAGCAGAGGGAACTGTAAGAAATTGCCAATCAGTTCCCAATACACTTTAATGCTAGTCTAACGTAGACTAAATAACTTTAGTCCTCTGGTCATTAAATAACATTAAATATGAGAGGTTATTGTCATTTCACAGAGTTGCATTGGAATGCTGAGTTACTGAAGTTATGGAACATACTGATATAGTTGATATTAGTATCTATTGATATGATATACACACCAAAAAATAAATATTTACTATTAGATCTATTTATCACAGAGAAATGTGTGATCTTTTCAATGACAGACCACACTTATGTAAAGTAGTGTCTTTCTTACTTTTTCTACCTGGAAAAAAGTTGCTGTTATTTTAGTGTAAGTCCTATCAGGGTCAGAAATTGCTGAAGGGTTTCCATCTTCCTAGTAACATGTTGAAAGTCAGATTTCAGGTTTTCTTTCTTTAGTTTAGAAGAATGGAAGGTTATTTTGAGGGGAATAAACCTCTACTTGTGTCTTCTTGATGAATTTATATCATGAGCCTAAGGCTATCTGGAGGATGCAATTTCATTATGTCTTCTTGGGGGTAAATGGGATTACAGAGACTATTATCAGAGATTTTTGTATCTACAAACTACCATTTTGAAAGGAAACATCTAGTTCTTCCTGTTGATGCCCACAAGAAATCAAATTGGGTGAATATTTTCAAACATTACATATTTGTTTAAGTGGCAAAAAGCATTTCACAGATACAGGCTACTCCACTGTCGCAGTGGTCTAGTGGAAGACAGTATGTGTGTCCTCTCACAGAGTAGTTGCTGGTACACATACAGTTTTTTCTGTTTTCCTTACTCATCTGAGATACGGGAGACAAAACTCCACAAAACCAGAGGAAATATAAAAGCAAAGCATTGGGTTTTCCTTTGGTTATATTTAAAATAATTTCTGTATCATTTCAAAGTTCTGTAACAGCTGAGTGCTTGTGGTACAAGGATAAAAAGAGAAAGATTGTTCTTGCCTCCAGTATAACTTACTGCTTTTTGAGGGGAATCTCCAGTAATGATTTGAATTTTTCATGAGTTTTACTTAGAAGAAATTTCAATTTTTCATGAGTTTCACTTAATAGAAGACCATTTTGAAGACATGGCAGGATGGGTGCTTAGAGAACATAATGTCTAGAGGCACCAGTTAACATCAGTAGGTCACACTGTCATGATTTTGAACATTTCAGCTGTGCAGATTGACAGTGTCAAAATCATCAAGCACAATGTTTGAAAATGCAGAACAAATTTGCTTTATCTGTTTGTATTGCATTTTTAATGTGTCTTGACTTTTTACACATTAAATAGGCATATAACAGAAGTTGTCATTTAGTAATTCCAGTGGCTTCATTATAAAAATAACCATGATGCAGTATTCTGCATGTTAAAGAAATGCTGTTAGTATCCCTAACGACAGGGATTGAAGAGCTTCAGATGTCTTGTTTTGAGAAAGGAAGTCCTTCCTCTCCATTTTAACAACTCCAAGCTGTTAGTAAATTAGGTGAACCATTATTGAAGGGAAATTCACTAAACAACTCGCCCGTTGAACCGTCTTCTTCCAGGAAAAATGTTCACCTCATAGAAGACAGCTTACTATTAAAGATAGCATCTGCAAGGAGGGCAATGAGTAAACAAGTCTTATCAGTACAGATATTCCTGCTGTGAAGTGGATGACCATATCTTAGAAATGGAAAGTCAGATTAGATGACCTTATTCTACCTGATCTGTATATAAAGGACTTTGTAGTTCACAGCATTCAAAACATAACATACCCAAAAAGTCATATACCCTGGTGGGGTTGTTATGCCTTTGGCCTCAGACACCCTTTTCACACTGTCAGAATGCCAGACTACTCTCTTAAGAAGAAAATCCTCGCAATATTGTTAATGAAATTAAACTTCCAGGCCAACGCAAAAGCTTCAGCCAGTACTGCAGTTTAAACATAAATGTGGTCTTAGCCATTCTCCAGCTCCTCTCAACATCCTTACTTTGTGATTGTCTTTATGATTACTGGCTGACTGACTGTAAGCCACAGCAACATGCTTTTGTGATACATCATTTGTGTCTTTTGTTAAAGGATGGTCAGTCCCGAACAGTGAGGCAGTTCCAGTTCACTGACTGGCCAGAACAAGGAGTGCCAAAGTCTGGAGAAGGATTTATTGACTTCATAGGCCAAGTGCATAAAACAAAAGAGCAATTTGGTCAGGATGGACCAATTTCTGTTCATTGCAGGTACGTAAACAAAGCTTAAAAACTAATTGTATGCAGATTTGGTTTTTTTCTAAAGCTGACGGCTGATTGTGGCAAATGTGTATATTTAAACATTTCAGAGGTGAACTATCAGAAAATGTAATCAAATAGATCTAAAAAGGAACACAATGAACTTTATGAAATGGGAAGTGTTCTGTAATATTCCATTTATACAGAAATAGTTCTTCAGAAATATGTGGAAACAAGTTTTTTTTCACTCATAAATGTCTCTAATGCAGTGTAAAAGCAATCTGGTCAATGCTGCTCACAGAAGGCATAGGAAGACTCTTATCACAGGCTGCTACATCTGATATTTTTTCCTCTAGAAATTAAAAGTAAGGCTGTTACTTTGGTGGGAATTATTAGCTGCAAACTAGCTAGTCGCACCTCAATGGCACTTTAGTAACAATCAAGATGAGACCAAAAAAAAGGTATGTATCTCAAGAAAGAAAATGGAATAGAAAGTGGTGTTTGGAAATTTTACCTGTAAAAAAAATCATTGAGGTTTGAGTTGATGAGTTCTAACTTCAGAACTCACTGCTCATTTTCGATGTGATGGGTACCCTCAATTCCTTTGCAATTGATATGCAGATGAAAACAGCTTGCATGTTGTGTAGGAATAATCCAGCATGGGCTTTTTAATATTCTTGTATTTTTTATTTATTTTCTCTACAATATTCTAGAGTCTATAGCAGATGGCCAAAAATAATATCTTTATCTTTTATCTCTTATTTAATAAATTGTTTTCTATAAATTCCATTAGGATTTTAGATACTCATTTTTGTAATATGAATTCTTTTTGTAGATTACATATTGTTATGTATTGTAACAAGAGATGCAAAATACTGGTACAAGTTGCAAGTCCTTACTGCAAGCCAAGTAGTGTCCCAATACTAGCATGAAGACAAATGAGTTTACTAGAGCCTAGTAATCAGAGGGAAATTCTCATCTTTCCAAAGTCAGGAGTAAATAGAAGTTGAGTTCTTTATGATCCCCTAATCTGAAAGACTGACAAAATAAATGTATTGGAATACTTGAATCCTACTTTTTTTGTGTGCCTAAAATTTTTTATGGCCTGCTGAGGAGAGGAGCATTGCAGAGCAGTGGTTGGTATTCATTTCACAAGGGAAAATGAAGGACAACCCTGATAACAATAAGCCTTATTCTTCAACATTAATGAGTTTTGAGAGGACAGGAGTAATAAGCAATATTTATGCCTTTATGCAGATAAGAAAGTAAAGTGATATTATTTTTCTAAATTCTTTGTACCATGCAGACATGTCCAGTTGTGACTACAGTGAATACTGCTTACAGTATATTGTATATCACTCCCAAAGGGATGTGATCTTTCATGGTGAAATTATGGATTTTTACCATTGACTTTGCTAGAAACAAAGTCAATTTCAGTGTAATTAATCATGGCTTGGTTTTAAAATGCCTTTATAATTATTGTAGTAACAATTTAGGGACTGGTAATGCTAATCATCACTGTCAGTGTTAGTCAACTTGCATGAATAGGAAGTGTCCTTAGCAAATTAGTAAGTTTGTTTGTTTGTTTCAGGAAGCACAAGATCCTGGATACCTGCACTTTCCTAGTCTCTGAAGAATTACTGAAATAATTCCTCCATTTTCTACCATGATGAGTTGTACAGTGAATTAAAACTCCCCTAGTGTCACTTCCTTTGGGTTTTCTTCACACTCTACACAATTATGACAAGCTTGCTTTCTCTGTTACACAGTAAAACCCCACAACCCACAATTTTAAATTTTCTCTTTCCCTAGCATTTTTACAAATAGGTCAGTGTGTTGAATTAAATAATTTCTAACCTCATGAGGCAGATACTTAAAACTATTTAAAAGAGCAAAGAATTGAAACTATTTAAGAGAGCAAAGGACTGTTCCCCTTTAAGCAAAATTTTCACTTCAACCAATATTAGATATTTATGGTCTGTTTTTTCCAGCTTTTAGCTCAAGAGTGCAGAAGACCTTTCCCAGAATGCATTCAAGATGTATTTGTAGTGATAAACTCCTCTCTCTTACAACAAATCAATACGTCCTCATGGTTCATTAAAGCATCCTAACTTTAGTTTCTAGTTTAAATAATAAATCACTGTGAATCATAAAGCATCATGAAGGAGTGCTTTAACTTCACTCTAGAAATCCCTAGCATTTTTTTGATAGGAATTGTTACAGTGTTAAAAGTTTGCTTGCCACTCTAAGGGGAACAGGACCCATTTCCTACAGACTTTTCTCAAGACATTACATTTGATGACTAGTTAGGATTTGCAAGCATCGAAATCTTTTCATATTAGTCTCTCTTCCTCATTAAGTAGTGTCTCTAGATACTTACTGATTTCTTAAGTACACAAGACAACAGATAAATTTCTTCCTTTTGCTGGAGATTTCCAAGTTATTTTTTTAAACAAAGATTTGTCTAATGTATGAGGCTGGAAATCCTCTCACACATTTCATACATTTAGAAAATCATACTTTTTGTTTTTTTTTTTTTGATTGGTTGGTTGGTTTTTAATCTTTAAATAGCAGAGCAGGAGCAGAAACAAGGCAAGTGTAAAATGGTAATATGCCTTCATTCTGCTGATCATTTTCTGGGCTCCTCGGTTTAGACTACACTGTCATGAGCTCTGTAAAGTCCAAGCACATTCCAGTGAGCAGGTTCCATGATTTTTCAGGATATTTCTTAATTACTAGCTGTCTGATTTACCTTATCAGGTACTTTACACTACAATTGCCTTAGATGTCCAGGACTGTTGTTATCCCATATAGGTAAATCATCACTGACAGCATGATATTCTGTCAAGTGGTGTGTCAGTTGTCCTTTGGCTTCAGCAATCTGAGGGCACCCAGCCTATGCAAAATTGATAAATCCAATTGCATATGTCTAATAGCCCCAGAAGGGCACTGACCTAGACCAAACACTAAAATACCATCATACAATTTGAACATTCAGTTTCCACACTAGTTTCATAAATTTGCTGGATCTCAGTCATAGTTCATATGAACATTCAGAGTTCTTCAGGTTTTCCCTGTTGTTCATGCTGTTCCATTCGCTTGTCTGGTGAATAAGACTCATAAATATTCAGCTTCCCAAGGTTCTCTGGCTGGAGAAAACCTTGTGAAATTATTAGCATCAACAGTGAGATGACAGGGTGTTTAGTTCCATCCATAGAAGTTCAGACTTAGAAAATCTTTTCTTCTGCCTAGTTACCTGTCTCTTTAGCCATGGACATTCCTTGTGAATAATTGTTTGTTTAATTTTAAAAGCTGACAGCTATTGGTTCTATTGATTTCAAGAATTTCTACCACTTGTGGAGGTTAAAAGCTAATAGCAGAAACCCAGGACAGAACAGAGAGTAAACAAGCCATATATACTCAAAGAAGATATTTAAGACTAATGTAGACAACCATGGTAAATGTATATCAGCATTGGAAAGCAAAGATCCAGACTGCTGGACTTGAATAAGACTTGAGTTGAGATTTTTTGTGTCCATTATTTGAACTGAAGCATGTATGAACAAGTTCAATATTAAATGAACATCCATACTCCTAACTCAAAATAGAAGGTAAAATAGCACAGTGAAGATACACAAAACAGGGCATATACATGACAAACTAAAGTAAAGCAAGCAGTAAAATGCATTTTGGCTTCATTTTCTCTTGTCAGTTCCAATGTATGTTATTGGTAACAAATGTTAACATTTGCCTTCACTATGCACTGATTTTTGCATATCTGGATGAACAAACCAAGTCACTTTGCAAGGAAAAGATAAAGAATTAGGATGTACTCAGTAGCATGTAAAGTTTGCTTGAGCGCAGTTATTCTTTTGAATGCAGCGTGGTAATCTTCTGGGGAATTTTGCTTAGTGAGCCTTTCCCCATATAGAAATTTGTACATATATGGTGTGTTGTAACCACAAATAACTTGTCAGCCAATTCTTTCAGCATTAACTGTCAATTAACATTTGTTTTTCCATTTATTTTCTCTTCATTCTCTTCAACAGTGCGGGTGTTGGAAGGACTGGAGTATTCATAACCCTGAGCATTGTGTTAGAAAGAATGAGATATGAAGGTGTTGTAGACATCTTCCAGACTGTCAAAATGTTAAGGACACAGCGGCCAGCCATGGTACAGACAGAGGTGAGTAAAACAGTATCCATATGCCATGGTGATGGAAAAGAAGCACAAGCAAAAAAAATGCATGGATAGAGACTGAATAAAATGTGCTTACTGTTATGTCTGAAGTCATATATTGGCCCTGTGACTGTGGGGTGAAATCTGCCATAAAGATACTGCAAGGACTATTTCTTGTTACTGCAGTAGTTTTTGTAGGATGAGGAAGAAAAAAAAATCAGTTTTCCTAATTATAGTAATGGAGAAAATCTGTTTGTGAAGCATCACCCATTTTTATTTGATCCTTGTTTCCTGGAAGAAATGTGTGGTAACAAAGAAGCAGGCAAATTGTTTGTGCAATCTTTTTTGGTTTTTTTCCCTGGGTGCAAGGTCTTGATCATGTCTTCAGACTGCCACTGTATTATTTTCATATTTTTCTTGACTTTGTGTCACCAAGCAAGTGGCTTTTTGGCCTGAAAATCATAATGGTAAATTCAGCATTCAGGATAATAGTGTAAATAATTTCTATGCTAGCAAGTGTGGCATAGAGAAATAAAGAGAGGGATAAATAGTATAAACCTACCTGGACCTGAGTGCTTGGAACTCTGTCATGTCATAAAAAATGTTTAAATATTATCAGTTAATGTTGTGCTTAATTTTTACTTTAATTTCTGAGCAGAAGACCAAAACTAAGCCAGAGTCAATAGGTTAGGAGAACCAAGAAAAAGGGCAAGAGAAGGGAAACATTTTAGGTCACACATTTATTTAGTATAATTTAATTGACACAGGCCTTTAAATCACAGTCTGGGAAATTAAAAATGGCTCCCCAGAGTTTGCCATTTTCCACAAGAAAATTAAACTTGTCAGTGGAAGCTGGGTAGTTTTACTTTTAAGAAGACAACTTTGTAAAAACTTATTTGAAAAATACAGATATTTATTTTTAATCTTGTCAGTTAGCCAAGTAAATCACTGTGACCAAACTGAAGAGTTAATTCCATTTCTTTTCCATTACCATCATTCTTCTGGATAAGCAAAATGAAAAATGACTGCTTTCTGTCATTTTGGCTCCAAGAAATAAATACAGTATACAGAAAAACTATGCTTCTTTGAGCCTACCTGACAAATGCAGAGTTCAATTCTACAATATATGCTCCCTCCCCCTGCTTTGACTTATTTCTGTATGCTACCCTTCATCTCCACTGCTGAAAGCAGAAGTGTTGTGTACGCATTTCTTCCAGTATTCTGTGGAAAAAAAACTCATTCATTGGCATAAACTGCCAGGAAATCTAATCCTTCTTAAACAAGGCACTTTCATGTGGACCACACATACACTTAAAATTCAGGCATATGTGTAATGTCTTCTGCCACTGTTCTAACTATACCGACTAGCACAAGAAAACTATTTGTGATCACACCACTTCATTGAAGCAAGTACCTGATTAGTTTCCTGGCCTCCAAAAGAGTCTTAATTGCAATCTTAACAAGTCCAACCTGTTCAGTTACCACAGCACTATCAGATAAATGAACAGACATTCCTGGTATTTTTGAGCAATTTTTTAAAATATTTTCTTTTTCTTTTTTACTTCTTACCATTTAAACCCTGAATTGCAGTTGGAAATAAGTACACAGTTGTGCCGTTTTAGTGTAAGTGTGCAACGTAACATAAATGTGCAAAAGGACTGCTTTATGGGGATGAGAGTAACACAAACTGCCAAATGTTGGATTCATCAGAGGTGTAAGCAAATTTCTCACCACACTAAACTTCTCTCTGCTTTCAGGTGTAGGTTGAAATGAAGTCTATTTCATGTGAATAAGGTGCTTTAGTTCCATATTTCTCACTTAGGCTCTCTCCTTGCCACAGTGTAAGGTATCTTCACATTTTCATCAGTGCCTACAGCATTCCATATTTAAGGCTACGCTGTACTTTTTCACTTAGTGTATTGTATTAGCTGTGGAATTAATTGTACATTTTGCTACATATTTTCAAATACATGGGGGAGAAGCACCCCAGCATGTTCCAATCAGAAGAAAGCTTTATGCTGATATCATTTTAATCCAGCATAACCATCAGTAGGTGGATATGTGGTCTCTGCACGAAAACAAGCTGCGTTCTGTGGAAAATGTTGTTGTATTAAATGAGTGTCTATCTTCATCTATGGTAGCTCAGAGTGGGTTTCTGTTGATGTCAGCAAGTGAATATTGCTAAACTGCAGATGCTTCTGTATTATATTTCTTTGTAGTTACAAAATACTCACTATTATTTGAAAGAAACTAGAAACCAACCAACAAGCTGACTTTTTGATGCTTTTGTTTCTCTTTCTCTAGGATCAATACCAGTTCTGCTATCGAGCCGCACTGGAGTATCTGGGCAGCTTTGATCACTATGCAACATAAAAACCCATTGTGGATTTTTATTGCAGGCCCTTTAAGATCCAGAGAGCCGCTTCTGAGCCATACGATGTGCTTTAGAAGTACTTCTTAACTCTTAGCTAAGGAGCAATTATTGGGGATATATAAAATAAAAAATCATTAAAAAAAAAGAACAAATGAACAAAAGTATTGGGGATATATAAAACAAAAAAAAACAACAAAAAAAGAACCCCACCCAACAAGAAGTATTCCATGTGGACCAAGAATTCACAGTTTAATAACCTAACCATAATAAAAGAATCCTGACCACTGAGGCGTCTGAAGGATCTCATTTACAGATACCTCAAGGGTTCAACATTGGTTGAAGTTAAAGGGAAGAGGAAATTAATCAGAAAGAGTGATCATCTTATTCAGGATTACATGGTTTTGCAAAGAGGAGTTTTGAGAACTGCAGTTCAGTGCAAGATGTTTGTTGCAAGATTGGGTTCTGGCTTCTCAAACAAAGCGGACTCTTTACTTCAACATCACCCTTTCCCATTATACTGCTCATCTTAACACTTTAGGGAAAATGTGGGAATGTTTAAAAAGAAAGTCTTTGATTTAGTTTTTTAGTATTGTAAAGATACTGCTGACCTGTGCTTCATTTTTAACTGTGTAAACTTTTTCCTTTTTTTAACAAGAGTTTATCATTCAATGAAGTGAATTAAAGAAAAGGTTGCATAACTGTTAATATTTTTGTTTAAAAATGTAGATTTTTTTTTTAAGCTGTAGAACTGTTATCTGTAATATTGTGCTGTAGAAATGTTAGATACTTTGAAAATTTGCACATTTTTGTGCAGTCCTACAGTACCACAGTCTTGTTAGATATTAATTTTGTAGTTTTATTTGGGTTTTTTTCTTTAAGAAAATATTCATTGTAATCAGTTAAATCAAAATGGGGCTTTTTGGTTTCTTTTGGAATCAACAGGGAGGCGCAAAGTATAAAGATGCTGCTAGCACATACACACACACGCACACATATGCACATGCACACTCACACTCTCTCTTTTTTATATATATATATATATGTATGTATTACTGTCTACCCTATTCTGAATCTCTGTGTAGTTGCAGAGAGTACAGATGGATAGATGACACACATGCACATAAACATATCCATTCTTACATACCTGGATTTATCAAAGCATTGGGGAAGTTTTTCCACATACTGCGATTATATCAAACTGCTATTTGATCAGCTCTGCATTTTTAAGGTCCATAAACTTCTGTTTCAAAGGGAAGTGAGGAATGCACATCATTGATATTTGAATGCCATCTCTATCCCAAATAATATTTCTATCCACATCTCCACTTGAACACACACACACATGCACACATACAGAGCACACACATGCACACACGCACACAGAGTATGTGATTTAGGCTTCAAGTGAAGTTCAATATTTGTAACACTATAGTGCAATAAGAAATCATATTATTAAATGTAGGAGGTGTGCATGTGGGAAAGGTCAGTGCATATCCCTTTAGGAGGGGAGAATGTTGTAATATACTAGGTATTAAGATGTTTTAAAATTGTATTCAATAGTATACTGTCTATAGTGTGCGCTATATAATTTACATTTATCGTATGTAACAGGGCAAAGCCAAACACACATTGCTCTGTGAAATCAAACGTTTTGTGGCATACAGCATTGTTTGGGGATGCTGGGGTTTATTTTAATTTTACATTTAGAGTGCCTTATATTTGATGCCTATTTTGAATAGTATTTCTTTAAGTTAGCCTTCATTTGTATTTAGTTTAGTTTGTTTATATCTCTGTTGTTCTTTTCAAACATTTTACTACATGTACCAGACAATTTTGAAAAATATGCATTTCCAGTTTCTAATCAAGTATGGATGGTAATAAATGATAACCTAAAACACATAGGTAGTCAAGGCCCTTTATCTTTCCATATTTCTAATAACAGATAGCCCACAAATTGGAAATCTATTTCTGGTTGGCTTTACAAACCCACTGTGTCACTGGTTATAGTGTTATCTGTCATTGCAGAGATGTAGCTGCACATTAGCAGTAGCTGACATCAGCAGCACTTATGATGCATCTTTTTTTTTTTCTTTTTTTTTTTTTTTTCAAATTTATTTTGGGCTAAGTCCTGCTCATTCACTCGTATCAACAGATTGCTAAAGTCAAATCATTGCTTTCAGTGGGAAAGTTCATGTAAGGCTAGCAAGACTGAGCCCACATGACATATTGGAGATTGACAGATTTTCTTCCAGGAAAAAGGAAAATTCTGTTAACAGCACAAAGTACTTTTTGAGACTCTTTGTAGAATGCCATTTACATTTACCTTGGTCAGCATGTGTTCTGCCACTGCCAGTACATCAGCATCAAAGGATGCTTTCTTTGGGGTTTCAAATAGGAGCATTGCTATGGCTTCTCAATATGGCCTCAACATTTTTTGTTCTTCTTCCAATTTTCCCACTCCTATGAGAAATGAGAATGAAAGACCAAACTCCAGCAATTGTATTTGAGCACTTTTTTAATGAAAAAAAAAAAAAACCAAACCAAAAAAATCAAAACAGAAATATAAATATATATATATATATGGAATAGAAGTATAATAGAAGGCTACCTCAGAATGAGATTCTATAACTTACATCTGAACCAGAGAAGAATGTGCACTATGTTTCTTTCTCTTCTTCTTTCCAGATTTATACTTTGAAATAATTATTGAAGTGCCAGGTTATCTAGTGTGGTCATGTTCTTCAACTCAAATATAGGAAATCAAAAATACAAAACAAAGAAGTGTCATTTTGAAAACATAGACTAAGAAAGGTTCTTGCACATTGGATCTGTACAAAGATCAGTGCATTTTCCCTAGTATACTGTCTTGCAAGCTCCAAAGAAAATGAGGGAGTAAAAGAAATACAAAAAAGCAGAGCCAATTTGTGAGAAAAACTGTTATACAACTAAATACTCCTTTTAGTGTTTTTGTTTCTTAAGATAGCTCTTAGCATCATTGATGTGCATTCCACTTTCAGTATTCTTATATATGCATTCTGCAGTTAATTTAAATTGTAAGCATCTTTGTCTACATACATCATACATTTCCAAGCTTAAAATTGGTTTCATCAGCATAACCAGTACGGTGCTATTATTTACGTTTGTATGTGTAGTTATGTCTAATTTTGTAATTAGTTGCAATGGGGAAAAAACCCCACAAAATATATAAAAATGATTTATACAGAAGTTTAATTTAGCTTGTTTTTAAAAAATTATTTGAGTGGTTAGATAGTGGAGAAGATGGCTGGGGGAAGGAGTGACCCTCTAAGGAGATTTGCACTTTCTATATATACCTTTGTACTATGCACTGCCCTATTGATTCTACACCTAATAATATTATAACTTGAACCCATCTGTAAGAAATTGCTTACAAAATCCACTTGTGTGTACTTAAAAGACACAGAACATGTAAAAAGGAAAAAAAAAAGCACTGCTTTTTTTTTTCCTTTTATTCTCTCTCATTTTTCTTTATGTTTCTTTTTCTATTTTTTTCTTTTTTCTTTTTTTTTTTTTTCCCTTGGTGCCCTGATACTCCACAGATATCAGAAGGCTGCAGGTCTCATTATAACCATCCGTTACGTGGCTTTGCCATTCAAGCTTGGAGTGTCTTTACAAAGATAATAAAAAACTTGTGTTCTTTGCTCTTGTTTTGGATGCATAGACTGAAAAACTTTAAAAAATTACCTTGTAAAATGGCTTGTTAAAAAAGATACAATTACCTCTAATTAGTAGTACGCGTAAATGTTTTACAGAATGAAAGGCGTGCTTTTTATTTTCTTACTTCGTTACATTGGTGGCAAAAGAAAGTCTGTATGAAAATCAGTTCTTTGCTGACACAAGTTCCATTTGTTACAGATGAATTCTAATAAAATGTCAGTGTTATGCAGCCCTGGTCTTCTTTCTTAAGCAGTGCTTTTGAAATCAAAACTTGTTTGGTCCCTTTTGGTGATAAAGGAGTTTAATTGGAACTACAGAGCAGTCATTAATCTTCTTAACTAGCTGCTGGACAGTGGAAAATGCATTGTTAGGTTAGCAAATATATATCATCTTCAGCAGCAAGTTTTGAGCCAGAATAGGCAAACCCTTTGGCATAAATTCTCATAGCTTCATGAGCTTAATTGAAATTATCAGACTTTACATGCCTCTGGAGTTCCCCTTTGTGCTTCAGAACTGTATCACTACAGTGAGAAAGTAGATGTCTGTCCATTCATAGGTGCAACTCAAAGAGGGAAAAATATCCACACATTTCAGGTGAATTATGCATTTTTAATTCCTGCAGATTAGGCAGGTTCTGGGGTAAATTCAAAGTCACTTGTCAGAATTCAGTTACTGAAATTGTGGCAAGCTGCCATGACTTTTGACTGATTTCTGTTATGCACTGCATATGCAGTAAGTGCAAATGTGAGTCTGTGAGGCTACTATCCAAATACTGTGGTAAAGTTTTTAAACACACTGGAAAAATTTTAGATTAATAAACACACCAGGTATATTGAGGCAAGCTACAAGGGGCACGGCATGGCAATCTACTTAAAGAAAACAAGTCTTGCTCTGTCTGCTTGTTTTGAAAGAAGGCAGGTTGTGTCTCCAGGATTACTTTGTAAGGGAATACAGTCTATTAGCAATTAGTATTAAGTACATGTTAATAAAGAATTCTCTGTGCTGGAAGGATGTGCAAGACATTAACATTAGGGTGATTTCTAAGAACGTGTATTGTTCTTGGCCTAATTTCCACTTTAAGATGGTGATAATAGTGTAAATGTGAAGCCTTGGTATTCTTACAGAGGCCTATTATTGTTTTTCCACTGACTTCTGTGGATTTTACAATTACTGCATTGCAGGCTGCCTTTGACTTGAACCTTTTTTGCGTAGTCTGTGCAAGGTGGTTTAGAGCTGTGTTATGTAAGGGTTTCTTTAACTATCTGAGTGGCTTTAGATGGTACCCTTTAATGTCAGCATTGACTTCTTTGGATTTTCCTGTTCTGTGCGTCTAGCATGGACCATAATAAAGTGTGAAAATGAGTATTGACAAAAATATTTGGCTGTGTATGGCTTAATAACTTCTAAGCTAATGGGGTTTTAACAAAAGTAGTTCTAATTTATGATTAACACAGAAAAATTATGTCATGTACTTCAAGATCATTACTGTTCAGAAATTCTGTTGATATGTGAAATTAACCCATCTCAAAGCAGAAAAATAGCTACAGACTTTCAAACAAAATAACATTTACATCTTTTCTGTATTATACAACCTCTTGTACCAAATGCCCAGGTTCCCCAAATCTTTGGTGTTCATTCATGCTAGTATCTCTCAAAATGAGTCAGTCCTGATTCTAAGGTAATAAGGGGTTGCCATCTATAAATTTACCCATTGCCTGCTTCTCCCACTCTGTGCAAGCTTAGGAGAGAAGTGAGCTATTGTTAATGTGATAAAGTACTGAAAAAGTACTGGTAAGGAATGTATAAGAAGAAATTGTTCATTTACCAGTGCCCAGAAGAGTTAACTACTAACTGGATCAGTACCTAGTGATCCCTAAAGAACATTATAGCCATGAATGGTCAAAAAGAGGACTAGGAAAAAAATCTTCCTAGAAATTGTTGTGTCTTTTTTATTTCAGATGCAAACATGCCCTTTTTTTTTCCCTCTCTTAACCAATTTTATAAGCAGAATGAAGTTAAATGATTTCTCACAGACTTTGGAATTTTGAAGAAAATAACCAGCAAATTTGCTGATGTGTAAGCCAGCATACCTCTAAATCACTTCCTCTTCTACAACACTTAACATGAAATAAAAAATGTATCTTGCCCATGGAATTGCTGAATTCTATGAAATTGCTTTGAGTTTTGAAACCTTGAAATATGACAGCTTTAGATAATCAAACTTCAACAACAGCACTGAATCAAATTGGCAAAAATGTCCATAGAAGATACCAAATGGTATCAATACTACTTGCACTGTCAAAGAATATCTTTAAAGCAATTTCAGAAGTTTGAAAGACTGGTATTTTTGTCATTCTTTCACTTTGCATGGGAAATAAAACACTGATGGAGTGGTAGGCTGTAGCAAATTTTCATTTAAAGACCTGTGGCAATTTTTTTTTTTTCTACTTAATTTTGGTTTGTTTACTTTTTTTACTACATTTTTGTTTGGTTGGTTTTTTGGGGTTTTTTTTAAGGAGGGAATATTAATGCAGTGCTACTGCAACTGTTTGGAAATTTACTTGATTCAAAACCTAAAGGATTTGAATATCATAGCTATACTAATATTCAAGAGAATTTTCTCTTTACACTGTCCTGCATTTTCAGCAAGTTGGTTCTGTCCTCCAAAGCTGCTTATGAAGAGTTCCATAGGAAGGATGGAAGGAAACATCTGCTGACTAGCTTTCAGAGGAAAGCAGAATGATAACCTGCAAATGAGACATTGTAGTGAATAGAGATCGTTTTGCATCTAGACTATAAATAGGATGCTTTTGAACCCAAAATGCATTCAGCTTGCTTCTGTCAGCAAAAATCTTTATTATTGTAGTTGGAACAAGCAAACAACCTTTCTTTGCCAATAAAAGTACTTAATTATATATTCAACAGCCCTATTGGATATGGAATGTAAATCTTTAAAGTCAAAACTGCCTGGAAATGCCTTTCCTTCTCTCATACATAAAAACAAGAGAACCCGAATATAAGATTTTCTTCATTGGAAGAAATTATTTGAAAATTTGAGTTTCTATATTTCTTGTCTTCAAAAATCCAGTTTACTCTTGAAATCTAGAGGAGTTGTGTGAGCCTAGCATTCTACTGTAGCAGGCAATTTACAAACACACAGCAAGTTCTCACCCATGCAGTAAAAGAAAACAAACATCCTCTAGAAGCTCTAAGTAGGATTTTCAAGTTCACAAGCTACATCAGCATCATCGCTGACACTAAATCCAAGCCAACCAGCTTGCACTACCACTGCAAGGCATCGATGTTAGGCACTGTGGTACTCCAATTAAGCACACCAAAACCACCAGAAATAGTGACTTCATGTTGAGTACATAGTACCCACTGAATATATAGGTGTGGCAAAACAGTCATCTTTCACTGGCAACAATAAAACCACATGTTTCTGTTTCATAGACATAAAATGTTTATCAATGCAACATCATTTCACTAGTCCACACTTCCAAAGATTATGTTGTGGGCATTTCACACATTTGCATGTCCTGTTTGAACTTCTTTCATTCCATTTTGTCTGCAAACGTTTCCTACTCCATGTTCATAAAATGCTTATACTTGTTCTTTTACTGTTTCCTTTAAAGCTTCATCCCTCACAGTTTTAGAGAACTCCTACCCAATTTACAGCACCTTGCAGAAAACTGGAATGACAGATTGAGACCCAAACCTGCATACTCAGCCTAGAGGGAGAAACACATTCGGCCACATTGTAGAATATGGCTGCAGAGTAAGTCTTGTGTAGTAAGCAGGCATTTGAGCAGCATATCAGCCTGGTGAAGTAAATCTCTCTCTTAGATAAAGAAGAGGAAAAATGTGGACTTCTATTTAAATGTAATATAGGTATGGGAAACAATATTCCAAGTGGTATTTGGGGTGGTTTGAGTTTGGTTCATTGTGCTTTGATGGTTGTAGGGCTTTTTTACAAAAGGCAATATTTATTCAAAATCAGAAGATGGGGTTTTTTTCATAGGTTGGGGTGGGGTTTTTTTTTCATGTGGAAATGAGTTTGTTTTCTTCATAGCAGCTCTTATGATGCTATGTTTTAGATTTTTGACCAAAAAGGTTTGGTAACACACCAATGTTTTACTTACAACAAAGCAGTGTTCAGGGTGTTGAGGTCATTGCTCCAACAGAGATTAGTCTAGGGGTACACAAGAAGCTGGTAGAGAACACAATCTGACCAAAAGGAAATCCCATACCAAATGATGTTGTGTTCATCAATAAAAAAGGGGTAAAGCAAGAAGAAAAGGTAGATGTTCAGAGCTAAGCATTTATCTTTCCAAGTAGCCATTGCATGCAATGCCATGCTTTCCTGGAAAGGGCTAAATATCTGCCTGCTGATGGGAAGCAGTGAATTAATTACTTTGCTTTCACGTGCACTATCTAATTTGTGTATGAAACTGTCTTTATCTCAACCCATTTTTAATTTTTCCCCTCTGACTCTTTCCCCATCCCACTGAGGGGTGAAGTGAGCAAATGGCTGTGTGGAGCTTAACTGCTGCCTAGGATTAACCCACAGCATTTGGCTATAGATTTTTATTGGCAGTTGTAACTTCCAAGACAGATATCAACCAGAAATTTTAGCTGATCTTCTTCGAGACACAGTTGCAGAGAAAATTTTTCTGCAGACTCTGTGCAGAAGCAGCAGAAAGAAAACAGTGGTCAAACACAGTTATTACAAAATGGAAAACAGAATGTTACTGTCTGGTAATAGGATAATAAAGTGTGAGGGATAAACACTGCAACAAAGATATAAACACAATCAACCTTAATTGACTAAAATTCAATTTTTGCAAATTCTATAGAAAAAGTAAAAATCTACAAACAAACCTCACACATGAGGACATTGGAGCTTCAGTCAAGACCTTGCTCTTATACATGGTACTCACATGAATGCATCACCAGCACTAGTCTGTCTGGCTAATTGAAGAATTAATCCAAAATTGAAAGCCTCTTCAAAGAAGTGAAAGAGCTACTATCCTTCCTGCATGCTACTTCTTAGATCAAATGCATGTACAATAAAGCAACACATTTCAAGCCTTTCTTTTAGTAAGTTTAGAGTGATGAATATTTAGTTCTTAAATAGATAAAAATGAACTATCTAGAAGCAAAAAAACTCCTATCTTCAAGAAGATTTTTATTTCTTATTTTGCTATTCCTAGTGGGATTTTAGCTGAGTAATATGAAATAAGTAATATAGCAAATGAAAGATGTTTGGTAAATATCTGATGTTTGATAATTATTTAAGGATGTATGGAAATCTTTGTGTAGACTTGTTATGTCTGACTCATTTAACACATGGGCTCTTTAGAAAAAAAAAGAAAATGAACATTGGGGCTCTGTGCACAGACAGGGTTTTTATCTCTTAAAATTAACAGTACTCAAACTGAAAATTAGGGAGATTGAATGGATTTAGAAATGCTGTTAATTTATTCCTTAGAAATGTTTTGTTACATTACTGTTTCTTGACAATGTCTTCTGAGGACCCAGCTGGACAGACTCCTTTGCCTGACTGCAAAATTATTTTAAACAAGTAAATAATACTTTGCGTGATTGTGTTAATTTCATAATTGCTAGGAGTAAATTCTGAAAGGGCTAAAAGGCTAATTACCTGTTGAAAGTTGTGTTCTTTTATATATATACATGCTCTGTTCTACATGAGATATTGCAGGAAAAAAAAGGCTTTTGTATTACAGGCTTTTGGGAGTGTTTCATCAAATGGAATGTTAAAAGCTTAGTCCTGTTATGAGAAAACTTCTACTTGTAAGTGAATTTGCTCACAGAAGTAACATACAGTTAATTACACACTTGGGTTTCTGCTTCTTTTGTTTTGTTTTTCTTTCCAAAGGAAGAGAGAGATGTATGTAATAAATTCTGTTGATGGCATCCACTCTGGGTAGTTGCTGGCATCACTCTAGTATGATTTATATTTCGACCTTGCCCTCCTTTTAATAGCTATAAGAGGGAGATTAATATCAATGTGCTTTGGCTATTTTGACAGAAATTTCCTTTGGGCAAAGATTTTGCTTGCCAATTAGCACACACACCTGCATCAATCACTATAAAATACAACAAAATTATTATTACATGGGATGCTACAGAATCAAATAACGTAAATTCAGAATCAACAAGCTCAAATCCTTGAAAAATGGAGAGGCAAGGAAATTTAATGTCAACACAAACTTCACAAAGTTCTTCCCTCCCTCCTTCATCAATGTAATAGGATACTAAAACTATTATTGAAGCAAGTTATTTTATCAAGGGTAGGAGACAAGAAACATAAGTAACAAAAGACAATCTTAGCATGACCACACTAAACAGACAAGGGAGAAGCAAAAAAAAGAGATAGTGAATTTTTTTCCTCTTGGTCCTAGTTAATTAGTGGCTCTCAGTATCTGGCTGAAAAGGAAGCTGGGGAGGAAGATCTG
This sequence comes from Lanius collurio, assembly GCA_020086605.1. NCBI lineage: Eukaryota > Metazoa > Chordata > Aves > Passeriformes > Laniidae > Lanius > Lanius collurio. The sequence goes on from JACBWW010000008.1 coordinate 8,433,200, forward strand.
AACCAGAGATCTTGATGGCTTTATGGAAATACTTAGAATGGAGTGGTTTCAAACAGCTGATGAAAGCTTGGTCCATTGAGAAGAATATACTTCAAAACAAATAACTTTTTCTAAGAGGAAAGCAACATCTTCCAAAAGAGCAAAAGACATAAAAAGAATGGATGTCAGAACATTTCTTGTTAAGCAGAAGCTGAATGTGTTCTGCTCTCTAAGTGGCATAAAATAGCTGCTGAATCACTTACAGGCCCCCATGAGTCAGGAAAATTTGAAAAGACTACATCAGAACCAAAAATCTGTCAAAACAGAACCATGTGGTGTATCTGCTCTCCATTGCAGAGCTGAAAGCTCTCACAAAAGCAAGGTTTCACTCATTATAGGATTAATACAGGCTTCTCAGCCTCTTCCATCTTGTATATTTGTACCTCACAGCCCATAGTGGCTCTTTCTCTAACAGTTCTATGATATGCTAAGATATTGTTTGTGTGTTGTGCCTTTAAACTGGGCAATATTGGCCTACGTATGCACATATCAATTTGTCTACTTGATATTTTAAATCAACATTTAAATTTCTTCAAGAATATACTCAGTTGTCAGCTATTATGGATGCTTGTGTATTTAACATCTAATGCAACAAAGCAGCTCAAACTCAGACTGGGAATCTTACAGAGAAATGCTTAAAGTGACTATTCACCTGCTGTTTTTTCCAGTTCAGTCTGTGAACCTGTGGTAAGTTCAGAAAAAAATTTTAAAAATCAGTTACAACATGAAGTGGGAGATGGAGGGCAGATTTGCCAAGTAGCACAGATCCCCAGTGACAAACTGGTAGGTTCCTGAGAATTCTGGGATAGCTACAACTTACTTTTCCACCATTCTCTTTGTCCAAGTGAGGGCAATACTAATTACCAGGCCATTTCTTAGCACCAGTATAAGGGCCTTTCTACATAAGCGTAAAATAGAGGAAAACCTGTTTCATGTTTTCAGATGAATTTGGGAAATTTCCTCTCAAAGTTTATGCAATTCCTGCAGGAGCAGCTGTCCATTCAGAGTATCAGCAAAGCAACTCAGTTGAGTTTGTGCCCTTCTTGTAGACATGGTTCAGCTTTAAGTGGATATATTTCAGGGGAGTCATAAGTACTGGACTCATGGCTAAGGATTGCAGCGTCAGGGCACCCAAGATATTGAGTACTACTCATCCCAGGTGTTATTTTGGCTAGACATGATTAGGAGCTACATACTGTTAAAATTATCAATCAGTTTGATTCCAGTAGGACTACTGAAATTTAGTCGGAGGCCTGTAGCTACCAGTTGGGAGTAGTGACCAGATGATTGTTATGCTCATCAGAAACTCAGCATAGCAGAGAAATGACAACACCGTCATGAAGTTCAACAAGGGGAACTGCTAAGTCTTGCACTTGAGAAGGAACAATCCCAGCCATTCATTTGGAAAGTAGATTTACATAAAAGGCCTGGAGTTCCTAGTGGAATACCAAGTTGAACGTGAGCTAGAAATGGGCCCTTGTCACAGAAATGCCAATAGTATCCCAAGAAGCATTAGGCAAAGTCTTGCCATCAACTCAAGGGAGGGGATCCTTACCCTCTGGAGCGCTCTGTCCACTTCCAGGCTCCCCTGTA
>JACBWW010000008.1:8449549-8474432 GCA_020086605.1 Lanius collurio
TGACTGAGTGTTAAGAATATTAAAAGAATATTAAAATTTAATATTTTAAATATTAAGAAAGCTATCCTTTTCTTAAAATAAAAATTTAAGAAATCATGTCATTCAGCTCAAATTCAGAAATTCTTAAACCTTTCGAAATTATTATTATTCAGATAAGCCTATTCAGTCCTCAGGCATAATGCAGTTTCCCATATGCTTAGATCAACAGAACCAAAGTTGGATGCATGAAGTGTACTGTTGCAGGAAAGGCACAGCTTGGGCAGTAGTAGCCTGCCTAAAGACAGTTCATTCACAGACTTGAGCACAGTTTCTTCCTTCTTTGTCTTCCCACTGCAGTTGCCTCACAAACAGATGGTAGCTACGGTATTACAAAAGGCAACTCCAAGTAATTAAAACTGTTTTTCCCAGAGGAGGATTACGTGTTCCACCAAAGCATAACTTCCACCTGAGGAAATTGATTTTATATGCACTTATCAGAATCTTAACAGTTAGCTGAAATTTAGAACAGCAAATGCACACCACTGAGTGAATTGTGTGAAGTTTATCTTTCATTCTTTCTTGATGCAGCTGAGTTTTGGGCCAACATTTTGTTTTAGCTTGTTCTGGAGATATATCTACTGCCTTCTGAGCACAGACTACGTCATCCCTGCAAAAGTGAAAACTTTTGCTTTCACATCCCTCACAAGTACAAATTCAACTGAAAGTCATTGATTTCCGTCTGAAATTCTGAATCATGGGACCAGAGAGAGAATTTTTCTTATTCTTTATTACAAGTGTACTTGTTAGACTAGACTTACAAAGACCTGTTCTGATCTTCCAGCCATACAACAGTTTTAGTCAGTTCTGAATTTGCAGTCATAATATATCTGATAATCTCCCTCTCCAACTTCAAAGCAGACATTCAGAGAAGAATGCCCATTTTGTAGTTTACTACCTTTCTTTTGTAGGTGCTCCTGTCCTCAGGCTGATGTTCTGGAAACTAAACTTGCACTGTTTCAGTGAGACAGTGCTGATCCAAGTACCTTTTAAACAAGTTGGTGTTTATTTGGTAAAAAGTGCTGGGTTATTTCTTGCTGTTAAAAACTGTCTATACCACATTAAGAAATCAAATCATATTTTGTGAATATATGGCTTGTGAGTTTTCTTATACTCAGACATGAAGGGACTGGAAAATCTTTTTTAAGGCTTTAGTTTCTGTAATGAATTTATGTGCTCCTAAAGAGTTCAAATCCATCCTCAAAGAATTAGAATTAATAATTCCAATTTATAGAAATAAAACTTTTTTTTTTTTTTTTCCAAAAATACTCTCTAATAGTTTCAAGCTAAGTTCTGAAACTGAGTCAATTCTTTGACATCTGTGGAAAAACTTTCATTGCATCATATAAAAGGTCCTAAGGTAATTAACATTATTCAGCTTAATAGGTGGAGTCTGGCAAGTAGGAAGTGAAGTAACTTGATTTAGCAATTTTTGCTTAGTAACCTTTGCTTAGTAACCTTTGATTTGTGATTTATATGATGCTTCTAATTACATATGGAATTTGCAGATGTAATTCTAGAGATAAATGTCAATGTCAGAAATGTTAGCTCAAAGAGACTTACATGAAAAATCTTGTTTTATCAGAAGTTTGAAATGGCTTGAATTATTCTTCTCTCAAGATTGAAATAACATTAGGATGTTCCCTGAGTTCTCAGGCTCTATTTTCTACAAATGACTGAGCCATGAAATCTCAGAACACATTTCCATATGTGTTCAGTTTTATAATGTGTATGTACTTTATTCCATTTTACTTTTTAAGCACCTCATTCCATAATTCTATAAGGAAGGGTAGGTGAGAGAGAAATACTGTGTTGGAAAGAGACAGTGATGTAACTTAGGAACATATTGCTCCCATACACAGATGGTTATCTTTCTTCTGCCTCCACTTTCAGCTTTTTTTTTTTTAAGATGTATCATGGGGCTTAAATTTGTGAATCATTTTTCTTCCACCGGGTCATCTCAGTGGATATCTTTTTGAATTGCCTAATTGATTAGGAAAAGTACTGCACTGGTGCTAGTCTCAGTCAGTTGATGTTTCTCTGCAGGATTTAGAAAGATGTAGATTTTGTCATGGGCTGATGGCTTCAGCCCTTCAACCTGTTCTGGGAAGAGACCTGTTCTGGCAAGAGTTATATATAATCCACTGCAAAATGAAAGTAGTGTTGCCCTCAGGATTAAGGAGGTTTCTTACTACATATGAATAAGGTAATTAAAGTTATTTGCAGTTCTACCTATGTACTTAGAAATCTTGATCGACATCAGAAATCATCGAAGTTTCATTCAACTTAAAGTCCTGATTCTTAAACTTTAAATGCTAAAGTTCCTCTCACAAGGTATTGATATACTTAGCTGTTGAGGGAAGGTACACAAATCTGCTTGCCAATCTGTAATGCAAGTACATTGCAGCAACAGCTTGTGTTTCTATGCATTTACTTCAGTTGGAAACAATTGCTTGGAATTGCGAGCCCTCTGATTGGTCTAATTTACATAAATACTATGAACATCCATTCTGTTTTCAACAGTCAAGTCATAAGCAAGAATTGTAACATAATCTGTTATGAGCTGAGAAATTTCTTTTCCTTACTATTAAAAGATTAGCTTCAACTCTGGCTAGAGTTTAGTTTATGAAATTTGATAACATCTTCATTTCTCAGGAGGATGTGTCTTAATTAGGTCAAAATTAATCTGTTTCATGAGCTGGAATCTGATGGACCAAGCTCAGAGCGATATAATTTGACTCTTGAAGGATTAATAGAAGAAACTCCATAGAGTCTTAAGCAAAATAAAAACAAACAAAACTAACTGCATAGAAATTCTTCTGAAGAATTACAATAAGAAACTCGTCAGAAAGAGTTTCAGACATCATTTTTGTAAACACTAAAAATACTCATATATGATATTCATCGTTGCTATAAATTGTTTGTTGATTTGAAAAGGAATGCTCCCCCTCCAACAAAAAAATTTAAAACCCAACCAAAAAAAAGCATGCATGAGGAATAACATGAACAGCTGTGATTTCTTTTTTATTTTTTTCATATAAAGAAATTAAACCACTTCCAAATTCTTGTGTCTTCATTCCAACTTAGGATATTCTGTGATTATATGATTCTAAATTCAATGTTTTGTATCAGTAAAAAACTAAAAAAAATTACTTATATGTTGTGTTAAAATTCCTTCCCCTTGCCTACAAAAACCAAAACAAAATTGGTAGAAATTTTATATGCTAAGTTTCTGGCTCAGATTCTTTTCTTTAGAAGGATATTTTTATTCACTTGAAAACTAGTGTGTATATGCCCATTTAAACTTCTTTACTTCCTTGATTCTTGTAAAAGAATGGCTCAGCTTTCAGCAGAATGAATGAACAGATTGTTAATGCTTTTCTTTTACAACAGCAGTGTATGTTGAGAATTTTTCTTCTTTCTTGCTGGGGCAAACAACAAAAATTCAAATTTTAATTTTATTTTCTTTTTCAGTTTGGCAGACAAAACTCAAAATCATGTATAGTCCTAATTAGCACAAAGTCTAGGGCAGAAGTAAAAGGGTGCGATATCCAGATGAGATCATAAGGGAAATGCAGATACCTAGGATTTGGTATTTTCATTTGAGTTTCCTGAATTGAAAGCCCACAAACACTTTTTCTCAGAAAATTGTATGATTTGTGGATATTATTAAACACCAGAGTGCTGCAACAGTAAAAAATTTGGCTTGTTTAAAGAAAGAAAAAAGGGAAGGGAAGGTTCAGGAAGGTTCAGGAAGGGAAGGTTCAGGAAGGTTCGGGAAGGTTCGGGAAGGTTCGGGAAGGTTCGGGAAGGGAAGGTTTGGGAAGGTTCGGGAAGGGAAGGTTCGGGAAGGTTTGGGAAGGGAAGGTTCGGGAAGGTTCGGGGAGGGGAGGGGAGGTTCGGGGAGGGGAGGTTCGGGGAGGAGAGGGAAGGAGAGGAGAGGGGAGGAGAGGAGAGGGAAAATGCTGTTGGTTTAGTAAGTCCTGTTCAGGGTCAGGCTGAACTTGTGTTCCAGCCGTTAATATGGATTTTTTGTTCTTATAACTAGTCTGCTACTCAATAAATAAGAGTAATTACTCTGGCAGAGTCACAGACTTTATGTCAGAATGCAGGCTTGCATAAGTGAAGCTCTGCAATATGAATGATTATAATATTAACTCTGTTTCCCTTAATTCTAATGCAATATCTATACTGAGAATTTATTTGAAAAGGAAAGGCTGTATATCAGCAACTGTGGGATCAAATATTCTAATATTACAATTTAAGGATTAAGTTCACTATTTATGTGCACAGTAAGTCTACTTCTTTGAACAGAAACACTATGTTTGCAGTGGTATTGCCACTCCAGCTACTAATTAACTAGAATGCATCCCACCTGACATTGTTCTTTAACAGGGTAAATAATCTGATGTCCACAGTGAGGGATTTGTACAAGTTTTTCTACCAAGTAGTTAGAAGTGTTGCTTTTGGCAGTGTTCACTGATCAGAAATTTACCTAAGCATTAGTTGACCAAGAATGAACTTTGACCTCTATTTCCAAAATTAAACCTGTGAAGAAAGGGTGAAAGACCCATGTACCATCAGTACACATAAGAGATGATTAATTTGCTTTCCATAAGTCTTGCTGCCTGGATATGATTGAATACATTTTACCTTTCAAATCTAGGTCCAAGGAAGTTTCATGCTTCATTTGTTTCTAGAAGAAGGGAAAAACACGTTCCCATGAATCTTATTTGAGGTGTCACCAAGGAAGAAAAAGCAGTTTGTGCAACATGCCAATTGCTCTTTCTCTCAGAACATTCAATACATGTATAAAATGAAATTATATGTTTGGGGTTTTTACTGAAGAAGTTGGGATGAAAGGGTCTTCTCTGCATCCCTGTCACCCATTTTGGATTAGGGACATCTCTGTATCCAAGTCACTCATTTTTGGATTACAATTTAAATTAAGGATAATCAAAATAAAAACTGTTGATAGATGTTTTATTAATGTATCAATGATTTACTGATTTATTTCTAGTCAGTCTAAAAATTATACCCTTTTGTTGTCATTCTGAAAATTCTGTAATTCTAGATTCTGCAATCCTAAAGGGAACAATAAGCAAAACTTTTCATAGGACTTATTTTGCTAAACCCTTCAGATAATGGGGGAAAAAAAACATCAAAAAGCAAGGTGGTGACAAGTATTCTAAGCACTAATCCTCATCATGCCTGTCATCAGCTGCTGGTGTACAGGAATGGGTGGTGCTGGGTGAAGGGTGAGTTCATAGGTCCCAATATATTGATCTCTAAGCCTCTGTTAAACTTCAGAAATGACAAAAGGTATTCATTCAGTGACCAATTACCTAAGAATAGGGGAACGACACAAACTACTCTCCTTCTGGGAGTGTGAAAAGTTCTGTCTTTGCAACACCTTGTCAGAACAGGTTTTGAGATGAAATACTGCTTTTAATAAAGGATAGTTTAGAGAATGTATAATATACAATTTTCTGCTCAAAAAAAAAAAGCTGCTAGCAGATTGTTAATAAATTAACAGAATGATACCCAGTCTTATTAATCTTCTTAGTTACCCAGATATTCTTTACCTGTTAATGCTGTATGCTGTCAGAGAATCACCTCTCCAGTGGGCTGAGAGCTCAGATTAAATTAGGTGACACGATGAATACTATTCACACTTTTTAATTCTCTTTAATAGTGTGTGTTTCTCACAAAGCTGCTGTCATGCTGATAATTACATCATTCATCCTTCACTGTATGTGTTTTGGACTGCAAAGAACTACATGAGGGTGCTTAAGGAACCTGTGTCCTCTGCAAAACTCAGCTTCACACAGGTTTTCGTACACTTACTTGTATTCACTTTTACTGGAAAACGTGAGCAGCATTTTTTGCAGAATTTGAAGTAGCACGGTAGGAGTGTGTCTTGGTTTAAAACAATTTGAACGAGAACACTCTGGAATGAGTTGCCTCCCTCTCTAGGTTCATCCAATTACTTTCCACTAATAAGGAATGAATAGGAGTAGATTTAAGTGAAAAAATAAAAGTTCACTAACAAGCAGGACAGTCAAGAATCAGCAAATAATCACCAGATCCAAAACTGCTAATTTTCGCAGAGTCCTTAGAACAAAGGGAGATCCAAAACACCAGGGATCCCCCTGCCAACATGATGTTCTGCAGCCGAGCATGTAGTTTGAAGGACAGAGGAAAGAGGGTGTCAGTCTCCCTCCACTGCTCTCCTCTCCTTACATCCCCAAAATCAGCTGACATTCTCCAGATCCAGGGGCTAGAGTTCACAGAGGGATGTCACCTTTCTCACAGTAGGAGATGGCAGGGGCAGTCAGGGCAAGGAGGCTGTGCTGGGGTGACTTGTGGTCTTTTCAGCTGTGTTCCTTGTTGAGCTGGATTGGCTTGATGGAGTGGGGCTACTTGCTCTCTGCCCAGGAGACAGGCAGGCACCTGTGGAATTCACCCCCAGGCAGTTCAAAACCATTGAGTGCAGTCTCTCTGAGACAAGAAAAAAAATGAAAGAGAACCCAGAAAAAAAAAAAAAAAAGAAAAAAAGAAAAAGCCTCTATCTAAGGCAAAAAACCAAGAAGACAGCAAGACAGAAATCAGGAAGCAAAAGAGCAGCAGCTGCCTGCTGGAGGAGACTTTAAGAGGTTTTGGTGCCACCTCACCCCAGCTTCCCAATGCAGGGCCTTAAAGGGACTGTAACCATTTGGGGCACAGGTAGATATGGAATACAGTAACATTTTGGGTTACCCATAACAGAGTTTCAAAGTTGTGTACTTAAACTGTCAGAGAAAAAGAGATCAGTATCAGGTAGGATTCATTACTGTGCTATGGCTTTTAATGGCTTTTCTTTAGGAAATCAGCTCTAATTGGTGTCATCAGAAGTCATGTAGATTAACACAGGCACTATACATTGTCAGGTCAACAATCAACAGCCATCAAGAGTGCCTAGCTTCCACTTTTAGTGCTGTCAGTAGTCATCCTCACCTGCTACTACTTCGACATTGATGCCTTTTCCTGGTTTTAAAATCAAGACTCAAACATGGTTAGACGGGAAAAAGAGGTTTTACCTCAGTATTTATTTTAAGGATCCCTAGGTGCATTATGTCCAGGTGGAATGCACCTCAATGCCTGCTGCAATGCACCCTCCCAAAAGATCGGGTATATCATTACAGGTCTTTACAAATTAGCATGTCTATCAAAGATTCCCCATGAGAGGCTCGAGTTAGCCCCCCTCCCTGAGGAACCTTCTTCCCCTGGATGGTTCTATCTTAGTTTAGAAAATGTGTTCTGGAGAGGGCCTTGGTGTCTGGGGCTTTCTGATCCCTCCCTAGGAGGCTTCTAAAATGTTTAGTCTCCTAGCTTGACAAAGTAAGTCTAAGAATGTAGGCTGAAAAACACTAAGAATACAAAAAGCTTTAAAAAGCTATATAAAAGGGGTATAAAAGAAAAGGCAAAAAATCATCATGGCATCAACATGGGGCAGAAGTGAAATTTTTAACCTGCTGTGCTCTCTTAACACAAGTGAAGGCTGGTATGTGTTAAATGAAAATTCATATATACTCAAGAATTAGGCAGTCTTCTAAGACAGACTTGAGTTTTATGTATTTGTTTACATGTGCATGCTCCCTGAAAACCTGAGTGGGTTAGCTGTACAGCATTGCTTGGGCTGCAGATTCACTGATTCTCTCCAGCTTGTCTTAGAAGTTTCAGAATCCCATTGAGTCTACCCATAATAGGGTATCCTACATACGAGTTTTGGAATTGAAGGAAAACTGGGAAAGAATGCAACAGGTCTTGTGATGGCAGTGTGTAGATGTAGTCCTTTCATCAGATGCACAATTGCATTTTTCACCCACTCTAGGTTTCAGGCAGAACTTACTGAGTCAGAGAGGGCAAGACTGACACATATGACTGTGACACACATGATTAAGACAATGTCCTTGTCAAAAGAAAATGAGCACAACGTCTTTGCACAAAGAAGCTAAAATAGTGAAAAAACATCTGAGTTGACACCGTATTCCAACAGCATTCAGAATGATAGAGGTTAGAAAGCAAACTGGGAATACTTGTGAAACCTGTTCATCAATTTAGTGTTGACTGAGATTTTTTTTGATTCACTCCCCTCTTTTAACATTTACCCCCTCGTTCCTGACTCAGTGAAGTACATCCTACTGTCTCCCACCCACATATCAGCTGTGGCAACTGAACAGACAGTTTCCATAACATGAAGCCCTGTGACTGCATGTAGCAGCAGAAAGTAGCACTTAGGGTGTTGTTTGAGATGCCAGCATTCCATCCTGCATTGTACGATTTCTTCTCTCACAAAAACATCAAGGGCAATAACGAGCTTCAGTCCTCCCAGACACCATATCTCCAAATGTAGAATATGGCTTCTGGAACGGTTCACAAAAGAGTTGCTTTTTATTACTAGTAACTTCACTTTATTATTCACTTCAGTCATGACATACAGTTGTGATAGGAAGTATCAATGACCTGCACTACAGGCAGGAAGAACACTTCTCCTCCAGTGCTAGTAGTTATGACTGCTGGAGAATAACCAGCTGCTGTACAGGCAGTATTTTGGTCATCCAAGGACAGAAAAGATGTCAAATAAGAAGGCTGGACTGCCACTATTTTATTAAGGAACATTAATTTGGCTTTTTTTTTTTTTGTCCACAAGAATCCTTGTTAATAAGCCTTTAACACACTGCTAGGAATTTGTTTCCAGCTGACCCTGCAAAGCTGTACTAGCAATCCTTTATAATGTGATCTTCTGTGCATTCCCTGTGGGCTTTTCCCTAACAAGAAAGGCAGAGGTCTCAGAGAGTTTGGAATACTGCATATAGCTTTTCTGTGACCTCTGTGTCACTGGTGGAAACTTGAAGAGATGGCCAAACTTCACAAGTGGTTGTTAGCTTACCAGCTTACTGCAGTTCCAGTAGTAAGAAGAAAAAATATATTCATCATTACTGTTGCCAGTAATGATTTTATTACATTATTTTATAATGTAGCAATAAAAATAATGTCAGTAGGAAGTGCTTTCTAGTTTGGGAATCTGGAATAAATTCTAATTAATTATGCCTCCCAAAATCAGTTTAAGAAGAAACTAGATCATACCAGTGTTTTTTTTTTTTTTTTCCCTTGGAGGCATTACTTTCTCTATCAAGTCCATGAAAATATGACTGTATCAAGGGAAGTCTAAACTACCACAACATCTTACCCAGTAACTTGTTAGTTATGGCTTTGTCCATACTACTTTAGGCTTGGAATATCCACTCTACAACTACTGTTTCTGGTGAAGAACTTTGATGCAAAATGAAGGAAGGACAATAAAGGAAGATCTCCCTCATCATAAAATAGTGCATTCATTAACTATATTAGTAATTACATTAGCCAGTGACAGCTTTTTTTCTGCGAAGTACACGGTTTTGTATGATTTTCAAACTGTTGGGGGGGGGGGTTGTCATAGTTTTTAATGGTATCTATTTTTAAATCTGACATTCCTGATATCCAATACTTTTGGATGCTTACAAAAACTTCTCTATTCAAAGTGGATAAGCAAGCACAGGTATCATGTGAGAGACTGCCAGGGTTTAAGGGTAAAATGCACTTGTTTTGCATTCTTTGTCTCTAAGTCAAACAAACTGTTTGTGTTTAACGCCTCTGCAGATGTGCACTAGAAAAATTATCTCAAAAATTTTATTTAAATTTTGGATGTCCTGGAGAAAATGTAGGAAAAATGTCCAACTTTTTCTAACTATTCACAAAAATACTGGATGTAGATGAGAAAGAAGGTAAAACATCATAAAACATAGAAAGAATCATAATTGCTTATAATAAATAAACATAATAAATATATTTCTTTATAAATAGAGAAATAAAAGCAGAAGGTATGCCTTTATGATAAAAATTTTGGCATCATGTTTTCATACTTTTGCTGTTTATTTTTGGTTAATGACACTTCTGAATTAGAGGATATACTGTATACGTGAATCCTACCTAAAATGACAAAATATCCCACTTACAAACATATACTCACTCACTGGTGATTCCATTTTAATTTAATTTACAGTTATTTAATTTAATTTAAAAGTAGACTGAAAATACATTGTTTTCTTGTATTGCCAGGACTCAATTAAGAGAGGAAATAGGTGAGTATGAAACTGCACACCTGCTGACTAATTTGCATGTTAAAATAATCAGCATATCTCTGTAATGAAAGAGTTTTCCATATGCTAGACTGTGTAGGTACCTAATGATTTTTATATTATTGTGTGTGTCAGTGGAGGGGATGAGACTTGAAAAAGATCTTTAAACAGTAAGAAAGTAAGGCTTACTAAGGGATTATAAAAACTGGTCAAACTCAAAGAAAAAAAAAAAAAAAGAGGTTTTGAGTACACTAAATTTATCACCAAGAACAGGAATAGATCAAATTTACTTAAAAAAAAAAAAAAAAGCAAGCAAGCAACTAACCAAAAAAATTCCAATCAAACCAAAAAAACTCAAAACACACAACACTCCGAAACCCCCCAAAATAAAGTCTTAATTTAAAAACAAATCCAGAGTAAGCTCCACAGTTAAAAAAACAAAGTGACCATGTGTCCTTCCAGGCTAAGTACTGGTTTGAGGGAAGGGACAGGGAGGGGAGGAATTAGTGTTGTGTAAAATAACACAGGAGTCTCTGGAAGAATGAAAGAGATTATACATAGTTTATAACCTGTACAGTGGGGTGCTTTTTTGCTTTTATTTTTGGTGTGGGCTTTTTTGTGGTTTTTTGTTTGTTTGTTTGTTTTGGTTTGTTTTGGTTTGTTTTTCCTTTTACTTGACATAATCTCAGAGGCAGCACAACACAAAATCTTCAACTAAATCTAAATTGTTACCTTACAGTGACTACTACGCTGCAAGTACTGTGACCTTGCATGAAGCTGGCACTATCTGTGCATGCATAAATTGTGGCATCTGCTAGGAGAATTTTCCATGTCTCACATAGGATGCTTTGCAGAATTTCGTTTTTCCCTGTCCTTGTGAAACCACTGACAAAGGCCATCAATATCTTGTAGGACATTCACAGATGCCTGAGTACCTCTTTCCTCCTAGCTCTTCTACAGTGTCAAGATTATTTAGCTTTCTTTAGTCTCTCTTAAAGCCTACTGAAAAACAGAATAGAAGATTGTTCTTTTCTGTTCATCAGATTTTAGTGTTGTACTGGGGTTTCAAGGATAAATAAATTATATATTCAATCCCTGTCATATGGAAGCTGAGGTTCTACTGAACTAATGGGTATCTTCAGAAAATGACTGTCAATTAAATACGTTATTTTACACAGTAATAGAAGTAATTATCTTTTGTGCCTGGAGTGAAAGAATTAGCACTGAGAGGCCATGATGGGTCCATAGAACCAGTCAATAAAGGAAATATTTTACACTTACTTGACCTGATTACAAAACAGGGTGTTATAGCAAATGTTGTGTGGCAGCATGTAGCACAAAACAAGCCAATAGCATCAACAGGTTTAATGTAATTCAGAATAAAAAGGATGCTGGCAACTGTAATTAAATTAATGGCATTTAGGGGAATAGCATGAACAGATATTATAAGATCAGTTTTCCAGTATAATAAAGGAAACTATAATTTTTAAAACAACCTGACCTAGGACATGTTTCAGTGTCTTAGAAAACAGCCTTGAAAGGTAAGATTAAGCAAGAATTTGGATACGAGGAGTTTGATATTCATTGGCCAACCTTATCTCAAATTATCTCATCCCAATCAGAGCCAACACACAGATTATTCCTCTATTCCAACTACAGAAATTCAGTATGTTTTAATTAACATTCAGGTTCATATAAGCATAAACAATTCAGTAAGAAAGATACAAATCAATAAGTATACTTACTGCCACTGATTTTTTGGTGTGTGTTTGTGGAAGATAATATAGTTGTTTAATTCCTGACTGAATAAAGTAGTTAGGAAGCCTGAAAAGCATGGCCATACCATCTGTTTAACCACAAAAATATTTGCCCCACCAAACAGAATAACTAGTCCTTCATGTTGCCAGTTTTATAAACTGACTTCCTCAGTTAGTTAGAGGTAAATAGGCTTGTAATAGGGAAAGAAAGGGGAAAACAAAATGACAAAGCACGACTGCAGTTTTTAAGTGGTGTCAAAGCAAAAAGAACAAATGCAGATCAGCAGAATGGGCCCTCCCATTGCAGCCTGAGAACCATGTATTTCAGGATAAAGAAAAGTGGCTGTGCCAATAAGGAGAGAAATCATGTAAGTCTGATGGTGGTGAAAGTCAGAAAATGAACAGTTTTTTCTCTTTCATGTTTTCACTTTATCTTGTAGTTTGGTTTGGTTTGGTTTAGGGTGGGGTGGGGGTTGGAAGGGGGTTTTTGTATTTTTTTTTCCTTTGTTTTTCATTTTAATTTTCATGAATTTGATGTTAGGGGTGCATTTTACCTCAGCCAACTCCAAGAGCTCATTTAGAAGCTGGTATAATCAGTCAGAAATGACAGATATGTGGTTAGCATTGAGACCCAGGAAACTCAGCCTTCTTGCAGGCTTCTGATAAGTAGGAAAGGTGATTCCAATCCTCTGAAGCCTTAAGGTTGTTTGTGACATGTAGAAATCCATGTATTAAAATCAAAATTGCAAGGATAACCATCTGTATAGAAAAGGCTCTCTTTCAAGCTAGTACTAAGAGTTCCTGGTTTACACAAGTGCCATAGTTAGATTTTATGGAAGTTGCTCCAGTTGACCTGTGAAGGGGGAAGAGTGAGTAAGGTGGCTCTGTATGTGGAGGGCCTATGAAGAGTATTTCAGGAACACCCTTTGGATATCCACTCACCTTTGAGGTAAATGAGCAGAAGGGTGTTTTGAGAGCTGGGGAAAGGCATGGGAAAGTCAGAGTAGGGTACAAGTGATGTTACATAGAAGCATCAAAAGGTTTTTGGTTAAAGGCTGGTTTTATTTTATTTCTTCCCTCCCAGTGTTGGTAACAAAGGCAGTAAATAAACATGGTAGTTTGTGAAACACTTCATTGCTTCTGCTTTGACATCTTCCAAATAAACTGGGAAAGTCACTGAAGACTCTTGAGGCACTCCTGGGAATTATTTGAGTAACTTCAGAGCAGATGCTTCTTTCAAAAGAAGTGAGAAGTACTGGCGACCTTTACTTCTAGCAAGCTTTTCTTCCATATCCACACAATGGCAATGGGGGTACAAGTGGTGTCTTCCTCAGTCCTTCTGGTGAGGGGGAAGAGTCTGAGGACAAATGCACTGGTACTGGGTATCAACAATCCTTTGGAGAGCTGGGATCAGCAAAAGACTTTGGGTTCTAAGATCATAGGTACCTCTTCAAGGGTCAACATCCACTTGGGAGAGATGGAATACACCTCACTAAGCAGGATGAAGGTCTCTTTGCCAGTAAGACTGAACTAGCAAAAAAGGCTTTAATTAGGATCCCAGCACAGGAAGGACACGAAGCTGTTGAAGCAAGTCTAGAGAAGGCCACCGAGATGGTCAGAGAGATGGTGAACCTCTCCTGTGAGGAAAGGCTGAGAGAATTGAGATTGTTCAGGGTGGAAAAGGGAAGGCTTTGGGTTGACCTAATTGCATCCTGCCAATACCTGAAGAATACCTACAAGAAAGGAGAGAAGGAGACTTTTTACAAGAGCATGTCCTAGTAAAAACTCAGCAAAAGGACGGGGGAAATGGTTTCAAACTGAAAGAGAGTGGGTTTAGATTAGATATTAAGAAAAAAGTCTTTACTTTGAGGGTGGTGAGGATCTGGAACAGCTTTCCCAAAGAAGTTCTAGATGCCTTATCACTGAAAGTGTTTAAAGACAGGTTGGCTGGAGCACTGAGCAGACTGGTCTAGTGAAATCCATCCCTATCCATGGAAAGAGGGTTGGAATTCAGTTTCTTTAAGGTCCTTGCCAATCCAAGATATTCTGTGATTTTGCCTGGGGAGAAAGATAATAAACCAAATGGGAACTTATGGTTAAGGCTTAAAGAGCAAGTAGATGTGTCTAGAAGTGACTTCAAATTCACAGGCCATCCTTCCCATGAGTAAATTCAAATACCCTGATATCATCTGGAGAAACACCACAGCAGAAAGAAAAGCACTCCAAGATGTCCCTGTAGAGCACTGATGGCACTTTCCCCAAAGGTAGAGAAGCTAATGAGAAGAGGTGCTGTGTTGGACCTTGCACTCACAAACAAGGAATGACTTACTGGAGCTGTGAATGCCTTAACTGCAGTGATCAGAAAGTGGTGAAATTCAGGATTCTGAGAGGAGGGAGCAAGGCAGAAAAAAGGCTACAGCTCTGGACTTCATCAGAGTAGATTCTGGCATCTTCAAGAACTAGCTTGGAAGAATCCTGTGGAAAATGGTTATGGAGAAGAGTCCAGGAGAGTTCATTGATTTTTCAAGTATCACTTACTTTAGGCTCAGGAATGGCGAACCTCTATATGTAGGTAACAAAGCAAAGATGACAGAAGGATGCATGTATGAACAAGTTGTTTCCAAGAAAACATATGAAGAAAGGGAGGTGACCTGGGAGGAATAGAAGTAAACATTATCTAAGTTCAGAAGTGTGTAGGATTAAGAAAGATGAATCCTGCCTGGAATAAAACCTGGTGAGCATAAAGAATAACAAGAAAGATTTCTACAGGTATATCAGCTGCAAATGGTCTTCACAGGAACATCCACTGATGAACATAGGAGAGATCGGGGCATAAAGGATGGATAAAAAGCCAAGATACTTGGTGCCTTCTTCAGCACAGTCTTTATTGGTAAGACCAGCCTCCAACATTTTCCAGGCTCCTGAGACAATGGGAAGGCTTGGCATACTTGAAAGTTTTCCTCAGTTGGAGAAAGATCAGACTAGTGAACATTTAAATCAGCTGATTTCACACAAGTCTACATGTCCTAATGGCATGTTCACACTCTGAGTGGCAGAGCTGGACCATGTAATTGTGGGAATCACACTCAATCATCTTGGAGAGACTGTAGAGATCAGGGAAGGTTTCCAAGAAATGGAAGAAATCAAATGTCACCCTTTCCTTCAAGAAGTAGGATCCAGACCAGTAGTTTAAATTTGGCTGGTACTGCACTGCTACACAGTAGTTCAGTTTGTTCTACCATTTCAGGTCTCGATGTCTGTCATCTCCCCCTAATCTAAGAAAAATTTCAGTGGTAGGACTACACATGCAGACTTTTGGTTTTATTTGCTGGTCCTTTAGCTTAGATCACAGGTCTGAAAGATTCTTTGGTCTACTGGCCTCCCTTTTGTATATTATTTTTAATTTAAACGAATTAAATATATGTTATTTCCCTGTGCTCATAAGCATTCTTCTCCTTGAAACAAGCATCTTTACACAAACTTTTCAACAACTCTGCAGTTAGTATTTTTCCATAGAAATCTCCTCCTCATCAACTTGTTCCAGTCCTTTAATGGTCTCTGTAACAAAGTCCTGTATTTCCTGGTAGGCAGAAATGCAAAAAGTTTTCCAAGTATTTGCAGGGAACAAAACCCTTCCAATTATTAATAAATCTGTGACATGGAATGTCATGTTTTAAGACTGACAGTAATTCTTTTGATTGGAATGGAAACCATTTTATTGACTTCAGCTGGCATTAGTTCAGGGCCATGACCCATCTGCTTCCATTGGTCCTTTAAATGCTGTATTTTCTAATACGGGATGGGGTTTAGTTCAAAGGCTTTTAAAGCATGCTTTGACAACCAAATGTTGCTTTTATTTATCCCAAAGTTTTCAGAGGACTACATTTTTGTAATCATGCTTATTTCTGGGTCACACAGTCACAGCAACTTTGACACTGGTGAATCGACCTTTCTTTTCAATTCAGCACAATAATTGAAGATTTAGCTCTTAATGTAAAAAGTTAGACAGATGTCATCCACGAGTTCATGTGGTGGTGATTATGAACAACACCATCAGGAGAAAAAGGGATATAGAGGACATGAAGGACATTTTTCCTTATTTAGTTTTATATGCACAAGACACAAATCAGTCAGTAATGTATAAACTGAGAAAAATCTGAATGTTTCTTTTACCTAATAAATTGCTTTCTGAAGAACTAAATCTAAGATATTCAGTGGACCTGATCTGACACTGGACTTATTTTTGGTCATATGAACAGAAAACACAAAGTTCTACTCTGATGCCTTTAAAATAAAAACAATCTTTAAATGTATTTTCCTGTTTTAATTTTTGAAAGAAAAATGTGTCTTGCAGGTTTAGGATATAACTTGCAGGTTGGAAGGCATGGTGGCATGGAAGCCACCAGTAAAAAGCTGGAATTTCATCAGACCTTTTATTAATAATATATATTGGAAAGTCATTTACTCTGGCTGTGGATTGTCATTTCTTATCTGGGTGAGTTTGAATCTACGTCTATTGAAAGTCCCACTAGACAGCAGCTAGAACTATCTGGTACCTCTCCTATGAGTAATTTGAGGGCTTTTTTTTGTCTTGCTCTTCACTGCAGAAGAGTTTGTTTGTGCTTCTGAAGTGTCTTGAAGTTAGTGTCAGCAATACAAAATACTGAAGAAAAAAGAGCTTGAGAGAAATTCAAAAATAGGTATTCCTTTTACTAAGGTAGGAATTCTAGCACCAGAAGTCGCAAAGTTGAGATAGACATCAGTAAGAGAGATCCAGTGGAGAAATAGATCTTGACACTACCCAAGTTCATATTTTTCAGAGAAAATAGCATTGTTCCCAGCTTAAAGACAGTATTTATAATCTTTAGCACACCTAGAAGATACTAAAAACTGAATGTAGGCAGCTGAAAGACATGGTTGGAAAGAAGATAGATTACTCGTCATGACTATGACCCATCTGTGAGATAGAATTGTCTCTTTCTAGGAGAAGCAATTACTGAGAAGCAGTGTTGGAAGTGTAAAGGCACTGGGTACAAGTGGTTTTTGTGAGTTCAGCTGATGTTTCTCTGAGGATAATCATGTAATGGTTGTGTTCAGAACACATTCTGTTTTCATGTATACCCAAAAATCAGACCTGCCACAAAAGCTCTCCACTTATACTTCCCCCTGGTTTTGTGAAGGAAGATGGAAGAGCAGAGCCTGTGCATTATCTATTTGTTATCCATAAGTACAGAAAGCCCTTCACAACTCTTTAGGAGTAAGGCATGGGCTAGAGCCTACTCTTTTCTTCTTTTCTTCCTTCAGAAGCTGACACAGTGATGAAGTAGGAATACAGGAAAGAGAAGAAAGACCTGTCCCTTCTCACTCCAAAAATGGTCTCTGTTCATGCATAGCATCATGGTGTGTACTTATATGTACCCCCTGAACTGAGGCTAGGACACTACGCAGAGTGTGTAATTTTCCAACTTAGTTTCCTTAGGCAAAATCTGTGGCTGAAATTTAAAGCTGTTTTTTCCCCTTCATATTATCTATGTAGCCCCCTTCTTTTCTTCCTTCTTTTGAATCCTTTTCCAAATGTCATTGAAACTCATCAAAAGATTGCAGAATTCAAAGGAGTAGAGTTAATGAAAACAAGTGAATGAGAAATATTCCCTTGGTGAAGGCAATAGCATGCACTGAAGCATTATTAAGAAAGAGAATAACCACATAAGGCAGAGAAGCTATTAATAATCTAACTTAAAGAAAAAAGTCCCATCAGCTGAGACATACTATCAGACATCAGAGAATGTGTCCACAGTCTAGGAAGTGAGGTTTCTTTAATTCCTCCGTGTATGGAACTTCTAGTTTCCCTAACATAAAATCTGACCCCTTTCAACTTCAATTCCAACTGCTATGTTCAGAAATATTGTGACTTCAAAAAACTCCAAAATGCAAAAAAAAAAACCCTCCTCTGGTCCTTGCAGCTTCCTTAGGTCATAATTGTCACCAAAAAGCACCCAGACCTGCCACCTTTAGTTCCACAGACATGGAAGTAAACGAAGAAGCAGGACTTGGGTTTCATAAAAAGTGTGAGAGGGGGAAATACTGCCCATGTGCTGACAGCAGTATGTTGGAACTGAAAAAACCTGTAGTCACCTGTAAAACATGGTAATGTCAATTACAGTTTGAAAAGGATCTTTTCTTGGCTGAGAAATGCAGAAACCTGCATAATCAGTGTTACATTACATGTACATTTAGAAGCATACTTAATTTCATAAAGAAGTGAGAGGAGACAGTTCTTTCAACTCTACATATGTGATTACACTTCGGAAAGATGACTAATTCTTCAGAGCTGCCATCTTGAATTTTCTGGAGAAAGGAATGAAGGACTCCACTTCCTCACCATACACAACATCCTTAACAGCCTGAGCTATGTCCACAAAATACTGTTATTGCTTACTTGCATCACCATGGAATTTCCATATCTAGGAGTTCTATCTTTATCTCTGAGTTTATACATCACCCTGAGGACCTGAGGAATGCAAGTGTCATTCCTGTTTCCAAGAATACTAAAAAGAAGGATCCATGGAACTACAGGGAAGTATGCCACACCTCAGTCACTAGGAAGTTGATGTGACAAATAATCCTAGTGGGCCACACTGACCATGGCCAAACATTGTGCCCTTCCCGAAAAGGTCAGCAGTCCTGTGGGCTTCATTAGGAAGACCCCTGTCTGCAGATCAAGGGGCTTGATTCCTGTTCTCTACTACATCTCTGACACATCCGTGTGCTGTAGTAAGATCTGGGCTTCCCAGAGACAAACAGACATACTGAAGTGCGACCAGCAGAGGATCACAAAGATGTTGAAGGGACTGGAGCGTTTGTCATTGGAGGGGGGGGGGGCAGGAGCACTAGGACAGTTATTCTGGAGGAGAATGGGCTCCAAGAGATCTTAAAAATACATAGATTTTACATTGGGCAAAGCAGACTCTTTTCCATGGTGTCTAGTGGCATGAGGAGAGCACAAACTGGAAAAAAAAAAATCAGAATTCCAGTTACACATAAAAAAACCCTTTTTTACTGTGATGGCAGAGTCAAACTCAGGCAAAGGTTTCCCAGGGCTGAGGAACCCCCATCCTTGAACATATTCAAACTTGCCTGGACATGTCCCTCCCCGAGCCACCTGCTGCAGCTGACCTGGCTGTGAGAAGGAGCAGGAGTGGGCTGTCTCCTGACGTAAGATACAGCACCGTGGTGCTGAAAATGTGCAATGCGTGTGTCTTCACATGTGTTTCTATGCGTACACATATTCTCAGAAGAATTGCAGCCTTATAGGAAACGTCAACAGTTGTGAAGGGCAAAACAGATTCTGGTTAAAGTGTTACATATCAAACCTGCTCTGGGACTGGCAATGAACAAAGCAGGAACTTTTAAGTTTAGTTGATAGGAATTATAAAAGTAAAGTGCTGAAACATAAAAGGTTAAGGGCAGCTGCCTTTGAAGAGTTTAGTGCACTACCTGCTGGTGTGGTTTAAGCAATTCAGAAGCAAAGGTGTTTCCTTATCTGGAATGTTAATGAGGGAGAAGCTGAGCGCTTTGCTAAGCAGAATTGTGACCTGCATGATAATTTGTCAGTCTCTGACAGTATTATGCTGCTTTAAAAGATGCTGTGACATCCTCAAACTCAAAATTATGGGAGGATGACAAGTCACAGAGGAAGCCAGAGGGCTTTCAACTAACTTTGAGCAGTTATGAGACAACGTGAGCTTTAATTCTACAGTCATCATAAATATAGTGTTTTGGGAGGTTTTTTTAGGAAAATAGGATCATAGGTTGTCAGCAATAGTATACAAGAGTTAAATGAGTGAAAGAGAGCTATTACGGCTGTTTGGAATAGTTTATTAAAAAAACTGCATAATTTTTTCTTATGAAGATATCAAGCAGACTGCAGAAAAAAAAAAAAAAATTCCACTATCATGTCTGGTTTTCCTGCAACACAGTCACTTCTAAAACAGCTGTCAAACAATAGCAAAGTTCCTATAGGTCTAACAAAAATTTCATTTTAAATCTTGTTTATCATCCTTAGCCTTTCGTTAACAAGTAGCTAAGGTACCCACTATGACTGCTAGAGCAAAATCACTAGATAAGATATAAAATAGTTTTATAGTTGCCAACAAATAGCACACTTGGCCCACAGATCATAGTCAGCTTTGGACTTTGAAGGGAAACTAGGAAAATGCAATAGGTGTTTCTGTCTTCAGATATTTTGACCCCTTATTTGGAACATCTTGATTTCAAGATGTGTTAGATTTTAATTATACTGGAGAATTTGTACTTCTTGCTCCTCTCACCTGAAAGACATGGAATGAGACAGAAATCCATTTGGCACATTTGGGTGGAACCCACTCTGAAAAAAGACTTGTCTCTACTCTAGAGACATGCGCTTTGCTGCTAGAAAAAAAGTGGGCAATGAAACCATGGAGCAGATGGATGTTTTCCTAAAAGTGTTAAAGGTCACTTAAAACAAACAAGTTGATGTCAGTGACATACTGAGAGTAAGACAATTAAAGTCAAATGGAGTGGCCACCGAGCACTCTGTTAGATTCAGAGTTTAATCTGTAAATCTAGAAAGTAACACTGTAGAGTTCTCCCAAAATGATCATGAACAGCCATTAACGCATCACTAAATATAAGCATAAGAAGATTAGTCTGGTTTTGAATATTCTAATCTTCCCAAATCCACACTGCAAACAAAAAGCAGGAATGGGAATTTTCATTTTGTTTGTGTAACATCAAAATTGAAGTG
The DNA here is from genome assembly GCA_020086605.1 of Lanius collurio. Lineage (NCBI taxonomy): Eukaryota > Metazoa > Chordata > Aves > Passeriformes > Laniidae > Lanius > Lanius collurio. The sequence continues at coordinate 8,470,288 of JACBWW010000008.1, forward strand.
CATGTATGCGGAACTTCTGCTTGAACAGATCTTCTTAGAAAGGGGAGGGTGCAGTGCCAAATTTGTGCACTGCACTAAAGGATTTTTTTTGGGGGGGGGGGGGCTTAAACTAAAAACATTATAAAACAGTCTGAAATGAGCAAAACAAGGGGTGGGCAGAGCATCGCATCCAGTCAACTGAGGGCAAAGGGGTGGAGAGAACATGGGGTGACATAACAGTAACCAATGGGAAAGACAAGGGGAGGGACAAGGGAACCAAGAAGGAATGGAGTATTGAACAAGGGAGAACTTTCCAGAGCATGAACTTATAGGGAGTAAAAGGGATGGTAGGCCAATGTGCCAACCAAGAGTGGATAATCTACATAATAGAACAAAGGACTGTTTGAAGTCACTGTGACCACAAAGGTGTCTTTAGACATCAGTGCCAACCCACCAGCAAACCTCAGCTATCTTGGGGCCCTGTGGCTCCTTGGTCATTCCTGTGGTGGCCTCAACCACCGCAACAGTTTATGATCATTGGACTTTTTAAAATTGTTTGAGTCTATATTATAGATAAGCAGTGCTCTGCTGAAACAATAAAATAAGAAATATTTCTCATCTCTTTTATACTATTACTTCTGTTCCTTCCAGATGCTATTTGTAACATAGTAATTTATCTTCTTATATATTTGCACCTCATTTCTTCATTAACAAAACTGATGAGACTCAAATGTGCTTTTCCAGTCTAGAAAGCTTTCTCATATATTTACAGGAAGCTTAAGAATGTGTACATATATGTTTATAAATTGGTAGGTGGCCTCCCAATGAAAAATAATTTATTATGAATAATAATTTATTTATGAAAAGTTACACATACTTGTTTACAAATTGAAGCAAGTTATTGAAAAAATCCCTTTTCACTTGACTGTGTCATTGAAGCTTTCATTGTGAAAGTTTCTATGGCCTTAATTATGGTATATCTGGAACACAGTCTGTAACTGTGTAAATAGAGTAAAAAAAGAGAGAAATAAAGTAAAATACAGGAAAGAAACAGAGAAAAGTAAAATGAGAGGGAGGGAGGCAGACAGGAAGGCAAGAAGGCAGGCAGAAAGGCAGGCAGACAGGCATCCAGAAATGCAGGAAAGAAAGAAGGGCAAGAAAGGGAAGGGAAGAGGAAGAGGAAGAGGAAGAGGAAGAGGAAGAGGAAGAGGAAGAGGAAGAGGAAGATGAGGAGGAGGAGGAAGAGGAAGAGGAAGAGGAGGAAGAGGAAAAAACACAGACAAGCAAAAAGAAAAGCTGACAAGGAAAGAAGTGTTGCTGGACCTTGTACTAACAAACCAGGAGGGACTAGTTGAAGATATGGACATTAGGGGCAGCCTTTGCTGTAGTGACCATGAGACGGTGGAACTCAGGATCTTGCATGGAGACAAAAAAGCAGCAAGCAGGACTAGAACCCAAAACTTCTGGAGAGCTAACTTTGACCTCTTCAAAGACCTACATAGAGGAATCCCATGGGATGGGGATCTAGAAGAGGAAAGAGTCCAAAACAGCTGGTCAACATTCAAGCATCACTTCCTCCAAGTTCAAGACCAGTGTATCCCCATGAGCAAGAAATTAGGCAAAAGGGCCAGGAGAGAGACCTGCATGGGTGAGCGGGGAGTTCTAGTAAATCTCAAGCACAAGAAAGAAATTAATGGGATGTGAAAAAAGGGACAGGCTACATGGGAGGACTGTAGGAACATCCTCAGAATATACAGGGATTCAACACGGAAGGCCAAGGCCCACTTGGAATTGAGTCTGGCAGCAACTATCAAGGACAGCAAGTAGGGTTTCTACAAGTACATCAGCAGCAAAGGGAAGAATAGGGAAAATGTGGGGCCACTTCTGAATCTGTGGGGGTCCTGATGATGGAAGACACAGAGAAGACAGAATTACTGAATGCCTTCTTTGCCTCAGTCTTTAGTGTTGAGGCTGGTCCTCATTAATCCCAGCTAAGAGAATTAAGAGAATAATGCTGGAGAAAGGAAAACTTCCCCTTGGTCATAAAGCTGGGTTAGAGATCAGCTAGACAGCTTTAACACCCATAAATCCATGGGCCATGATGCTGAGCCTGCTAAAGGACCTGGCAGATGATGTTGCTAAGCCACTGTCCATATGGCATATGGACATATGGCATATGAACATATGGCATAATGGCAAACAGGAGAGTGCCTGGTGGCTGGAGGAAGGCCAGTGTTACTCCCATCTTCAAAAAGGGAAAGAAAGAGGACCCTATGAATAGACTTTAGACTTGCATTTCTGTCTAGATTGGGGTAAAATGTGAGCTGACCTTCCTGAGGGTTTTTTGTTAGGGTTTTGTTGTTTGTTTGTCTTATTGTTTGTTTGATGTATTGTTATCTCCTGGCACAAGTACTTTAAAAGACTGCGTCTAAAAGGCATAAAAGCATTCTCCTGACAAGGTTGAGTACGACTGAACAGTTCCAATACTGAATATGATTTAGTATGGGTAGTACCTTAATTTCCTTGGGATAATGTGAAAATTCTCAGGGAGTATCCACCCTGCTTTGTTACTCATTTAGAGCTGATGGTCTCAGGGCAGAGATTTGTAATCAGTGAAGATTTTTTAGATCACAGAAACTACACACATATTAGAAGAGAACAGCTCACATACGAAAAGTGAATTAGTGCCTATTCACTTATGCTTGTGACAGAGAGCCAGAACTGACTACTATCATTGGGACACACACAGGTCAACTGTGAAATCACTGATAAAAAATAATACTTTTTTTTTTTTTTCCCAGTCGTTGTATAAAGAGATATTGAAAATGCCCAGGGTAATGTTGTTATGAAAAGAATAAAAATCCTATGGGGAAAGACTCTACAAATATTTGTTATTTGTTTTGACTTAACCATTTATATCTTCAACCACCCATGCTGCCATTTTTACTAATTGTTTCAACTGGATGTCAGTAGTTAATCTCAGTGTTATACAGAATCTGTTGCGCAGTTTTGCAGTACTATTAACCCCATTTTCAGAATAAGCTTACACTTTTCCTTGTTGCACTAAGAACAATAGCAAAGTATAGAATTCTTTGGCCTAAAAAATCGAAATATTTTCTTTGGAGGAAGAGAATATAAAAACCTGTGTATTTTGGTGGTTTTGAGTCAAACATCATTTTAAGATTTAAGGAACAGTAAGTATCTGATGATTGAAGACATAAAGGAAGACAAGGCACATCATATTAATGCCAGGTGAGAAGAAGTCACTCAGCAGAAAAGTTCTGTAGCATTGGATGTTTATCTCAGTAAAGAACCTGACACTCCTAATTTCAAACATGGAGTTCATAGAGTTAAAAAATGAGTCATGTGGATGAGGCATTTTGTTTGAGTTTGTCACATTTTAAGCATACATCAGAATGATCAACAAAAGGCTGGAATTCAGACTTGGTATTTACAGAAGATGAAAATATTTTCTAGCAAGCATTACAAATGGATCAGAAAGTAATTTACTTGTGCAAAACTCACTGAACCATGTTTATTCCTAGGAGAGGGTTAATCAAGCATTTGTATGCATGTACTGTACCGCTACTCTTTCTTTTACATTTTTCTTCTCTCTCTCCTTATGTCTACTTTTCTAAAATGAGAAAATCTATGCTGTTGATGAACCTACCATTTTTGAACTCCTAAACTGAAAGAGAGCCAGGAAAAGTCTGTATATGTATATATTAGTGAAGAATGCCATGCATCAGATAACTAAAAACAGGATAAAAGACTAAGGCCTAAATTCAGTATGGCAGGTGTGAGCCGCTGCAGCATTGAGAGATCGTGTGTGTCTGAGGGGACAGGAGAAAGGATGAATCAGCAGCCCTTGATTTTAATAGTTCTTCGGTGGAGGAGAAGGAGGTGGTAGAGTGGGAAGGAGATGACATGGATACTTAGGTTTACCTACCTCTTTCTCAGCAAACCAACTGGCAGAAGCTTTGCTTTTTCAGGAGGCTGGTGTGTCCTTTGGAGGGAAGGATAAAGGAAGGGAGGAACAGAAAGAAAGGAGAAGAGGGAAGGGATTGAGGGATTGAGGGATTGAGGGATTGAGGAAGGGAGGAAAGGAGGGAGGGAAGAAGGGAGGAAGGGAGGGAGGGAAGGGAGGGAGGGAAGGGAGGGAGGGA
>JACBWW010000008.1:8479425-8490400 GCA_020086605.1 Lanius collurio
GCCACCCTGACTAACAGGGTGTCAGGTCGGATCCTGACTCTGTCAGTATTTCTGTACTACTGCATTTATTTTAAATTTTCCTATTACATTGTAGTTCAGATTTTGAATCTCTCACTGGTTTGCTTTCAAACTAGTACAAACCACCAGTTAAAAATAATATAGAGCACTTTTCTCTCATGCGTTTAGGCAACATTTTTGGTCACTAGAAAACAGTTCTAGTGAGTACACTTGTCAATGAACATCTTGCTAAATAAACGATTTATGGGTTTATATGCTTGGGCTGCAGTAGAAAACCCTTGTGTTTAAACAATGAGGGACAATATTCAAAATTACTTCTAATTGAATAGATCATCTCATTGGACTTTTTGTTTGCCCTTGTCAACATCTACTTGCTTCCACAGTCTCATTTGCTTCACCTATCAGGAAAAAAACATGCTAGTTTTCATTAGTAAAATCCATTTTAAGGTCTACAGGAGGTAAATTATTTTTAAAATTAGTTTTTTATTTTATTAGTCAGGTTGCATTGTGTCAAAACCATGTTGGAGTCAGTGGCACATCATTTGACCTTGATAATAGTGACACAATCACTCTATGTCTCTGTTCAGTATGACACTATTAACCTTCTGAGACTAATAAATATTTTTTAAAAGACAACAGGCAATTTTTAACTAATTACTTTAGGCTAAATTCTTACAGTGTGTTTTATTTCATACTAGCTTTATTTCTAGACAAAGAGAATGTAAGCAGCAATTTAATTAAATTATCATATGGAAATCAGAGGAGAAACACCAGAAATCAGATATAGATTGTTATATACATCTTTCCAGAAACTTTGGCCAATGCATTTGACTCCCAGGTACAGTAAAATAAAGAGGTCAAGCACAAGTTTGCGTAAAGCAGTAATGGGTGCTTTAGCATACAAAAGTAATATGAGGATACAGTGAACCTTTAATAGCACCTGTATTATTTAGGAGATCACTAGTCTCCCATGTCATACACACAATTCTAAAACTTTACTCTTGCTATCCTGCAGTTTTCCTCCTGGGATTGTCAAGAACCTGAGTAAAATCCTAATCTGTAATTCAATATACTAGAAAGTGAGAAAGATTTGTACCCTTTCTATTCAACAGAACTAGCTTCCTTTAGCAAATATGACACTTTCTTTGCAATAAAACCACACTGATAGAGGAAATTATAATGATAAGTAAATCAATTTTCATTTCCACTCTACACAGTTACTAATAAATACATTAGTGAGATCATTAAAACTATTATTGTAGGCACTTTTCCCCTTCATCCTTGCTGAAATTTCTGCATTCTTGCATATCAGGTCCATAAAGATGTTTCCAAATTGTTACCTTACAGTAATTTAAACTTAGAGAGATACAGTATGAGGTGATGTTTTAAAGCTGAACAGCCTTGGAATAGGACATCATGAACCTGCCAGGCAAGCATATTTTCGTGACATGATAGTAGAGTGAAGTTGATAGCAAAGGAAATTAGTGAAGACTTATTGAAAATTCTATATACACTGGGGCAAACTCATGATCTGAGGTCACCTCTGAAATTCAGAGTAGGAATTTGGTGATGGCTTTGTTTAATATTGCATGCCAGACTATTAGTGAACTTACTAAGCAAATGAATGAAGCAACCAGAGTGGTTATTTATGTTACAAACTTTGATATGGGCCAGCCATGAATACCGTTTGATGTGGGCCAGACATGATGATAGAATACAGAAAAGATGTGATGACAGAGCTTGAAGGTGAAACCTAGTACATTCTTAGTGTTAAGGAGAAAGAAGTGTGGGGAGAGAACAGTGAATAGTGTATTATGTGCATCTATATACTCATTTCTCTCTTGAGCCAAGTAACAGCTCCTGACCTGCTGCCTCTTTTTGCTTTCCTTTCACTGCAAAATGCCACATTTGAAAAATACAGGTGTGTCCTCACTGGACAAAGGCTCTATGAAAGTATACTGGAAGGTAACTCACTGAGGTAGCTCATTTACATCTTTTTTGTATGGAGATCTACTAAAACAACTAATTTATAATATTGTCAAGAGACAATGTTAATTTTAAGTTGTTATGTGTCTCTGTAATGTTTTACTATTTATTGTGGCTGAAGTGTCACTTGGCCAATATTCTCTTTATTGTCTTATTGTCATAGTGGTACACATTGAGGGGAAGCAAAGATCACAGATCTCATGGTGACACAGAATATACCACAATGTGTCCCAACTGTTCATGCAAATGTTCTCTATGATCTGACTTTCACACTCAAGTCTTTTCCATAATGCAAATATGCTCTGAAAAAGACATCTGCTGCCTTTGAACACTTTCATGGCTTGTATCCAGCTTTCATTTGGCATTTCTGTAGTGGTAACTTGCTTTCTCTATATTGGTTGTAAAGTGTTGCTTATCAAAGTGTTTCTAAAAGTGACTCCAGGTGACTTTCAATTCACGTGTTCATTCGTGTCTTTCTTATACTGATGAAGTTGACCAGAGCCAAACACAACACTATGATATTTTCCTTTCTTTTACAGGGTTCCATTGTTGGGCAACCCTCTGTTGAATATGCATTACAAGTACTGAGAAATAAACAGCCTACTTGTAAAATACTAGTGAAGACATGGCTATTAGAAAATTTGGTTCAATATGAAATTTGAATCCACTGTTAGAGGAGATAAGCCAGAACCCACTTTGTGTTCAACTATTCAAAAGGAAGTATTAGCACCTCCTGTACTTTCTCATGCATTGGCATTTTGTTGAATGATTGTATTTTTCTCTCTAAAAGGCTGGAATGATGTCACTAATCACTGCACTGCAGAACTACAATTGCAAAATTTCTCCAAAGAATTATTTTAAAAGGTATTTCCAAAACCATATTACTTGCTGCCAAAATCCCTTTGAAATATCTTTATACATATCTGATTTCAACTTTTGCTATGTCATAATGTGACCAAAAAGGTGAATGTTTTGAAAGCTTTTCTCCTATATTGTCTCTCTTGGTCTCAGATGAGCTATTGTAACATCCCTCAATGTCCTGCAACTGCATGCCAGGGTACACATCTGTTTTCTGGATACCAAATGGCTGTCCATCAAAACTTACCTTTCTAAAAAAATTGTCAAAAGTGTACAGTTGCAAGTTCCTTTCTGCTTCTGATTTTTTGGCCAATAGAATTACTGGAACCCCTACTACTGCATAAATGTATAAATAATTCTCTATTCTCTACTGCTTTTTATTTTTCCAGTAATATGCAAAGACTGATCTTTTCTTGTAGGTACAGTTAGATTCACAAGGACCCAAACATTTTTATCTGAGTGCTTTCAGATCTATCAGCAATTGCCTTTGAGTCTCTGCAACTCTCTAACTTGTAGTTCTCCAGCAGAGTTTAGCTGTGTTTTTAGTTTGCTTTGTAATGTCACCATTACTTGCCCCAGTACTTTCCTACTAGTGTAACATTTGAGTTCATTTTTATGGTTTGTTTTCCTGGAACACACCCAAACCCTTCAAATACAGTCTGGTATGCTGTAAACATGTCACTATTCACTTCTTCCTGCTTTACAATATTGACTCTACATTTACGCTTGTTATTACTGGCACACCAAGAATTGCTTATACGCCAAACAACACAGTGTGAAATAAGTGTTTGCTTCTGTTCTCTCCATATAGAAAGTACAGTTCAAGTTAAATTTCCCAGATGCTTGCCTTTCCTTATATGAAAGAAGACCTGATGCTAAACAGGGTTGTACAGCAGTGGTTCTTGGCGAGTCTCAATGATCTGCTCTTCCTTCGAAATATCACAAACAAGCACATTCATAATTATCACACTTATCTTCTCTTAAAGTCACCACACATTTTTGATAAACAGTTGTACTGGCTATATTTCCAGCAATTACATTCAAACCCAAAACATTGTGTGAAGAGCGTTTTTGTTCACCATCTGCTAAACTCTCTCATGTGTCAGTTGTGCAATTCTAGTCAACTTTTATGTATAACTTCCTGCTTTTAGTCATAATTGGAATTCATGATCTTTCTTCTCTCACACCATTTGGTGGACAGTAGTGTAAAGCACTGAAATGAGCACTGTAAGCCTGAAGAAGGTCCTTGTATTCCATAGGGTAGGTATACCAACAAGATTGTGATGATTTTTCCCATATGTTACAGAACATGTATTCAATTTCTTCTTATAACAACAATAAGTTCTTAGAGGTTAGTTTCCTTTGCTTATACTTAGGGAATGTTTGACTACAATGACTTGTCTTGCAATGCTTCTAAAGACCTGCACACAATAGAACGATTTACAGTTTAACTTAGAAGCTACTCTCAGGTGGCTTCATATGCAGCATAACTGTACTATATTTTCTTTTGTGCAAAAAAGGAGAAACCTCCACACACTTTTTGTCTCTAGTGCTCTCAGACTTTTTTTGTATTTACCACAATAGATCTGTTTCCAATAAATGAAAAATGCTTCTTTAAAAAAAAAACCTGCTTCTTTTTAAGCACAGATTTTCTTCTACCACATGGAGAAATAACATCACATATCTTTTTCTAGAGCATGTATGTAATGCTTTTATGAAATCTTTGCTACTGTCACAGGGAACGTTGGTGGTATATCTGCATAAGCAAAACAATATTGCTTTGTGACACACAATCAGACATGAATTTCATAAGCACAATGGGTACAGTGAGTGGATGGCAAGTCCTCTTCTAAGATTTTTGTTGTAAGATACACTCACACACTTCACTCTCATATGAACCAGCCACTGCCTCACAGACCAGCACAGCCCAGTGCAGCATGACAGGCCCAGGACACTCAAGCCAATACCTGGACAAGTGACCTCCATACACTATGGCTGTGTATGCAGGCTTTACCTTAATACAGTGTTGGACACCTGTGGACATGTGTCCCTATGTGAGGAACTGCTGGTTTTGCTGTTATGTTACATGTCAGATATCTGGCATGCACTGAGGACATGGCTCAGGGCCAGTCTGTGTGATTCCTCATCTGAGGCCAGTTGGCAGCTGTCACCAGAGTTTTTGTCATTTGCTGTTCTCCTGTTCCAGATGTTTTACACAACTGTGAGTCTTGCAGTGGTCATGTGACAAATTTTTTCTGTTGCTTTGTTTTTCAGTTCTCATTTCAATGATCTAATCAGTTAGAAATTGGCAAATATTGTCAAAATCTCCTTTGCCTGAGCCATCAGGTAGGCTTTGCCCCAGAAGCTGCAATGTTTTCTTATGTTGTGTAGAAATTTGTTCTAAGCTAAACTTTCTTGGTGACAGGCCGTCAATCATTGGACTCTACTTCAGTAATTGGGTGTCAAATTTTATTTGTGCATTTTAAATAAAACAGGCCCTGCATTCAATTTCTATCATCACAGTTTCTTAAATAAATGTGTAGAAGTAGATACACAGGTATTCAATATGTTTCATATATCATCTTTATTAAAAGTATTCGATCCATGCATACTTTCTTCATACAGGCAAAACTAGATTTGTTATGGTCTTACTCAATACAATAATTATTTTCATTAATTTGATCATTATCTATGCCAATGTTCTCATACAGAATCACAAACCACACTCATGAGCCCAAAACACATGAATTACTGGAAAAGAAATGGAGGATGGGAGCATTTCCAATCTTGCCTAATTTCAGAACTTGAAAATTATATCAGAGCAAACCTGGTTACTTCCATTTGGTGAATGAATATGAAATATGAACAGACATTTCTCAGCTTGGAGGAAGAATGTGATCCTAACCACAACCAAAAAAGACCACTTGAGATGTGTAATCTGACCTTTATGATATGCCAGATTAATTTTTGCTATTATCTTAATCAAAAGACATCTTTTTTTTAGATAGGATATTAAGAGTTTCATTAATGAATGGTTCATCATAAATACATTTGATTACTTCCAGTAATGATGTAATAAGAGTCTGGGGCTTTGAGGAGGGAGAGGATGGGACAAGGTAGTATATTTAAACTATATTTAATATCCTATTTAATATATCACCAGTAAACTCTTAAATACCAAATGCACTGCTGTTTGCCTTCACCTATGCTTTATTAATTGCTATACTTTCAGTAACCTTATAAATGTTTCACTGTATCTGAAATACACATTCATTATGCATTAAATGATTGAAGCTCAGTAATGGGTTTTCCTTTAAGCATAATTTATGATTTGCCTTGGCAGGCTAATACCTGGAAACTGTTTGCTGCTTCTGCCAAAGAGTGTATAAATTCTTACAAAAAAAAAAAAAAAAAAAAAACCAAAACGAATAAACAAACATCAAAACACAAACAAACAAAAAAAAACCCAAAACCAAACCAACCAACCAAAAAAAAAAAAAAAAGAAAAAAGAAAAAACAAACAAACAAACAAAAAAGAAAAAAACAACAACAAAAAAGAAAGGCCAGCTTATGGTTAAACTGTGGAACTGTAGTTTATCAATGGGCATTATGCCTAAGCTCAGAAAAGTAAGCCTCAAAATCTTGCAGCCCACATATTGTACAACTGTTTCTGAGTATCATTGATTTTACAGCTTTCCTGAACAAAGTCCTTTTCCAGCTCTCTTGCAGAAAATTGTAAGTATAGAGCTGGTGTAAATATGCAGTGGGTTCCACTTGAAAATCTTGTTGACAGTTGCAGCAGGAGGAAATGTGTGTATATAGTTAATAGGGAATATGATTGAAACATGCCATCAAAGTGGTCTGTGCTACAATGACAATAAAAATACACGGGTTTGACAGGCAGTTTTCCTGTTGAATATAATGTTCTTAAGTTCAATCAGAAGGATTTTAGCTCACTGCAGATTTAACTAACTTCTTAGAAAATGACGGATAAATACTCAGAAAGATAATTATTAGAGGTAACATAGTGAAGAAAAGAAGTAGAAGAGAAAGGGCAAAAGGGAAGGGAAGAATGAAACTTGTATACATTTAAAGTTTAAAGTATGTTGAAGAAAAATGAAATTAAGCAACCCTGGAAACTAAGATGCAACAACACTTCGTTCAGTGTTCATTTAAAATATTTTAGCTGTGCGAACTCCATATGGGATTTTAAAGTGGTTTGAGTAATGAGAATGATGCAGAACAGACTAAGGAAACAGACCCTCACTGTACCTGCCTATTCCCTGTGTTAGAAAGTGCAGGGCTGACTTACTGTGCATTTTTCAATGTCTCTGCATGTTCAGGAGCAGTGACTGGATGAAGCTCTGTGCTTTCAGGCTTGTTCATGCCACCTGCTTACACCCTGGTGCTTGACACCCGGACTATCGTGTTACTGATGACAGCAGTAACTTAGCAGACAACATTTAGTCAGATGTCACTCCCTTCCAAGGAAGATGCAATCATTCTTAGCATTCTCAAGGCCTGCATCATGTCCTTGATTTACCCTATTATATGGAGACATTCTCAGCTTGTTGACTTTGTTAAAGGATCATGTTAATTTCTTTTCCAAATCTTAACAATTGCCTAAACCCCAAAACCCCAAATTTCTTAGGTATATCAAGGATGGGACAGATAGGCATGTGCCTGAGTTCTGCTAACATGCTGCTGCTGTCCCAGTAAAGGGTTGCAAACTCTCTTCAGTGAACAGACAGGGCAGTGGCTGGGAGGCACCTCAGTTTTGTGTGGGAGAAGCTTTTAGTAATCCAAATGGCTTATTACTTGCAATTTTTTTTTTTTTTAACACTGTATAGGAGCTTACCAGGAAAACATGCATTTATTACTCTGAAAAGAATTCAGCATCTGTTTTTCCTCACTCACAACCTACTTTGACAACTTTTGGCTTAACTGACTCACTTTAGGCAGATGGAAAATACCAAATATACTTGGCTTGTAAAGAAAAATGTTAAAGAATGCTTTTTAATATAAAAAGTTGTTTCTTTCCATTGCATAAAATGTTTCAGTTATTACTGAACACATCTAGATGCCAATCAGATAACAGAAAAAAATTGCCTTTTGAGTACCCTGGGTTTTGGCCTTGAAACAGTTTATCCTTAATGATGTGCAGATGACCAGTTCCTTATCTGGAGGACGTGGCCTCCTCAGAACTCAAAGATCATTGCTGATATAGTTCCAGACTGGGTTAACAATAAATAAGTTATTTTTCTGTGTAATTCATTGATGGAGCAATTTCATATGCGTGTTAAGCCATCAGTGAGAAGGAGGTGCCTATACCAGTGCATTATTTTAAGATTCCAAGTCAAGACCTGTAGCAGTGCAACTTTTCTTTAGACTGACAACTGCTCTAAATGGTGAAAACAAAACCTTTCAGACACATACTGCTTCAGGTCACATCTAAGAGCAGATCCACATAAGTATAGACTGAGAAGCTATGCTGTGCTTTACTTTATTAGATGTATACTATTTACTAGGGCTCTTTTTTGACATTTTTCAATTCTGTTACTGCTCATAAAAGTGAATCCAGTAACCAGAAAGATGAACGGAAAATATATATTTAAGGAGACTGTGTTTTAATTAGGTATTTTGGACTTTCAGGAAAATTTGGCAAAGCTGAAATTAATTTGCAGGTTATTTGGTCTGTATGAATCTGTGCTTCTGCTAAGAGCGTAAGCTGAGAAATTTGAGGCAGTTTTATTCACCCTGAATAATCCAGCTTGCAAATAGCAAACTTTAAATAGTCTTGTTCTGTCTACTGAAATCAATATTGTAGAGATTTGATTTGATTTTTTTTTCCTAAAAACACTTGTACTTCTATAAAGGTCAAGGTTTAATTCTACTTTAAATTCTGTTATATCCAGAAAAGACCTGGCATCACGGGAATTGTTCTGAACTTTTGGCAGCATGGGAAGAAGGTGGCCTTAAGTGAAGGAAATGCAAGTGATTTTTATTACTTGTTAATAATTCTCCATGTATATAGCTGTCTAAGAGCTCTTGTAGGATTTGCTAATTATTTTCATATCTATTAATTATTATCCTGGGGCTGTATCATAAGATGTCTCATATGCTTCTACCTTGTCTTGACACAAATTAAAAAGTCCAGGTTGCCATTTCCTTTACAGAAACCAATATATTTTACTACAATAGCACTCCTATTACGTAAAAGATTTCATATATGTATGTCTACTCTGTTGCTTAACAAATATTTCTTTAACGAGAGTGGGCAAAATTATCACGCCCTCATGATTCTGAAATGCATTTTGGCACTGCACATTATCTCATATTTTGTCTGTTTACATACCCTACATCTCCTTTCTGACTTGCAGCTGGAAGCCCGGGACATAGATGATTACTACTCGCTTCAGGCAGTACAGCAGCCACGAAGTAAAAGCTTTGCTGGGTGGTATCTTCTCCTGGAATGTAATCTATGGCTGAAGATCAAGGAAAAATAGGAAGCCAGGTATCTTCACTCTGACAGCTTCAGCCACAGGATTGAGGCCAGTTGCAGGAAAACTGTTTGGAAACAGAAGTCTTCTCCAACCTATTTCCTTCAGAGTATGTGACAAGGCAGGATGTTGTATCTGTTCAGAAGCTCTAGCAAAACTCCTGCAGTGGAAGGGCTGAGTGGAAACAAGAGGAACCAAAGTGGCAGGAGAGGCTGAATGAGATGTACCAAAAGGTTCAACTGAGAATTAGAAAAGATGTGATATAAATCAAAGCCAAACTAAAGAAAAGCAGAAGGCTAAATATATTTGCCATTCTTTTGTTTGGGTGAGGGGTGAAGGAGTGTTGGGGGGCAGGATATTTTTGCAGGGTTTTTGTTGCAAGGAGTGATGAGTTGATAGGGGAAGAAATAACTGATGGATCTCAGGAAGAATTATTATGAAGTGCTGAGGTTGTCTTTGGGAAAATGAAACTGAGGGGTTGGTGACCGTTACAGCTTTTCAACATTTTCACTTTTCCAAACCAAGCAACCAAAGGGAAGTATAATTCTTCAGCACTTAAAGCTCCTTAAATTGATATTTTAGGATTAATTTCTTTGATTCCTGGCTTTTCACATAATTGAACATATTTCATAAGGGGAACCACTACAAGAAAGTTCATGACATCCATTATATGAAGCATAGTCCATGAAGATACCTGATTAGACAGCTCCTGACCACAGAAGGAGGCATTAAAAAACTGCCCAACTGAATGAGATACTTTAATGTGCCAACTTCAATCTACCATTTCCATCAGCCCTAATTATAGTCAGCTAATTCTGTTAGCTTCTTTAATATATTTTAAGCTACAGTACTTACAAGCTAAAAGCAATCCTGCCCTTTAATGAAGTCACCATTCTCTGAGCAACGTTTTCAGAAAAGAATTATTTATTATATTTGCCATTATGGAAGTTTGTTGAGTTTTTTTTCTATCATTGGAGTATCTTACACCAAAAACCAAATAGCACTTTGCTCACTTAACAATATTTGCAATTTATCATCACATTAAAAAAATTCTGTGAAAAAACTTATGTGAAAAAGAAAGAAATAGCTTGATGTTCAATTCTCAGTGAGGTAGAGAAGTCACTGTAGTAAGACATTGTGCTTGCTCCATCACACCATATGGTAGACAAAGTGCACCCGTGCTTTTGCTTTTCTGTGCTGGGTCCTAAAGTCCTGGTCACAGTCCTGGATCGTCGCTCTGGCCACTCTGTAATTTGCTGGCAGAGAGAGGCAAAGCAAGATATTTTCCAACCCAAGATTGCTAGTCTCAAGGTCTTTAGGGTCCCGGTGGAGTTGCCAGCAAAAGCAAGGGAAGGAAAGTGAGTTAAAAGGGGATCAATATTGTGCTAGCACTAGGGAAGGAGATCTCTGAGGGGAGTGGAAAGGTTCGGGGCAGAAAAGCCCATGAGAGGGGAAAGCTTAAATCTTTCCCCTGCAAACTGTGGAAAGGAGGGGATGCCCTCCATGGATTCCACAAGAGCCCAGAGCCTGCACTCCAGAGCCTGAGCAGGAGTAGCTCAAATGGTTGGTTGGTTGGTTGGTTGGTTGGTTGGTTGGTTGGTTGGTTGGTTGGT
>JACBWW010000008.1:8495399-8573531 GCA_020086605.1 Lanius collurio
GGCAAGGGATAAAAGGAAAAGTTCCCTTCCATTTTTGATATGGATAATTATGGATAAATATTCTCAGTAGAAAGTACAGTGACAGCATGCAATATTCATTACTCTACAATTACCTTTTCTTGACTCTCATACTACTTGAGTCTGTTGGTCAGATTGCAGAAGGCTGCTATCACGTTGAAGAAAATTATCATGCTCCACTCCTAGTGTTCCTCTCCTAACCTATGACTTCAGCTGCCAGTAGTCACTAATTGTAATTATTCAGTTCCCCTATAATAGAGTGGTTGGTGAAGAAGATCACTGCTCTTCATTGCAACTGCAAAACTGATTACAGAAAGGCAGACTGATAAAATTACTCCTTTGCTATATATCACATCCAATTCCCTAGGTTTTAAGGAAAAAGACCCACTTTCTAGTGTGTCCTTTCTTTCTTTTTGAAATTGAAATGGTAGATTTAGAAGCAGAAATACTATTATTATATAAAGTATCAAATAAGTGACATTCACAGAAGGTAGCTTTAATCAGAAGATATCATTGATGTGTCATAAAACCAAAATGAAAGGTCGTGGACACAGTGACAAACAGGAAACTAAATTGTGTCTTTCTAAAACTGTATTATTAATGTGAATTACCTTTGTAATTTTCAGCAAAGAAAATTCCCTCTTTTGCTTTATTTTCTTATCTGCAATATTTGCTCTGACATAAATACAGTTCTGACATACCTTGAACAAAAAAAGAAACCTCCAGTATAGCATTATTTTCAAAGGTGGGATACTGCTACTACACTGTGGATAGTTCTTGAATAAAGTTAATGTGCAAACTGAAGAACTGAAATGCTACTTAAGATAAACAGCTGCTTTTCTCCTGAGAAAAGTATGTGGAATTTCTCATATCACATAAACTGCAATGAAACGGAGTAAATCCATATTAACTTTTAAACTGAAGTAATGCCTTTGTACTTGACATCCTTCTGTGTGCAAAGACATAATACAGTTAGGAAAAGAAAGCCCTTGGCCAGGAACATTGTTTATAAAAACTGGTAGCTTTTCTGGCAAGGGAACAAAAATTTCATCTAGGGTGGGAGGTTTCCCTGAACTGTCACAGTGTTGAAAAAAACACTAGTACAAAAAGTGTTCTCTTTGTTAATAAGAATCTTTTACTTCAAGGAGTCACTGAAATCCTAACCAATATCTAGCAAGAGAGTCCCTGACAAGGGCCTGTTAGAAAAAGAGGGAAGTCAATAAAAGTAAAGTGTAAGTGTAACGTTAATGGCAGGTTCTTGTAGACATTTTCCCCCAAATGATACCATTCCTATTCAAATACCATCTCGAGAGTCTCACACAGTGTCAAGTGCAATCATTGTTATTGCAGTTGCCAAGGTAATCAATTGAAATCATAATGAAGGGAACAGAAGGAAATCAATAGAGTCTGAAATTACAAATAAAGAGAAGCTATCGTTTAAAAGCATTTGGCTGAAATCTTCCATATTAATGGAGTCAGAAATGGCTGTGTCATTCAGAAGCAGTGTGGTGCATAATTCACTTGAGTGCATTAGAACACCAAAAAGCTATTGCAGCAATTAGTGCTGCCTACCAAGAAAGTGTCCACCTTAGAAGCATCACTGAATTGTTTGTTTGGTTCCAATATGTTTTCATGTTTAAAACAGCGATTTTTTTTTTGCTCCCTCAGAAAAGCCATCATGATGTAATCTCAATAAACACTGTTTTTGTCTCATAATTTGGTGAAGTTTATCTAATGTGTTCTATCTCT
This sequence comes from Lanius collurio, assembly GCA_020086605.1. Lineage (NCBI taxonomy): Eukaryota > Metazoa > Chordata > Aves > Passeriformes > Laniidae > Lanius > Lanius collurio. The sequence continues at coordinate 8,497,167 of JACBWW010000008.1, forward strand.
TCTGGAGTTTTCCTTCAGTTAAAAGCCCTACCCAGATGCAGCTATACCCCAATAAATTTGATACCCCTTAGGTGCCCCAGTGACTGTGGGACATTCCTGCCTAATGACAGTGCTGAGCATTTACAGTCCACTTTTACACAGAACTTACATGTCCTCATACATGTTATTTAACATGTATGTGTGGACCACACATCGCTGTATTTAGACAAAGGAATTCTAGATGTGGTGAAGGGGGTACTGTCCTTTTCAGATGGGTAGGACAGCAGGATTCTTTATTTGGCTTCAGAGAGACAAGCAGGCAGAGAATGAAGTACTGGATGTGTGTTTCTGCTGTGAATGCTCTACTAACCAAATGTTATTGCACCTTGCAAGGCCCAGTAAATAATTATTCTAGAGGAGAAGCTAAGCGCAATGGGGTAGTCTGTTACTGCATTCACTTGGGAAGGAGAAGACATGGGTCCCAGCTCATGAACCAACTGGAGCAGGGAATTGAAGTATCCATTGGAGCAAGAAAACCAGGTCTCTTACAGTTAGCCATTATGTTATGCAGCTATGTCCTCTCCCTCTATCCTTTTGGTGAGAGAAGTGGTGAATATTTAATATTTTCATGCAAAATGGAACAGTTTCTAGCGGAAGGTTTGGAAAAAACCCTGTAACCTCCTACAGCATTGCTCTTAGCTGTTTCCTGTGCAAAGCAAATTTTACCATCATGTGAAAAAATTAATCTATTTGAATTCTTCCCAAAAGAAGTACTCACACTACTTAGTTGCTTCTGAAGAGGGAGAGAGGCAAAGGTCGACACTGCAATTTTTCAGCTGCATTCAGAAAAAAAAAGAATATGGGGATCAGGTGTTTTTGCTTTTAGGCGGTTGGTCTTACCTCGTTGAAATGTGAGTTAGCTGTCTTAAGGAAATTGTTCTTAAAAGTCAGATAGAAAGAATGGGAGCAAAAATTAAGAAGGTACCTCCTTCCTGCCTGAAATACTTACATATCCAAACATTGAGCTACCAAGATCTTTTTTTTGCTCTAAAATGTCGATTGGTTTTCGTATGGCATTTAACAAAACCCTACCATTACCAATTGCATAACAGCAATTAAAATTCCCATCAAATCCATCTCAACTGTTTATAGTCTTCCACTAGTGTGGTGGCCAGTGAACACATATTACAAGAGACAGACTTTTCATTAAGACACATCTCTAGTACCACAAGAATGAATTTGTGTTAGGATGACCAAAAAGGCTTCTTCCACAAGGCATTGCTCTGTTATGTTAATCCATCCCAATCTATCCCAGTTTGGTTTCCCCAGTTGGCTGTCAGCCTTTACCCCTCATCACTCTCCCAGAGCTTCCCCATCGGTCCCCATTCCCTAGTCCTGCCTTTTCCCCACCCCTGGATAAAACTGTGGGCAATGGGATCACGTTCGTATTTGCCTCTGCAACCTTTGACAATGTAGAAGCAATAAACACTCCTGCTGGAATGCACACAAATGCCCTTCTCAACTCTTTGCTACCAACTATAATACTGAACCCACCTGCACTTCTGTGGGTGCGCACAGGACCCCACAGAGCTGGCCAGGGACAGTATTAAATGGCGCCTCAACGTGGGTGGCCTTGGACCATCCCCGACAGTGTCTCCAGTAGTTCCTGGATTTAATTCGCCTTTGAGCAGCCGTAGCCCCAAAGAAACCTCTGAGTTCTATCAGGGGCTTGGCAGGGGAGACCAACAGCCTTCTAGAGAAAGAGAAGACTGGTCTAAAGTTGGTGAACCAACCATGAGACTTTTATTTGATCCTCTAAGGTAATATGGGTTACTTTTGTATCCTTTTTTGTTAATTGTCTTTTCTCTTGAGGACTGGGAAGAGAGGGCGATGGGGGCAGAGTTCTCTGCCAGTGTTCTCCCAATTCTACGAGTCCTTGTTTGGGAAAATTATCTTTATACCAGGGAAAGTTTAAAACATTTTGTTCAGTGGATATTTAAGCAGTGGTTAGTTGAGTACTTAAAACGCTTTGTGCAATGGTTATTTATGTTGGGAGCTGTGGCAGCTTAGACAGGACGCAAACCCAGCCGCTTTTCTTCCCCGTTGCTGCTGCCACAAACACTGAGCCTGCCCGCTACCTCCCGTTGGCTTGTGTCTGTCTGGCCCCGCTCACCAAGGCAGGCACACACCCAAGCCAGCCACGTGCCCAGCCCAAGACCAAGCCCCGCATCGCCGCTTGCAGAGGCTCACACTGCCCACCCACATGACGCAGTAGTTAAAGGGACAGTTCTTCCTGTTTTCAACCTAGTAAACTTAGCTCCCCCCAGTGTGGCAGTGTGCTGGAGCCAGCTCCTGTGAGCACGCTCTGCCCCGGCTGCCCCTACTCGCCCCAGCCGCTGCTGAACTATCACAGTGCTGCTAAGCCGCGCCTTCCCCCACCGCCACTGCTCTGCGAATGCCCTGAAGCTGCCAAGTTGCCACCACCACCGCTCTGCTCCCCAAGCTGCGAGAACCCTGCCTGCATGGTGTCTTACACCTCAGCCTCAGCCCTGCCAGCAAATTCCACTCCCCTACTGCATGAGAAGCAGAACGAGAGGGAGGGTAGCAGAAGCCGGGCTGTAGGATTCAAGACTGTTCCCAAAGAGCTGCAAGAACATCATAAAAGAAGCAGTGGACCTGACCAGCTGGCAGGTGCAGCTAGAGCATGCAGAACAGCAAGCAAAGAAACAGAACAGTGACTTCTCACATTCTGATACAGAGTGTAAAGGTCAAAAACGGGATTGAAGCAGCCAATGGCCACAGATGATTCCTGTAAACTGCTAGAAGAATACAAGCCCTGCATCAGCCCAGTGAACACTGTTTCTGTAGACACAGCACCAACCAAGATGAACAGGCTGCAGTCAAAAGACCAGACAACTGATGCCTGGAAACAGAGATGACGCAAAACAGCACCACTGTTCCACCATACAAACAGACTCACTGTCCCATAACCAGAACTGGGACCAACAAGACTTGATAGGTTGGACACCTGTGGTGTCTCCCTACATCCTACCCCACTCTGTTGCATTCCCATCAGTTAATATTCCCTACTACCACCCCACTGCTTTGCCTTTCCCACAACCACACTCACCAATATCCTACTGAGATGTTTTCTGTTAACTTGCATCCCTTCTCTTTATTCCCTAACCATGTGTTCCCATACCATTGTTTAGTCATACCATTCCCCTTTCCCCAGACCTTTAAATAAAAGAGGGAGGAAGGGAAAGCCCCCCCACCTCCACCTGAAACTGCAAATTTTTAACTTTGTTTGGAACCCCAGCAGAAGCAACTGCCAGAGCCTGTGCCCGCATTCACCACCATGATGCCCAGCACCCAACATCTATCACCCTGCCGTCCTCTGGATGCTCCCGGTACCACCAGCAGTGAATGCTTGGACTGTGCTACAGCCCAAAGAGAACTGTGCTGCTTCAAACTCACCTCTGCCTTTGAGAGCATCTATTCCAGCATCCACAGAGAAAATCCTCCGAAAGATTTTAGGACTTACTGGGATACTGGGTTGTGAGTACTTCTGATCACTGTTATTGTTTTGTGTATGTTTGGTTGGTTGGGATATTTGGGTGTTGCGATCCCTGGGAGAGGCGTTTTTGTTTAAGACAGAAAGGAGGAACTGTGGTGGCCAGTGAACATACATTACAAGAGACAGAGTTTTCAGTAAGTCATGTCCCTAGTACCACAAGAACGAATTTGTGTTAGGATGACCAAAAAGGCTTCTCCCAGGATGCACTGCTCTGTTATGTTAATCTATCCCAGTTTGGATTCCCTGGTTGGCTGTTAGCTTCTACCCCTCATAGTTGGGATGCCTCTCCATGAGGGTGGGGGACCCTGGAGTAGAGGTATGGGGTTTCCCTGAGTTTTCCCCCTGCTCCCTGGTCACATGTACCCTAAACCTGTTCCCCATTGGTTGTTTTGCATTCCCTAGCCCAGGAGGACTCTGGTTGTCACGTGATTTGGAGAGTTCTTGGGTTGTACCCCAGCCATGTGGCTGGGAGAGTAAACATCTCTGGAAACATCACCCAAATATCGTTTCATATTTCTTCCCACAGGTGTCACTGTCTAATACATGTTGCAGAGATCCCCACCTCGTCACTTCCCTAGAGCTCCTCCATTGGTCCCCGTTCCCTAGTCCTGCCTTTTCCCCACCCGTGGATAAAACTGTGAGCTTCAAGGTCACGTTGGTATTTGCCTCTGCAACATTTGACAGTGCAGAAGCAATAAATGCTCCTGCTGGAACACACACAAATGCGCTTCTCAACTCTTTGCTACCAACTATAATACTGAACCCACTCATGCTTCTGTGGGTGCATGCAGGAGCTGGACAGGCAGAGTACTACCTGGCTGGGGAACAGAAGTACTGTGTCTTGTTAGATCAGAAGGTACAACCAGAAAAATATGAAGATCTTACTTGACCAAAAGCTTTCGGTCTGGTTGCTGATTGCTGAACTGACTGCTTAGATTTTCTGTCATTTTAAGTAAAACAGGTCTTATTTTTTCTAATCTGGAGGCAGTATATTTGGGGAAACCTTCCTGCAGTGTGGAGTTTTTGCTGTAAAGACTCTTTGGGGAGAGTGTACCAACCTTCTTATATTTCCAGATGTGAATGACATACAAATGTACAGACACTGTCCATCAATTTACCCCAAGGTGATGTATTTAATGTGTAATTTGAGAGAAGCACTTACATATTTATTGGTATAAAGCAGTGATTTAACAAAGTTTCATAGTTGTCATGGTTTGACACTGGCCCAGTGCCAGGCACCCAGTGCCAGGCACCCACCAGAGCTGCTCACTTACCATCCCATGCCATCGCTGGGCAGAGGAGGGCAAAGGGGAAAAAAGTTAACAAAGGCTTCATGAGTAAGATAAGGACCAGAAGAAACACTTCAAGGGTGAAACAGGCTCAACTTAAGTTGCAAAGTGAATTTATTGCTAACAGAATCAGAGGAGGATAATGAGAAGTAAAATAAGCCCTTAGAACACCTTCCATCCTCCATCCCCTCCCTCCTTCCCACTGCAGGGGACAGGGCATGGGGGTTGGGTCAGTCCATCACCGAGATTTCCTTCCACCACTCTGGGAGAGGAGTCTTCCCCTGTGAGGCTGTGGGTCCCTTCCATGGGAGACAGTTTTCTGTGAACTTCCCCAGTGTGGGTCTCAGGAGCAGCAACCACACTGCACCTGCTGCAGCATGAGCCCCTCTCACGGGCATATAGTTCTCCCGAAACTGCTGTGCCATGCCTCTCTCTTTCCATGGAGTGCAGTCCTCCAAGGACAGGCTGCTCCTGGAAGCAGGGACCGTCTCTCTCCACTGGGTCTCCCACTGGATCACAGCCTCTGCCAGGCACCCACCTGAGCCAGCATGGGCACCTCCCCCACAGGCTGCAGGTGAATCTCTGCATCTCCTGTGGACCCCCATGGGCTGCAGCTGCTTCACCATGATCATCACCACAGACTGCAGAGGAATCTCAGCTCCGTCACCTGAGGCACCTCCTCCCCCTCCTTCTCCACTGACCTTGGTGATACCATGTTGCTTCCCCTCATATGTTCTCTCCTCCTCCTCTTCTCTGATCAGAATACCAAAATCTTGTGACTTTGCTTTTAATATTTTCTTAAATGTGTCATTACCAAGGCATTACTAACCTCTCTCATTGGCTCAGTTTTGGCCAGCAGCATGTCCATCTTCAGAGCCATCAGCCATTGGCTCTGCTGGACATGGTGGGAAGCTTCCAGCAGCTTCCTCACAGGAGCCATCTTTGCAGTGTCCCTGCTACCTAAAACAGGCCATGCCAAGCCAATACAATAGTAAATGTGACAGTGAGTGGTTTAATCAGATTCAATGGCAAGGAGGTCTTGATTGTTTGCTGCATAAAGGACAAGGTCAGGCAGAGCTATATGAGACCGTGCTGTTGAGTCTCAGAAAGACCCCATTCCTTTCTAAATTTCTTTCATGAGGGGAGCTCACATGCAGCAGGATCCAGACTTAGTCCCAGACTTGGTGAATGGTTCATGTCTGAATGATTACACAGGCACACTCAATCCTTTATATCACTTAGGCAGGATTTCAAAGTTTAGGATCCTGTTGATCACTTACCAAGGATCAATACAATTGATAATTTTTACAGCAAGAAATTTCTCAACCTTGAGGAGTAACCTTGAGAGGTGTACCTGCTCAAGGGGAGATCCTGGCTGCTGCCTACTGTCCCATGGGAGAGATCAACAGACCCTGGGCTGTCCTTTATTTGTGGAGGAGGATGGTTGACTTACACAAGCTGTATTTGGGGTTGCCTCATGCTAAACTAGCCCTTGGCTGTTGAACAAGAATTATGGCCCTTTGCTTCTCACATCTGCTGTTTGTACTGAGGAGTGCAGAGAAGAGGTTTAGGGAAGTGTTTTGGAGTGGGTGGCACAGCTCTGTGAATAAACTGAAATAGTGACAGAAGTTTACAAATTCTCATTTTAATATCAAGTCCAGGTAATGCCTTAGGTTTTAACTTTTGTATTTTTCAGATTCTGTTCTGCTTGGTATGTAGCTCTGAAGTTTCCTGTAGCCTGTTAATTTCTGCTCTCATGCTAGGTAGATGTAACAAAGCCTCTCTGGGCCTGCACTTCAAGGACACCCAGACCATCCTTGGCCTAAAAGTACAAACCAAAAAGCCTCTAAAGGGGGAGGGGGGGTGAGCTGAGGACAATTACATTGTTAAACTGAAGCTTTAATTGGAAAATTAATCCTGATATGCAAATGAACCAAACCTATAAAAGTGTGAGGAACTCGTGACCTGTCGTCCATCTTGGGGTCCATCTTGGCAACAGCCTCTGTCTCCCTGGGGGTACCTTTGAAGGCCTTTCAAATAAATATCTACCTTATTCCTTTACTCCTGTCTAGTCTCTCTTTCTAGGAGGCCTCTCAGGGCATCACAGATATATTAGGATGTTCAAGAGTTGTTTGTTTTTAAGATCTAACAGAGACAGCACATATACTGAGCAATTGCAGATACCGTATTGCTTTTAACAAGAGATTCAGGGTGCTGAATATTTCTTCATTAAATATAACCATGTAATAAATATTTGGGAACAGATTTGATAAATTATTAAGGGCTTCCCAAAAGTGACACATTCCCTTAATCTCCTCTGCAGTTCAGCTGCTGGTGCTAAGGACACTGCAGAATTGGGGATTTTCATGACTGACTTTTAATGGGTGTGAAACTGGAATAATAACTAATAATTACCTGTCTTGCAAGGATGTCGTGGAGATCACATAGTTAATAATTGTTCAAAACTTCTAATATGTAAAGTGCAATGAGATAATTATGACTGTATTAGACTCCTCTGTGTAGGTTCTTGTACATTAAATTTCTGTAATACAGTGAGATTCTTTGTCTGCTTCTGTGTATGAATGAAAGTACAGGACAAGTGCAGCATTCTGTGAATGAAAGTTCAGGACAAAAAGCAGATCAAGGAGTTTTTTTTTTTTAAATGACCATGTCAATTCTATCACTGGCACAGTCAACAGGCAAGAACTAGCCAAATTATACTAAGCAGAGCTTCAAAGAATGATAGTAGCCCTGGAGATTTTGCAGCTAATCACAGATGATTAATGGGGAAGTTACTTTAAAAAAAAACAACTACCTTTCCTTTCTGATTGCTAATTATTCATGAAAGACTAAGAACAAGAGTACACTGAAGCAGGACAACACATTCTTAAGCACTACAATAAAAGAAAAATTGATCACCTAGTTAGTATGCAAGCAGCTAAGTACAGCAGGGTCAGCTGTGCTAATTTGAGAGTCAGATTGGGAGTTTAGTAAAGCCTCTTAGTGCCAAGTGGCTTATTTCAGAGTTTCAATTAAAGATGAACTGGTTTGCACATACTTATGTATGTCTGTGATGGGATGTGTGCCCACTGACGCTGTTACCAAAGAATAACATCAAAATTTAATTTTTTTCTTTTTTTTTTTTTTTTTAAGACATGGATGGGTATTTTCTATGCTTATGAAGACACTGTTTCCTGACTGGTTTGCATCTCAAAACCAGAAATATGTGTAAGCTTTTTCATTATTCACACTCTTCTCTTTCACTTTCTTTAAGATGGATTATTCAATAGGGTAAGGAAAGCCAAAAGCAAAACCAGAATATAAAGATCGGGTAAGTATTTAAAAAAATAGACAAATGACAGAAGGACAATAAATAAAATCTTCCCCTTTTTATCTCTTTGGAGTGCAATATTTTCAGGGCTAATATTTTGTATAGGTGGTTTCACTCTACCTCAACTCATTGGCTAGGCCAAGATACTAGATTTTTTTGTGTGTCATTTGGTTTGGTTTTTGGGTTTCTTTTTTTTAGATTTTGGGTTTGGGGTTTTTTTAGTTGGTTGGTTGGTTGGTTGGTTGGTTGGTTTGGTTGCTTTTGCTTTTGCTTTTGCTTTTGCTTTTGCTTTTACTTTTGCTTTTGCTTTTGCTTTTGTTTGTTGGTTGGTTTATTTGTTTTCTTTTTTTTTTTTTTTGGTTTGTTGGTTGTTTGGATGGTTTTTGATTTTTTTTTTAGTTTGTTTAGGGTATTTGGTGGGGTTGGTTTGGGTTTTTTTTGGTTTGTTGTTGCTTGAGTGGTTTTGGGGTTTTTTTTTATTTCCTTATTTTTTTTCTTGTAAGAATCCTTAAAATCCTGGTTCAGTTTTATGTGGACAACTTATTACAGAAGTAGTCCCTAGGCTTCCAAGTTCCTCACAGAGGCAGAGATGCAGTGGTTGCCTCAATGGGATTTTAATCCTATATTTATCACAATATAAACAATGGCCATCTACATGAGAGCAAAGAAAAGAAAATAAAAGTACCAAGCTACACTGTACTCTCAATTCTTCCAACTGGGTTGGAAACAAATTTAGTTTTATTGATTTATAGAAGAAATATCAATCATATTTCTGTGTCAAAGCTGCAATTCCTTCAGGGAAAATAATGTAATTTAGCTGTGTGAAGAACACCTACCCAGTTTTATGTTCTATGAAAGTAACAGGGTATTGACTAGGACTCTGGTCATTTTAATTGAAGAAATAAAATCTGAAGAAGAATATTAAAAAAGGGAGTTATCTCATAGGAAGAGTTTTTAGAGGCTTTCTTTGCATATGCTCTTCTAAAGTCAAAGAAATAAAAATTAACTGAAGGAACAAAGAGACTCATGAAAATGGTCTGTGCCAGTCATGGAGAAGGTAGCAGGACTGAGGGTAAAATCCTTTGACCTATGATGGTTTAGCCACTGCAAAGCAGTGAGCAAAGAGTGGCATTTTTCTGCTCCAAAAGCAAGAGTGTCTCTCAGCCCATCTGCAGTGCTACAGCAGATACATGAGAGTTCACAAACAGCTGATTTTCTCAGACTTTACACGGGAGTGGCAGATCCCATCTATCACCATACGACAGAGCTGCAGACCCCAGATGAGACAAGAAAGGTTACTGTTTGAAAATACATCCAAGAGCATTGTCCTTTCCTTTTCCTGTCCTTCACTTCATGAACAGAAAACACCAAGGCTATAAGCTACTGCAGAAATTACAAGAGGGAAAGCATTTTCAGCAGTCCTTTGCTCCCAATCCCAGATCAATCACTCTGCCTCTTAGCTGAGCAAAAGGGCATCAAAATTAGATTTGAGTGTGACGAAGGTTTAGAGGGAAAGAGAAGGTTCCTTAAGCAATTGAGCCTATTAGAAATATAACCAAAGCAAATGCACATGGGTAAATATGTCTGCCTCTTTATTTGTCAGTGTTCCTACTTCCCAGACCATAGCAAATGGGGTTACTGTAAGGCCCTCTGGTAACTGCAAGAAGATACCTGCAGTGGGATGTGTGAATTGTTATTTAACTGTGGAATTTAGCACTGCAGCTGATATTACATTTTGGAGGCATTAGAGAAGGTTTTGCCATAAGAAAATAATAATAGTAATAATAATAGCACACTTACGGTGGAAAAACAGCTGTAATTCTGGTCTTGGTGAATCAGAAGTAATTGTCCCACTCTGAAAATATATGCATTAGTGGAAATAAAGCCTCATTACAGTTTCACCACTCCTGTTCTTGTTCCTTTTAGCCATGTAAGTGATGCAGTACACTGACCAAAAAAAGGCCTACCTGCTTCTCTAAACACATCACTCCCCTCCACTAGTCAGCTTCTTGGAACAGGTAGTTAATGCTCTTACCAACATGGATTGCCTGTATTTATAAGGAAGTATACATGAGTTGTGTGTTCAAGATGCTCACTCCTAGTTGGAATTTATCATATTGTTTACAGCATAGGAGGTGATTTTGACTTAAAAATCCTAACAAAAAATCCCAAAACAAACCTACACTTATCTGCAACCCTTATTTTTTATACCACTCTGAGATGTAGTAAGAATACTCTTTACCACTCTATGTTGGATTTATTCTAGGAAAAAAACAAAATATAACCAATTAAAGCACATAAATTTTTAAAGACTTTTCCTTGACCTCAGAACATAACAAACTTTGTCCTTCTAGCTCTCCAGTTATGAACTTTAATTGTTGAAAAACTTAAAGGAAATATTGCAGATGGGTATCTATGTGGACATTAGACAGAACAACTGAGAACCTGTTGGATACATTAGTAGAAAGTCAAACAGGTGAGGAGTTTTTTGTTGATCTTTATTTGGAGTATTTTCCATTTTTGTGAAGCCAAAGAGCATATCAACCTTTTTGTGTACTAAATAAACTTTTATAGAGTAAGTCTGTTTAAAAGTTGCAGAGGAATCAAGAAGTTACTAAATCAGCACAGAGAAGAAAGTCTCTGTGTCTCAAGACTGTCATTTTGCATTTTGCACTTCACTTATTTCTTGATCCTTTTGCTTGAGCATTTTAACTGACATAAAGATGTGGAACAATAGAAAATTAGATTCCCATAGAGTTTAAATAATGGTTCTCATTAAAAACTTTTAAGTAGATGCTTTTATAAGGGCTTTATATTGTGTGAGGACTTTACATTGCATGAAAAGAAAAGATAAAGTAGACATATAACTGCAATTTTCCACTTGTGAATGATACAGTGCAGTTCAGGACTGTAGTCTGGTGTCTCTAATCCTCACTCATTCTTGTTCCTGTATTAACCCAGTCTTGACCTTATTTGTAACTGAATAATATTAGAAGAGTTTATAATTAAAGTTAGTATTTTCTTGCCAAACATATGTAGACAAAATTGCACTGCTGGTGTGCACTTCTACCTGACACAATGCAAAATCTGGTTTGCTATCCTGTTGTTCCGTGCCTCCCCATGGTGTGCCTACTGTTCCTTCTCTTGAGGCAGGAGTGAGGGGGACCACAAGAGAATGTACATATCTTCATCAGAAAAACTTCCTCCTTCAGCAACCCCTATCTCTGTAAATCTGAGGCAACCTTCTCCCCATTGAAAAAAACTACCTACAAAGGTTATAATTTCATCAATTTCTTTCATTCCTCCAATCCTAGTGTTAAAAATACACTCACCACATACCAGCTAAACCATTTTTGCTTTCCCCAATAAACCCAAATATTTTCTGAGTTATCTTTAAAGCAAACCCTTTCAAGTCTGAAATTAAATATTGGAGTCTCATGGCAACAGCAAGGTGAATAACTGATCTTTGCTGTTGCACTTGTTTCCATCACGCCATAGTGCCAAAATATTAACAAACAATTTAACTATATTTCATTTGTAAATTATCATGCCTTTATTAACTTAATGCCACTTACTGACCATAGTCACGCTTTAGTGACTGAAGAACAAAAGGTACAGTGATGGCTGGGGTGCAGTTTGATACCTTTTTTTTTACTAAAAGCACAATTTGGCCAATTTCGGTTTCCTAAATTAGCCAGGAAAACTGAAGTGAAGGCATGCAATTAATTGGCCCAAAGTTCATGAGTTCTACACAATTCAAGAACCCCTCCACATTAAATGTAAATGGCAACTCTTCAACAGTTCTAAAAACCACATAAATTTATACATTTAGACACCTTACTGCGGGCATGAAAATGGATCATTCCCTGGATTTTGGCTCAAACTCCAAAAGCAATACTTAGATGTAAAGTTATGTCAATTAAATAGATGCTTGGGGATTTACAGCAAATAACAGCAGGATTTGTGAGTAGCACTCTATTTCCTCCCACTCGCCTTTGAAAATAAAGTTTACCTTTATATTTGTGATTGCAAAATTCCAATTTCATCTGGGCGAACCAGCTACATTTCTCATTTCCCGTTACCCACATCTGACTGTCGGAAGGATGTTTTTGCTGAAGAAAAACAAGCCCTTTGTGTTCCAGCAGCACTGAAGGATATGTTTTCAAAATGTTATCTATTCACTCACATGCTATTTTTTCTGCAGACTAGTATCACAATTCTTGATGTTCTTGCATTTTATGATCAGAAATGTGTGCTGCTTTTGAGTGCCACTAAGTAAACATGTGAATTAAGGACTCTTCACTCTCAGGTTTCGAGGAAAAGAAAAAGTATAAGGGACTGCAACCATTTCCGCCCCAACCCCACCCCCCTACCCCCTAGTGCATTCTGCTAAGCTTGTCCTTTTATTCTCTTTATTAGAGGTCTGAAATCAAAATTTTGAACAAGGCAGAAGAGACAGGATACTGAAATAACGTAAGCTCTTTTCCCTATTCTGTTGAAGTTAGTTCTTGAGAACTTTCTAGTAAGTTTGGTAAGATATTGCAACTGCGAACTCAGCAGAAAACTAGAGAGCATGAATTCCATGTGGATAATTAGTGTTATGCTGGAACACGATGCCTTCTTGGCATTTGGAACATCAGTGGGATAATCTTCTGGCTTTGGGTGGTTTTCTATTCCCTGATCATCTGCTCTATGACCAGAAATGGTTGCTGTAGATTTAAGGTGGGTCCAGGAGAGGGGGGTGCCTTGGGGCTCTTGCATGGGCTTTTTCAAAGCCTCATCCTCACCAGATGTCCATCGTGTCAGGTGGACTGGGCTCTCTACATTTGCTTAGCTAGCTTGGGGTTTTGTTATCTTAGGCAGGAAGGGTTTTGTCCTTTCCCTGGACTTGGTGACTGAGGCAGCAATCCCTTAGCGGCCTTTGGTTTCTTGGACTGTTTGGTTTGGTTTTGGTCTGAGATCAGAGAGAACAATCAACAGGAGATGAATTGGCCATGAACCAGTGGGAAGCTGAGGGACCTCTCCATCTTGGCCCCAGACCTCAGAAAAGACAACCCAGTAAAAGAAAGGACACCAAATCTACCAGCTCCATCTGCTGTGAAGAGGGGACCAACATCAGAGATTCACCAGGTTCCCATCTGTTTTTGTCAATGCTGCTGCATGAACCTTTTGTTTTCTTGCTTCCCTGAGACAGAAGGCGGTACCATTTTTTTTCTTCCCACCACGTGGCCAGCCATTCTTTCTTTTTTTTTTTTTTTTCTTTGCCTGGCATTTTAGGTTTTTTGGTTCCAGTGTAGGGATGGGGGAGGGGGAGATGGGATGGTTAAGGTCAGAAAATTCAATACCTAGCATTTATGCAATATTGTTTTCCTGTGCCATGTGGGCCCTCTGTTTGCCAATAAACAGTGGGGGTTTTTTTTCACTTTCATCCACTAGTGTTAGTCTCTCATTGGCAGAAAGGGATTGTTGGAGCCTGTTTTTAGAGGAAACACTTATTCTAGAGGGTTTTCTCCTAAACTTGTCTCTAAACCAAGACAGCTTCCTGAGAAAGACTTTCATAATTTGGCCTTAGCTATGTTTTTGATACAGAAACTCTGCAGAAAATACCCTCATACTTAATTTTGTATCACACCTCAGAGTCAAATGACCCTTAAATTCATCCCTTATTTTTTCACACAGGAGCTGGGAAGGTGTCACTGCAGACCTCAGGAATGGCAAATAACAGGCTGCAGACTGAGATCAGGAACACATGGAGAAAGTGAAGCTTTAATGAAAATCTGCTCTTTCATAGCATAGTTCACTAGAGAAAATACATGACTGGCCTATTGACCCACCACCTCTCAAGGGTGAGAGGCTGAATTCTAAGACACCCATATTCAAAATATGTCTCACTGTACCAAAACAAGACCTTGAAAAACAAGTGCAGGTGCAAGATAAAGAATAGTTTACGCAACCTTTCCCTGTTTCTCTGCTATGCTGTGTGAGAATGGAGACTTTCTCAGAGAAACCTCTCTGCCAGCTATTTAGCATCTACAGGAAGGCATAAGTTTGACAGGTAGGCTTAACAATTAGATAGTCCAAATTAAACAGACTTATGTTAGCTAGTGTTACATAGAAGTGTAATAAACACAAAATAGATAACACAACTATATAAAAGTCCCATTAATCCTTTGGTCTAACTTGTGCTAGACTGCTACTAGAACAGGATGTATCTTCACACAGAAAAACAACCAGCAGAAGATGTTAGTTACAGATACAACTTTGTAAAACAACTGAAACTTTACAGTGAAGCTGTAGAAGGAAGATTTTCAGAGGTATTTAGGTCTAAGGGTGCTAGAAAAGAAGCAGCAAATTAAATTGCTTGTCTGCAATTCACTACACCTGAGAGTAATTCCTGCTAATGGCGATTCACTTGTCTACTTCATCACATTGTCTACTTCATCACACAAACTGATACAGACTAAGAAAAAACAAGGCACCAGGCAGGGGAAATATAAAAACAGTCATATGCAGCCTCCCTTGCACAACAGAAATGAACAAGCTCTGTAGTATGCTAAGTGCCCAAGTGAAGGACATGGAATGCAGGTTCGAGTTACAGGGTTGCCTTCCCACAAGGAAACTGCTTCCTGTTTCCAGCCTCAAATTCTTTTCGTTCCCTCACGCTGTTACGATCCAGCTTTTAAGAGATGCCTCTGCCTGAATTAAGATGCAAATGGGACTATATGCCTAAGTGACTAGTACAGATTTTATTTAATATTAAATATAGAGGTACAGTAAGGGGGGTAGAAAGAAGGGCAGAAAGAAATAGGGAAAAGGCAGGGGGAGAACAAGAGAAAGAGAGAAATTGATTAAGTAGAAAGATGTCTCCATGAGATAGTTCCCTGAGGCATCCTACTGGTCCTTCTTAACCCTGATCTTCTCAGTGGTGGGGGTCCCAGAGTCATTCTTCTGCAGGTATCACTCTTTAACAGTTCAGCTCCCAGGTATCCACAGGGCATAGATCCTGTTCCCATAACTTGAGATAGCATGTATAAGCACTTGTTTCCTTTCCCATAGCTTGACATCATGGGAGATTTTATCCAGGTGCTAACCAAACTGTCACCTCTGTTAGGCCTGGAGTTAGCTCCTTCCTGCCGTGCCATTTGTGCTTATTTTAAGTTCCTGTTGTGGTGGCTTATCTTATGGGAACTTCATTCTTTGGGACAGTGTTTTGTGACTGGCAACTGCATTCTTTCAGTCCTAACACACAGTCACTTATTCTTTGTACTAAGTAGAGCTTCTCCTTCCATGTGCTTGTAGCTCCTACCTCTCTCATAAGAGAGTTTTGTATCCTCTTTCAGTCTTTTATTTTTTTGTTGTTGCTTAAAAAAGCAAATTTTCTTCAGTTTCCAGCTAAAACAGAGAAAATCCGTTCTCTGAGTCTTTCTTATTTCTGTTGTTGACATCTGTTGAAGTGTAAATATGTCTTTCTCAAATAGGGTTGAACAAAACAATACCCCACATGATAATGGCAATGTGTCTTTGTAATGGCAAGTGTGATTTAATTAACCTTGCTTTTTTTAATGGAAAACCCTCATCTGCTCTGGTGGTTGACTAGCTTGTCCACTGCTTAATTTCTGTGGCAAGCTTGCCTCTTTATGTCTTGGAATATCTTTAAACCTTTTACAAACAGCCTAAATATTCCTTGACCGTGCAGCCCCACTTAAGCCAGTGTTAGTGACAGCTACTCACCAGTTGCAGAAGTTGAGAAGAGAAATATAGCTCAAACCCCCTTTATGATCTTAGTCATTTATTCCCTCTGTCCTAGGGGGGACAGAGCACACGACCTGGGCGAGAGTCGGCCAGGGTAAAATGGCGAGGTTTTGTGTCCAGTTGGTTTTATCACAGACAGGGGGGAAAGGGGATACCAGGGGTGGAGCTGGGATAAACAACCAACCAGATCAGAGCCCGGGCTGCTGGAACATCAGACAGACCCGACTCAGTCACATGGCAGGGACCTGGCCGGGGGGGTGCCAGGGGAGGTCCACTGCAACAATCTGCTATATATTTACTCCATCTATGTTGATTGCTCTAAGATCAGATGTCTGATCATTCTGTCCTCTGGTTCCAGCCAGTGAATCACTTTTTTTCCTTTAGAGCAAAAGCACAGTAAGAACTAAATGCACTGTTTTTATTGTAGCATTGCATTTTGTTCTGCCCCTGTTACTTTAGTTCTCAGGAGCATTCAATTTTTTCCATAAGATATTTTGCTACTAAAGCTTTATTTAAATGCCTACTCAATTTATGCCACCAGCAAACTCTGTTAGCACATATCTACTCTTGGATTTATCCCACTGAAATATAAATGACAATATTTATGAAGTGGAAGAAAAATCAAGGAATTGAAACATGCTTAGGGAAAAGCGTCTGGAATGTGATGAGCTTGCATGGAAATCTCAGCTGTGGAGCCAAAGCCTCTCTGTAGCTGATGGCTTTTTTTTCACTTAAACAATGTCTGCCTAGGGACTATACCCAAATAGGACAAGAGTATTTTTATTTATTTTTATTTTCTGTTTATTGACTTTTTAAGTAACAGTTATTACTAATATTGCTAAAATTGATAGCCCCAGAACTTAAGCTCTTTTATCTTACATTGTCAATGTTATATACAGAGAGCAGACAATAGATAGCAAGGAGCAGGGTAGAGGAGTGCTACAGAATTTTTTATTTTTTGCTTATTTTCAGATTAGCTGTTTGACATTTGGGATTTTTTTAAAATAAATTCTCCTCATAGAATTCTAGTTTATTTCTCTAAAATTTTTGTCTGCTAGATAAGTATACTTGGGGTTTTTTTGTTTTTTTGGTTTTTATCCTTTTTCTGATTTTTTGTTTTTGTGTTTTAACCAAGTTAACATTCTTTTTAACAGATTTGCAACCTTGATTCCTTCACTGAATCATACATAGAAGAAACTCCAAGGCAAAATGACTGCGCAGACAGGCTCATGACATGGTAAATACAGAGCAGAAAGAAAGGTACTTTTAAAATCCTGAATTTGGTGTAGACTGAATATTTGATTATAATGATGTAATTTGGCTTTCATGTGAGACAGAGGGCATTCTGCCTTGATGTGAATTTCGTTTTACTAAACACATATTATTTTTCCTATAAGATTTTGTGTACAAGTGAGAACATTTTAACAGATATGGTAAGGCAACTAGAATTACTATACTATCTAAATTGAAATGATATTTAGATAATATGTACTGTCTAGGGTTGACAGCAAAGCCTAAGCAGTCTATTTATTGCTTCCATTATGTTTTAGATAAGTTCTTAATATGAGTGGACCTATTAAATTTTCAATCACATTTACACCTCATAAAGATTAGTTTATTTGATAGTTTTCCAATGTGTCAATAGCCATTAAGACACAAACATTGCACCTGGCAGTCAGGTTTATTTTCTCCTTTTGGCTTTCCCTTCAGAATCATGTAGGTTTTTCTGTCATTACTGTCTATTACACTAGAAGTGATTAAATGAGCTGAAAGGAGGAGAATATAATTTCTTCGTGTGCTCTAATGCAGACATGAGTAACAGGATCTGAGGAAGAGTGTTTTAAGTAGCACCTCAAAACCAAAAGATAAGATACAGTGACTAGAAATCCCCCGGATGCATTTTAATCAGATGGAGAATTAATATGAGCTTCTATGCTGTTTAGAGAGAAGAGGATGTCAAGAGGATTTGAAGGAAAATTCCCCTGTTAAAACTGAAGGCCAAGTATGTCCATTAATCAATCCAGTGATGAGCTTCAGAAGGTGCTTCCTGCTTCACCTTTTTTTCAAAGGACCTAGTCAATGCTTATGAGGCAAATATTTCACTCTGTCAACTTATTTCAGATTCAAATAACTGAACAGTATGTTGCTTTTAGACCCCTTCCTCAGGAATATCTAGTCACATCTGGTATAAAAAAAAAAGGAAAAAAACAGTGAATGTTCTTCCATTGTTGAAAAATCAGCAAACTATAGATTTTTTCAGAAATTAATTTCTTTAAATATTTCTAATGGGTATCAACTCACTAAATTTTCTTCTCCTAAAATCTAATGGTTAAGTCTCTGTTCCAGTCCTTCCCAGACTGCTTTAAAGTAATGAGTACTGTCTGTGCAATCAAAACTCTAAATACCTACTTTAATGATCTAAAATATACTTAAGGATTTCCTTGATATTTCAGTGCTGAAGTTATTACACTGTTATAAAACTGTACTTGCAAAAGAATCAGCTTCAAATGGTAATGCAGTATGTGGGTTGACCTTAAGTATTAAGGCTCCTCAGATTTCTCAGGACCAAAATCCTGGAGTAGTCAAGAAATGTTTATGCTATGTTCATACCACAGGAGTCGGAAATATTCCTACATGGAAAGTTAAAGTATCTTAGATGCAGACTACCTGTCCTCTCACTGCAAAAATATATATGTGGGGGGGAAGATCTAGTGAGACAGAAACTCCCTGTATGCTGCTTCTGCCTCAGGCTCCTCCATTAGCAACTCTTTTTCTCCAGGCCATAAGAGGCAGAGGTGTGAGGAGCTTTCTCAGTTTGGAAGAAATGATGAAGAAAAAGTTTCTTTATCCCTTTGTAGAAAGGAAAAGAACAGTTGTAATCCTGGAACTACCCTACAATTCATAGCATTTGGAATCAGGTTCAGTTTTATTGTTAAGCTCCACTTTATCCAAAAGATGACCTTTATACCTTTTCAGATCAGTAGAGTTCAGGTTTTTTGTGTAACTATCCCCGGTTTGACATTCATCTGATTTGCCAGAACAATCTTTATTAGTGATATCAAGGAAAATGAGATGTTACTTGCTCACAGTAAAATGTTGCTTATGTCAATCTATCTTTTTTTCAAAGTCAGTGTAACAGCATCATTAGAAACCTTAGTGTGCTAATTTAGCTGGGATATAGTTTTCTTCACAATAGCTATTATGGGACTATGTTCTGTATTTCTGATGAAAAGGGGCTTGATAATACAGAGATGTATTTGTTGTTGCTGAGAAGTGCTTGCAAAGCATCAAGGCCTTTTCTGCTTTTTGTACTGCCCTGCCATCAAGGAGGCTGAGGGTGTGCAAGAAGTTGAGAGGGGACACACCTAGGACAGGTGACCCCAGCTGACCTCAGTGGTATCCCAAACCACATGGTGTCATGCTTAGCCGATAAAACTGTGGGAAGAAGGAAGTGGGGAACATTTAGAGAGATGGTGTTTGTCGTCCCAAGTCATCCTTATGTGAGATGGAGTCAGAAAATAGAGCAGAATGAGGCTAATTGTCTCCTTCAGGCTTTAAAGTTTCAGAGGAAGTTGAGGAGCTTTTAACCTATCAAGTTACCTTTGTCAGTTCAAGGGCCTGTTTCATATTGCAACAATTACTACTCATGATTGTCCATGGAAGAATTGGCAGTGCTGGTTATAGAATATTGAATTATTTTTCTTTCTTCAACCCAGGCTCTGACTTACATGCATATGTTAAGTTTTACCATTTTTCCGGACACACCATTAGTATGGTAGACAGGCAGTTAGAGATAAGCTAGAGACCATTTTTCATTTCTTCCCTTTAGGTCAGCATACTGGAGAGAAAGACTTTTTTGTCCCATTGTATGGGATCATAAAATATTTATCATACAATATTGATTCACTACTGGTCTAAGTGCACATTTAAAGAGTATAAAAGGTGTTATTTTGTATGCTCTTCTGTCATGAAGTATGACGTGACCATGACTTACATTGTTGTTCAAATGGTGAAATGATCTCATGAGAATCAGTTCCAGTGCAGGTAAAAAAACCACAAGAAATTAAGGGAATGCTGGTGTCCAAAACCTTCCTGTTGTTACTTATATTAGTTATGGTTGGTAAAGAACAGAAACTTTCTGGGCTTTAACTCTTCTCTTGCCTTACACTTATACCCTCTGTCAGAGCTAAATAAAACTTCATTTTAAAACTGCCACTTGTATTCTTCCAGGAGAATGAGAAATCTCTTCTTCCCATGTAATGTTGTGTGACAATCACTTACGGTAGTGGTCTGTCAGTAAATATTTTTTGAATCTGCTAAGAAAGTATAAATTTTCTACTTGGGAAATTGTGCCTCTTCGCCATATCCTCTCAGGCAGAAGAAGTTGTTTTTATAGAACAAAATCTTTCAAACTGTCCATCAATTATTTTGAAGTTATGGAATTATATTTTTATTGCACCTCAACTATGTCAGTTAATCTCTGCAAATAGAGAACATTGAAGTAAATATGTATATCTAAAGGTAATGCTAACTTTATGTCATGGGTAAAGAAAGGCAGATCATTCATAGAAGGTTGTGATGCTTCACTGAAGCCAAAGAAGACATAGTGATTTCTATGACATTTTTAGATAAGTGGGATATTTTCAACTGACTTTGTTCATTCCTGTTGACAATAACATGACAAAAATAAATTTAGAGACTGAGAAAGACAGTGAGAGAAAGGGTTTCCAGAGTTAAAAAAAGAAAGAAAATTAATAAAGTAAAAGGAAACAAGCTTTTTTAAAAAGAAAATAAATCTTTTAAAAAGAAATCTTTAACACCACTCCAATTTAAGAAAATATTATAAATTTTGTTATCCATTCCAATATGCAGAATTTTTTGAATTTTGAAACTCAGTGATCCTATGTAAAAATGAGAAGAGACAATAGAATTAAATTAAAATAATTTGACTTAGTCATTCAAAGGGGCCCTAATGAAATATTTTGATACTGGTGAGCTAAACACAAAAAAACCACAGTACATTTACATTTTTGTTAAAAATGCAAATTAGTATATTCCTGAAAAAGCATTTTAATTTTCAATATTTTTATGTTCAGCAGAAAGTGATTACCTTCAGATCTTTGCAGCAGGAATGGATGATTACACAAGGTATGCTATTTCAAACATAACAGAGATATTGATGTAGATTTAATTCTCATATTGAGGATGGAGTAGAAGCATAGTACATCCTGTTACATCTTATTTCTTAGCAAAATTACAGCATGATCATATGGTGTCCTTATAGTTAGTGCCTTCTGTGTAGAATAATCCCTAATAATTTTTGTTCCTAAGAAGAGTCTAAGTTCCTAGGAACTCCTTAGGAACTTCTGAAGTTCCTGAGAACTTCTGGAAATATTGTTTGGCTCCCTCTATTTGGGATTATTTTGCTGTACAGAGTTTAACAGACAGTGGTTTATGGCTGAAAAGAAAATCCTTGATTTATTGAGCTACTTTGCAGAGGATAATCCAGTATTTTTATATTGTCTTTTTAGTCTCATTGTATGGGAACATAAAACATTGATTCATTCTGGTTTAAATGTACATTTAGAAGAGTATAAAACGTAATATTGTAAAAGGTGGTAATTCTATATTTCTCTCTCTGAATCTTTCAAAGCTACTGGACACTTCGTAGATGGTGAACAGAGCTTTCAATGCAAGGGTCCTTACAATAACATCCTCATCTAGTTCAGAGGAGGTTCTCAATCTCTCATTTGGCCAGATGTTTGCAATTCAAATCACCTCCAATTTTATGTGGCCACTTCAGCACATAGAGGATCCATTTCTGTCAATTATTTCAAATTACGTAGAAGGCATCTGTCAACTCATGCATCTACAGGAAAAGATTCTACCAATTATTTAAAATGGTTTATATAATTTGGTTAATTCTGCAGAAAGAGCTACTAGCTGTGATGGCTTAATTCCTTTGTGGTTAGTCAAGACTATTTAATTATAAAAACAGTGCTGATCATTTGGTTACAGACAGCAAGAACTGCTTAGAGACATGTCCAGACTGTCCGAAATGTTATTGCTGGACATATCCTTGTTATGACCTGCCCCAGAAGGAGAGGGCAATCCAGGCTCCAGGTCCTTGTTAATAGATCCCTTGGGGTGCATTATTAAGAATGAAATAACACCAGTGATTGGTTGATTGGTGTTTGTAAAAAAAATACATACATATGCATACATATATATATTATTTTAGAACAATCCAGTTGCAATAGAAAGCAAGTATGTGGCCATTTTGGTTATTATTTTCTACAGTAATATAGCAATATGAAATTTTTAAAATATCACTTTAGAAAATGTACAAGAAAAAGAAAGAGACGGAGGAGGAGTAGAAAGATTTCACCACACAAGGATGTCGTGACAAGACTTGGTTGTTGCAATTTCAGTATTTGTTGGTCAAAGTGATGGTCACAGTTTTGTCCTGTCAGATGTGGGGGAAACCCCTAAAACACAATGTTGGATGGATTAAAATGTGCTCAGGCTCAGTGAGAATGCACAGGTACCTCCCTTGGGCTGAGGAGTTTTACACTGCTTGATCACCTTCAGTCTGCTGGTGGAAGGCACCAGAAATGAGTCCAAGTGCACTTCAGTGGTCTTTGATGGTTTATGACACCTTCTGAGGCCTGATAGCTGCCTCTCACATCAGTGTAAAGCCCCATCAGATCTTCCCCAGGGGCAGGAAGGCAGTTTTACAGCTGAGTGAGTTGTGTAAGGGAGGGGAATTAGCATGGTAAGAGGCACCATCTTGCCTTGCAGGTTTAGAGCCCCTCCCTCGGGATGGGGTGCAAAACTGACCTCAGCAGATGAGTCTGTGGCCTATGGTTACCCCCACCCAACCAAGACAGAGATGACTTTCCACACAGCTGCTGAGAATGCCTTTCTTTGTAGATACATTCTTCTCCCTCCAGGCTTGTTTTACTTCTTCTTAAACCTGAGATAATTGGACATAATTTACTACCTTTCTCTTATCTCAAGTTTCTGGCAAGTGGATTAATTCACAGTCCAGTAGCCCACATTCTGGTTCCCATCAGGAGGCATATTTGGGGATGGGTGGGATTTGGTGGTCCCAGATGAGCAGTTGCTTCTTTTTACAGTTTGGTACAGTGAACAAAAGTACTTTGGTAATTTTAACAACATTTAAACCATGAACCATAACATTTCAGCTTCTCACAGTTCTGCACAAAAATGTCAAATGCTTTGTTTGAAACTATAAGGGTGGTTAGGATTTCAGTCAACCACTGGGTCTCTTGCCAGTCCATTGCCAGAAATCAGCCCTTTGTCTTATGCAGAAACTAACAGGGTAGTTGATAATCAACTGCAACAGGTAGCCACACGGCAGAGTTCTAATACCCAGGTTTTCATACTGTGTGACAAGAAGAGGTTAGATAGAGGTGAGAAATGTTTTTAGAGCTCTTACTGAAGGAAAGACTGAGTTCAGTCATTTTAGGTGAAAATGGAAAATTTAACCTAATCATTTAGGCAAGTTCCAACTATTTTATAATTCAGATATGATTTTTTTATTGCAGTTGAAAGTAGGAAACAGAGTTAGTGGGTATGTGGCAATTTAACTCTTTCAAGTTTAAAACAGCTGTTGCTCAAGAAACATTTTTAAGAAAAACATAGGTGAAAATATGGAGACTGGAAAGGAGGAGTAAAGGAGTACATGCATGGTGACTATTTCTATTGAAACACTGCCTACATTGTTCAAAAGGTGCACAAAACACTGAGGTAGAAATACAAACATATAATTTTATTCTCTCTTTGCTTAGTGTTCTGAAAGAAAGAGTGACGTTTTGGAGGAGGACAAATAAAGCATGACTTGACAGTGATTAATAGTCACAAAATATAACAGAGAATGGGACAGTGGTTAACCTGATTAAGTATGAAAACATGCATTTAAAGACTGTCACAAACTAGACTATCTGTACTTGTTTTCTTAGGAGAGGTTTACTTTTAAACAATCAGTATTTATTGTTCTGGCTATGTACATAACATTTTAGAATTTTTTTTCCAGTAAAAAAGAAGTGTCTTATTTTTTACTGTTCTTCACATCATAATCAATAATTTAGCTAGATTTTAATGATTGCTCTTACTTGGATATTTGAGGCAAGTGCCAATTGACCGGTCACTCCTCTTTCAATTTCCATATGAAGATAGGGACATGGTACAAAATAAATGGATAACATGAAGAACAGTAGGTAGGTTATTATGGAAAGCTGGAAAATACAGTGATGACCTCACATGGAGAGCCAAGAGTAACATTTCATGTCCTATGGCAGAGATAGGTAACATTCTTCATTTAGTAACAAAGAGTAGCTATCAACAATACCTAAAGTTGCAGTGAAAACAAAATCAGTGACTGTGCGAACAAGCTTAATCTTTGACAAGCTCTCTAGTGAGGATATGAGTTTCACATGTGGGAAAATGAGGGTCTAATATGAAGAATTTTATGACCTACTCTAGTACAACCAAAAGGTTCTTGCTTGGCACAGATTTCACCTCAACCCTGTCTTCCATGGGGATCTGATGGCTTCCAGAAAGCAGAGAAAATTATGAGTGAAGTGAAATGGAGAACAGCACAACACACGGAGTGCTCTTCTAAAATGGTTCTGTTTGAAAGGAACATAGTGAAGTGTAGCATTTTCTCTTTTTTGCTGTCACTATAACGAAGCCTGCACCTCAGCAAATTTATACAGTACACTGTGAGAGCTGTGCACAGCTGCTTACAGACCATCAAGTAGAGCAGGTATTCACCAGCCCAAATGCTAGAAAGTGACCAGTGTAGTTCAATAAAACAATTACATCAATAGCACTACTTGTCCCTTTTGTTCTCCAGAGAAGTGTGGAAGCTGGGGTTGGTGAAGAGACACCCTCCGCACCTGAGAGAGAGAGAGAGAGAGAGAGAGAGAGAGAGACTGTTGCCATGGTGTGGAACTGCGTTCTCATAAATGTTTCAGTAAGGTCATGCCCTACTTGATTAATTCCAAGAGTTCACATTCATCTACAGCCACACAGTGAGCTTCCAGCAGATGTTCACAGAAGCCATTTCACGCTGACTTATAACCCTTCCATGTTTTTTCTGTGGGTAATGTATCAGGATGGTTGTATTCCAGACACAGAAGTAACCAGTGCAAGTGCTGAAAAGCAGCCTCCATTGTGCCTTCTACTGTCTTTGCAACACAGCAGCCTCAGTCATCAACTAACTGGTAGCAAATTTTGCCCTTCCTGACCAACCACATGCTTTCCCTAGAGCAAATGTATGAGTGTGTGGACTTACTACATTTTATTCCATGTAATTTTGCATGGTTGAAAGCAGCATGCTCTCAAACACAGGAGTGACACAGTTTCCAAGGAGGTCAGGTATACAGAGTCCAAAGACAGGACAATGAATAGCACTAATTATTTTATTTCCTATGCCCTCCTCACCTCTCCGTCTCTTACACAAGCATCAGGGTGCCAGTAATAAGGGCTAAGGGAAGGACTGGTAGGATTTGGGTTTGTTATAGGTTTTAGTACACCATAGATTGTGATGTAATGAGTGCAGAATGAGAATTTCTATTGTAGCATAAGAGAGTAGAGCAGAGATGGTTGCAAATGGCAAACAAAAAAAAAATTGTTCCTGTTTTTAGATTTTTCCTAAATTTTTGAAACTATATGCTTCTGCCTAATTTATGCAGATTATTGCCATTATGAAAAATTTTATTTGCATATTCCTTATCCATACTTTTCAATGAAATTCAAGGGGAAAATCCTGGGATATGAATCTGCCCAAATTCAACTAAACAAATGTTCACTCAGTTCCCACTGAGGTGATGAAATAATTTTAATGTGACTGTGTCTGGTAATCACAGCAAGTTACTAGTCCTGTAAGGTATTGTGTCTTGACTTGAATATTGTGAAAAATATTGTCAGATGGAAAGATAAAATTATCACTTCAGCTCATGTTTATGAAGATAGCATCTTCAAATTCCTTCTGTTGTCATGATATTTCTTTTGCAAAACTAGATTTCTGGAAGTTGAGCCATTTTAATTACAGATAATTTCACCCCTCATTTGAGTTATCTCTCCTCTGCTCGAGAATTGGGTAAAGAGGAATGGTCAGTGGCATGGGTGACTATGAAATGCAGGTGCACTTTGACTAGACAGCTCTGAGAAAGACAGAAGTTTAAAAAATAAAATAAAATTATTTTTCGACTGAAGAACTTGACAGGTTTGACTGAAGGTATCAGTCCCAAACCTGCAGCTGTGTATTACCACAATAGCCTTGGCACAGTCCTTTCTCCTCCCTGGGTAGAATAGCAGGCCATAGTCTTCTTTTTTCTTGTCATTTCTTCTCATCCCATTATGCTGCTTGGTAGGAATTAATTCAGACAGAGAATAAATGTATTTTCTAGGATAGAGCTGATAGTGTTCTCCAATGGAAATAAATGCCATAAACTTGCCCTGTTTACAGTGAAGCTTAGTTTCTTGCTCTGTGTTTGTCACTGGAAGTTTTATCACCTTCAGGAACATAACTCTTGAGACAGATCATGGGTTTCTGTTAACCTGAAGGTCATAAACTCTTTAAATAAATAATCATTCTTTAAAAAATATTTCTGAAATTTAGTGTAAGTTGAAGCAAGAGAATTGGCCCAGTCCATCACACACCAAGCTTGTTTTTATCAGCACATGCTCTTCATCACTTACCAATTACTTATGCAAATTGAAGGAGCAGCTGACAAAGATTACTTTCAAGGCTGCATTGTGGAGGCCCTATAAAACCAACAGTAGTGGATGTCTGTGGGTTTTGAATTTTTTTTCTTCTTTTTTTTACTGCTTCTGAGCAGGGTTTACTTCAGCTGTCAAAACAGCTCATGATTATGGTGCAGATAATTACAAAGAAAAAGTAATCTCATTGAAAAAAAAAAGCAAAGAAAAGTTGGATGATTATGGGTGCGAAAGATTTTTTGATTTAAAACTAGGTTTCATGTTCTATTACACTGTAATTCTTTTCTAGCTGTTCTGTATGCTTTCAATTATTTTAAGGGTGAACAGCATAGCTTCTTCCCTCTGCTTCCATTTTTATGCCCACCTTTCCTGTGTGCAATTGTATCATACGTGCTATTTGTCATATAAACATCGTGTGAAGTGATGTGGAGAACTGTTAAAAGGCAGAGCAAAGGGCTGATCAACGCACAGTCCGCTTAGTGTTTTCCTTGCATAACTATGTTTAATTATTTAATTTAGACTCTATGCACCATTTTGATGTGTTATAGTGACCAGTGGCAGGAGAAGTTCCCTGCAGGAACGGTCCTTTGAGAGTCTCTGAGATCTTACAGGGAAATCAATGACATTTTAATCTGAATTAGAGATAGTTCCTGCAGAGAGGAATCTGAGCAAGCCTCCGGAAAACTGCTGATTCTTTTAGTAAATAAGACATTTTTCTGCTTTGCTATCATAGTACTGTAAAGATTTTTTGATGGAAATTTGCAAACAAATAGTTTGATATAGAAAGTATTTATATATTTTTAGATTGAAAAATGTCAGTTTAAATTCTGTATCAGGTTAAATACAAGCAATAGTAAGATTAATCTTTTTTTTTTTTATATCTGGTCTTTTGAAGATTAAAACCAATCCATGCATAATCCCTTGCTGCTAGCCAGAATGCATTTTTAAAATGTTCTTTTAATTATCTAAACACTAGGAATTGCACATTGTATAACATCATATGATCTTATCTAAAGTATTATTAATAGATTACTCTGTTAGAAAATGCAGGAAAATCTCTCTTTGTAATTTTCCTGTGTACTTCATTCTCCCTCTCCTCCATACATTTGAAAATTTGCCTTGCTTGTTCATAGAAATAGTATAAGCCCAGAATGTTTTGCATGTTCAGAGAGAATCTCAATATCACTACTAAATAAATTCTCACAAATACAGCTTGTTGGGACTTCCTGAATCTTTGTGATTTTAAAACACCGTAATTTTTTTTGTCATGGAGAAGAATGTCTTGTGGAAATTGAAAGGTTTTCAGAACAGTGCAACTTTTTCTGACAAACTTTCCAGTTTTCTTTCATTTGCCCAGCTCTTTAGATGATCTGCTACGAGTTAAGTTTTTGTGTATGTCTTTCCTTGAGATTGTCAGAGAGCCAGGAATCCCAGATGCCCATGATCCCAGCCTCTGGGCAGTTCTACCATGTGTGCACAAAATTTTGTGTAGGTTTTCCAGTGACTATGATTCTGTGACAAACCTGCCTTGCATTTCTGCAAAACCTGGTATTTTTGACTCTATCCTGAAATATCGGATTGCCATTCTCTTGCTGGGTTTCTTTTTCATGAATTATCACTACTCATTGGTCAAAATTATTTTTAAAATATATTATGAGGCAGAAATCTTAATTTTCTGTCAGATTACTTGTGAATTGGATGCTATAATTTAGTTGTTCCTCACCTCTGGGAGTTCTCCCATTCTCCATCCTCTTCATTTCCAGAAGGAGAGGATCCTAGACAAACAGGTGTGTCAGCCTGACCTTGGTGCCTGGCAAGGTTTTGGAAGATATCTTGAGTGAGATCAGACAGCACATATTGGATGGCCAAGGGATCAGGCCCAGCCAGCATGCACTGAGGAAGGGCAGGTCCTGCCTGACCAGCCTGATCTCCTCATGACCAAGTGACCTGCCTGGCGGATGAGGGGAAGGCTGTGGAGGTTGTCTACCTGGAATTCAGCAAAGCCTTTGACGCTGTCTCCCACAGCACTCTCCTGGAAAAGCTGGCAGCCCACGGCTTGGACAGGTGCACCCTTTGCTGGGTTAAGAACTGGACAGCTGGGCCCAGAGAGTGACGAATGGTGCTGCAGCCAGCAGGTGGCTGGTCACTAGAGGTGTCTGTCCCTCAGGGATCAGTGTTTGGTCCGGTTCTGGTAAATATGTTTATCAATTATCTAAATGAAGGAATCTAATATACCCTCAGTAAATTCACGGACAACACCAGGTAGGGTGGGAGCATTGATCTTCTGGAGGGCAGGAAGGCTGTGCAGAGCTGTCTGGACAGGCTAGATCAATGGGCTGAGACCATCCATGAGGCTCAATGAGGTCAAGTGCTAGGTCCTGCACTTCAGCCACAACTTCAGGCAGCACTACAGGCTGGGACAAAAATGGCTGGAAAACTCTCTGGAGGAAAGGGACCTAGGGGTAGTGATCAAGAGCAGCTGAACATGAGCCAACACATGCCCAGGTGGCCAAGAAGGCCAATGGCATCCTGAAATGTCTTCAAAAAACCTTCATCTATGCTACTATGTTATGCTGGCATTATTGAAGATCTGTGTGATCTGATTCAGACTTTAGTGGATTTTCCTACATATAGGCTGCTCTTCTTAGGAGAAATGACAGCAATCATTCTCTTGACCCAGTGAAATGCTTTTTTTACTTTGACTTAAGCCCCTATTCGTAAAATAGTTTGAAGATGTTGGTTTTGTTTCTATACATTGTCTACAAAAGGGCTAAATGCAACAGTATCAGCATATAAAAAGAGGTTCATATGCTGTCCATTTAAAATTATTCTTTTAATATAAAAGAACTTTTATATCATTTTCCCAAATGCAGATGTGCACATATTGTTCAATCTATTTCATTAAAAAGAGTGAATTCATATCAATTTATCTAAGTGTTGTGCAACTCAATCCAAATGAAGGTGCTCTTGTTAATGCTAAGAGAAATTATTATGGTTCTGTAGCTTATTTTCATCATGTTATGTTTTTTAGAATGGCAGACACTAGGTTGTGTTTGAGAACTTGCACAGAGAACAAAACATGAAGAATTGCAATAGAAGAAAATGCAAGGACAAATGTGTAAGTGCTTAGAACTCCTTTTATAAATGTCACATTGGTAAAGTTTATAACACTTCAGAAGAGTAATATTTTAACTTAGAGCACACTTGTTTGACTAGAAAAATTACATTCTTGCATTTATCTACATACGTAATCCAGCAAAATCCAAACATGCAAATGGATAAAACTGACTTTTCAGATTAAATTCATCAGTGCACCAATTCTTTCAATAAACCAATATAATACCAAAGGGCAGGGCAGATTTTGACTGCTTCTTCTATCAACCAATAACTTTTTTCCAATTCCAGTTTCTTGATAGGTTTTTAAAAAAATATTGTTAGAAGAAGAAGGGGGAATTTAAGAAACCTGTACAAAGAGGTTGACAAAATAGGTGCTGTTTGAGGATGTCCTTCACCCATTCTGAAAATTTTCAGTTTTCTATATAAGGGCAATAAGAAAGGTTTTCTGGACTGCTGGCAGGGAAAATATGTGCCTATATGCAGTTTTTTTCTCCTCAGACATCGTCATTCTTTATTAAATAATCAAACTTCTGCCATTCTAGCATCATTAACTGCCCATTTTTTGTACCAGTGCCATTTGTCAGAGGCTGAGATTCCTAACAACATGTCACTTTCTTCCAGGATAGAAGAGCATGGATGTAAACAAATATAATGTTCTGTGACTTTTTGGAGCATTACAGTCAGAGATAAATGCTTACATGCTGTATTCAGGAAATGATGTGTCAACAATCCAGTGTGATTAACTTATTTGGACAAACCGAGAATTGGAGTTCATACAGTGTCAATACATGGTTTACTGTTGAATTGACAGCACTGCGTGGAGATGCTGTCTGTACTGTTTGATGAGCACTATTATAAACAAAATCTTAATCCCAAAGAGCATGCAATTTAATATGAAACAAGGAGACCATACACGATCACTGCAAACAGCAGGCATGAAGGAGAAAGTGTGGCAAGAGCAAATCGGAATAGTTCTGTATAGTTTTGATACAGCATGAATCTGTTTTTTTTTTTTTAAATAAATAAATTTAATCTCTGTCAGACTGAGCTCACCTAGTAAAATCAGCAGCTAATTCCTTGCAGATCATACAACCATGATGTATATTTGCAGGGACTGAAAGCAGAATGTGATCTAGTACGGCTTGCCACAGAAACTAATATCAGGAAAGAGAAAAGGAGACTATTATGTACTGAAGCACAAAGTTGTGATCCCATTGAATACTCAGTCCCTCAGGGGTTTACCACCATGGACCTGAAGGGAAAAGCAAAAAAAATTGATTCAACAGAAAGATTATAGTTGTGAAGGGCGTTGAAGGTGCAAATGAGACATTTGCATATGATGCTATGGAAAATGAGGAGATAATAAAGACATTCAGATAGGAATAATATAGAGTGACAAGCAAAAAGGATTTTCTTAGGTGATGCATTTTGAAGGGATTGAAAAGTTCCAACTTGCATAATGACATGTTAGTGATGAGCACTTTGAAGGTCAAAGCAACATTTTTATCTGTGAACCTTCTGATGCCCATGAATAATCCTCAAACCAACAAATTCACCAGGGTTAAAATAAATTTCCTCAAGGTCAGCACATTCTACAAATAGAATAACATACAGACTTCTTTGACTAATATAATCCCAAATTAGCACATTATGCAATATATAAGAGACTGCATACTTAATGCACTGGAGGGAAAAACAGATTTAGTTTTTACATGATTAAATAAAGTCAAAATAAAACTGCTTTAGAGGAGGAAATAAATGATTCATTATTTTGTGTCTGATTTTTGTCAAAAGGCCAGGGAGATAATGACTTTGGATCTTCCTGCAAGGACCATCAATGTTTTTGGCAGCTATCATGTTCAGAGCTCGGCTTTGTTTCAATGGGTACGTGTGATGGCTGTATTTGTGTGTAGTGCAGCATGTAGGAGTAGATCTAATGCACAGAACGGCTGCTGAAGAGGCTTCAATACCCATGCAATAAGTACATCAGGAGAATTTATTTCAGGCTCTCTGCTGCCTGGTCCAGTGTTTCCATTGTCCACCAGCAACTTGAACAGATTGGGCATGCTCCCGAACCACCACTTCTGTTTTTGCCATGCCTGAAAGAAACCCAGGTTATGTGATTTATAACAGTTTGGTGATGTGAACCAGAACACTCTGAGAGATCCAAAGGTCTAAGTCAAAAGTGTACCCAAGGTTTATACCAAAGAAAGGCACGCACATGTACACAGATCCTTTGAGGTGGATCTGGCCCTCACTCCCTGATGGAAGCTTTATCCCCATCCTAATAGCTCCTACAACTTGCAAAATTGGGATAGCATCATAGCCCTTCTATCAAAAGGCCTCTAGGCTCAAGCTGTAGGTAGATCTCCTTGTTCCTTTAGAACATGTTATTATAAATGCTAATTTCACCATTCCTGCACGTGCTTGACGAAATGATTAAGAGAACCTTATAGACACTAGGCAGGAAGCACTAATTTTGGAAATAATTTAGACTCTCTGTAGATAAGCAAAAGCATGATAGACAGCATTATGCTACTAGAGCTGGAAATCTGAGTGTAAAAGATTAAGGGGCAAATACTTTTTAAATATAAGAATGGATAAGTGAAAGGAATAGTAAGAAAATAATTTCAATTTTACATAGTTATAAAAATGCAATTCCAATTGCAACACTTTTATGAATACAAATTAAATCAAG
Organism: Lanius collurio; assembly: GCA_020086605.1. NCBI lineage: Eukaryota > Metazoa > Chordata > Aves > Passeriformes > Laniidae > Lanius > Lanius collurio. Next base: position 8,529,662 of record JACBWW010000008.1, read on the forward strand.
TGATAAGTGATGAACATTAGTTTCATCCAGATGGTCCCTGTCACTGAGTAGTAAGGAGACAAAGTATGGAAGACAGGACTAGAGGAAGAATATTCTAAGAGTGATGACAGGATGGGATTATATGCTTATAATAACTGGATTGTTAATTCATGAGGTAAAGGACAATCACACATTTAGGAAGGTCTTCATTCTTCCTTCCTCGTAGGACAAGGCTGTAGAAGCATCCCTCAGCATGTCCTCTTCTGTCCTTCAGGCTCTGTATCATGTCTCTACATGTTCAAAGTCCCACTGGATGCTACAGTGCTGTTCAGATACAAGTTCACAGGACATTATTCATTTTAACAGGCATTGGAAGAGCTGAATTAAAATTGAAGGTAGAAGAATTCTTTGAAATGGGTGTAATTTGCTGCAGCGTCAGTGGGAACTATTGTATCCTGCTAATAGAATCTGGATCTAGAGCTATCAGATCTAGCCCATTGGGGCCCATTATGCCCTTTTTTTGTTCTGCTTCTGTCCGTCAAAGAATTCAAAATCTTTTCATATCAAGGAAGCAAAGCTATCCACAAGGACCTGGACAAGCTCAGGAAGGGGATCCATGAGAACCTCATGAAGTTCAACAAGTCCAAGAGCAAGGTGCTGCACACATGTTGGGGCAATCCCAGACATGACTACAGACTGGGAGAAGACCTTATTGAGAATGGACCTGCAGAAAGGGACTAAAGAGGAGTTCTTCTGGATGAAAAGCTGGACCTGAGCTGTTACAAAGCCAGGGAGTGTAGTTTTATTGTTGAAAATTCAATACCACAACCCTGCATGGGACAGGAAGGTGGTGTGGTTTTGTCAGGAAAGGCAAAGGAGCTGGAAACAGAAGAGTGTGACTCTCTCTTGGTCAGGGCTGGAGACAGGGTGGGGGGAAGGGCTGGGATCTCTGCTTTGGAGAGATGTTGCAGTGCCCACACCACCAATGACGCCACCATCCCCCACCATGGCAGCACAATTCCTGACCTGAGTGAAATAGATTTCCAGGTTTTTGCTTCACCCCTATTCCCCATGGGTTGCCAGATCTGGGCAGGGCATTAAACCCTGTGAACTCATTTGTCACACTATTTCTCTTTGTTCTCTCTCAGGCCGTGTGGTCTAGCACCAAGGCTCTGTGCCGTCCTGGTTTTACTGTGGGAGACCAGGTGATATCTTGCCTTTGTTGGTTAAACCATTTCTCTCTTTTGTATAATTTTCTTTTTATTGCTGTGTTTATTGCTATTTTCAGTAGTAAATTGTCACTCTAATGTATAATTGCTCTGAGTTTTTTTGGGTTTCTCCTCCACAATTGAAAGGGGGTGGTTTGAGCAGTTTTAAGTTCCCGGGTGAGTTTTCACAACCATCACATTAGTGCACTCACACAGTCTGCGCTCACAGCCCAGAATGAAAACTGCATCCTGGATTGCACCAAAAGAAGTGTAACCAGCAGGTCGAGAGAGATGTTTCTGGTGATCTACTCTGAGCTTTGAATCCCCATCTGAGTTGCTGCATCCAGCTCTGGGGTCCTAAGCCCAAGAAAGATGCAGACCTCTTGGGGCAGGTCCAGAAGAGGGCCATGAAGACGGTCAGGGGTCTGGACCACCTCTCCTATGAAGACAGGCCTGGAGAGCTGGGATTGTTCAACCTGGGGAAGAGAAGGCCTTGGGGGAGACCTTAAGTAGCCTTCCAGCACCTAAAGGTGGCTTTTAAGAGAGTGGGAGAGTGACTCCTTTACAAGGATTGAAAGTGATATGACAAGGAGGAACAGTTTTAAACTAAAATCTGAGAGGTTTAGATTAGATGTCAGCAAGAAATTCTTTACTCAGAGTGTGATGAGACACTGGAAGAGGTTGTCCTGAGAAGCTGTGGACGTCTCATCACTGGAAGTGTCCAACGTCAGGTTGAATTGGGCTCTGAGCAACTTGTACTAATGGAAGATGTCCCTGTCCAGGGTAGGAACATTGGACTAGGTTATCTTTAAGGTCCTTTCCAACGCAGGCCATTCTTTGATCCTATGATGAATCATGGATTTTCTTTAGTCTGACTTAGAATTTTTGTAAATTTTAGTTCACACATTATGTTACTTTTCCTTTACATTTACCATATACATTGTCATTTAAAATATTATGATAGTTTATTTTAATGATGTTACAAAACCAGACTTATTGTTGCTTTTCTTTCCCTGACAGCCTTTAGTTTTCCCTTGGCACAATATCACATTATTCCTTCACTGCAAAGTCTGTGATAAACACTGAAAATTCAAATAAAACAGGATAACAGAAAGAAAAAAAGTAGATTTTATTTTAATCTCACACTCGTACTCCTGCTCTTTCCACCTTCCATTTTATAATTTCCTCACTGTTCAGCCATTCTGTCTCTGTTTTTCTCTCAGCCCTGTTAATAATCTTCAGCTCATCTCTCTCTTCTTTACACAGCACTGCTTTTTATCTCCTTGGTATTGCTTGATCCCAGCGTTGTAATAAAGCTCATCTAGGCTGATGAATTAAAGCATTAGTACATCTGACTGATGTTTACTCTCAAATAAAGTTATTTCTCCCACTTGCCCTTGCCGCCATACCCTCTGCTTTTCCACTTAAATGAGGCTTAGCTTGGTATGGCTCTGCCCTTTCTCTGAAAATGTAAACTGGTAGTTTAAAGATATTCACAGCCTCAGAGTTTAAAAAAAGTTTTAATTTAGCTTTTATTAGGTGCTGGGCAGAATAGTGCCAGACTGTGTACACAGTTAAACAACAAGAGCTCTCTCAGGGGAGTATATTGTTGCAAGCTTCGACATCTATATGCAAATTAGACTTTCCATATTTGCTATCAGTTACAACAGAAATTTTCCACACAGGCAAGCCATTTTTTTTTATCTACCTAAAATAATGACAAGCCCTGAAGACAATACTCTGATCTCACCGAATGCAAAAGTTAGAGAAATTATATTTGGGTTAGGGATATTTTTAAGAGGCAGGGTATCCTAAAGCAGGGTTATATTACAGTTGCATAATATTGCTGGAGAAAAAAGGGAGAATGATGACGACCTGCATCAGTATTGAAAGGAAATGATATAAAAAGTCTATTGTTATTTATCATGGGGAGAGTGAATCCTAAACAAAGAATGCTTCCATAACATTTCTTAGGACTCTAAAATGCATCAGGTACCCTCCTCTAAAGGCTGTCCTAATCAGTTTTTCTGGTCTTGTGTGGATTCCTGGAGCTGAATCCCACCAAAGGTCACCTAAGCAAAACAATGCTTACTTGACTGGTTGCCCTTGGACGCTGAGCAGATAAGCTGTATTGTAGAGCTTTGAGGAATGTGCCCTCCTCAGTTGCTTCAGAAAAGGTAAGTTCAGTTTCTGGGAGGATAAACATCCTTTGATTTCCATGCTACAAATGAACTGTTGAAATTGACATCTCAGACCTCTGTGAAAGCTATCCACATTACTCACACTGTCTGGGGGCACTGTAATATGGAATATGGATTGGTCTGTCAGATACCATATTTAGAGCTAGCTGTTAGTAGAACTGCTTTTATATTTTTCTTTGTGTTTCCTTGTTTTGACAGTGTTTCTCATTTTGGTTTTTCTTTTTTTCTACCTCTATCCAATTTATACAACAGAATAATCACATCTTGTTGTAAAATGTAATCACCTTTTTTCACGTGGAGCAATGATGCACAAAAATAATTTTAATGATAAATAGATACCAATTATGAACAATGACTCACCAGCTCTTGAAGATGAAAGTGGTTCCAGTGCTTGAATTCACAAAGGAACAGTGCCTTTAAATACTTGACACTGGAGGACCGCATCAATGCTTATTTTTTGTCTTCTGCAACATCTTGGCATTTTCTCTTAAAGTGAAAACAAGACAATGCCTATCTTACCCACCTTCTGCTTCCTCCCACATCCCTGCAGATATTGTATTTCCAGTAGTGTGTTTCACAGCTTGCCGTGACCTGGGCATCACCTTGTGACTGGCTCAGAAAAGGAGGGGAGATAGGGGACATAGGAAAAGTAGGAAAACATGTAATTTCAGAACTTGAAGATTTTGAAGGATAGGGAGGTTGTGTGCGGGATGGGCCAAGAAGTGGATGCAAACATGCCAGATTTATTCACCAGGAGCTGTGCAGTCAGATTCTCTGATGTGGGAAGCTGTTAGGTTAGTAATACAGCCACATGGATACTTACCAGCTTACTTTTAGGACATCTACTTTATCCTTGGCTACAAAACGATCCTGCAAGACACGTTAGACACATGGCAGTGGGGTGTGTTCCTGGACCCATGCTGCAAGATTGAGCTAGTCAGTGCACATATAGAATGTGTTTGGGTTAGAGTGTGGGCTCAGACATGCATTCAAAACAAAACACAGACCTTCCATGTGTTGTGTTTATCTCTTAAAAGGTATTGTCCTGCTTTGACAGAGAAATGTTTTGATTGAAATGTGTGTATAAATAGCCCCATTGGAATAAGAGACAACTCTGAACTGCCCTGGCTCCATATCCAGTTTTCCGATGTTTGAGGATTCATGAGGATGACTCCATGAATTTGAGTCCATCCATCATCAATGAAAAAAGGAAATGTGTAGCCATAATGCTTAGCTCTAGATAAAAGTCTGAAGCTGCATCTTGTGGCTATTTTCCTGGGAAACTTTTGTTTGCGCAGCATGGTGTGTGTGATTGCCACTGAGCCTTGTTTCTAAATGGATCTGTCCTTTCAAACAGATCTGTGCATTCAAACTGATAGTCGTGCACAGACAGTATCAGAATGTAGCTAATTATGTGGAATTTTATACTTCAAGACAGTTTTTGGTAATTTCCTCAGCCCACTACTAGCCTGCTGGGAGTAGCCTGCTCTACTCTATATGTGGCATCCACTTAGAAACTTCCCCATTCAATAGGCAGGTTTTTCCTTGAAAATCCTTGAGGGATCCATTTTCCCAAGCATCTTTGGTCACATTATTGAGCACAAGACTTAAAAACCTCTTGTGCATATTAATTTAAACATATTAGTTAAGGTCCAGTGCTACTGAATTGTGTGCAAATCATGTCACTTCCCTATGAAAGTGTCCATTCTTATCCTGCTGTTTGTTTTTGTTGCTCAGGTGGCAAACCCATTTAAATTTGCCATGACTTAGAAGATGTATGTGCACTTCATATTTTACAGTTTGTGTTTGTAAAAGTCGCATACTCTGTGTCATACATAAATCCCTCACTCTGTAGTACATCTTGGGATAAGAAGGTGAAGTGACATTCTCAGTTTTGACTGTGATTGTTGGCTAAGGAGCATTAGAACTTGGACTGTTTTTATCTATACGTACACAGAGAAAAAGGAGCAATGGTGTTTTGGGTGTAGAGGAAGGAATTGGCCTGAAGATGCAGCCTTCTGCCAAGCATGGGGTCAAGGAGAATCTTGTAGTTAACAAAGGCAGTTTGGGAAAATGTCCTGCTTTCCTGACAGAGACATCCTTTTCAATTCTTGAAACAATAAATAAAGAACCTGCACATCACAAGTTTGTCCAAATATCCTTGTGCCCAGCAGACAGAAGGAATAACAGGGTGCTGTGAATTTGAGCAAAAGGATGAAATGAGAATCTAACACCTTACTTCAGATTTGTGTATTTTATAACAAAATCTCAGATGGCAAGCATCTGGGAGAGAGTGTACACAGAGAGAGGGCTGTAGAAGTGTCTAAGCACTTATGCAGTCTGCCCAGGATGTGAAAGTGCTCTAACAGTGGTTCATAATTGTTTTACGGAGCAGCTGAGCCTAGGGAGTATACCCAAGAAGTCAAAAAGAAGAGAACATCCATACAGAAGAAATATTTTTCTTTTGCTCACAAGTACAGAATAGTGAAATCTAAGCATGGGAGCACTGGAAGTCCACCTCAGAGACCTTAATCAGAGTTACAAAGGGCTCTGTCATGTTTGAGCAAGGCTGAACTCTGTGATGCCCTGATTTCAGTCAGAGGTTTGCAAAATACAAATGATGGATAATGTGAGAGTCTCCTGGAGCAGCTGGCAACTGTCAGAAATCCATGGGTTACACAACTTCTACTATATTTGTTTCCAGAGCAACATCTGGAAAATGGGTGCCCAGACAATAGGGTACGTAGAATGAGTGGATACAACACCTCATTTGGAAAATGTTTTTGCTGTTACACAATTTGAATCTAAATGCAAACTCTAAACTTAAACCCTACTGGCAGAAACAAAAAGAAGTGCCTCTTCAGCAGAGCTGGAAGATATTTTTATCCTTGTTTTCAGAGAAAGCATGATAGCTCTTTTTTTTCACTGCTCTTCCCCCTGCCATTTTTCCTTGGTGTTTTGTGAGATTATGTTGATTTCATGTTGTTGTAACACCAGGCATCAAGCACTTGCACGGCTGGACACCCTCTCTGTCTTTACTCTGATTCACAACAATAAACAGATGAAGCATTCTGTGCATAAGTTCAAGGCAGAATTATCTTTTTTTTCCTTGAGCACCACAGGTAGAAAACTGTATCATGGGGGGAGATAATCTGGCAAAAAAGCAAATGCTGTCTTCTACCAAGGTAGATTGCTGGCTGAGTGCACACAAGTGAATACTGAGAAAGAGAAAGGAGTATTTCCATCATGTTTTTCTTCTTTAAGACAGTTGGGTCTGATTCATATGTTCTGCTATGCTTCTGGAGATGTCAATCCAACAGCATGGGGATGGGGAAGGGGCACCCCAGGAAATCAAAGCAAACTCAATTATCTATCTGCTGACAATGACAAAACCATTTCATTCCTCAGCTCTTCACAGAATGTGAGGGGGGAAAGATTAAAAGCGTGAACATTTTTAATGAGTGCAATTATTGAATCATCAGTCACACAGTCCATCTGCTTCCGAGTGTTCCAGTGACTAGAGAAAGACTAAAATACTGCATTGCCTTTTTACATTCATATAATGATATAAATACTCTTTAAGAAAAAGCTAAACACCTTTGTATATATGTCCATCATTTGAAATAACTTGCTGCTCCTCTTTCACATACTTCACTTTATTAATCACTAATTTTGAGTTTTGACTCCGTGATGGTGGAAATATCTTGGCAGATGCACGACTAACAGCTAATCCTATGACATTAAATACAGAATCATGTAATATTCAATTCAAGAGATAAACTAATGTAAAATTTATCTCAAAGGTCCCATTTAGTCTGGAGGCTAGTGAGCAGAATAAACTTCCCACTGCAGTAAGAAAAAAAATAGAGACTTTGTTGGATTTAAAATTCCTTTTTCACAGTGATATCAATCCATGTGGTACACAGATCTGAGTATGAAAGCATGTCAGGAAAGAGCCAAAACTTATTCAATAGAGTTTGAAAACCTTTGCAAATAGTCAGGACAGATAGAGGAGGAAAGATTCAGATAAATGCCTGAACCTGAGAAACAGCAACAGAACTATAAATCTGTTTTGGCTGTGGTATCCTAAAATCTATCCCAGAATGGCAGGGAAAGCAGAGACCTGGATCTGAAACTACTAGGAGGCTTTGCTATGTGCTAACTTATTATTATGTTGGGATTTGTGCTACAAGCATGTGGTGGAATAAAAAGGATGATTTTGTGCAAAGAATGTTTTCTGGAATTGCAAATAAATGCCACATTCTGCAGAGATGTCCTTTGTCTACCTCTTTTCAGCTTTCTTCTGCAATACCCAGCTGAGAATTGCCCAGATACAGTAATGTACACAACTATGAGACATATTATTTGAGAATTCTCTGAGTTTGCCACAGGCATCAACATCAGAAGATTCTAAGGTCTGAACTCTAAAAACTTACTTCATATCGGGTGTTGCAAACAATATACAGTAGGTTTTTGTGGACAGCACAACATAAGAAAATAACACTTCTTGTTCTCTTCTTGAGTCTGGAAATAGCATTTTTTTGTAGCTTAGCATAGTCTGAAAATAAACTTTAATTTGGCCCAATAAATTAGACATTTTGAATTATGCATTGAGTCTAGTATAACATTAGTACCAGTATTTGAGCCAAATCCAGGAGGACTGTATGAGTGGTGGTGAAATCTCATTATGCTTTTTCTGGGGTGATAAGGTGAGCTTTATTTTTAAGTTTTTTATTTTATGTTATTAAGTTATACTCACTGTGTGAAATAATTATTAATTCTATTTTCAGATTAAAAATTTATCTAAGCAGACAAGATCAAAGAAACAAACAATGGGCCATAATGTAATCCGAGCACCCAGGTTGTGCCCGATCATTATGCTACTTACTTTTTACTTTTCTCACAGTTAATGTCTAGCCAGAGCCACAGCAACAATTTTTGCTATCAGATAAAAACCCATTAAATAAATAAGTAAGGCCTGAATTGACAATTTGTTCTCTTTGCAGGAATGAATTAGATACTGGATTAGTTTTCTTTTCAGTTTTAAATGTGGGGACTCACTGAACCACATCTCTGTGAAGAAGTATGGCTCCATGTTCACAGATCCATGCCTTAGTAATTTAAAAGTAATCAGTAATCTCTTGCATCTCTGAGAAAGTAATCAGTGACATGTAGGAGATTATTGTTAGAACCCAGTGACTGGCGCTAGATTGATTTTTTTTTTTTTTTATCCCTCCCCTCAGTTTTGACAGCTCTGCTTAATGACTGACAGTAAATGGGGTTTGTGCTGTGTCAGGTGTTCAGGAGAGGGCTCTGGCAAGGAAGATTTGGCTTATCACATTGCAACTGAACGTCCTGATCCAGCAGACATTCAGAGCAGTAAATAACACTGCATCAGGGACTTACTCCTTTCATTTCAATGAGAGCTCTTACTTGCATGTGTGTTTAATTTCTAAAGTGCCAATCTTTCTTCTGTAGTTTCCTGAGAACCACCTAGGCAGCTATCTCTTCTGTAAGGAAGGGCAGAAGTAATTTAATGCCTCTTTGAGTATTAATAAATTCATCCTTGGAACAATAATTATTGTTTTATACTTTCATCCTCCCCACAGATTAGTTAAATGCCTCAGAAAAAAACATAGAGATTTTACCTTCAATAAGCTTGAAGTCTGGAACATAGATGCAGAAAAAGGAATAAAGGAAAGAATAGAGAAGAGGTGGAACACAGTGACACATAATATTCTTTGACAAGGCAAAAACAAAATGGTAAAGCTTGATTTAACTGTTAAGTTTTTTGTAGTCTTCAGGGCAGACTACAGGATGAGGCTTTTCAGGATGAATTTGACTGAGATGAACATGGGGCCTTGCTAAATTGGTTTGGAGACACAGTTCAAGGAATTAAAAGCAGAGGGAAAAGACAACAGGAGAGCTGTACAAAGGAATGATTTGGATGTCTTTGTGATGAAAAATGGAGGGAGGAAAAAATGGCAGAAGTGTTAAACATCTAAATGCCCAGGAGCATGGCCAAAAATTTGAATTCTGCAGAAGTCATCTCTAAACGAGAACAGAGAAGAACTTCTTATTCTGATAAATAAAACAGGATGGTTTTAACTGAGTGACCTGAATTTGCTGGAAGTAAAATATGTGTGAAGAACACAGCAGAAGCTGTCAGGCCAAACCAGGCAAACACTTCCTGCAGAGAGACAGACACCCTTCTGCCCGATGAGGGGAGAACTGCAGCAGGAGACCATTGCTGTGACTTAGGAGGAGAGAGAGGACAGACACGGAAAGGAACAGCAGATAGTGAAGCTGCTGACACCAAAACAGAGAAGAGAGTGTTTTGAAGAAAACACACTGAGAAGCTGAGTTTCAAACCGCTCTGATTTCGAGATGTCACCAAGAAATTTGAAATAGCGTGTTCATTGAGACAAGAACAACTAGGGGTCTACATCATATTCAGGGAAGGAGAGGTAAAATTAAGGGTTACTAAGTTAAAAAACAGGAACACTGAATTCTGCTGAGCAGCTGAAGTGAGATGCATTTTTGATAAGGATAGACTAATTGTTAGTCTAGTGCTTCAGGATGGAGTTCAGATACTGTCTCAAAATGCACTTAGAAATAGTGGTAAAATTTTGCCCTGAGATTCAAAGATACTTGAACTAAAATTTGTAAAAGCTTATTAAGGAACATTAAAGAAGTAAAAACCAAAAGTAAAGCATTTTCTTTCAAAGCAGTTGTGAGAATTGTCAGAAGCAGTAATAACTCTTACTGAAACACGCTCATTCAAGACTGGTTTACAACTTTGTATCTCAGTGCATTGGGCCAAATAGGAGTCAGAGCTTTACTGTAATATTCTTACTGTGAAACTTGGCCCNAAGCCTTGCATTTGTGAATTTGTGACAGTCTCACACCTCCTGAAACCCTCTCTTTCCTCTTTCTATTTACAAATTTGATATCTTTTAGTGATTCTGTCTGAAGACATCTTCCTAAATGAAGACCAATACTGTTAGTCTGTTCTGTCCATAATCAACATGAACATTATTTCATTCAGAATTTATCCTCCCCTTTAGAATTTTATGGGAGAAGAAATTAATTGGACAGGAAAGAATATGATGATGGGTGGCACAAAAAAGTGCATGTTGAAAAAAAGCTGTATGAACTTCCAAAAAAGAAAAACAACTTTCATGGATATGCTCAGAGATGCATAGAATATGAGTAATATAAACGGAAGTGTTCTACTCTTACTCTTCATCCTTAATAAATGAAGGATGAACACTAAAGCCTCAGCCACAGGGAGAGCTGGATATAGTGTCATGCAGGACAGCACAAAGTGTAAACAACAGGACTGGCCACTGAATATCATGAATAGTGAGGGAAAAATTGTTTTAATGCTGTAAATCTCCACTATACGTCACATGTGTTACTCTTTGGTATTCATAGTAAGGCTTTAGCACATCTTAGTATCCTTGGAGTAGACAAAAATTAGCAACATCAAAGACATTGATTTACAATGGTGAAAAACTGATGAAGTCTTGAAATTGACACATTCCCAGTTGACTAAGTGGTTGTCTTGCTTGGCAAGGCTGTTTCTGGGCTCCTATTATGAATTCAAGCACAAAGGCTTTGAATTTCTGAGACTAGAAAATGGGAGAGAGCTGGGAACAATGAACTGTGCAATTTTCTCCTGGTAATGCAAGCAGCAGAGAATTCCAGTTGGGACAAGTCTATAAAAATCCTGCCTGGAATGACACCAAACAGCATCTATTAAGTTCCTCAATTATTAAAATTCAATCTGCATTAGTGGGTGCTATTTGTTTTCTTTGTGCAGTACTATTTCTCCTGCTTTTGTTGCTCATAGCCTTGAAGATTATTCATATTTTACATACATACACTGGACATGTATAAGTAATTCCAATTGCAGGTGTATATATGAATTACTAAAGAAAAGCCCCCTGCCCTCTCTTCTGAAGTAAGATTTTCAGGGCAACTCTGATGACATTATAAAACCTTCCAAAATTCACCTTTGCTCTGTTGCTCATTTTAACAAACTCTCTATCTGAAAGCTGACTTGAGCTTTTGACTTATTTTCTTCTCTATTTTTTAGCTTTTTGATGCCCTGTGATGCCCTGGGACACATATATTTGTGATTCATTTTTATAAGTGATAAGAATGGCCACAAATTCAACACAGTTTTGTTGTATGAAACAATCAAGTGTGTGTTTTTGCCAATATTTGCTTTCTTGGAGATGTTACTAGGCCAGGGCAAGTGCCTCCTTAGTATTTGAGACTATGCTGGTGAAAAACAGCACTTTGAAGCTTACAGCAAATTAATAAAGAAAAAGCTTAGCATGCTTTGAAAAGGAGTATTTAAAATGGCAACATAAAAAGTCCATACTTGGGTAGTACTTCGGTGATGTACAAAGGCACAGTATCTTCCTGATAAATCCAGCAGCTGATCACACCCCTCAGGACTCACAACTCTATCTGTTTTTTAGCAGATTTTATACTGCATGTTTATAAGCATGTTTATGTATATTTGCTTGGTCAGAGCTGTGCCTTCTGACATGCTCTGACCCAAAAGGACAGTACATGGATGTCTGGCAGCATCTTTGTGTTCATAGGCCTAACTGGGCAGCTCTTCTCTTCTAACCTGCACATTTTTTTTTCCCACAGTTAGACTCAACTGAGAAGACAGCCATGCCCTGCTGCCAGACAGCCCCAGGATGTGAAAGCAATTGTGTAAGAGCAACTTACAGCCACTCTTGTTCACCAGGCTTCCAGCTTTCACAAGTGATGGCAGCAACAATAGCAGCAAGAACAGCAGCAACAGCACTGTTAACAGGAAATCCAGCTGTGCTTTCAACAGCTGGGATATGTTTGATGGGACCAGGTCCAATCAGTCAGGAGTGACTGAATCAGTTTGCATGGATGATCCTGCTCCTGAGGGTGCACAAGAGACCTGACCACATCTGTAGGGCTGTGACATGAGCAGTCCTTAGGGACATCTCCTAAAGATTGGCCACAAAAAAGGCTTCTCTATGATATTGTTTTGTTTCTCCTTCCTTTTGCAAAAGTGAGAAAAACCCATCAATCCTTCTGAGACAGTCTGGAGAAGCAGGCTGGGCAAGCTGCCTGTTCATCTGCAGGAAGAGATACCACTGAGTCAACACAGTAGGTTCCTTTCTCCAAAAAGATTCAAAGGTGATTCCATTCCTATTCTGATCTGGGGGCTTGTGGGTCTTTTCCTTGACATTTCTGCTTATTCAATGGGAAGAAGCATCATTTCACAGTATTTTCTTCCTCTCTCCTATAGCATAACCTACTCACCTACTAATAATCCTTCAAGTTCTTCATGGGAAACAATGAAATTTCAAAATCAGGCCAGTGTTAAGGCCTACCAGCTCTGATAGGTCAAAGCAGTTCTAGCTAAAATAAATGATGGTCTGATCTTTCCTCCCCTAAAAAAAAACAAACAAGCCAAAACAAGACCAAAAAAAACAGTAAAACCAACAGCAGCAAACCCCTGAACCTTTTCCAGATGCTGAAAATATCCTTTCTGTCACACCTTTTGTGCATTATTTTTCAGACCATTTTTGATTCTGAAACAGGTATTGGAATATTACACTGAATCTGATATTTGTCATTTCTCTTCATGAAACTTAAAAAGCCCCCAGTGTTATTCTTGAGAAGTTTCTAATCCATTATTTAGAAAATCTAAAACAAACATTTGCCCCTCCCTACATGATGTTTTCAATGTCTTCTTTGTGTTTCTCATCGCCTTGATAGTAGAAACTACTGGTAAGATATAAAAATAATTATCTTCAGTTTTCATAGCAAACTGGCCAACTCTGGTCTTACACAGCTTTCAGTCACTCGATTTATAAGCAAATACAGGTATGTCCTTACATCATTTTCTTAGGGAATCTGCATTTAGTTCAGATACTTTTATCTGCCTCTTGTTTATTCTGTGTTTTGGGGTTTTTTATGAGTGAGATGAACCTAGTTCATCCAGAACTTGTAGTTCCAAGTTCTTATTCTCTGTTTCCAGCTAAAATTATTCATGTATTGGGCTTACATGTTTTTCTGTGCCTTGATTTATCCATTTTACCTGTGGGGATAAAAATGCAGTTTGCTACCTAAAATCCACCTGGAATTTATTGACGATAAATGGATCCAGATAGGCAGAAAACTGATAGAACTATATTGCACAAACAAAGATGTGGAACAATACTTCAAGAGATATTTAAGGAAAGTAGAGGTTTTCCATCATCTTTCATTGCAAATATAATAGTAGACCCTCCACCAAAACAAAAAGTGGTAAAAATGTCTGGTACCTTAATCTATAGCTTAAAAAATGTTTCTCCTGTTTGGTAGCTGAAGGAATTATAGGTAATTTAACAGTTTACTCTGAAACTCTAAAAACTAACTCACAGCACTTAAAGGTAAATATTTCTACTCCCTACATAATATTTTACTATTGATTGATCATTAGGACAAAAACTTCTGACTTCAGAATCCAGTGGAAATACTGAAGATAAATCAAGTTGTCATGCCTGTGAAATTAAAATAGGTTAGGATTAATAATATGATGTAATTAATCAATTGGCAATAAACATCCCAGCATCATCAAACTTGAAAGAAATGTTCTGAATGTTCAGGATGATTACTATCTCTAGCTGTAGTAGATGTTTAGGACAGTTTCTCCTGTGCTTAACAGTATCTAGCATGTTTAATGTTTAATACCATTTAGAGCTGAATAATGAGACAAATCCTACTTAATAACAATAAAGTATCACTGTACATTTATTACCACTATAAATTTAAATTATAAAGTAACACAGTTTATCTTATAGCTTTACCTTTTAAATGAGAGACTCTTGTAATAATCAATATTTAATTAACTTATAATTACTCACAATAACTGCCTCCTAAATATGAGTTAAAAGACTCTTTGAGGAATTTTAAGCATTATTTATTTCTCTGGTTAGGTCAATTTTTCTAGTTTACCACCAAAATTTATCCCTCATCATGCTGAAGGTAACTGGAACTCCATATATATATACACATACATATATTTAGGTTATTAAAAAAAAACAAACAACCATGCTTATATTAAAGTAATAGTAATTTTTTCACAAATCTTTTTATCAAATATTACTTTAGAGGTGATGAAAAATCTTTTAAATTTGCATCTGTATATATTATTATATAGTGTTCTGAAATTTGTTTAGAGTGAATTGAAATAATATGTATTTGTATATTCCCCAAATAATGAAAAATATAAATAGAGGTCCTCACCTCATACATTTTTTATTGAGTTCAGTGAGTACTTACCTAAATGTGAGTCTCTGGGGCTGATTCATCAGCTTTCTAATGAACAATGTCACTTTAATGGATAAAGTCCCTGCTGAATAAGGGACACAACTTTGCCAGTTGTAAGCTAAAGAGGAAAGTAAATTTAAAAGGTATGTCTAGAAGACATTCTTGATAGCATAACCATGCTCTGTGAAGGCTGTTTTTCTCAGTCCTTGAGGGATTTGTAACCTAACCAAAGGATGAGATTTGCAGCAGCTCATAGATTTCAGATTAAATTAAAGTCTCAACATCACATAAAACTAAAGCCTTGAACTTAAGTTTGTATGATCTATTTGTAATAAACCTGTGAATGTTCTGTATGTCCTTGTTTTCCCTAATAATCTTGTCCATAAGGGAACCAAACTTCTAAGGGGAGGCTTTCTTTCATTTGTATGTACCAGCAGTACTTGATACCCTGGGACATTTTGGTCCCCAAGATTTGAAAATGTTATGTTTGAGTTGGCACAGCAGACATTCTAAGTAAAGTTTGTTCAAGATATTTGCTTGGATTTAGTGTTGATGCCTTTGGTTTTTAAGGTAAAATCTCCCAAAAATTTGGTGGAATTTGGGATATATCAAGTTTGCAGACCGTCACTGCAACAGAAAAGTAAGTCTTTTGGATAATTTCCACTAAATTGGAAGCAGGCAAAATCTACAAGGCTCAGCAGACATTGAGACATAGGTATATTAAGGGAAGTAAGAAGGAAAATGAATGTGCCAAGAAGCTCAGAAGATATGGTGACATAAACAGAATTTGAAAACTGACAGATGAGCACATCAGCATACGTAACAAAAACTGTTTTCAGAATGTCAGAAAGATGCTTGGAGAAGATGTTTATGGTGGCATCTGAAGCAAGATGAGTTAATCCCAGTCTGTATTTCACTGAGCTTCCTCAGCCAAGTAGACTTACACACATAGACAGACAAAATATCCCTAGGAGCACAGATTCATTGCCTGGTAGGAAAAATAATTGACCTTCAAGGAGAAAATAAACATGTGGCTGTAGTGGCTTGCACAAAATAGGCATAAGGATAAGACAGGGTAGGTGATTTAAAAATAGTTCAGATAAGTAGAGGAAGCCAATGCAAAACCATAGATGAGAATGACATGGTTTGCTTTCTCGATTTTGCAGGGCATCATCCTGGACTTACTTAAAGTTTAGAGACAGGATTTAGGAAGATCATAAAAATAAAATTGCTGTCACTGACAGAGGAAAAATGATTACAGTTTTTAATGGTGACAGCAGTTAAGCTTCAGTAAACCACAGGAAAAATATTGGAACAGCTTCTGAAAGAAAATGTGCTTCATAGCTGGGCTGAGGACAACTTAAATAAATTACAGGTTCAAACAGTGATGTCACAGTCAGGCACCTAATCCTTAGAAAAGATTTACTCGGATCCCTCTGATGAAAATCCTCTATGTGATTGGTAGATGTGGGGTTACCCAAGACTCTCTGGGCTACTGTTAAAATCAGTTGTGGGCTTATTTTAGGAAGGAAGAACCATGTGACTTTTTAGTACCTGATAATCACGTGGAAGAATTGCTTTGCACAGGTTCATCTGTATCTTATTATGCTGAACAATCAGAACTTTGGAAAAGCAAAGCTTAAATAAACCTTTCCCAAGTTCATAACTAGCCTATGGAGTTAACTGGATTGTCCATGTGGAAACTTGTCCAAAACAAGAAGTTTCTCTTCCAAGAGTCACTGAAAGTTCAACCTGTAGAATGTAACAGAATCACAGGATTTTGCACATGGATTTTTGAAGACTTCCATTCAATATCTACCTGAAGTCTTCATAAAACAACAGTTTGCATCAGTTTACAGCCTTTCTAAAGAGGCATTGATGGAGAGATACAGTGGAAGACTCATTAAGGTAGGCTGGAGAGAGGAGGGGAGGAGAAAACTCATGGACATAAAGTAAATAAAATTTAAAGAATGTCATTATCTTCCAGCAGAGAAGTCCAATTAATTCCAAAGATATATATCGACTATGAAGTTACAAAATACTTATGACAGAGAAACATTTTAAACTAAAAGAAATGCAATAATCATTCCTAACACTATTACTCTATGTAATTGTGAGAGAAACAGCACACTTGGCAGCTACACATTAATGGAAGCACCTGAATGACATTCACAATATATGATTAGCTGAAAAGCACATTTCCTGCTGGGTGAGAGGAGTTTGTTTTGTTCTGTTTGACACAATATTTAAAATTTGTGAATGCTGAAATATACCCTCAGAATAAGCAAAGAGAAAGAATTGTGGAAGAGAAGAGAAGGGGAAAGGGAAAGAGCTATTATCCTTTTACTTTGGTGGGAAAGAGATAGGAGACAGAAGGGAAAAAGCAAAATAAGGGAAGGGCTGACTTCTGCAGTCTTTATTCTCATACCAGATGTATGAAAAGACAAATAGTGTGTCCCTTTCCTTGTTAGCAACTCACACAGAGGTCTGTGTGAACTGAAGTTTAAAAATCATTTCACTGCATCTTCCCTAATATTCTCTAAGTTATTTATGTACAAAACACACACAGCCACATAAAGCAAGCTATTAAAACTCTAAAAAGTAAAAAAAAAAAAAAATAATAAAGAAGAAGACACTCATGCTTACTTACTTCCAACAAAGACCACTGAAGTCCAAGGGAAATACAACCTTCAAATGGCTATTTCCCCTTGCCCCCTTCCTCCATCTTTTGCTGTGCTGCAAAATTTTAATATCTCATCAAGTATATAGCAGCCATAAACTACTGCCCCTTTTTATGTAGTTTCAGATGCAAGAAGGAGCACATTCTTTATAATGACCTAAACCTATCAAATGAAGAAATAACTTTGAGATGATGAACTCTAAATTATGAGTGATTATTTCTAAATTCATTACAACTTTGTTTGACATTTTTATTGCCTTCTTAATTTCTTCCAGCCAAGCAACAGAAGTTATTACTCATTATATAAACAGTGCACCAGTGAGGAAAAAGGGTTTTCTAGGCTTGTACTCAAAGTGTTTTGTTTCCAAACTAAAATGACTGAGGCAGTTATGAGGATATCACTGAATCAAACTTCAGCATCAATAGCGTAAAAGTAAAATGAAGTTTTTCATATGTTTTGAACTCCAGAAATCAAATGCATTTCTCAGACATTAAACAATTAAAATGCATAACAAGATTTTGGTGAAGATATTACAAGCTCCATTTTACAGATGGAAGAAAAATGTGAGGAATTGGGTCACACAGTGTTTTAATACCTCTGCAAGACATCAGTCTGTAGCAACAACAAAGGTAGAGCTATTTGACAATGAACACACAAGCGATTTGTGGGGTTGGTATGAAGTGTGGTACATTGTGGGCTATACAATTGTATACAACTGTGTAAATATAAATAATGACCTAGGTGAGAAGCTGAAGGGAAGAGTGCTGTCTCACCTTGACAGAGGGCACAGTTGCCAGAGCAGACTGATTTCCATGCCTCAGTGGAGTTCTGCTCAGCTCAGTAAAGAGGGCAGAGCATATCCATCTTCATTTGCTGCAAGAGAAATCCAACTCTTCTGCTCTGATGTTTGGATCAGGTCCTAAGGTAGATGAAGTCTGAGCTTCACACTTCCCACTTGTCTACACAGAAAAGAATACATTTGGCTGGTGGGAAAAGGATGATAGGAGAGAGTGCAGGGGTGTGATAACATTTGTAGAATTGTGCTCAAGTAAGGTCATGTACTTAGAGCTAGGCTTCTAGGCATTTGTCTGTTGGGATCTCTTACACAACTGACTAAATGTGCTTTGAGGCTTTTTGGCCTTCCTCTGACAAATCAGGTATTGGCCATTCCCTGAGGCAGGACATTCATCACATTTGGCAAATCCTGTGTTCTCTGATCTCTCCCTCTGGTAGGCTTTGCAATTAAGAACCTACAAACAATTTTCAAACTGAAGCCAAGAAAAAATCAAGAAAACAAGAATACTGAAAGAGACAGGAGATCAATCTGGCCAAAGAATACATTACTATAAATAGAGTCACACTAACTAGTAAGGCTAGTCTAACATAAACAACCAGCATACGTATACTCTTTGGTGAATACCTTTGTTTTTTCTGACATATTCAACAAAGAAAGAGATGTGTTTTAGATTTCTTGCCTGTTTGCTTGTTCTCTTTTTTTGTTTGGTTTTGAAAGAAGAATAATTTTCTGTGGACCAAATAGTTAAAAAATATCCATATCATCATCACTGCAGAAGTTTATCTTTAAGAAACCTTCTGGTTTTTCACTGAATTGGGGATAGTACCAGCCCTAAATAGATTAGTTTGCACTGCTTTTTTCAATGGATTTCATATTGCATGGCTAGGTGTCTTCAGGGTCTCTTCACAGGAGAACAGCATGCTACCCTTGCAAGAAATCATAGAAAGGGCAGCTTTTGCTACAGCAGCCATACACTTACTCACTCGCCTTCTTAGGGGCAGAAGGTGCAAGACAAGTTTATCTGAGTAACTGTTTGTGACCCTTCTCAGGTTTGCTTTTTTTGCTCATATGAAAGTGCTTCCAACAATAGGTGAGCTTGGGCACTCTGCCTGGAAAGTTCGAGCATCCTCCAGACAGCTGCACACTGTTACACGTTTTGCCTCATCTGCCAAGATATGTCTGACAAGAAAGTGGACAGATAAAGTTCCTCAAACTCCTCACCAGTTCCTGATTGTCAGCCCTGTATCACTGATCCAGAAAACCCAGAGGGTGGCAGAAGAGGTGAGAGGCTGTCCAGCAGGAAGGTGAACTTACGCCTGTGACTAAGGGATGTTTCCCTCTGCTCGCCAGCAGTACTCAGCACCATTACAGTATGTGACGCCCAGCATGGCTCCTAGAAGCTTCTCGTGGGCTGAAACACAGCTTCTGACTTTTGACATGAACTTAGAGAGCTTCAGAGGACCAGCCAGGAGGCACAAAGTAATTTTACTTTCTGAATCCGTAATTTCTGTCAGAAAAAAAGCAGCTACATGAGCTAATTTTCCTGCTGATTAAATCCTCCCTATAAAGTATCAGATGCCCTCTGATGCATCTTGAGCACTTGATTTCACTACTTTTAGTCAGGATATGGCTTGCTTTTACTGATATGTGATCACTGATCAACCCATGAAAGGTCAAGGCTCCAATCTTGAGTGAAATGTTTCTTTAAAGAAACTTTAAGGATCTGAAATATGCTGGGGAAATAACAGACTATAGCTGTGAAGCATCCTCCTGTGTGTGATGCTGCTGCTGATATTCATGCCAATGAACATTGGCACCATGAACCAGTCTCTTCCAGTCCTCCCATTTCCTAAGACTGCATCTCTTCAACAATGTTAACGTTCTACATAGCCATAGTGCCAAGTTTTACCTCATGTGAGCAAAAAAAGTTTCATTAAAATGGCTTATATTTGTCCTTGAAAATTCCATAAACTGTTGTAAAATAGAGGCAGAAATGTACACAAGTGTGTAAAGATTGATTTAGAAAGATAAACATTTGGCAGGGATATTTAACTATTTTCTAACATTTTTTAGTTCTTAACTTTGTTTCCTGTACATCCTTAAACAAGAACTTTTTGCATTCAGATTGCATCTTATTCTTTCCCTGGGCACTGTACTTGTGGTGGGAATTTGCAGTGATTAATATTTTATTATCAGTTTCTTTAATCAAATGCTGTTTTATTTATTCCCTGCTCAGGATGAGATTGACTGTAGTGAAGTAGTGACTGTGTCTGAACTCCAAGGGTCTTTGAGTCTTTCAGAGAGAGGAAAGAAGTAATTCATAAAGCTGTAAATATCTAGACATGGAGTATTAGAAAATTTTTAGGGTCCATTAAATCTCTTTTCAATGACTGGGGGCAGATGTGGCTTGAAGTGATACATGCCCACTTGATTAGTTGCCTCCTCAATGCTAAGCAACTGTGGAAGCATTTGCATGGTCCTGCCACACAGCTGCAGCCAGAGTTCTGTTTGACTAACATCTGCTGTAGGACTTGGCTGGGCAAAAGGGCTTGTAAGATCAGGAGCAGAAACAGAGCAATCAGAGAGTCTTAGGCCTGTCTTTCAGGAAAGTTTTTCAAGATGGTGGGGTACAAACATGCAGCAGTTTGATGATATTATTTCTTTGGATAGTTATAGCCATGAGCTACTTGCAGAGTACCAAATATTTCCAAGTCCAGTGGTGGCTAGCCCTTTATCATTCTGAATTCTTCTCAATGTAAGCATTTTTTAATAGCGTTACATAAAATAAAATATATCCAACACTTCACAAAGACTGCCTGGTAACATATGTCCCACTAAAAAGTTATGATCTCGTGTTCATAAAGCATAGAAAATTAACTGAATTTAAAGGTACTGGGAAATAAGTTCTGGAAGTATATGGGTCTAAACCACAAAATCTGTGGAGTCATTTCTCCACTGCTTAGAACAATTACTGTCATGATCATTATAAAACATGAGCATGAACCCAATACTTATATTTCTAATCTTACAAAATACTAGGAAATAATATCTTATTTCATTGCCAAATATTGATAAGTCCAAATAAACTAATAAACATTGATTCTATTTCTGTGCTGCAAAAAATATTAGACAAAGTAATTATTTAAAAACTACTGAAGAACAAATCCTTTATTTTTTAAAATTTCTTTCTCATATACTTACCAATTCACAGAGTAAAAGCCTGAAATCTTTGCTGAGATTTTATAAGTAGAGCATTTCTAACACAAAAACTGCTCCAAGACAGCGTGAGTTTAGACATTAAGATTTGGTGCAATAATTGATCATTTCTACAAGTCTTCCATCCATAAAAATAAGTCAGCTGTTCTCAGGTTTTTCAGAGTGAACAAAAGGGTGTAAGGTTTGTCTCTGTCTAGAGACTGCAGATCTTAATACATGTAAACAAATTGGACATACAGAAATGTGTGCTCTCATCTTTCCATTAATACTTCGATGGTGCTATATTTTTTAAAAATTAGAAGGAAGGGTTTTTGGTTATTTGTCCTTCTTTTAACAAGCGCAGTACAATTTCTGCAACATTTTTAGTCTCCATATTCCAGATGCTTACTATGATATGCATCACATCAAACAGGTCTGCTCTTCTTGCAAGGGGAAACTCAGTTTGTGGTATGTGAAAATTTCTAAAGCACTATACGTAATAAATACAAGTTACAGAACTCTCAGTTTATTTTGGGACAAAAATAATCCAAGGTAAGAGACAGTGGAATAAGACAGGAGTGTGGACAGCAATTTGCAATTTGGTATCTGCCCAAAAGACTAAACAAATTCATCCTAAACTGCATGAAACTGATGTTCATTTCATTACATTAAACTGATTTCACTCAGGTTTTTAAGCCAAAAATTTGCTCATAATAACTTCCTTGTGGCTAAAATTTAAGTAATCATGTCTTTTTCCTTCCGTCTGAGAAGGGACTTGCTTTCTGCAGGAAGTATTCAGCTCTAGTGGTAGTGATTAGGCAGAGCTATTACCCAGGCAGTCCATGGCTGAAAACAGCATGTATCAGTGCAAAACCAGCAATAAAAAACCACATCACTTCACGGAGGAGGGAAGGCTGGTGTTGTCAGATAAGTAACAGAAAGATTTACTTTTGCTTAAATTATTTGAATAAAAAAATGAAGAAAAAGCAAAGCTGCAAATACAGAATTTTAAAGCACCATTAGTAAAATAAAAATAAAAAGCTCATGTGTACTCATGCACAGCTGCTTGAAGTGCATAAAAAGAGATCCCTCCCATCCTGACAAGATAACAATGTTAATTTTGGAATATAAAGTATGGTAGCAATGATACAGTTTTTCAAATAGGGAAAAAATGTCATGAGATCACTACAACAATTAAACGTTAATCTAGAATGGAAGGCCATTCTTTCTGCTGCCATGGAAAACAACAGACACACACACACAAAAAAAAGTAAATTTAAAAAAAACACCAAAACACCCCCCCAAACCCTTTTAATCAAACATTAAAGTGAAAAATGGACAAAATCCAGACCTTTAATTCAAGCTGTCTACATGTCAATCCTTAAAAAACATTCATTTCACATCCATGCTTGTAGTATGCGAATAATTTCCTAGAATATTTGTTATATTTGATGAATGAGAAGGGAAAATAATAGGGGGCATGATATCTGAAAAGTGAAAAGAAACTATAAAATTTAGTGGATCTATTTTGCCGAACACCATTATATAACATAATGTCTTACAAAGTGAAAATTTATTAAAGGTGGAAGCAGATATGCTCAATTTACATTCTACAGAACAGCTAAGTCTATATTACTACCTATGATATTTGAAATGCTATTTATTTCTTTATCTTTTCTTAATATTTTTTCCTTTTTTAACTAGTTCTGCTTTACTATGATTTCCTTCCCTTCTGCACATGCCCAGCCCTTCCCATTTCCAACCATGTTTTATAGAGTATATGCTAATATTAGTACACTCCCTGTCTGCAGGTGCCAGAAATAAAAAATGTATACCTTTTATACCTTTGATATATAGCATGTATTTTTTTTTCTTGGGATGCATTTAAAACTCTTTTAATAGCACTTAATTCTTCTTCTACAATATCTAAAGTCTAAAGAAGACTGAATTTTTTTTTAATTAATTAAATTTTCTTTTAATTAATTTGAAAAAAATCTAGAATTTTGTTCTGGAAATTCTCACTAAGATTTTTTTTTAATGAGTAGAATAGACTTCGAAATGTTATTCTTTAAAATTTTGCATTTTTTTAGATATAGGTAGGAAGATATTTACAATGCAAACTGTGATTCTAAGGAAAAAAAAGTGCACATATTCTCTGGTTTCAAAAGTAAAACAGGTATCTGAATTTCACTTTTCCACCCACTTTTTATTTCTTCCTGGAGATAAAAAAAAAGAAAATTAGGCCTCCAAGTGAGGCTGAGGGTACATAAATAATCCATGACTTCTAGAAAATGTTTATAGGAATTCAGTTATCTAAGAACAGAAGACTTAGGCATAGATAAGGAGGTAAATAAGAGCCTAGTGTCTCATAGGCAGAATACACTGAAGTTTAGGTTTGAGGATTCCCAGAAAGCCTGTACAGAATTCAGTCTCTATATTAGTTAGGACCGTGAATAGTGTCCGAATATCTGATATCAAGGTCTGACTTATTATCCACGTACTTTATTTAATAACTACCTTAACTTAGCTGATATTAAAGGCTTGCAGGTCCTGCTCCACTTTGTGCATCAGACACCCAGCAATTCTCACATACAATCACATAGCAAAGGCAATTACATTTACAGGTCTGGGTCCATAAGCTGTGTGTCACTTTCAGTAAAACTGTCTCTTTTGAAATGTGCTAAGGTACCCAAGCCTAATTCAGGTAGTCAGCAAACTGCCTCATCTGCCAGCTAAGGAACATGTCACTGCCAGATAAAAACATGTCCACCATCTTCCTTTCAGACTTGATGCCAGCTGAACACATAGGTACCAAATGTCTGAAAGAAAAAAAGCCTGGGAGACAAGAATGGGGAGTGGCAGTTTGCACATTCTGATTAACATAGTCTCGCCCTCTGTATTGTGATATTTCAAAAACACTGGATCACAAATGCTCCTCTGTATATGGTATTCACTAGGTATCTAGTGAAAAATAAAAGCATCTGCAATGGAGAAATTAAAATAATTTTGTATATTAACCAAGGCAAAAGTCAAGTTGTGATTTAAGAGTCATCAAGTATGTTCTCAGAGCAGCCAAGAGCACAATTACTGCATTCTAGATTGAGAAAAGACATTGTAAACAACTGTTCACCATACTGGAAAATAACCTAGTGATAACCATTGTTTTTAAAAAAAAATTCATTGCTTGGGTAAAAACTAGAGCTCTGAAAGCAACATGTTTAGCAAGAGAATCATGGTGAAGAGTGAAACTGGAAGGAATCAGAGCAAGTATGAGTGCATCCCACAGTCAGGATCAAATGGATAACACTGCCTCTCTGTTATACATAGACCTTTTCCTTTTACACTTACCATTACTATACCTGAACGAGGGGACCTGATTCAAACTCATGCAGAAGCCCTTTATGTTTCACAGTGTTATAAATTAATCTCCCTAGGCCCTCGTGGCCCTCGCAGCCTGTTCTCTTCAGGGATCCTTTATACTGCCGAACCCTTGTAAAGAGGCTTTTGCATAAAAGAGGCATACGTGGTTCATTTAATTAATGCATAAATACACAAATATGTTTTCATGCAGGTGAATGCCAAAACTACAGATCAAGTAGCAAGTTGTTAACTTTTGTAGCCCCAGGTAGAGACCTCTCTCAGAAGTGGCACCTTGTGGCATTTCATTGTAATGTTAATAATGTGGGCAGGATATCCACTCCTCACAGCTCAGAAACAGGTACTGCATTGTCCATGGGGGTCTGTTCTCTCCTGATTGATTTGACCCCCGGTCTCCCCACAGGGAAGGAGCTGGCTGTACCAGCATTGCTGAGGTGGCGACTGGCTTTACGCCATGGCTGCAGACAGGGTCACACAAAGAAGTGATGAGTGTGCCCCCAGAAATGGGGTCAGGAGCTTGTTCAGCTAAATTTGACCACTATTCCAAACACTTTGAGACAAAAGAATCATGAGAAAATCCCAGCAACAATGCCAGTAATGACATATTTTTAATTATTCTTCCTTAGCTACTTGATCATGAGGATGGCAGGAACCCATTAATTTCTCCTCAAGATAGCTGCACGTCCATTTCTAATTTTATTTTGGTCTGGAGTCAGGGTGATCTAAGAGCAACACTTTGTTGCTAAGTAGCTAAGGAATTTTAACAGGCTTTTGAACCTTTCCAACACTTTATCTAGGCTTTATAAAGTTGTTAACATTACTAAAAAAGACAATAACCATTTCCATGAATGTCACTCATTATTCCTTTTCCTTTTTTTTTCGTAATTTTTTTCTTTCTATATATTTAATACATGGGTGTGGTTATTTTAGGGGCACAAACTCAGAAATAAATTAATGTGTCTGACTGTTAAATATGATTTGTACAGATAAAATATTTTTATGCTCTGATGAATCAAAGCCTAAATGTGTAAGTGCAATGACAAAGGTCATAAATGCCTCAGCTGTAGTAAGGACACAAGCTAAAGCACATGATTCTCAAAGGTTTTTGCTACTGTTTTCAGTTGGTGTTCATTCAATCCATGTTCCCCTGGACTGTATATTGTAAAGAAGAACAAGAGGTAGGAGGTTTATATTCTTAGAAAAATTTCTGAAGATAAAATTCCTTCTGATGTTATCAACAGGTTAGGCTGGGAAGCATGCAGGACTGATGACATTCCTGCAGCTCTACCCTGCATACATTCTCTCAGCTCCCTTCTGCGTTCCCTGTGGAGAAGATGCCACATGTATCTTTAGTATAACTCCTGGTGCCGTAATAAAACATCTTGTGGGTTAATTTCTCTAATCCTCTAAGCAGGAGGCTTAACAGCTGGAGCTTATCATGTCCTCCTTTTATGCTGATTCAGTGGTCAGCAGAAAATACGATGATTCCCAGATGTTCACACTTGATAGACTCAACAGGCTTGAGAGGAATGCAGGCAAAATCAGTGACAGGTGGGATTTTTTTGGTCTTGTTTGTTTGAGGGGTTTATTTTACCATTATAAGGTGCACAGAGGAAAAGGTGGTCACATTTTTAGAGGGAAATAAATGCCTTTGAAGCTTCAAAATAGTTCCACAATCTTTTTTCTCTCATGCTGAGATTCAGAGATAGGGACAGGTATCCTTGTGAAGATTTAGCACATAGTCAGACATGTTCTTAATGGGTTTATTGTATTTTGTTTTTACTTTGGTTTGTTAACCAAAAATCAAAAAGCCCTTTCAATAATACCATCAATGCAGTATTCTGGTTGCAGAAGGCAATTATATTCAAAGTTAATTTGAAGTTTGAATTGTTACGTTTTTACTCTTGTAGATTGGCAGGTCTCAAAGG
The DNA here is from genome assembly GCA_020086605.1 of Lanius collurio. Taxonomy (NCBI): domain Eukaryota; kingdom Metazoa; phylum Chordata; class Aves; order Passeriformes; family Laniidae; genus Lanius; species Lanius collurio. Next base: position 8,556,347 of record JACBWW010000008.1, read on the forward strand.
ACTGCACACAGAAGATCAATGACAGCCAAATTAATCAGAAGGCAGGGAAAACAAATGGATTGGCTAAATGCAAGAGGTGATGACATAATTGCTCAGTTTTTATTCGGGTCACTGGCTCTTGAAGCTTGAAGGATGCAGCCTTTCTGTGGCTATGAAGGCATGTTGGACACTTGGTCTGTTCACTGTTTCTGTGTTGGGTGCACGATTAACTCTTCAAAACATAATTCAAGGATTTCCTCTTCCAAGTAATTACAGAAGTGTTTTTAGCACAATTTAGAACAGCTGAAGTGGGAGAGATGCCATGGTAATGTCCTCATCTGATTAGCTATTTGGCAAGGATATAGAGGACTCTGGCCTGAATCAGGCTTAAGTGAGGACACACAATTGAAAAAGCATTCTCATTACAGGGAAAGGTGCTGCTTGGCAGCACATCCTCTCTTTTTAGAGAGCAGGTAGCAGTCCTAGCTTCTCAGGTTAGTATCAGACATGCACCACTCCACCTTGTTGATGAATAGCTTTTCAACACAGAATAGATGAGCGAGAGCACAACCGCGAATCCCAAAGACAACTTGTGATTTAGAGATTTAGTAGAGAAAAAAAAATAGGATAATGAAAATTCATCAAGCCATGAGTACTATCTCACATCCAAGAAAAATCTTTAGCGGGAGTCAGAAGTATATCCTGCAGTGGTTTTTTTTGCATAGAGAGGAATGCCATATTTGCAGCGCTCATCCTATCACAGCCTCTAAACTACAGTCTCCTCTATCTGTTGCATCTTCCCTGTCTGTCCTTCGCACAGAATTAGTCACATGACATTTTTGTTGTGGTGAGTCCTTCACAGAGAGGATGGTGTCGCCATGTGGGCGGATGAGTCAAGCTCAGTACACGAGCAGATGACTGTGAGTTCACACAAAACCTTGACACAGGAAGAGTAAGAAAAACACACCGCCTTACAACAGCATGGTGGCTAAGTTTCATAGAATTAGTTTTTCTGAATTAATCAGGCTTCTTAAAGCCCACCTTCTCCACTTGTCTGAAGCAATTTTTGTGCTTCTGTCTTTCCTTTCAGCTCCTTTTTTTTTTTGGAATCATCAAAATTCCCTCTGCACAAGTGAGAAAAGTGAGAGAAACATGCAGCATAGTTTGTGGCTGTCCTGAAAGAGCTCTTTCCTTTTGCCCAAGCAAAAATGCCAAATATCTGGAATAATCCAGTTGCTGCCAAAAGTAACAGGTTGAACATTCAGAAAGAAATACATGATACATAGCTGTAGCATTCTAATACATGATAATAGGAAGGATTGAGAAAATATAAAAGCCTTTCATAGCAAGCACTGAAAATTATCTTCCCATTGATTGTACAGCAACAAAAACTGTTAATAATTTTGCTTTGTATTCAAGATGAAGTAATGTATGTTGAAAATTAAATACACCAATTAGAAGGTCAAGTAATTGCTCTCACTGCAAGTCTTTCCTTTAGAAGAAACAGAGCTACATCTGGGTGCTACTTCAAAGTGAATGATCCAATTAACCAACATAACATAAACTTTTCCATCCTCCAGAGAAACCTCTGTGACTAAACACAACTAGGTAGTGTGACTGAGACAAAGAAGTAGACTGTCCAACAGACAGTGGCCTATCCTAGCCCATCAGAAATGACCTAACAACCATCTCATTGTGCATGACCTATGCCATTCTCAGGCTCTGGCAGTAGAAGAATCATCCTTTTTCTCTTGCTGTTCTAAAGCATGTGTGCTCTCCCTATGTGGTTCACATGACCTAGACTTGCACTTGAGCTTCAAGCATTTCCCATTCTATTCTTCTACATCTTTTTTTATGTTTTGGTTTGGTTTTGTTAACATTTGCCCAAGGGTAGACATATACTAATCCTTACAAACGTTCCGACCTTGTTTTTAATATAATGCTTCCGAAAACGTAATATTCATTTCAAACTAGGACGACTTTTAAAGCTTGTATTTCAAATGTGTTTCATTTGGCTTCCAAATTATGCTTTTTCTATTTCTGTGTATGTGTTTTACGATCAGTAATGATAACTTTTAAACAAAGTGTGTTTCTGTTCTTTATTTTGTCCTTTGAAGAGAATTACATTTGCAGCTATTATACATTGTTTGCCATTCATTCATCTGAACACTGCTATGCAGTGCATCCTTTTGTGCAGCTGGCATTACCTCTCTGGGCTGTCTCCAGCAACTGGTTAGCATTACCTTTTCCTTTCAAGAGCTAAGTGGATATGCGGTATTTTACTCTGACAGCTGGGCCATTTTGTTTGAGCCTTATTGGACTTGATAGTTACCTTTAGGGAATGTCTTTTTCAATTGTTTATTTCCAAAGTCTTCTGTCAGTTCAGACTGTGAAACACAAAGAAGAGTGCTGAAATTGTTGGTACTGATGCATCCATATGGGATAACAAATGATTGGGACATCACTGTTCTTTGGACATTGCAGGAGGTTATTAGTATCCTATTAGAGCTCCAAAAAGGAGAAAGAAAAGCCATTTTCAGTTTCTTTAAAACTATTTTACTTTGCTTAATAATGGTCTTTTGTGTGTGGTGCCATTACATTATTCAGGACTCCACAACTGCAGCGGAAGCAATGACGCAGCTCCAAATGAAGTTGTGTCCCACTGATGGCAATGAAGCATAGCCCCATACATAACAACTGCATAAAAACGTTTATAGATGCTATATCATTGTGGATATAGCAATTGTCAGCCCATATGGACAGAATATTTTGTCACAGTAAGGCATCCAACAAGAAGCACACCCAGTCTTACTTAAAATGCTTTTAATGTCCGTGTACTTCATATTCCTAACAAGCCAGTATGAAATTTGAGGATTGATTTGCAAGTACAAATAACTGTTTGCTAGCTCTGTCTCCAGTTACCCAGCTGTGAATCTACCTATTTGAGAATTATTAATGTCATCACTCAATTAGTGACTGGAAAGGGACTTTGTTCACAGGAGAATTCCTGTAAAATCCATTCAAGGTAGGCAGCAATAAATGCAGCCCTAAAGGGAAGTGAAAGCATGGCTTGAATGGCTTCTGTTTCTAAAATCTGTCAGAGAAAGTTCTTTTCCAATTAAATAGCTAAAAAAATCAACTTATCACATGGGATTTTTCAATACTTATTTACAACTAATGCACCTCATTCCAGACAAAACAGGTAGTTTATAGAGTTAATATTTTGATTCTGGCTTTTTTCCATGCTATTACATAGGAAATGTCAAGACAGAGAAAAGTGCTTGAGCTTTTTTTCTTTGCCTTGGCACCACTATTTCATATAAGGTATAAAAGACAAAGCAAAAGACATATATTACTTGTATAAACTACTCAGGTTAGCCTGAAACTTGCTTGCTCTCCCATTCATTCTATAGTATTTTGAGGATACACAAATCAGATTTTAGTTCCGGGAAACCTATTTTTTCCTAGGCTTTGTTTTCTAGTTTTATGATCTTCACAGAATTGAAATTTGTTTCCTGTGGTTCCTGGCTTCTGGAAAAAATGTCTACACCAATCCAACAGGGTAACAGGAACAACTAATTATATATTCTGAGGGGTTATCTGATGCCCATCACCCCACTCAGTTCATCCTGCCCAAGACACTGAAGGGGCTACATTTCACAGGATCTCCCTGACAGGGCTGTCCTTGACTCCTGGACTGCTCCCATCCCAGGACAGCCAACAAGAGAATTAGTCTCATTGTTTCAGCTCTGAAAAGGGGCAGTAATATGCATTTCAACTTTTAATGAAATTTGGATTCAATCCTAAATAAAATAACAGCTTTTTGTGAATCAAAATCAATATCATATACATCAAGGGCAATTTACCTTCAAAGTACAAGAGATACCCTCAGATATGGCAAGAATTTACATCTCAGTGTCAAACAGCATGGATTTGTGAGCTACAAAGGAATACTACAATGCATACCAATCTCTTCAAATGATTGCAGAGACTGGGGTTCTAGATAACTGTTTTTGAAAGCAGGCAAAAGATTTCAAGTTTGGCAATTGGTCTTAGTTTTTGGTCTGCTGAACTGTTTAATCATCTTCCCTTCCTCCTTCTGACTTTTCTTCTTTCAGCCTTTGTCTTCCTTCCTTCCTTCCTTCCTTCCTTCCTTCCTTCCTTCCTTCCTTCCTTCCTTCCTTCCTTCCTTCCTTCCTTCCTTCCTTCCTTCCTTCCTTCCGTCCTTCCTTCCTTCCCACTGTATATACACATATGCATACAGTGTCCTCCATTTTTTGTATTCTACACATCTTTAAAATCTATTAGAACAAACCCAAAACCAAAGCTGTATTGAACCTAAAAAGCTGTGGAAAACAAGTGAGCATTTACATTATGGTTCAGTCATACATAACCCAGTACGATAACATTTAATAAAGTGGAGATTATGAAACAAAAGGGCAATACTGGGCACTAAACAGATGGAGAGAGCAGCGGGAGAGGCAACATTAGCATTCTGCAAGTCAACTTGGCAGCAGTAATTTAATACCAGTAAGTCAGTGGATCAACAGGCAAAAGAAGGGCATTCAGCCTTTCAACAATATCTAATCATACATTCAATTATTGCAATTTAGAATTTTCTTTCCCCCTTTCCTATTTGTGTTAGTAATTACCATTTTTTAAGTTTTATAGTGCCATTTCTCTCAGATTCAGCCTCTGTAGAAATGTTTCAAAAACTTCCTGGTTTTGAAATATGACTGAGAGAACTTAATCATAGTTTACAACACATAAACCTCTCCTGCACAGAAAACTCTGACAGCCAAGGTACTTGAAGAAGCAGAGAGAGTGCTGGAAATTTTCATGTGGTATAGCAATATACCACAAATAGGCCTAAGAAAGCCCTGCTTCTATAGAAACTCCTGCTCCTATTTTGTTCTAAACAGTCCGATGCGTGTGTTCAAATATAATGGCCAGGCAATTGTAGAATTCAGAATTTTGCCTTTTTAATACCTGTGTGGGCAAAGAAAATAGTCATATGAAGAAAAAAGTTCTGAAATTAAGATGGGTGGTGGACACACATCCGAAAATATAGCCATAACTAAATGTGAATGAATCATGTCTAAAAAGACAGGAGAGAGGGAAAACAGCTTCCCTTTTTACTTAGAGTATTGTGGTGGGATTTTAAGTGAGTGCCAAAAGAACAAAGAGCACTCCAATAAATCTCAAGCTGCTAAGAAAGATCTAATTATTTTTTTAGTGTGCAGACTTCTGATGCCAAGCGTTTAAATCCTCTTCCAGAGACAACTGGAAACAGGCCGAGGGGGAGGAGAGGAGCAAGTTCAAAGTTAAACACACCAGCATCATTCAAAATCATATCTGGGGTCATTGTAGTTGTGACCAAGCCCATGGGAATCTTTATGAATTACCTAAAAATAACCAATATGGAGCAATGATGTAACAGAAATGCTAGCTCTTTCTTTTACAAATTCTGTACCTCACTTTTAGACTGAAAATATAACTTTTAAGCAACATTTCATAGGCAGTTGGAAGTGCACTGCATTAAATACATTTATTTACCTAGTAGTGGTGTTGGAGAAGATCCATGTACACAACCATACCACGTTTTAGAAATGAAAAATTATGATGTGAAATGATAATGAAAGTCAGAAAATCAAAAAAGTCATAGCTTCTCAAGAATCTGGATTTTGCTATATTGGTTAACACATTTTGAAGAACCTTGACTTTATTTGTAATTTATTGGTAGAGCAAAATAAATTGTACCTTCTTAGAGTACACTATTTTCACCTTCCAGGGCCTAGCATCAACCTCTTGTTTGCCCTTTCATGTCTTACACAGTGAAAAGGCAGAGGTAAGAAGAATATAGTTTGGAGAATTTCTAAGCCAATTAGAAATTTTAATTTAGGCTTTCTGAGTGCAATGTTTTGATCTATTTCACTAAAAACAGAAACTACTGATTGACTTACTAATCAATCTTCCAATAGAGAGAGATATTCTGTATGTATGGATACTTACTTACACATGTATGCATATATATGTGTATATATAGACATATACTTATGTGTGTATATATATACAAATATATATGTATGTGCATTAATAGCTTATATAATGTGCATAGTTGGCACATAGTATGTGCACGGTTTATATAATTTATAGATTTGTGCTATAAATATAATATGTGCCTTATTTAAGTGTTTATATATGTGCCTTATGTAAGTGTTTCTTATTAAATGGTACCCCAAAAATGTTGTGATACTTTCTAAAACTTTCCCAAAGCTTTCCTAGTGGGACAATGTCATAGTAAGGAAGCAGAGGTGCTCATGAGGAAAACACTGTGTGTAGCTCACTCACTTGTTTAAATGGAGGACAGGATGGTGCATGGAGAGTTTCAGCCAAAGCACTGGTAATAGGAAAAATTGAGTGGTAATCTATGCCATGAAGAGTTAGGCAGAATATCGATAATATGTGACACATATTTTTAATGCCTTTTCAACATTCTTGAATCTTGAAATTGATTTTTTTTAACCTATATATTCAAAATCTCCTTATTTTTCAGAGTTTTTTTACAGTTAATTCAATGCACCATTATCTCACTGTTTCAAAGTACAGCACCATTTAAGGTTAAACAAATAGTGTCTGAAATAACACAAAAAATGTTTTTAAAAATTGCTATATAATATATTTTCAGTACAATGAAAATAAAACAGCCATGGCAAACACATTCTGTAAATGGCAAAATATTATAATTTAATCCTCTTCACAGCATATGGTAGCTATGTATTTGCATGTTAAATATTGTATGTAGCAAAATGCAGTGCAATACTTTGGTCTGCAGGGAATTCTAATTTATGGGCACGTTGACTCGTAGACAACGATTTGTAAGGCTTTCACAGTCAGCTATGTCCAAATAAGTTGTATCACACTCACTAGCAATTGATTATTACTCTATCAGTAGAAAAATTATATTATGTTGAGTCTCAAGAACTGAAGATATTTGCATATCTTCACCTGAGACCCTTTTAACTAATTGTTCACAAGTTAACCAAAGCAGAATTAGACTATCTTTCAGGATAAGACATAGAGTTATTTTTATTTATCTCAAGTCTGATCTTACATGATATGGGGATAAGCAGGGACATGAAAGCATGGCTTTTATAGTTTTGCACACAAGTGATGCAATATCAAACAATGTGCATGTAATAAGGGGGTAAATGCATCTTCATTTACCAAGTAAAGAAGATGTTTATTTTTTTGAGACTCCAACTAGATATTTATCTGCAGGATAAGTGTGACAGAAGAATATAAATTTTGATAAGTCAAGAACTGGAGAATTTTATGAAAGGATGTTGTTAAAATCCATCAACAGGTTTTCAGTTTCTGTCTGTTACCAGAAACATGCCATGAAAGAATTTTCACATTAAATGGACCCACGCTGCAACAAGGTGTCATGTCAGCTAGATGAGTTTTTATCATTACTGTCTATGCTGTTGTACTGTTGTTATCATTATCTCACATACACATGGACTTAAACACACATCTTGGCTTGCTTGGGACTCTTCAGATTCCAGTTCTGCCTGACTAGGAAAAGGCGAACACACATTGTGAGATGATTGCTGATTGTTCTTCTTCTTTTAAACAATTAATTCTTAAATGATTGTATTTCTCCCAGGCAATGTTAGTAAATCTTAGAACAGATAAACCAGAATGTATAAGACATGAAATGGATGATTTGGAGGTTGAGAGTCTTGCCATGAAGTTATATAATAGATTTTTTTTTGCCAGAAAAACTGGTCATAAAAGCTCCTTTCATTACTTTTTTTTTACCATGGATGTTATTCATCAGCCAAGCCAATGCATTTGCTTATTAGACTATAATATTAACCAGGAAAAAGATAAGTGATCCTAGTTAACAATAATTTCCTTTTTTTGGCAGCTACATCTGAGCCCATTTTTCTGCCAAATCTGATGGTCATATAACTACACATATAAAAGAACAAACCAGACAAACCCCTATGGGAGAACTTTTCATTTTGTGAACAGCAATTAGGCATCCAATTACCATTTTGCCATTCTGAAAACTGTTCCCCCATCACCCTTTCCCCTGTTTATAAATCTGGAAATATAACAATACTTTTTAGTCCACTTTTCCAACATGGTGTGTTTGGACTTGCTGGCCATTAGATTAGGCAAGATATGTTTTGCTGCTTTATCAAGATTCCTAGACTTTTTATGTCTATGTTCTAGGTTGCAAGAACCAGATACAATTTTGTTGTGATAATGGCACTTTGGATATGATGACCATTTTCTTCTGTATTCAGCCTTTAGCATCAAGTATTTTTTTCTCTTACTGTCTCTTTGAGTTTTTTGTATTGCTTTGTTTTATTTGCCACATCATCCACTACATGCAGATACTGATGAGGAGAGAAAAAGAAAGAGCTTGGAAAATGAAAGTCTTTGTAACTCCATGTGTGTTGTCAGTTGCTGCTCACTGTCATTTTTGGTTTTCTTTGGTTTGCTAACAAGAATACGTAACTGAAAAATACACAAAACAAAAATTAATAGCTACCTGGAGACAAAAGAACAAAAAAGGTTTCATTTTATGAGTATTTTGGAACTGTCAGCTTGAAGCACCAGCTGCCTGTTTGTTTTACTATTATTTGTTTTAAATTTATACATGGATGGGTGGGAGGGAAGGCAACTTATAGTACTTGTTCCTGTTATGCTCATTATTTTATAAACTTGAGCTTGGTCCAAGTACAATTTCTAATGGAAAGAAAAGAATCATTGTTCCCCAAATCATGAGAAGGAGAAGGCTGTTCTGTGCCTATTTTTATTCCCCCTCTGGTAGCTATAAAGTACTTTATTCAATGGTGAGAAGGTTAGTCTCTCACAGAGATATCTTGATCTCTGTTACTGCTTAGCCATGTTTTGCGTTAAATGCAACAATCAAGTAGGACGTCCAGATTCCAACCTTTGCTCCCACTGCACTTCCAAACACCCATATATTTAATATTATTCTCCTAGTCAGCATTCTCCTGGCAATGCCTCTGGTTTTGTAGCTGCTTCTGTTATACTTAATTATTTTTGAGTACAGGGCCAGAAGCAGTCCCAAACCAGCCCAACACTTTTTAGAAACAGTCTAATCCAGGAAAACCAGAGTAGGATGGATGACAAACCCATGCTTTTCATACAACAAGCACAACCAGGAGTGTACTTGTTTCCATATTTTCTTTATACTGATCTCTAATCTCCAACCACATCTTCTTCTACTCTCAGTATTAACATATTTGTACATTGGTTAGTAGTAAACAGTGTATGCTGCATCTTTCTCATACAGCTATCTGTGAAGAAATACCTATAGAAATGTAGGCAGGAAAAGGAACTAAAGAAAAACTAATAGAATGTATCTTCAGTGTATTTAAAATAAATTATTCAGAGAAAGACTCCCTGGTTTCTAGCAGACAGAGTAAATAAGCAACTAACTGTTGAGGTGGTAAATGCACACCCACATGAACTCAACTTTCACTAGCTTTCTGGAGGATATACCTTCGGGAAAAATCTCACACTACAGGGGACCACATGAGACTGTCATTGTGTCCTTTCTAACCTTTAAGACTCTGAGAAAAGCTTTAGCAGCTAAGAAAGACCTCTGTAACCACAAGTGAGACTAAGAGATGTGGCTAATGGGCCCACAGCTGACTAAACTCTTGTTCTCTTGGAGCAGGCTGAATGCCTCCATTTCACAGCCACACCGATGAAAGGCTCAGAAATCCCCTGCAGCTTCTGAATTCCTGAGAACACAACACATTTAGCATTTTGTGTTGTGACCCCACCTGAGTTTCAACTATCAAATGTCATACAGAATGCAGAGGCTGAACATGTGAAGAAATGAATCTCTCAAAGGCTGAAAGAGCTGTCAACAAAACCTACAGTACAAACTGAGATACAATACTTGGCATTTACCTGGATCGTTTCAGGGTATGACATTAGCATGTGCATCTTTGCGTCAACTTGAGCCTGACCATTGAAACAGAAATAAAAAGCAAAAAACTTTTTTTTATATCCTTATGAATTCCAGACATTCTTTGTAACATTTTTAAAAGGCAAGAACTACAAAGTGAAATGGAAGCTGTTTACAGCTGGGTATCTGTTTTACACACCTTTACATGGCAGTGTATTACATTATTCAGAACCAGCTGGGAAACTAAGATTAAGCCTAACACTCTTCAGAATCAGCAAATACCTTGCTGGAGCTAGTAATTCTGCCCTTTAAAAACAGAACACCTAATGGTCTTTCCAATGTAAGGGAAATTACTTCCAAACACATCTTTATTTACTGGATTTTGGCTGCTTTTTGAAAACACGCATCATAAATTCATCTCAGGGAATGATTCCTAGGGTTCATGCCAAATTAGCAGGTCATTTAAATAGATGCTGTATGCTGTTACACACTTAAAATTATTTACACTAGTTTTATAATTTCTTCAATCTGCTCTCTAACACTGACACTGTGGATAACCACTTACTCCAGAAAATAAACATCTTTCCTTTATTTCTTTTTTGTGGAGAGAATGTTATCAAGCATCAGTGTAGCTAGTGATGTTTCAGAGTATGTTTACAATGCAAATAGCTTGATTCTTTTTATTTTGAATACTGTATTTGTTCTTGTTAATTCTCCTCCCTTTCATTTTTCTCTTTTGAGTTCTGCCTATACTGCTTTGTAACTAGCATCCCAGGCTTCTGAGGCCTGAGAATTTAGTAATTCACATCTGGGAGCTGGTGAATGGCCTATTTTGCTGGCTGAGATACATAATGCTTGCAGCAGTATGGGCAATTATAATTGATCAGAAATAACTAGTTTATGAGCCTCAGAAAATGTCAATCAAAATTGCTTTGGTCACTTAAATATCAGTGAAGACTGTAGATAGATAGATGGAAATAATTTTACAATCATTAACTTTGCATGGTAGACACAAGGGGAATGACTTGAGGAGACTGCCTGAGAAGTTAAATTTGGAACTTTACTGCTTTTACTATGTTGTATAATTGCCTAGCTGCATGCCATCTGTTCCTCTTCCTCCCTCCAGGCAAAAGGGCATTACAGCAGAGCCAGCAGCAGGAAAGGGTAAAAACGGAATCCTATACACACAGAAAATAGCAAGAAAAGCAATTGTAAATGTCAGCAATCAAACACAAATCTATTTTGGGTAGTAAATTAGCACACGTAGAGATCTACTTCTCTCAGCCTCAAATCCTTTTGCTTCTGGGTAAAACCCACAAGAGTAACATGGTAGTCCCAAGCTCACACTCCAACAACTGCAAGGAAGTTCTGGTGCCACAAAGTCAATGATAGATCTTTCACTGATTTCAAAAAAGGACAAAAGACTACTCTTAAGTTTATTCTTGTCTCATGAGACTTTAAAATGGTCATCCAAGTTCAATTGCTGATCCTCATTAAAAATGTGCTTGTTAAGCCCTCTGACTCAGTTTATTGACAATTCTGCTTGGTATGTGTCTTTCATTGTATGAAGTTCTTCCATGGACAATACATAAGTTCCTTTCTAAAGAACTTATCTTTCCCAAGTTCTTCTGTCATGTAAACTTTTCTGTTTTTTCCTCCTTTCCTCCACTGTGCCTGTCTTCCTGACTACTTTTCCAGAGACAAGAAAGAATCAGAAACTTCTGTTCCAAGGGTTTACTTTCATGAAAAATCCTGCATCTTTGGGCTATTCCTGATCTTGACATGTCTCTTCCCATGCTTCTGAAGCTCAGACATGCTGCAGGTGACTACTGTAATAATTCTATTTTTTTTTTCAATAAAGTTATGACTGTATTATGCTTATTAGCCACTGGTTGAAAGTAGAAGTTTCTGGATACATGCAGATCTGCCAGCTAAACATAAACACAGGCCTCATAGCATAGTGGGAGAAGACAAAAAGTCATGAAATAAAATCAAGAGGTGCTAAAGTCACTTGGTTCATTTTGGCGAGCATTTTGGTGGTGGTAACCTATTCAAAATGTTTCCTAGCATGCCAGGGCCCATGCTTTCCTACCACAATTTCACTCGACATCTTCCATGGGGATAGTCTCTAAAACAGATCATGTTGTCTTGATTTAACTGAACTTAAAAGAAAAGCAAGGCATGGTAAAAACCACCTTGGTTCGTTGAAATAATGGTGAGTATTTGTCCTCCTGACATGATTAGATGCTGATCTATAGCTTTCATGGGTGCTAGGCAATTGAGCCATCTCTAAAGCTCCAAAAGGTTGTAATGATCTTGACTGAAGGCTGCTAGTCAAGAGACACAATTCATCTCTGTGCTTTTCTCATCTCAGTAATAATCTGAGAGGCAAGTCTGTTACTTCCTCCAGGGTCTTCAGTAAGGATTGCTGTACACTGACTTCAAACAGGGTTGCTGCTACAGACCCAAACCATTTAGTTATTTTAATTGCATTTTTCCCCATTAATGAAAAACTAAGAGATTCTCACTCAAATTGAGAATGTCAACATTCTTGTTCAGCTATGTATTTAAAACAACTTTTAACAATCAGAAAATAAAAATAGACAGAATTGTCATCAAAAAAATTTCTTCTGTTGTGTAATGCTATTCTTGCAACACACATATATATTTCAACCCATTAAAAGGTCTGGTATATTTGAAGTAAAATGGTGTATTTCTGAATACATTAGTAAATAGTCCACATGTTCTCCCAACAGGAAGCATACTCACTGATATTAATTTTTAATTTAGTGGCTTAGGTCTTGGCACTGTATGAGTTTAAAAAAAAATTCACCAGATTTCAGCAAACTTTTTGATATATAATGACAATATCCTATCCCAAAGTCATGTTCTTCACTTTTTTACGCACTTCTAAACTGATCATTAACTTTCTTGAAATGGTTAATGCAACTAACTTCCCCAGCAGCAAAATAACAAATCTCACTAGGCAAATACAACTGTCTTCTTTAGAAGAAATTTCTCTTTTCTCTTGCTTATTGAGGAAAATTATGCTTGAACTATACAACATTAATTTACTTCCGCAGATATAAATACTTGCACACATATATATCCATATGTATATATTCTCCTTTATATTTCTTAGTAGGCAAAATATAAGGAGTCTGGTGAACACAGAGTAGCAAAAAATTCATAACCAGGAAGATAAACCTTTATGAACAGTTTGTGTAATTCACTTAATGGCCTTATAGGCTGTTACACAAATCTTATGTCCTGACAAGCTGATACATCCTGTAGGTTCACAAAATCTCACTGAAGCTCAACTTTTCAATAAACATCTTAACCTTTCTGTTTTCTGTTCATGTTCCTAATTTTCCATCGGTCACTTAGTTCCTTTCATTTCGCTCCCTGATCTCTTCTTATGCCACCACCATATCTGGAAGCTTGCAGGGACTAACTACATCCCTGCACAGTCACAAAAGATTCAGTTTCTTTCTGTGCCCCAAATGTCAGTGAGATAACCTGCTTGGATTTGCCATGTGTTTTTTCCCCTGGAGATTTACAGAGAGGCTGCACTAAAATGTAAAAAGTAAAAGCAGTACACAGCAGAAGCATAATGTAAGTAACTACCATGGGGGGAAGAGTTAGGGTGGTGCTAACACTTAAGATTTTAGATTATCTGAATTTAGAGAATGGTAGCAATTTGCAACTCACTCAGAATCCTGATCTAAAGATAACAACAAAAACAAAAACAAAACAAAAAAAAAACCAAAAAAAACCAAAAAAAACAAAACAAAACAAAAACCAACCAAAAAAAAAAAAACCCCAAAATGCCACACAAATGTTTTCTATGAGTTTGTCACCATCGAGAGCTACCTCATAGCATAAAGACATGAGTCTTCCACGTGATCTTCACGTGGTTCCAAACAATGTCACTGGTTATTGCATTGCAGACTCTTGTAGTGCTAATGCCATATAACTTTGCTATTTGGACTAGCTTTAGAGAATCTCTACTGTGAGGTATACTACAAATACTATAATATATTATGAAGGCACTCTATAACTTATAAAGTGGATTTATGTGCTCCAAGAGAGCTTGAAAAGTTTTGAGTGTATGATTTAGTTTTCTGTTCCTTCTTTAGGGTAAGAGGCATAGTTCACCCATCAGTTCTCTTCAGCTCACTGCCTTTATTTCTATGCTGCTTCATTAGATTACCTCTGTAAAATTCACCCAGTCTTCTAAATATCCTCTATAAACTCTTGTATCTTTTGAGCTTTGAACTCTAGATTTTTAGCTTTGGACTGCCCAGTGGCAAATGCTCTATCAAATTAATGGTATTCCTTAATATTTTTTCCCTGCCATTCTGCTTACCTCACTGGTTACACTTCTATTTTGACAGAAGTCCAGGCTTCCCAAATACAGGATTCCAGAACTGAAAAACATGAGTAGTTATCCTAGTTGCTTTAACTCATTAGCACTGCTCAATTAAGTAGCTGAAAGTGACTATATCCCAATATTCTAGGAATATTGACATAGCAGCTTTCTAAGCATTAGCATGGCATTATCTATGTAATTAATGATGTAATTTCAAAACTGCTGAGTCAGAGAAGAGTAATGTAGCAATCTTTCCTTATTTCTTCTATTTAAGAAGGAATAATTTGATTTTCCATGCTAGTCTCTTCTTCTCTTTCCATTGACAGAATCTGACCCAATGATCCACAAATTAAGCTGCCAATTACTGTTGAAGGTAAATTACAGCACTCAAGGACAGGATTCACCTCATCAAGCTATACGTGTCTACAGTGTTCATATACATGCCTGAGCCCCTCTCCTAAAATCCTTTGTCAATCACTGAAGTTTTCTTCACTGAGAAGTGCCTTCATAGGCACTTTTCAAGTTTGATTGATCTGCCTTATTTTAGATATATACTTTCAGAAGAAATTGATCATTTCCAGGACACCACTGGCTAGTTTGATTAGATTGTCATAGATTAGACAAGAAAACCTCAGCGACTAACTCAGATTAATCATCTCCATTTAGTCCTATGACTCACATTCTGAGACATGCAGAAAAAGATGTTCAGATTCTTTCGGCCACCTGGTTCCTTTCTTAATCTTTTTGTTACAAGTACCTTTTCTCTTTCATAGCTCTTCCATGTTAGATATCTTATACGTGTGTTTGGCAAAGGTAACTGACCTCCTAAATTGCTGTATTGCCTGAATTATTCAGATTAAACTTCTTATATTCTTGATGTATGCACATTATATTTTCCAAGTAATTGTTTATTTTAATGAGTTCTCTGTGTGTATTTCTTTAATTCATCTAAACTGTCAGTGAGTCTTATCATATATATCCCTCTCTTTTGGCAGTATTTTTTTTGATAATTTCTTACAACTTTTAGAGAGCAGAAGCAATAGTTATTATTCTTAGGCAAATGAAGAAAATTTGGGTTTAGAGGGATAGCTCAAATAAACCCTACAGATGTTTGGGGAAAATTGAAAGTGGTTCATCTGTTACAAGTTCATCTGTTACTGTTATCTAGCTGTTATCTAGCTTTAAGAAAGGTGAAGGCTTTCTGCAAGGCAATATGACAACATGAGTTTGATATTATGTCTTAGCTGAGTTTGATAGATGGGCTGTTCAGTTAAATCTATATCCAGAACACAGGAAAATGCTTCTGATTCAGTGTAACCTGGACAAGAGGGAGAAGATGGAAGACAGGAATGACACAAGGAGAGAAAAAAAAAAGAGAGAGATTAGTTTAGAGTTAATATATTTTATGTACTAACATTACTTTGAATAAAGGGCATGTTTTTACTTCAATATTCAAGTCTAAAGGTTTGTAGATCAGGTGAGAAGTCCCTTTTCTTTTTCTTTCTTACACTATGCTAAGAACTACTAAAAGTGTTTCAAGGAAAATGCCAGCTGAAAAAAAAGCAAGTAGATAAAAGAACAGAAGATTTTATATTCTGTCTACACTGAGTGTATACATTCACATGAATACAATGGCTGTTGTACAGGGAATTACAAAGTGTAAAGACAGGATTAGGAATTGTCATCTGGATAGTAAAAAGTACCAAAAAAAAAAAAAATCCAAAGAAATATGTTTCTAACTGAATTTTCCCAGTTTTCTAAATGGTATTCTGCCTAGAAGAGTAATTCTTGGGCAAAAGTCCAAACACGCATTTCAGTCAGTCTCAAAATTCTCCTCTGGAAGTTTGGCTATAAAACTGGCTGTAATACAGCTTTGCACACTGTCGTTAGCTTTATTGACCAAAAATACAGCACATAACTCCTTGTATTTTTGAGACACATTTTAATTTATTTTATTGCTGACCAAGAATTTTAGTAAGTCATTATAAACGTCCGTTTTCAATTTTTGCTAGTGCAATTGATGTGATTTCGTACAGAGTCATGGGATCTTTAAGTCTTATAAATGCACAGATCTATAGAACTCTAGTCCATTGTTAGTGAAATGAAAATAGCACTTGCTCCTGCACTAGTTGCTCCTCATGGGAATTCAAACTTCAAATTCATTGTAACCTGGCCACGAAATTCCATCTTGATGTTTTAAATGGGCAGGGTGGGAACAGGTTCCCTAGATTGTCTCAGTTAGCCTGCTGGTTTAAACTGATAACAGTAACTAAATCTGATAACAGCAGATTTATATGTTTCTAGGCCAAATCCTGATGATTTTATTTAATTTATTTCTGTTCAAGTGAAACACTGACGAAATTAATGTGGATTAGACTAAGTGATAATAGGACTAGGTGGAAAAAGTGGCTGAATCGATGTATTTCAGGAATTTTGGACTGGGGTGGGTAGGGGCTGTAGCTGTTTTTTGCACACTCTTTTCCTTCACATACTTCTTGGATTTTGCTGCACTGTTATGAAAGTCTGCATCACGTAAACACCACTCTTCCCCTTAGTAACACAACAGCTAACTATTTGTTATGAGTGAAATAAGCAATAGCTGCTTGAAGTGCTCAAGCTGTTCACATTTAGAAATATGTGAGGAGATACCACAGCACAGGAAATGTATTCTCTTCCTCCTCATCATGCCAAGCTTTCTTTCAAGTACCCCATATTATTCATCAGAAAGGTATTAGAGTGCATTTAAAAACATTGCCTCCTGATGATTTTATTTAATTTATTTCTGTTCAAGTGAAACACTGACGAAATTAATGTGGATTAGACTAAGTGATAATAGGACTAGGTGGAAAAAGTGGCTGAATCGATGTATTTCA